>OZ005657.1:185466255-186133888 GCA_963930645.1 Salticus scenicus
TGTGAGAAAGTATATAGGTGTATAGGTATCTATCATCTATGTACAACAGTGAATAGCTGTACGCGTAAAATTTGTGTATCAAGTAGATCAGATAAAACTTGTATATCCCCATTCGACTTGCAGGCCTTTAAAACCTATTAAAATACCTTTTCTCTATTAAAATTTGTTTTCTTATCGGTCACCACGCTCAAAAAGTGTAACTTGAATTAATATCAAAGAAAAAAACTTGAATATCCCCATTCGACTTGCAGGCCTTTAAAACCTATTAAATACCTTTTCTTTATTAAAATTTGTTCTCTTATCATTATTGTTATCTTATTCATTAATATCAAAGAAAAACCTTGAATATCCCCATTATACTTGCAGGCCTTTAAAACCTATTAAATACCTTTTCTCTGTTAAAATTTGTTTTACATCGGTCACCACGCTCAAAAAGTGTAACTTGAATTAATATCAAAGAAAAAACTTGAATATCCCCATTCGACTTACAGGCCTTTAAAACCTATTAAATACCTTTTCTCTATTAAAATTTGTTTTCTTATCGGTCACCACGCTCAAAAAGTGTAACTTGAATTAATATCAAAGAAAAAACTTGAATATCCCCATTCGACTTGCAGGCCTTTAAAACCTATTAAAATACCTTTTCCCTATTAAAATTTGTTTTCTTATCATTATTGTTATCTTATCATCATTGTTATCTTATTCATTAATATCAAAGACAAAACTTGAATATCCCCATTCGACTTGCAGGCCTTTAAAACATATTAAATACCTTTTCTCTATTAAAATTTGTTTTCTTATCGGTCACCACGCTCAAAAAGTGTAACTTGAATTAATATCAAATAAAAAACTTGAATATCCCCATTCGACTTGCAGGCCTTTAAAACCTATTAAATACCTTTTCTCAATTAAAATTCGTTTTCTTATCGGTCACCACGCTCAAAAAGTGTAACTTGAATTAATATCAAAGAAAAAACTTGAAAATCCCCATTCGACTTGCAGGCCTTTAAAACCTATTAAATACCTTTTCTCTATTAAAATTTGTTTTCTTATCGGTCACCACGCTCAGAAAGTGTAACTTGAATTAATATCAAAGAAAAAACCTGAATATCCCCATTCGACTTGCAGGCCTTTAAAACCTATTAAATACCTTTTCTCTATTAAAATTCGTTTTCTTATCGGTCACCACGCTCAAAAAGTGTAACTTGAATTGATATCAAAGAAAAACTTGAATATCCCCATTCGACTTGCAGGCCTTTAAAACCTATTAAAATACCTTTTCTCTATTAAAATTTGTTTTCTTATCATTATTGTTAACTTATCATTATTGTTATCTTATTCATTAATATCAAAGAAAAAACTTGAATATCCCCATTCGACTTGCAGGCCTTTAAAACCTATTAAATACCTTTTCTCTATTAAAATTTGTTTTCTTATCGGTCACCACGCTCAAAAAGTGTAACATGAATTAATATCAAAGAAAAAACTTGAATATCCCCATTCGACTTGCAGGCCTTTAAAACCTATTAAATACCTTTTCTCTATTAAAATTTGTTTTCTTATCGGTCACTACGCTCAAAAAGTGTATCTTGAATTAATATCAAAGAAAAAACTTGAATATCCCCATTCGACTTGCAGGCATTTAAAACCTATTAAATACCTTTTCTCTATTAAAATTCGTTTTCTTATTGGTCACCACGCTCAAAAAGTGTAACTTGAATTAATATCAAAGAAAAAACTTGAATATCCCCATTCGACTTGATGGCCTTTAAAACCTATTAAATACCTTTTCTCTATTAAAATTCATTTTCTTATCGGTCACCACGCTCAAAAAGTGTAACTTGAATTAATATCAAAGAAAAAACTTGAATATCCCCATTCGACTTGCAGGCCTTTAAAATCTATTAAATAAGTTTTCTCTATTAAAATTTGTTTTCTTATCGGTCACCACGCTCAAAAACTGTAACTTGAATTAATATCAAAGAAAAAACTTGAATATCCCCATTCGACTTGCAGGCCTCTAAAACCTATTAAAATACCTTTTCTGTATTAAAATTTGTTTTCTTATCATTATTGTTATCTTATTCATTAATATCAAAGAAAATCCTTGAATATCCCCATTCGACTTGCAGGCCTTTAAAACCTATAAATACCTTTTCTCTATTAAAATTTGTTTTTTTATCGGTCACCACGCTCAAAAAATGTAACTTGAATTAATATCAAAGAAAAAACTTGAATATCCCCATTCGACTTGCTGGCCTTTAAAACCTATTAAATACCTTTTCTCTATTAAAATTTGTTTTCTTATCGGTCACCACGCTCAAAAAGTGTAACTTGAATTAATATCAAAGAAAAAACTTGAATATCCCCATTCGACTTGCAGGCCTTTAAAACCTATTAACTACCTTTTCTCTATTAAAATTTGTTTTCTTATCATTATTGTTATCTTATCATTATTGTTATCTTATTCATTAATATCAAAGAAAAAACTTGAATATCCCCATTCGACTTGCAGGCCTTTAAAACCTATTAAATACCTTTTCTCTATTAAAATTTGTTTTCTTATCTGTCACCCCGCTCAAAAAGTGTAACTTGAATTAATATCAAAGAAAATACTTGAATATCCCCATTCGACTTGCAGGCCTTTAAATCCTATTAAATACCTTTTCTCTATTAAAATTTGTTTTCTTATCAGTCACCACGCTCAAAAAGTGTAACTTGAATTAATATCAAATAAAAAACTTGAATATCCCCATTCGACTTGCAGGCCTTTAAAACCTATTAAAATACCTTTTCTCTATTAAAATTTGTTTTCTTATCATTATTGTTATCTTATTCATTAATATCAAAGAAAAAACTTGAATATCCCCATTCGACTTGCAGGCCTTTAAAACCTATTAAATACCTTTTCTCTATTAAAATTTGTTTTCTTATCGGTCACCACGCTCAAAAAGTGTAACTTCATTTAATATCAAAGAAAAAACTTGAATATCCCCATTCGACTTGCAGGCCTCACATACGTGCGTGATAGTGATGGCTTCGAAAACGAGTTACATGCGTTCTCAGATTCATGCACAGCGAGGCAGGGGTGTCGAGTGATGTTTTTTTTGGTTTTCATGTGAGCGAAGCGAACATACGTGCGTGATACTGATTGCTGCAAAAACGAGTTACATGCGTTCTCAGATTCATGCACAGTGAGGCAGGTAAGTCCAGTGATGTTTTTTTTTTTTTTTTTTCATGTGAGCGAAGCGAACATACGTGCGTGATACTGATTGCTGCAAAAACGAGTTACATGCGTTCGCAGATTCATGCACAGCGAGGCAGGGGTGTCCAGTGATGTTTTTTTTTTTTTTTTTGTTTGTTTTCATGTGAGCGAAGCGAGCATACGTGCGTGATACTGATTGCTGCAAAATCGAGTTATGGGCGTTCTCAGATTCATGCACAGCGATCGTAGGGGTGTCCAGTGTTTATTTTTTCTTTTTCTTTTTACGTCCGTGGTAGGGATTGCCGCGGAACAGACTTACAGGCGTTCTCAGATTTTTAAGTCAAAAAGGACGAAATCCCCTGCAAGCCCGGTCTTGCAATTTCTGGTCGCGCAAATGGGAATTTTTCAACACTTTAATCCCTTACAAAGAGGGACTTTGACTATGTCCGGAGATGGCACGTCGGAGTTAGCACGTAACCGTGTACTGTCATCAATGCACAAAAGTTTACTACAATTAGGTAGAGTTACTATGACTTCTGATCACCTTTTAACTTGGCATAGACTTCATAGAAACGCTCAGAATGAAGATGTTAGTACATTATATTGGGACACCAGGTCCTGTATGAATTCCTAGGTACTAGACACTTTTTATTATGTTCTCTCTATAGTTTTCGTTCATTGTAGTTTATTGTTAATATTCAATTAGTTCTATTGTAGTTGTAATCCTTCTTTATGTTGTGTTCGATTTTGAATTTTGATTCTGTGTATTATTGAAGTACATTTAAATTGATTAAGTTACTGTAATGACATATTTCAATTAATGAACTAGATAAATTAATTCTATAAGTTATTTTCTTTTGGAAACAAATTATTATTTTCTATTATGCATAGAAATTATAAAAGCAAATTATGTATTTTAACAAAAAGTGCTTTTCTTTAAGAAAATGCTTAAACAGCACAAGGAGCTAAGCTAAATATTAATATACATTTTTTATTTCCTGTGATTTAAGGGGATATATTTTTTCTTGTTTTTGCTAATGAAAATTAATTTAAAAAAAATCTTAGCGTTCAAAATATTTTTAACTCTCTTAATAATATTTTAGCGACACTCCTGTTGATTTTAAACATATTTTAAAATAATTGAATTTTATATAGTAAAAAAATTAACTTCAATTTATTTTAATTAAAAATTAAATCACCTATTTAAAAAGCGTTAGAAAAATCCATTTTGTCTGATATTATTAAAATAAAACTTTTTATTTTTTCATGTCTTTTGTAAATTTGTTGTAAAAAAAAAAAGCTGGCCTGAATATTAATTGAATCCGTGTAACATTTTGTTTGCAAGCAAATTAAATTCATTTTAGAAACAAATTATCGTTTTCATTAATTTTTTTTTTATTACATCTTCATCATCTATATTAAAAACTTATATAATTTAAAAGTATTTTTGTAATTTATAAATTACTAAAAATGTTTAATTTAGTTTTTCAAGTATCTTTTTTCTTAATTAACTTGTATTTTCTTTCATTTCATAAGCAAATCATCTACTTAAATTCTAAAGAAATGTGCTTTATTTTACGGATAATTTATTAAATTATATTATTTAAGATTCATGATTAAATAATAATAATAATAATGTTTTGCAAGAAATCATTATTATTTAAAAAACTATTCAATAACTTCAGTTTTTGACTTTAACATTTCTGTTTTCGATTTTTTTTTTTTTTTTTTTTTTTTTTACTTTCTCTTATCTATTACAGAAAGTATTATTTTGGGGTCAAATTTTCGAAATTGCGTTTATATATATATATATATATATATATATATATATTTACACGTTTCAAGGTCTCCTGAATTAAAAAAATTTTGTTTTTAGCGGTTGGTCTCTCTCTCTCTCTCTCTGCGCGCGTGTGTGTGTGTGTGTCAGCATATTTCAAGAACAAATAATAGCAGAATGTCCAAACTTGAAATTTTAAATGTGTATCATATAGAGATGCTGCACTAAACTTTTCGTTCAGATGAAAAAAAAATAAATAAATAAATGGTTTGTGTACATGAATACACAAGAGAATTCAAATACATTACGTCTATAGAGGAAATTGCAGGTCAATTGAGTTTAGCATCTATAGACTTCACTAAACCAAATGAAATGAATACATATTTTTTATATGCGTAAAAGCGTGTTTCTTGTAGAATATAATATGGAAATCTATCACAGTTCGTTTACAGGGCTACCCAAAAGAACTAAATTATAGTACGACAATACTTTAAAATTGATAAAAGTGTACTTCAGGTTATGCCGTGTTTTATTAATATAGAGTTATATTTATGTCCTCCGCGTGTTGTGTACAAAACTTTTAGAAGTTATTCAAGGCTGACAATATTTAAGCCATAAATTCTTTTTTACTTTCTCTTACACTTACGGTAGAGAAAGTATTGTTTTAGGGCCAAATTTTCGAAAGTGAGTTTTTGTTATATTTACATGTTCTGATGTTACCCTGAATTCGAAAATCATGTTTTTAGCGAATGGTCTGTGCGTGTGTGTGTGTGTCTGTATGTGTGCCTGTTATCAGCATATCTCAAGAACAAATAGTAACAGAAATTCCAAACTTCGTATTCTAAATGTGTACATTCTACACTAAGCTTTTTGTTGAGATGAAGCAAATGGTTCGTGTACAGGGACACCCAAGTACATTACGTCTATGGAGGAAATTGCAGGTAAGTAGGGTTTAACAGCTATAGACAGCACTAAAACAAATGAAATGAATATATATTTTTTATATGCATAAAAAAATGTCTCATGTAGAATATGGTTGGGAAATCATTTACAGGGCTACACAAAAGAACTAGATTATAGTGCAACAATAGCTGAAAATTGATGGAAGTGTATTTCAGGTTGTGCCGTGTTTTATTACTAAAGGATTATATTTAGGTGCACCATTTGGTTTGTACAAAATCTTCAAAAGATATAGAAGACTGCAAATATTTTAGTGATAACATTGTTTTTTATTGTTAGTGGAAGTGCTTTACTATAATATTTTATCATGTCCTGGAAATTTGCTCAGGAACTGAAATGAATACCTCATAGACATATGGTAAATAATATATGTTTTAAAGCTAAATATTCATTGCTTGTTTTTTGTATATTTACACGGTTTCAGGCTTCCTTATTACCGAAGTCAAATTTTTAACATTTGATATTTGTCTGTGTCTCTTAGAGTAACTTAAAAACGAATAATTTTAGGAGATACAAAAGTTATGTTTTCAAGTTACTATAAATTTGTTGTTGGAAAAGTTTGATCAAGACTGATGAGTTTCAACGAATGTTGCGTGTTAAAGTTGTCTGAATAATTTTAAATGAACTTTTAGTTTTAATAACAAATTTAAATTCTATATAAATGTGTGTGCAGTAATGAAACGTGGGGTTGAGTTGGGGGGGGGGGGGTAGCCCCCCCTCACACAGAACTAATTATCATGAAAAAATCTCTTCCGAAGCCTAATTTGAATTGTTTTAACATAGGTTTACATATCAGTTCTCTTTATCTTACCTCTTAACTTCCAACTTATATTTATAGTATTAAATTTCAGGAAAAGAGAAAGTCGTGTGAGTGACACACCAGATTATTATTGGTGGTGAAAGTGCTTCACTATAATATTTTATCATGTCCAGGAAAGCTGCTCAGGAATTGAAATTAATTCCTAACATCCATATGGTAAATAATGTATTTTATTAAGCTAAATATTCATAGTTTGAGTTTTTGTATATTTACACGTTCTGAGACTTTGATTTCGTTCTGAGTGTGATTTTTGTCTGTATCCCATAGAGTAAGTTAAAAACAAATAATTTCAAGTGATCCGAATGTTGTATTTTGAAGGCAATACGTTTGTTACTAAGAAAGTTTGGTCAAGATTGATAAATTTCATGGAATGTTGCGTGTGAAAGTTGTCTGGATAATTTTAAATGAACTTTTGAATTTAATAACAGCTTTGAATTCTATATAAATGTAGGTACAACAATGGAACGGGGGGTTGAGGAGGGCTGTAGCCCTCCTCTCACAGAATTATTTGTCAAATAAAGCTGTTCCGAAGCCTGATTTAAATTGTTTTAATGTAAGTTTACATAACAGTTCTCGTTATCTTACCCCTTAATCTCCAATTGGTATTTTTAGTATTAAATTTCAGGATAAGAAAAAGTCGTGTGACTGACACACCAGATTATTTATTTATTTATTTATTTATTTATTTTATTTTTTTACAATTGAATTAACTACTGAAATGTTAAACAAGCTGGCATAGGTAAACTGCACTCAGTTGCTCATCATATATTTGTTCATTGCAAGGCATTGCCTCCTACTTGTGCATACATGAAGTTTTAATTGCGACGCTAACTTGGTGGATAAAGTGTTATGGGTGATGATGTTTTTCCTCGGGTAAGAACCGCTGACTGAAGCTGTAGTTAGCAGTGTTATAACTCGTTTGCAAACAGAAATTTGCGGTGACGACGGACACATTGAATAGGATTTATATGCCTGTAAACATTTTCATGCGAATAAGTATAGTTTTTCATGAAAATGAATGGTTTGGCCACACACAGCACCTTCTATCGACAAATAGCTTAATTATTATTTTTTCTTTACCAAAAAAAAAAAAAAAAAATTCCCCTTCACGAGAATGATTTTTTCGCCAACCACGTTCAATAGACAATATTCCTGTGACGTCACAGTAGGTAAAATATCCGAACACGTGGACGATGTTTTGTAAACAAATTAGATTCAAGATGCCGTTTTATTGTTACGCATAACATTTTCCAGTCTAAATATTTCTCCAGTGAAACTTAATAATCAGATATCTGTTCAAACAAGAACAAAAGAGAAATGCAAACAACTGAATCGAATGATAAAGTTAAGACTATTCCATATCGTAAAATTGCAGAACATTTTATAGTTTATACACACACACACACACAGGCATATATATATAATGAATAAAAGATAATAAAAATTAAACGCTTCAAAAATGCGTAAAAAGTAAATCAGTCATCACTTATGAATCACGAAACTAATATCAATGTTTAAAACGGAAGTAGCGAAGCCTACTGCGAACAAAATTAAAGATTACAAACAAATCACATTACAAATTAATAAATAGTAAAAAAGATGTCATTGATTACTTTGGATATAGACATCGAAACTTAAATAATTAGAATTTCAATCACTTTAATAAAGGAATTTATTAAATGGAACATCCATTTAAATTTGTTAACATCGCCTCAGTTCACGTGGCAACTTTTAATATTACATATGTTGATCAATATTAAAGTATATTACTAAAACTGGATTAAAAACAAAGAAAAGGTATCGCTATATGACTCTTACTTCAATTTCATATCATCTGTAACTCTTATAAATAATATTGTAAGATAAAAATTTGCAGGCCACAATGCTTTGCTATGGTAGAGTTGAGGATTGTTTGCCTAACCAGCTGATATTCTTGTAGCCTCGAACCCAAGGTGGGAATATGATCCATTCTATCAATTCGTTCAATAGTTATGAATTTTTAAAATATGTACACACTTAGGGGACACACTGTACATTTTAATAGAAATTTTGCTTTATGAAAGTATAATATTTAATAATTAGATTTTTTTTTTTTTTTTACATACAATGAGAATACATGTGAAGAGATTCCTTCACATGCCCTGCTCTTATTTAATCTATAACATTCCTACTGTCAACTACTGGAATTCGACCCTATTATTTTTCATTAGATGGTTTGTATGAAAATAATGACGAATGGGGTGTAATTGTAGGAAATGAGAGATCACAGATTTGATCCAACTCAATTCGTCTTAATCTAATTTAAGTATACTTTCTCCTCGCAGAATATCTCCTCTAGGGAATAAGCATTTGGTCTTCCAAAGTATAATTTGGATACTTTATTCAAAAGTATAAGAAAGAAATGTCATTTAATACATACAAAGCATAATAAAGGCTCTAATAACGTTTGTATCAACTTTAGTAACTTTATAAGAACAATTAAAAATATTACTTTAAAAAAAAAAAAAAAATTTCAAAATTCATTCAAAGATTATTGATAATCTCTAAAGACACTTGTATGTTATGGCTATCACATATATCACTGTTCTGGGGGGGAAAAAGCGAGTTCTGATACCATACTTGCTGATTCTTATGTAAAATGACCTCCTGAATCCGAATATGACTCGCATTTTTCCCAGTCACCCTCCTTTTTCTAGAAACATCACCCCATCCCTCATTTTTTTTTTCCCTGTTCGATAATTTTATGACCATGAATTTGATTTGAAGAATGAAAAAGAATTAATTTAACACCTAAAAACAAAAAAATATATAAATTTTAAAAAATAACATTAATAACAGATTTAAAAAAAAAAAAAAAAAAAAAACATAAGATATGTAATACATAATTTAAGTGGCAAATCCTCCCTAAATTTTTCCTTGTCGCTAATGTTGATGTATTAGAATTTTCTAACTCTGTAGCCCCCCAGAAGATATTTAACGGTTAAAATAATTCTCCCCCAACTAAAAATCTAATTTATAGACACAAAATCACCGAAAATTTATAAAAATAGGGGGCCGTTCCTAAAAAACAGTGGGCGTCCAAATGGGCATCCTTTTCAGGTTCAGGAGGTCATTTTACATAAGAATTTGCCAAAATGTTCTTGGGGGGCAATTTTCATCCGAGCAGTGTTATTTATAAAAATTATTAATCATAAATATTATATTTTCCATAGAGAGTGTATCCGATTTTCGTCACAGAAAATATCATTGTGAATATCTGAAGAAAATCTATTTTGTGACCAGCTGTCCAGCTGACTCATCTTAAAAAGTGTTTTCTTTCTTTCTTTATTTTTTTTTCCTTCTTCTTTCTTTCTTTATTTTTATTTATATTTTATTTATATTTTTATTTTATTTTTCATATACTATCAATAAGTATTTGGACACTTTCAATTTTAGACGTTTTGTCCATAGATATAGTAATAAGACATAGATTGATCATTGGGGGGGGGGGAGGGGGGGGGGGAATCATTCCTTTTTACTCGGAGAAAAGACCACAATATGGCCATCTTTCTCTGTAATAATTTAGAAAATAAAATTTATGAATAATTTATGAACTAAAGGTGAATGAAAAAACTGCAGATACAATTTCAAATTCATTTTTCTTTTCCTTTCTTTCTTTTATATATTTATTAGTTTAGTTAATATTTAAAGTTAAACTCTTTTTATGTACTAAAACTAACGTTCTTTACCTACGACGCTCTAACTATATTTAAAAGAATTTTGAAAATTCTATATTACTTACTAATATAAAATCTTAAAAATTATCAAACTTTAAAAAACGTATTCCATTAAAAATCAAACCAGTTTTTATTTCATAATAATAACAAAACAACTGACTATAAAAATTATATTTTTCATAATTTAGTCAAATATAATTTACTTTTATGACAACTTATCCATTTTTTTTTTTTTTTTCATAAATGTATTAAAAGAATTAAAAGACGCAATATTTCGACATTTTGAAAATTCATCAATATTCTATTCCATTCTATTACAATTGCCGAGTTTCAATGGTTTCACTACCACTATATGGCTGATGCCAAAAAATTTTTTCGGCATTAAAAATTTTTGCATGATAACAATGGGATGATAGATCTATATGAATTACTATATCTATGATTTTGTCAAATATGTCGAAACGTTCTTTTGGTATCTTTTTGAAACTTTGGCAGTGTAAAGAACATGTTATACCTCATATACACACATATATATATATATATATATATATATATATTAGCAAAAGTTGTGTCCTAAAGAGGAGAAGGGAACCAGTAAAGAATTAAACAAATATAAAAAAAATCTGGATTTGTTCATTCTATCTCTCATAAATTTTTGAATTTACACGATATTTGTTTGGAGTTTTCATAGAATCTGCTCAATACTTTTGGCTATTAAATTATGCAAATTAATTTTTTTTAAACTTGCGCATGCGTAGTTAAAAATTATTTAGTAAAAATGCTTATATTTCGCAAGACATTCCAGATTTTTGCATTCTGATTACAGTATGCTGTCTAATGTAGTATGCCAAATTTCCTAAAAATGGCTTTGCACTGGGTTTAATACCCTACGTGTTATAATTAAACTAGTATGTTGTGGCCACCACAAGACTTTCTTCTATATTTTCCTATACATATTCAATCAGTAACAATATTAAAAAAAAAAAAATAATAATAATAATACGATTTTTTTTTCTGTTTTTTTTTTGTAAAAATTAATACATATTCAATCACTAACAATATTTAAAAAAAAAAAAAAAAAAAAAAAAAACAGGGGGGGAAGCGATGCCCCCCATGCACAAAATTTTTTTCCTAGTTACGTACTACTATTATCGATAATTCATATTAATTTTACAATCACAAGTGTAAAATAACTCTTATTATGCACATTTATACGAATTTTTGTCCTATTCTGCCATGTTAAAAATTTAGATAAAATGCTATCACAGCGCCTTCTGTTGAGCTATTGATCCCCAAATATAATCAGCACCAGTTTATGTCGGGGACCAACTAAATACCAAGCTTGGTAAAATTTCGTTAAAAAAAAAAAAAAAAATCGGTAACTTTGTTTTAAATTATCACAGATTTATGGTTCAACCATTCGTTTTAAAGGTATTGACGAGATCTTTCGAATGATACCCATCTTCAAAATTTAACCCCCCCCCGGGGGGGTACTTCCCCCCCAGGGAGGGAACCGATGCCCCCCCAAGCACAATTTTTTTTTTCCTAGTTAACTACTACTATTATCAATAATTCATATTAATTTTACAATCACAAGTTTAAAATAACTCTCATTATGCCCATTTATACGGAATTTTGTCCTATGCTGCCATGTTAAAAATTTGCATAAAATGCGATCACAGCGCCACCTGTTGAGCTATTGATCCCCAAATCTAATGGGCACCAGTTCATGTCAGGGTGCAACTAAATACCAAGTTTGGTTAAATTTCATTTATTGGTTCGTGAGATACAGCGTCCACAAAAAAATGATACAGACAGACAGACAGACAGACACACAGACAGACAGACATTTTTTAAAAACTATCAATTCGTGTTCAGGACATCCCAAAACGTGTAGATCCGTCAAAAAGTGGACTTCGAAAATTTTCGCGAATCCAATACTTTCTCTATATTACGTATAGAAGAAAGTAAAAAGTGTTTTTTTTTTTTTTTCCAATTAAAAAAAATATATGTGTGATATGTATGTTGTAACCTCATAAAAATGTGTACAGGTAATGAGAAAAATCCTCCTAATCACATGCTACAGCCAAAACGCATTTCAAGTATTAACTTTTTACAGGGTGATCCAAAACATTTTTATTTTTGTTTAATTTGTTACTGGTCACCTTTTCCTCTTCAGGACACAACTTTTACTGAAATATATGACATACAATATATTCTTCCCACTACCAAAGTTTCAAAATGATTCCTAAAGAACTTTCCTAGATAACTGACAAAACGTCTAAATTCGAAAGTATCCAAATACTTATTAGATAGTGCAGTATGACAGAACTATTGCTTTCAATTAGATATTTCACTTCGTCATCATTTGTTGTTTCACTTTGAATACGTCAAAACGTTTTTCCCTTTGGCAACAAATTTTTAAAAATATGTATTAAATTAAGGTAAAGCCTGCAAAGAAATTTCAAGAAATGAATATAGAAACCGTTGCTAAGGAACTCAACTTCATATTTTAAGGTAAAAAATGAATTATTTATATTGTTATATTTATTTACTTATTTATTTTTTATGATTTTTGTATATTTAGACCAATTAAAAAAGTTTTCTCCCCCCCCCCCTCTCATGCAAAGTTATATATATATATATATATGCTTACAATAAAATTGAGAAAAATCGTGTGAAATAAATGAATATAGTAACCAATCCTATGGAATATAACACAGTTTTCGATTCCCTTTATATGAAAGATTAGATTAAAAAAATAAAGCCCTGTCGTACTGTTAAATTCTGTTTTGTGCAGAATTTTATACCTATTACTTAAAAAACAAAAACAAGCATCGATTTCTTTCTTTCTTTTTCCTTTTTTTCTTTCTTAAAATTGAAAAAACAATTGATAACTTTTTCCAAATTATTATAGTAGATACATGGTTCAATATGTATCCATGGTTTAAAACGCAATGGGGTTGGGTTGGGTTTTTACGTCGCACTAGTGCTGAGCAATGGGCAATTGGCGACGGTCTGGGACTTACCCCTAGAAGTGGTCCGGAAACATGCCATCACAATTTTGATCCTCCGCTTAAAACGCAATGTAAGAAAGTGAGTGAGTGGGTGGATTTTAACGTCGCATTGCACTATAGGCATACGGGTAACTCGCAATGCTCTAGGACTCCCCCATAGGAATGGTTCAGGAGACTCCATTCTGATTTTCAACCTCCACGGAGGTTGTGGTTTTCCCGCTTCCATAAGCCACATAGATATTTTTGGGTCACATGGAAGACATCAATGAAAGAAAAAGAAATGAATAGAGAATTTTGAGAAATAACAAGGAAAAACAATCCAATTATATAATTTTCAGGTGGCTCGGTCGGTTGAGAGCTGCCTTCTGAAACGTCTCGGGTTCGAATCCCGTTTCAAGCGTGGACGTTTGTGGTGTCCTAATGATAGATATAATAATATATATAGATCTATCATGCCCATGTTATCGAGCAAAAATATTTGATGCCGAAAAATGTTTTGGAATTAGCCATTAGATGGTATCGAAAAAAAGAAAAACACGAGAAATTAATTTGAAACTGTATCTGGAGTTTTTCATTCACCTTTAGTAAATAAATTATTCATAAATTTTATTTACTAAATTATCCGTATGTATTCCTGTGTGCAATTTACTCGGGGAAAGTCAGCCATTAAAGTGACTTTTCCCGAGTAAAAAGGAATCATTTTTTCACTATCGCTGATCAGTCTATGTGTCTGTGGTCCTAATAAGTGTAAAAAATCGAAGGTATTGTTATTGTGAATGTGTAATATGGATCATTCGGGACAAAAGCCATTGTTGCTATAAGTCTCAAAGCTGTAATTAAATAAATAAAATATAATTTTTCGCCACCGCATCTGAAAACCACAAAACAATGCATGCAAGTTATTGTAGACATCAGAATGTGGGAAGCCTTTAAAAGAGAGCTGCGAAATGAAAAAAAATTGATTAGTCAAAATAACTTTAGACAAAAATGAATCGCTATCAATCGAGCATGCAAAGTGTCATAGCTTGTGAGGGCGGACAGAATGATAATTTGTAAAAATTTAAACTTTTATTATGAAGATCATGTTTTAATGAAAAAGAGATGGGAGGGGAGAGAGAATGAATTTCAACTTGATTTTTTTTAATTTTATTCAAATTCCCTTGACTTATTTATTCCTAATTTCTGAGGTAAAATCCGTCGTCGTGGCCGTATTGTCGTCCCGTCCCAATCCCCACCATGGGGGATCAAAATTGCGATGGCATGTCTTTCGCTCATCCTGTGGGATAGTGAGAGGTACAAAAAAAAAAAAAAATCGATTTTGAAATTTTCGATTTATATATGGGGAAAATCAGAGCCTGATTAAGGGGGAAGCACACATTATTTATACTTACACCGTTATTTTTTAACAAATACTTTCCTCCTATAATAAACAGAAAATTCTCATTAAAAATTATTTTAAAAGAATTCTGGTGTCTAATAACGGTGAGTAAATTGGATTGTTTTACACCGTTCATTTTTTATAGAAAATATTTCCTCGTCAAAGCGTGCAATTTCTGTGACATGAAGTAAAAAATAATTGTAAAAATATTTCGGTGAGAACGGAGATAATGTATGCTTCCCCCTTAATCAGGCTCTGGGGAAAATCCAAAACAGCCATGCATCTTTTTAGGATATTTCCAAAATGCCATTTTTGGCTTTTTGGGATTTTCGAATTGGGGAGGGCGTTACGAGGGAGCAATTTCGAGACCCCTTTTTAGCGCTAAATATCTTCTGGAAAATTTATGGGAGCTGCAGTCACTTCGTTACGTGGACTGTTTAGATATATCCTTCACCTATAGTAGCAGGATTTTACAAAATTACCCCCTTTCCCCCTGGGGAGAGCAGGAGACAAAAACACGTTTGTAAGCATAATTCTGCGCCAAATTTCTTCACGTTGAAGAAATTGCACATAGGAAAACTAGACTTGAGTACAAAAAAATAAAAAATAAAAAGATTTTCTACGGCTTTGGAATTTTCGATTTTTAAGGGGAGGAGGCAAATATCGTAGAAATTTCCCAAATTCCGAATTTTCGAGTAGAACTGTACCAAAAGTGGCGCAAAGATGTTGAAAACAGCCATTTCCTTTAGGATATTTCCAAAAACTCATTTTTGTTTTTTGTAATTTTCGATTTTGGGGGGCGTTACAAGGGACAAATTCTAGACCCTCCTTTTAGCGCTAAAATTGTCCTGGGAAATCTATGAGAACTGCAGTTTTTTATGCATAAATTATTTATATGTATCCGACACCTAATGTAACGGTATTTTACAAAATTGCCCTCCCCTCTTGGTGTCGGTGGGTGGGAGGATGGCCAATAAACACGTTTCCAAGCTTAACATTGCTCCAAATTTCCTCAGTAAGATTAATTTTTATGTGTGGTTTAGTTATGCATACCCAACACGCACTATAAAGGGATTTTGGGAATTTCCCCCTTCCCACCTTCTAAAGGCGGGCCAGAAAACATGTTTTCAAAAGTAACACTGCTCCAAATTTGCTCAGGAAAGTTATTCATTAATTTGTTCATTGGTTATACATACCCAGTACATGCAATACAAAGAGATTTTGCGAAATTACTTTCTACCACCCTTCCCCTCAAGGTGTGTGGGGCAAAAAACACATTATCAAGCTTAATCCAAATTATATTGGAAAAGCGATTTTTGAAGTGTGGTTCAGTTACTCGTATCGAACACGTAGGATAAAAAGATTTTGGGAATTTCCTTCAAACGAATTCCCCCTATTCCCCTCTAAAAATAGGGGGGGGGGGAGTAAAAACGCGCTTTCAAACAAAACTCTGCACCAAATAATGTCAGGAAGGCGATTTTTTATGTGTCGGTTTTTATGTGTATGCAACACACTACAAAGGGATTTTGTGAAAATATCCCCCCTGCCTTGGGGTAGAGGGGGGGGGGAAACACGATTTCAAACTTAAATGTGTTTCAAATTGTTTTAGAATGGCGAATTTTTGTGTGGGTGATGATTAAGTGTACGCAATATGCACTTTGGTGTTGTTTCGCAAAATTTCTAACTTACCAACAGGGAGGTGGGAACAAGAAGCAGTTACGTTGCTGCCGAAGGCACTGGGAACCCAGACAGTGTTGTGCAAGTTCACGAAAAAAACGAACTAGTTCAAACTCAAGTTCATCGTGTAAAAAACGAGCTAGTTCGCGCTCAAACTCATGTCTGAAAGAAATGAACGCGTTCAGTTCAAGTTCATTTTTAAAAACGAGCGAAGCTCACTAAAAGTTCATTTTTACGTACATTTTTTTTTTTTTTTTTTTTAAGATATATATATATATATTTTTTTTAGACATTTTTTTTAAATAGATCTTATCCTCTGTGAACACTTTCATAGGTAATTTCCTTTTTTTTCTAAAATTACCAATTACCATGAAAATTGTTTTTAATTTTACGCTTAATTAAACTTATTAACTTATAATTCTTAATTATAACTTATTAATTTAATTGTAGTAAAAATTTATTTAGCAAACACTTCTGAATAGTGTCCCAAGTAGCACAAGAACGTTCTGTGAACGTCTAATAACGGTTTCAATAGTTCAAACACCGTGTTTCGTGTCAAAAGAACGTTCTAAAACACGTTCAGAAATAGTATTATTTAGAACGTTCTGAAAATGTTTGATTTGTACCATCTATAAAACGTACAATTCTAGTTCTATATAGAACGTTCAAGTGTGACACCGTCATAACACGTTCTGTAACAGTGTAATTATAACGAATATGACAAAATGACTTTTTAGTACTATTGGTTGGGAAACTAGGTTAATCATGAAAATTTTTGACTTCAGTTTTTGATTTTTTTACACGTTTTGTGGCGTGAGGAATCCGGAAGTCAAAAGGTTGGTATGGTATCTGTTAATGTGTATCGGCACCTATTAGTGTGATAGCCCGTTAGTTCATGTACACGATATTAATATCTCAAGAACAAATGATTGCAGAGAGATCGGACCAGTTTTAAAATATCACTTTTGATATTGATAAGAATCTTATTGAGAGATTTGCAACATTCTAATTTAAAAACTTCGTAAGTTATTCGAAATTTATAATTTTTAGCATGATAGAGAATAGAGCATTTTTTACATTTTCAGTTTAACGTTTTGTTAGCACGTCAGTAAAGAATGCTTCTCAATAATCAGTAGCGGTGAGGTGAAAAAAAATTACAAAATTTTAAACTCATGGAAAAATTTTGTGAATTTTGTATTTCAGGAATCAATGTATGGAATTCAACCAAACTTGTTACAATATTAGATCTTGCCCTAAATTGGAGTTTATTTGAATTTCATTTGGGGTATATCGTCCGATAG
The DNA here is from genome assembly GCA_963930645.1 of Salticus scenicus. Lineage (NCBI taxonomy): Eukaryota > Metazoa > Arthropoda > Arachnida > Araneae > Salticidae > Salticus > Salticus scenicus. The sequence continues at coordinate 185,484,107 of OZ005657.1, forward strand.
ATTGCGGTGCTATGCAATGAAACCCTCCATTTATGGGACAGCTATATCTCAGCTTCTATAGTGTACAAATGCATTAAACTTGATATATTGGCTTATATCACCATAACCTCTGCTAATACAATTTGGATGTATACATTGTCCAACAGGTGGCGTTGCTAATCTGCAATTTAATCATTTTAACGGAAAGGCAATATTTTAACTCTTGTGATTTAACAATAAATTTTCTGATACACTGAAGTTATAAGTGAAATCAATTTTATGTAAAGCGTTACTGGTCCATTTTGGATGCACATCGGCCAACAGGTGTCGTGGCTATTTTGCAATTTAATCTCATAACGGAAACGAAAAATCTCAACTTCTGTGATTTATAAATATTGTAAATTTGGTAAGTGAAATTAATATTACGTAAAACTCTACAGATTGCCTTTGGGTGCATATCGGACGGCAGGTGGCACTGCCACGTTCCAATATTTTCCATTCACAGAAAGGCTATCTATCAGCTTCTGTAATATATATACTCACCAAACCTTCTGCGTGACATACATTTGATATATATTATTGATTCAATTTGGCTGTATAACGAGTAATAGTTAAACAGGTTTTTTTTATTATTATTATTCATAGGACATTGTTTTTTCCCCTAGGAATAAGTATACATCATCCCTGGAGGATGGGGGAGGGGTGGATAAAAATTTTCACTATGATTATCTTTCAAAAGAATTCGATATCACCTTTAAAACGAATAATTGAAACATCGTTTTCTGATGATTTAAAACAAATTTACCATTTTTTTTTTTTTTTTTTTTTTCATTTGTAATAATAATAATAATAAACCCTTAGAAAAATACATTTTCTAAGATCTTCTATACAGCATAAAAATGATTGTCTTCTGTCATGAAAATCTATGCATTCCCCAGACCCAGAGTTTAGATACAAAAACTAATCACGGATGTTATTGAATACGTAATATAGTGCTTTACCCGAGTTTCAAAGAAAATCACGGGAAAACTCCGAAAACCTAAGTCGACGAGCGTGACCAGGAATCGAAACCAACACTTCCCGTCTGTAAGGTTCGAGAGTAGAACCTCGCGGTCTCTAATACTCATCGGGAAGTTACAGAAATGAGTTTTTTTCTTCTTTTCTTTAAGCATAATTTTAAACTTTTATTATATTTTATTTATGATTCTATTTAAGTTTAAATGTTACTGATAAATTATCAATATTGATAATGTTGTTAAATCATTACTCTGTTTGATTGTTCTTATTTTATTTTATTTATTTTCACTGAATATTTTGTTCAATACTGAAATATACACTAAAACAAAATATGCTTTTTCCGTTTAATTCTAGATTTTAAAATGGAAAAATAAAGTGATCTCATAAGTTTTTAAAATACTTTATAAAAATTTAAATCATTATTTAACTCCATTCCATTTTTCCTTAAAATATTGACTATATGTTTCCTACATCTATAAATGCTTAATAAATTTCTGTTTCATATGTTGAACTTTGAAACATGATTATTGCGGATGCAAGAAGGGAGAGCAGATGTTAACATCGACATCTGTGGATTGCATTTATTTAATTTTCGCTGACCGTGCAACTGCAAAGTCAAACGCCAGGCGCCAGGTCTTGGGAAAGTCGTGTCGTTATGTGAGGCGGTAATTTTAAAACATGTAATCTGATTTATTCAGTTTTAGCGTTATAATGACTAGGATAAGCTTTAGAAAAGGTAAAAATGTAATATTTTTAACCTGTAATATTCTCTATGTTCTATTTATTAAAGTCTTATTTTAATATCAATTAAACAATCATTTTCATATCTGCGTAAGTTCTTAAGCCTAACTTTCGATACTAGAAAGCAGCGTTGAATCGCAGAAAAAACTGCTTCTGTTACAGAAAACCGCTTAGAAATTATGGATTCATTTTATTAATTTAGTCTTCTGAGATGGAATTTGTTAAAATAACTATTTTCGTTATTATGTTTGTGGAATGAAGTATGAAGAAGTCATAAAAATTTTACAAGATAAGTACTAATTTTAAGTGAATGCCCTTCCGACTGGTCATTGTGTATTTTAAAATGCTAGTTGGAAGGGTATTTTCTCGAAGAAAATTCTTTTAAACAAAATTAAGAAGGTTCGTAATTCTTTTTTTCTTTTCTTTTTAAATTCTGAAGTATTTATTTAATGTTTATATGATAATATATATACAATCTAGGTTATGCAAATTGCATATTTTTAAAATAATATCCTAAGTTTCACCGACTTACAATTTTAAATATCTCTTTACTGTTATTTATTAAATAAAATATATGAAATTGTTTATCTGCATAATAAAACAAAGATTCAATTCTATTCCACATCTTTATAAAAAAAAAAAAAAAAAAAAAAGATATTCTGCTTAAAAAAAAAAAAAAAAAAAAAAAAAGGACGATTTACTATATTATTTATTAATACTAATAATATTTACATTTATCAATTATTTAATATGCCATGATAGCATAATTACATCAAATGAGGTAAAAATTGCGTTGACTCAATTTAAAGAAATTTAAACATTTCAAGAATACGAATTACATTGCCATGTGGAATAAATTTAAATACCTGCAAACATCATTTTTGTAAACTGCTGCTGTAAACTGAAAATATGTATACACACATGTACTGAAATTTAAAAATATGAAGTATGTTAAATATTTTAGAAAAATATTTTGATTAAAAATATATATATATGTATTTAATTATTTGGAAATTTTTAAAATTTCCTCCTTCTAACAAATTTTTAATTTTTTGTTTCAATTTCTTATTATTATAAATTAACAATATATTCTAAACTCAATTATATATTATTTTAGCGGTGTATTGGTACATTCATTTTTGAAATTATTTTTTATGTTGAAATATTAAAACTTTCTATAAACTTCAGCATTCAAATATATTTATAAACTATCCATGGACTTACAAAGTAGTACCCAGAAATGTTTAGAATATACAGGGTGCAAAGTCGAGAGCAGGCCTTTATTTGCGCAACAATTGGTCTCAGACGTCCTCCAATAAGAAAATGTATTTTAAAAAAAATGTAAGAATTCATTATATGACATGTTTAAATTTAAAAAATCAATTTATTAAAAATCACAAAAACTGATAATTTTTATACAATTTTCATGACACTAATAGTGAAAGTTGAGTTCCAACCTAAAAAATATAACACAAAAAGTTTCACTTTTGTGCACCCAAAATTGTCTGAGATAGTTAGTTTCAAAATTTAGGATTATTTCGCATTTTCTCGGGCTTTATTAAAAAGTCAATGAAAAATTCTTTAATAAACCCAGGGAAAATGCAAACAAAGTCCAATTAGGATTTTTAAACCGATCCCTTATTGAAGGCCGAAATATGTTAGAAAATCCAAACTTTAAATATCTTGTTCCATTTGGGGAGAATAGAAATGAAACTTTTTGTTAGGATGAGTGTCAGTTTTCTAAATATGACTATAGGGATCTGGGACTATGTAAAAAGCTAGTTTTTGCAATTTTGAAAAAATAGATATTTTAAATTTAAACATGTTATACTACAAATGCTCATATTCTTTAAAACATTTTGTAACTGAAACTATATATTTGCGACCAATAGTTGCGAAGATAAAGGTATTCTCGTCACAATGCTTTGCACCCTGTATTAAAAAAAAATAATATATATATATATATATATATATATATATATATATGTATAAATGAATTTTTAATCTTAGTTAAAGCCAAGCAACAGATATAAGATCCCTGAAACCACATAGGTCAATGAGAAGGAAATTACAACAAATTTAAATAACCTGGGGAGACTGATTGTGATTTATTGAAACATTTATTTTTTATTTATTTATTTTTATTTTATTTAACTTCAGTCTAATCATAAATTTATTCCTATATTGTTAGTTGCAATTTTAATAATTTTGCCGGTGCGTAAAAACCACATGAAACTTAAATCAAAAGATACAAACAAGCAACGAGGAAATAAAAAATTAAGACAGCATTTTAAACATTTTTTTTAGGAAAAGCTTAGAATGGTAGAAAAAAAAAAAAAAAAAAAAAAAAAAAAACTCGTCAGGGGTGACCCTTTTCGTCGTTGAGCACCAATGTACGATTTCGTTCGTTAGCAGTTATAATAGCAAATTGCTAGCGGGCACCCTATCGTACAAGAAATTAATTGAACTTAGAAATGAAGAATAAATTGGAATAAATTATTTACTTCAAGAAATCAGAGAATGAAACAGAAAACAACCATGAAAAACAAACATTAATCATAGGATGACGCATTCGGAATCACAAGGATTAAAACAAGCAAAATAAATCAAGAGTTTAGTTGTACATAGCAGATGAAGAATAATGATACAACACAGCAACAGGGATATAAATTACTTTTTTTTTAAATTCAAATAATGTTTGAGAAATTTTAACATACTTACTATTCCTTTAATTTCAACGTATATGCATGAAAAATTCCATATTTTATGACAGTAATTCTCAAAAAGTGTCATAACGTGTCTATATATACCTTAAAAAATTCCTTAATTTTTTGCATTTTTAAAAAATTTCTTTTTTCCCCTAATCTGAAGATAATGACGTTATAGTATTAATTACGAAACTTTGAATAAACACCATAAAATGCAAGAACTCGCAACTGCTACAAACAAAGCACGGCTTCTACAAACAAAGCGGCAACGCATTCAACACACTCAACGTGCTTGTTTGCAGCTCTCGTGCCTACAATGTTCGCCTGATGAAGGGTTGTGTCTTCTTTTGACCCGAAACAGTTGGTGCGAGTTCTTGCATTTTATGGTGTGTATTCAAAGTTTTGTAATTAATACTACAACTTCATTATCTTCAGATTAGGGGAAAAAAAAAATTTTTAAAAAATGCAAAAATTTAAGAAATTTTTTAAGGTATAAAGAGACGTTATGACACTTTTTGGGGAAAACTGTCATAGAATATAGAATTTTTGATGCATATACGTTGAAATTAAAGGAATAGTAAGTATGTTAAAATTTCTCAAACATTATTTGAATTGAAAAAAAAAAGTAATTCATATCCCTGCTCATGTGTTGTATCATTTTTCGTCATCAGCTATGTAATTTTTACTTCTAAGCGCTCGTACTGAGGTGATTTTTTATAATGACGTCATAATTTTTTTTTTTTTTTAACTACACTATTTTAGAACGTTTACAGTACGTTTTCTGGAACGTTCTGAAAATGTGTATAACGTTTTGAAAACGTTCTAAAAACGTTTAGAACGTTCTGAGACCGTATACATAGAACGTTCTCAGAACGCTTCTATAACACCGATGGTGATAGTTACACGTTCATTGAACGTTCTCTGAACCGTACTATTGTACGTCTTCAAGATGGACAGATAGACGTCTATAACACGTTCAAAGTGAACGTTCTTAGAACGTGTTTGCAGAACAATTTTTGAACGTTCAGAGAACGTTTCGGTGCTGCTTTGTACCCACTGTTTTTTAATGGTTTTTTATTCTCAAATTTTCAATACGTTTGTTAATGCGCATGAGAACTTATTAATAGGAGACAAATTCTATCATTTAGAGGTTCCGTTGTTTTAAATCAGTGTTGTGCAGGACCGCGTTCATGAGTTTAATTAAAGCTTTTTCAGTTTTGAGCTGAATTTCGCTCGTTTTTTAAATTGTGAACTTGAGCTGAGCAAAGTTTGTTTTCTCATGAATTTGAGCGGGAAAAGTAACTCAAACTCATATGAATTTTATTCCTTTGGGAAAAAATTTTTATATTCTTGGTAGCAATACTTTCTACCCTTTTAATCGCAAGAGAGGACGCATTTCTCACAAGAGAGAAACGCATCGGGTCGGGTAATCGCTTATTAACTGCTTTGCTGGTCGGGTGCAGTTAAAATTTGCATTAATTTTTATTCATAAAATGTTTTCTCCGAAGATTGTTTTATGCTTTACTTATGAATCTAAACTTTTAAATGAAGAGATTGGATGGCATTGTCTTCCTTCCTAGTAATTTAAAGACAAGACTGATAACATGAATTTAATTACATTTACCTAAATATTAATACTTAACGTTTAAAGCTTTATATGGAAAACTATTTTTTTTTTCGACCTATATTTGCTTCCTTATTTTACTGTCAAAATACTTGGAACAGTGGATTTTTTAAATATATGTTTTAATATAGCTAAAAGTTTGTTTATAATTAGATAAATACACTGTTGTAATATTTTTATACCATATTTAATTGTCTGAAAGATTTCTTCAATAATATAATTGTAGTTTATTTAAAAGAACTTTTATTCAGTTTATTATATAACACAATTTTAACAATATAGCGGGTCAGAAGCTGCAGATTCAGAAGGACAAAAACCATTTTGCAGTGCGGGTCGGCTGTGAGTCAAGTTTACTCGAACTACGCAGGACTCTAAGCCAGTCCTTTCATAAGAAGAAATATAAATTCCGCTGATCACCTAATACGATTGAAGACTTAAATGCCCTATCCAGTAGGCTACCCTTTTCCTTGCTACTGTAATTTTTTTCGTGCCCAGTTTTCCACGATATTATACTGTTGTCAATTTTGTATTTCAGTTTTTTCATGCAAGCAAATCCATGCTATTTTAATAATACAAATTTTTGCGAAATACCTCCTATTATGAAAAATTATGGAAGTTCTAAGGGTAATTTAAGAAAAGTTTTAAGAAAGCCTTTCATTATAAATAAAAATATAAAGATTTAAAAGTATAATATTAAATCCCAATAATTAAATCCTGTTTGCTAGTATCATAAATGATATTTTAAAACTAGCTGTACATTAAAAAAAAAAAAAGGAAAAATAATCTTTAGTCCAATACACGTATATTTCAATTTTTGTGGATGCATTCGTAGATATATATATTCATAAAAAAAAAAAAAAAAATAAGAGAATTTAAATTAGATTATAAATAGCTTGTTGTAATAAGGAGGATTATTATTCTGCTTTTATTTATATTTATATTTATATTTATATTTATCTTATTTTTTTATTTTATTTACTTATTTTTACTTATTATTATTTGCATTTACCAGAAACCGCTGAAATTAAAATAATCATTGATATAAAATCTACATCTCTGATATGAAATTATTTCAATAACCTGAATACATTTTTATTTTTAATATTAAAAATATAAATAATCATTAAAAAATATACTATTATTCTATTTAATCTATGTGTAACATGTGTTAAACCAGTAATCTTTGTTTAATCTTTTATATTTTAAAGATGCTTATCTTTCAATGCAAGAGTAAAATAAAGATAAGAATCATTTTCGCAAATAACAGGAATCTCATTTTTAAAGAAAAAAGAGAATCTGTAAACATGGATTCACGCCTATAGAGCAAGATGTGATAGTAGATCCTTTCATTGTTTGCATCGTCTATCAGCGAAACGAAATGTCCATTACTTTTATGACAGGTTGGCAATTTGTCACACTGCCTCAGGGCTAGCTCTGGGAGGTCTTGCCGAAGATTTTTGCATCGTGGCACCAGCAGCAATGTTACTAGTATTTATAGTATTGTAGAATGCAGAACGTTGTCTGCAGCCGAAGTATTGTACTACGTAACAAAAGGTTCTCACGCTTTTTTCTTTTGAATCCAATACAATGTTGCTGGGTATCCTCTTACTAATTACCTTTAACCTACATGTTCGAATTGTGCTGAAAACACTAAACAAATCCCTCTCTTCAAAAATGGTCAGGAAACTTACCATATAACTGTTATTTATAAAGTGTATTTATTCGCAATAATTTCCAAGAAATTTTTTAAACATGTTTAATTTGTTGTGGAAAAAAAAAAAAAAAAAAAAAAAAAAAAAAACTTATACCTCAGATTTATCAATATATATTACTATGTAAAAAGATGCTTTTTTATTTTTTTTTTTTATTTTTTTTTTTATTCTTTTAAGCTTTTATTAAGATTTATTTTTAGTTCTGTAATATACATTTAATAAAGTTTGAGCTTTATAAATCAAAGATTAAATTTTAGGATGTATATTCAAGATGAGGTTCAAGATATGAGGTTCAAGGTATGAGGTTGAAGATATAACACTTTCAGATCATTATCAATTGATATTTCTTGAATATATATTCTAAAATTAAAAATGGTTTGAATTAAGAAGTTTTGTTTATATAATTTTGGAACAAATTAAAATAATAATCTAAAATATTTTTCTTGCTATAGTAAAATTTTCGTGTACATGCTATTAACAGTAGCAGAGATTCAATTCATGAGTGAGAAAATCGTGCATTTGAAACTATTAGATAGTCCTATGAACACCTTTTAAATTGATTTCTTATAAATATGTTTAGATTTTGATACCTAGTAATTCCACGAAGATTTGAGAAGTTTACAAAAAGTACGCATTTTTTCTCGCTAATATTTCTGAAGAAATTGAATAAATCTTAAAAACTATTAAATAATCTGGTGTGTCACTCACACGACTTTCTCTTACCCTGAAATTTAATACTATAAATACAGGTTGCAGATTAATAGGTAACATAACGAGTACTGTTATGTAAACCTATGTTAAACAATTCATATTAGGCTTCTAAAGAGTTTTATATAATAATTAGTTCTGTGTTAGGGGGGCTATCGCCCCCCTCAACCCTCCGTTTCATTAATGCACCTACATTTATACAGAATTTAATTCGGTTATTAAAAAATATTTCTTTTTTTAAAAAATAATTTATTAAAATTATTATTTAAAAAAATTATCTTTTATGATAAGGCAGACGATTTCCATATTAAAGAAGTAGTTTAACACCAAATATCCAAAAAAAAGTCCATTTTATTCTCAATATTTAAAAAAAAAAAAAAAAAAAAAAAAAGTTTTTTTTCGTTAAAAGTAAAAAAAATCGACAACTTTGTTTTAAATTATCGCAGATCCATGGTTCAACCATTCGTTTTAAATGTATTTTCGAGCTCTTTTGAAAGATACCCATCATGAAAATTTACTCCCCACGAGGGGGGACTTCCCCCCAGGGGGGGAGGCGAGGCTCCTACATACACAAAAAAATTTTCCCAGTTAACTGTCTCTATTACAAAAAATATATATTTGTTTCATTTGGTTTAGTGCAGTCTATAGACGTTAAACTCTATTTTCCTGCAATTTCCCCCATAGACGTAATGTATTAGAATTCTCTTGATTGTCCCTGTACACGAACCATTTGCTTGATCTTAACGAAAAGCTTACTGTAGCATCCCTATATGATACACATTTAGAATACCAAGTTTGAACTTTCTGCCATAATTTGTTTTTGAGATATGCTGATAACAGACAGACACACAGACACACACACAGACACACACACACACAGACGCACAGACCATTTGCTAAAAACATGATTTTCGTATTCAGGGGACCTCAAAACGTGTAAATATAACAAAATCTCGCGTTCGAAAATTTGAGCCAAAAACAATACTTTCTCTACCTTATAGGTAAGAGAAAGTAAAAAGTGAGAGGGGGGGGGGGGGGAAGACCAATTCTATTTTTAATACGTAGTATTTTGTAGACGAAACTTATACAAAAATTTTGCTCATTTTTTGAAAGAAGACTTTATTTCATGTTTATTGGTTATTGATATAAAGCGATTTCTTTGAATTTCTGGAAAATGCAGATAAAGGCAAACTCATCGTTTTTTGTCAACGCTTGCTAACGAGAAGTAAAAGGGAATCCTTCATCCCTCCCCCAAGTCCTACACACACAATGTTAAAACAAACTGGCACATTTGGTAAATTTCAAACTTAGTTGGCAAACTTCTTAAACACTTTTCAGTCAAAAACTATAATGCATTTACAGATTCTAATTTTGCATTTCTTTCCCCCTCCCCTTTTTTTACTTTATATTCAATAAAAGAAAGTATTGGATTCGTAAAAATTTTCGGCTTCCGGTTTTCGATGAATTTAAACGTTTTTAAATGTCCAGAACACGATTGGACGATTTTTAGAAAATGTCTGTCTGTGTGTGTGCGTCAAAAATTTTTGGGGACTGTATCTCAGGAACTACAGCACAGAATTACGTGTAAATTTATATGCAGATGTACCTTGACTAAAATTAGCGCCTACGAAATTTTGGTATCAATTTCTCAACAGGTGGCGCTGCTAGGCCGCGATTTCCACAGTTTCATGGAAGGCTATATCTCAGGAACTGCTGATCGAAATTCATATAAATTTATAAGCGGACGCAGTTTGATCCAGGTTAGTGCCTTTCAACTTTTGGTGATCATTACTCAGCAGGTGGCGCTGCTATACCGCGATTTCTACAATTTCAGGGAAGGCTATATCTCAGGAACTACTGCACGAATTTGCATATAAATTTATATGCAGATGCACTTTTTCATTAAAATCACTAAGAAGGTAATATAAAGAAAATTATTATCTTTCAATCTGCTCCTTGATTCCCCCTTCCCCCAGGTATATTACTAAGTGAAAATGGTAACAATTTAATTGATTGAAATTTCTAAAAATATATTATGAAATAATTCTTTAAATTTATTCTTTGATGTTTATTATTTTTGCAAACTGCAAAAATGCCCTTTTTTCCTGTGCTCTTTTTTCCGGGTGTCTTTTTTATGAGTGCCTTTTTTTCTAAGTGCCCTTTTTTCCTGTGCTCTTTTTTCCGGGTGCCCTTTTTATGAGTGCCTTTTTTTCCAAGTGCCCTTTTTTCCGGGATCCATTTTGCACAATTATTATCTTTTCTGTCCTTTTCTTCTTCTACTTTCCTTTTTATATTTCAGACAGAAATATTTAATATGAGTTTGAGCTTGAACTGCATTTTCACGCTCAAGTTCGTGAAAAAAACGAGTTTCGCTCAACTCAAGTTCACAATTTAAAAAACGAGCGAAGTTCAACTCAAAACTCAAAATTTTTGAGCTACGCTCATGAACGCGTTCAAATGAACGCGTTCGTGCACAACACTGAACCCAGAATCCTCATGTCGAAAAAACTACTAATGAACGCAGCGGGAACTTTAAATTAAAGTTTTCGACTCATTTCAGTGCCCCCTTTTTTTTTTCAGTAATTTTTTTTTTTGAGATTTTAATAATAATGATACGGAATTTTGAGAATTCGTTTAAATATAATGACCAGCGAAGCGCACAAATCCTGCTATTTATTAAATATATTTTTAAAAACTGGGATATGTAGTGGCAAAGTTTATAAAATTAATATGTGTAAGTTAATAAATTTATTTTTTCTTACGAGAAGGCGTTACTTCCTCAGATATTTAGCTTCAGTAATAATATGATATTCTAGAAATAATATTCTAATATTTAATTTTGCAATAAATCACATAAAATTTCGGATCCCCCTCCCCCTTTTCAGACTAAACATTATCGAGCGGATTAAGATTAGAACTATTTACAGGTCTGGTAAAGAAGAAATTCTACGATATTCTTTGTGGGATTTAACTTAAAGTGGAAAAAGTTATGATTACTTCAGAATTATAGGTGCTCACGGAAGAGGATAGGTGAATTTAACAATTTGAATCAAATAAACATACCAAAGACGGTGTATAGCAAGGTGCATTATCATCTTTAAATGCTGATTGTGGAAAAGTCTGAGATACCTCCAAAATAGTCGGTCACGCACCACTTTTATAATGGCCGTGTTTTATTTCGAGTTAATTGATCGCTTGAGCATGAAAATTTGCTCCATTCCTTGAAAAGTTATGCACCACCGTACCGTAATATACGGAGAATGTGTCACTGTTTTAAGAGTGCAATTTTCCCTAAGCCGATGACATTTTCGCCGTCCTATTAGGTTACTTATGTCAGCTCGAAATAAATTAAACTTGACTCATCGGAGAAAACCAGGTGGCCCACTAGCGGCCGAGCGGTTCTGTCCTCAAAGCTGTTAGACGTGAGGTGCCGGGTTCGATCCCAGGTTTCGCTCGTCGGCCTAGCCATTCGGAGCTTTCCGTGGTTTTCTCCGAAACGCGTGAATACGGGCTAGGACCCCTTAGAAAGACCTCCACGGAGGGCACCCACAATCACAGGCCTAGAGGCTACAGCAGTCAATCGGCCTTATTCCCAAAATCAATCCAATCCAGAGAGAAACAGTTCAACTGATGTTATTTTTAATTTTTTTTTTCAACTGAAGATATTTTTATTTTAATTATTTTTCATAGTACTGGCTTTTTTGTCGATCTTCTGTTTTTTAACCTGCTTTGTGTAATTGTTGCTGCACTGTTTTTTAAGAAAACATTTGGCTAAATATATATATATATATATATATAATATTTTCTAAGTTCTGAACAAGATAAAAATAGATTTTATCAAACATTTGCTTTTTAACTGCCGTCATCTCGTTTAGATGAGCAATGTGGCCGCTGAAAGCTAAATTTCCAGTTTAAACAGACAAAAATTTTATATCGTGCTAAAAAACCATCTCACGAATATTTCCTTGACATTTAATTTTTTTGCCATTAGGCATATTAAAATATTCTAAAATTACAATTTTCCTGATAATTGTGATTTGTTTTTAACACTTGGATTAATCCTTAGTGTACGTGAACGATAACGTAGTAAAATCTGCTCGAAAATTTGCTTTTTAAATAATAAAATTAGCGGCTGCAGAAAGAGATAAAAAAAAAAAAAAAAAAAAAAAAAAAAATCCAAATGCGGTTTTTTATTTTATTTTTTTCCCTTAGCATATATTAAAATAAATTTTGCTTTTTAACACAGAGAAAGAAAATTAAAATTTTTTAAGATAAATCATACAATAAATTGTTTTTGTGTAATATTGTTTTATTAAATATGGAGGACGAAATCTGTCAAAAATGGGATTTACTACTAAAGATAGAAAAATCATAAAATAAATTTTTTTTGTGTAATCTTGTTCCCGTATATTGTTAAAAATTTGCATATGTACCACATAGTAGACTAGAAAAAGAAAGAGATTTGTCGTTGACCCGTTCAGAAAATTGTCAGCTCATCGAGTAAACGATTGGTCTTAACCCGAACATTAACGCCATTTTTAAGCTAAAATTCGTAAATACTTTCAACTTTGTTGGAAAAAGTTAATAAGTATTAAAAAAAAACAAAAACAAGTATATATATATATACACATTTTAAGATTGGCCTCTATATAAATCTCATTTGCAAAGACAGAACAAAGATGGCAGCACCACAAATTAATGAAGGAGCTTTGCTTTGAATATAATTATCCTGAACCTGAAATACTTCTTTTTGTCATTTAAAAAGTAAATTTTCCACCTTATATAATTTTTAGTGTAAAATAGTTTCTTTACATAAAAGGTTTAAAAGTATCTTTTGAGCATTATTTTTAAAAATATAAAATAAAATTTTAGGCACCAAGCACATTCTTTTTTTTTTTTCTCTGCTCTTATCTGCAAAATTTGCTGATAGATCGCAGCACTAAAACATTTTTGAAAAGTAAGCTATGCAATTTTTCATCAAACGCTTATTTGTTATGAAACAATTTAAATAATAATAATAATAGTGCTATTTCACGTGTCTTTTTCTTTTTTTTAATTAAAACACAGATAAACATATAACAAATCAATTAAATTAAGACACTTTTTTAATAGATTATTTAAAATTTTCAAGCTAATTATAGAAAACAGTTTTCGGCGGATTGTCTAGCGTAAATATGGGCTTGGACCCCATAGAAAGACTCCTACGAAGGGCATTTCACCTACAGGCGTAGAATGGTTGGTTGGTTGTAGGGTTTAAGGCCGATTGAATACGCTAGGATCCTCGGCCGATAGCTGGGGTGCCCTCCGCAGGGGTCTTTCTAAGAGATTCTAGTCTGTATTTACGCGAATTTCAGAGAAAACCACGGAAAACTCCTAATAGCTAGGTCGATGAGCGCGGCTTGGGATCGAACCCGGTACTTCTCATCTACCAGATGTGAACAAAGAATCGCTCGGCTGCTGGTGGGCCCTTATAGACCTAGAATCCTGGTGTAATCAATCGGATTTAACCAAACAACCAGCCTTTAGAAAGATTGTCTGCGCTAGCGACCTAGACCTGAGTGGTATATTCTATTTGGAAAAAACTCTCAAATGCGTGCAAGCTTATATTTAAGTGAGTTTTGGAAAAAAAAAAAAAAATCAGAAAAAAAAGACGAGTGCAGCCTGTCTTCGACACTTCCCATCTCCCAACTTAAAAACAGGTGGTAGTGGTTGTGGTGGTGGTATAGTGGTTGAGGCCGATTGACTGCTCATGGGTGTTTCTAAGATGAGCCCTAGCCTGTTCACGCAAGTTTTGGAGAAAAACACGGAAATCTCTGAACTGTTTGGCTGACTGGGTTCGAACCCAACAACTTCTCAAGGTTCTAGTTTTGAGTGTAGAACACCTTTATCACTGGTAGAGATGTTAATGTAGGCACTGAGGCCGACTGAGATGCACATGGGTCTGATGCCTAAGCTCTCTTATTCCGGGTCCTAGTCCACATTGTTGCGAAAATCGCTACTTCCACTTCAACTTTTTGTAATCCGATCGTCTGCGCCTGCGCGCACGAGAGGAATTGTGCGTTCGATAGCAAGAAGAAGAATGTTCTAAGTTTCTAAATGTAAATATTGTGTATTGTTAGCGCGCGTTAAGTATTTATGTAATTTTATCAGTATTATGTCTTTAATAATTTGTGATTGTGTATTTACCAGATAAAAATGTGTTGATTTAAAGAAAATGACTAATTAATGAGTGAAAGTTTCCACTTATTATTGAATTAAGAACGAATATTTCATCCCTCGAACAATTTAGATGAAGGAAGGTAAGTTTTCTTACCTTTTATTATTGAAAAGAAACATAAATGATTCTATTTGTTTTTAATACGAAATTTTTGATTAGATGAAGATTTGTAGAATCAATTTTGTTGAATACTAATTTATTTAAAATTTAGTATATAGATATCGAATATAGGTATTCTTAAAGTTTGAATTCGATATTTATTGGCATCCTACTGCCGGGACCTGTTTACCTAGGATTAAAATGGAAAAATTAGCTAAAGAAAGAACGCCTTTAAGAAGTGCGTTTATACGTATCGCTAATTTATTAGAGAATAATTTAATAGAGGAAGATAAGAATATAGAAGAAATTGAAGTTTTATATGCTCAATTAAATGAAAAATGGGCGATGTTATGTCCAAAAGAAAAAGAAATATTAGATGTTCTTGTTAAAGATGATAAGTGTACACAAGATAATTATGATAAAGAGTATGAAGGCTTTAGTTCTTATGAAGAAAAATTTATTAAATTAAGAACAAAAGTTGAAAAACTTTTGAAAAATTCTGAAATTGAAAACAGTTTTCAATCAAATGAAAATATAATGAAACGAAAATTCAAACTTCCTGAAATAGAATTTAAATTGTTCGGGGGTGAAATAAAAGAATGGTTGCCATTCTGGGCGCAGTTTGAGAAAATACACAACGATGAAGAGATACCAAATGAAGATAAATATCAGTATTTGTTGCAGGCCACAATAAAAGGCTCAAGGGCACGGGAAATTGTTGAATCATATCCCGCCACAAAAGATAGTTACAAAAGTGTAACAGAATGTCTTAAAAGTCGTTTTGGGCGTACAGATATGTTAATTGAAGTTTATATACGAGAAGTTCTTGCGTTAATGATGAATAATGCTATAAGTAAAGGTCCAAAAATGCCACTTTTTAAATTGTATGATAAAAATTAAACATATTTACGGTCATTGAAAATGCTAGGTGTTTCAAGTGAAAATTATTCATCAATTTTATACCCGTTAATTGAATCTTGCTTACCTGTAGATATTTTAAAAATATGGGAAAGAAATTTGAGTTCGACCTTGAACTACGCAAAACAGGAAAATGATGATGAATTGAAATCGGGTAACAAATTAGATTATTTGATGAACTTTTTGCGGCATGAAATTGAAAGTGAAGAAAAGGTGAAACTTGCTCGTAGTGGATTTAATTTTGAAAATGTGAATAAAAGTACTTATCCGCCACCCGTTCGACGTGAAAGAATTATTCCTACCGCAGCTGAATTATATAATTCTTCTGAAGTGAAAAAAGAAATGTGTATTTTTTGCAATAAATCACATGTAAGCAGTGAATGTAAAAATGCTGATAGTTTATCCTATGAGGATAAAAAGCAAATATTGATGAAAAAAGGTGCTTGTTTTAAATGTTTAGCAGCAAAGAAACATTTATCCCGATTTTGCAAAGCGAAGATACCGGCCTGTGATTGCGGAAAATTTCATTTCAAGATAATGTGCCCTGGGAAAAGCGATCAAGAACATCGAATTAAATTTCAGCAATTTGAAAATTTAAATTCTGAAAATAAGAAAGACACTGTTTTAGCAAATAAAACCAGTACTCGACAAGTTCTTTTGCAAACTCTGATTGTTCGTCTTAGAAAGGGAAATAAAATGAAATACATCAGGATATTATTTGATTCTGGCAGCAGCAAGTCCTATTTGTCAACTTTTGCATTAAATGAAATGGGATATGAATGCATAGGTAAAGAAGATTTGACACATAGCTTATTTGGTGGAGTAGAAACTGTGATACCCCATAAGAAATATTTAATAGGTCTGAGTGACTATAATGATAATTATCGTTGCAGTCTTGAAGTGTTAAATCAAGACAAAATTTGTTCTGAAATACCAAAAATTCCCTATGGTTCATTTCTAAATGAAATTAAGCATAAAATTCATTTGTCTGACCTGAATTGTCATGTTGATTTATTGTACGAATTCTCCCCGAATGAAATCCATGGCTTAATTGGAGCTGATGTCATTGGAAAACTATACACTGGAAATATAAAACCATTAAAATCTGGTTTAGTCTTAATAGAAACCCGCCTTGGGTAGACGCTAATGGGAAAAATCGGACAGAAAGTTTCAGATAGTACAAGTAGCGTTATGTCATTACATGTAAATGACACGAAAATTTCTGATTTATGGCGACTTGATGTGCTTGGGATTCTGGATCCAGGAGAGAAGAATAGCCGAAAGGAACTTGAAATAGCAGCCGAAGAGCATTTTAATAGAAGTATCAAACGTGACGCTGAAGGGAGATATGAAGTGAATCTCCCATGGATCCAAGGCCATCCTCCTTTGCCCACTTGTAAAAATATTGCAGAACGAAGATTGAAAGGTTGTATAGATTCGCTCAAGAAAAAAGGGACATTAGAAGCTTATGAAACAGTATTAACAGAATGGATTCAAGAAGGTGTTATAGAAGAAGTTAAAATTCTGGGTAATGATGAAAGTGAACATTATTTGCCCCACAGGGCCGTAATAAAAGAAAATTCTACTACCAGAGTTAGGCCTGTTTTTGATGGTTCTGCCAAAGAGAAAAATTCACCTTCAATCAATGATTGTTTAGAGAAAGGACCTAACACCGTCGAACTGATTCCAGCAATCTTGAATAAGTTTCGATTGAAGAAAATAGGAGTAATTGCTGATATAAGAAGAGCTTTCTTACAAATTGGACTTAGTAAACGTGATAGGCCATTTCTGAAATTCTTATGGTGGGAGGAAGGTGATCCCACGAAACCTAAAGTTTTTCAACATCGTAGAGTTGTTTTTGGACTTTCTTGTTCGCCATACCTACTGGGTGCTACTCTTCGATATCATCTGAAAAATGTTTCTGCTCATTTTGAAGAAACAGCTACCAAGTTGTTAGAATCATTTTATGTGGACAACTGTATCACCAGCGTTGAAAACTATGAAGACCTCGTGAAATTTGTCGAAGAATCCAAGTTAATTCTCAGTGATGCTAAATTTGAGCTTCGAGGGTGGGAGCACAATTTCCCCAGTCCATCAGAAGAAAGATGTATTCCAGTCCTGGGATTGACATGGAACTTAAAGAATGATACCTTGTCTGTAGATTTACGAGATACTTTAGAAGATGATACCCCTGCAACGAAAAGGAAAATACTGAGTGCGGTACATAGAATATTTGATCCCCTTGGCTTCACATGTCCGGTTACCTTGGGGCCGAAGATTCTCCTGCAAGAGTGCTGGAAATTGAAAGTATCATGGGATGCAGAATTGCCTGAAAAAATTACCAAGAAGTTTGAGCAGTGGCGAAAAGAAGTTCCTAAATTGAAAGAAGTCAAAATCCCAAGATGCCTCACTCTGAATCATGAGGCGCCAGAAAATTTAAGTTTACATATTTTCTGCGATGCAAGCAAGAGTGCATACGCTACCTGCATATTCTTAAGAAGTGAAACTGGAAGTTCAGTGTCTTGTCAACTTGTACAGGCTAGAAGCAGAGTTGCTCCTATGAAAACTACTTCTATTCCAAGATTGGAACTCCTTGCCTGCTGCATAGGAGCGAGATTAGCTGAGACTGTGGTGAATGATCTCCGAATAAAGAATATCTCAAAATTTTTCTGGTCCGACTCCGCAAATGCACTATATTGGATAAAGGGAAGTGAAAACTGGGCGCCTTTCGTTTTTAACAGAGTTAAAGAAATTAGATCTCTGACAGAACCTGAAAATTGGCACCATGTACCAGGGTCTTTCAATGCAGCAGATTTACCATCTCGCGGCTGTAGTGTCCAAACATTGATTAAATCCAAGTGGAGGGAAGGTGTGCAATGGTTGAGGAAGCCAAGACAAGAATGGACAAGATCTAATGCTCTTCTTGACTTCGATATAGTGTACTCCGAGAAGAAGAAAACAGTAATTAGTGCTACAAATCATGAAGATTCAAGTGAGAAGCTTCATAACCGTATTTCGTCATACAATAAATTGTTAAGAATCACTGCTTGGATTTACAGATTTTTTAATAATTGTAAAGTTGTACCTTCACATCGAATTTTTGGATTCTTAACTTCAGAAGATATAAATGATGCTGAAACTGTTATGTTGAAAAATGTACAAAAAGAATCATTCTCGGGTCCTGAAGATAAATGCCTGAAATCCCTTAACTGTTTTATGGATACAAATGAACTTATGAAAATGAAGACTAGAATCATCATGAGAGAAGATACACAAAGTTTCCGATATCCGATAATATTGCCATCCAATCATCCAGTGGTAGAAAAACTCATCCGAACCAAACATTTAAATTTGAATCATGCTGGTGTCCAGATCCTAATGAATAATTTAAGAGAAGATTTTTGGATTTTAAAGTATCGGAAGACAGTAAGAAAAGTTATCAGAAATTGTGTACGCTGCAAAAGATATGATGCTAGACCAAAGCCCATCATAGAAGCACCTCTCCCAGTTGACAGAATAAAGGAAGCAGCAGTGTTTGAGGTCATAGGAATTGATTATGCCGGTCCTCTAATTCTTCGAGGAGGTCAAAAAGTCTGGATAGTCATCTTCACTTGTGCCGTCTACCGAGCCTTGCATTTAGAGATAGCTACATCCATGTCGACTGAAAATTTTCTACAGGCTCTCCGAAGATTCATAGCTCGAAGAGGAAGACCCACAATATTTTACTGTGATAATGGCTCAAATTTCGTTGGTGCGGGAAAATTTACTTAAGAAAATCATTTGGGATACCATTTCTCAATACAGTGAAGCTCAGAAGATCATTTGGAAGTTCAACCCTTCATCTGCACCGTGGTGGGGTGGGTGGTGGGAACGTTTGATTGGTATAATCAAGGGAATTCTTCGAAAAGTCTTAGGAAGAAGTTCGTTGAATTTAGAAGAAATGAATACCGTTATTTGTGATACTGAAGGCATTGTTAACCAACGTCCTTTAACTTACCTCTCCGAAGATGTTAATGATCTAACTCCGCTTACTCCTGCTATGTTTTTACGGGATATTAAAGAATCAGGCATTCCCGATCTTGATGTTTTAGATTCATCATCTCTCAACAAAAGATATGCCTATAGACAGCGAATAAAAGAAGATTTACGAAAAAGGTTTCGAATTGAATATTTGGGGCATTTAAGGCAATCTTCGAAATTTACTAAAAATCAACGACCCATCCAAATTGGTGATATCGTTATAGTATCCAGTGAGAACATCAAGAAAATTGACTGGCCTCTCGGTAACGTTATTGAACTCTGTCCATCTAAAGATGGCCATGTTCGACTAGTAAAAGTGAAAATGAAAGGTGGTGAATTTTTCCGTCCAGTGCTTAGATTAATTCCTCTAGAAGTAACTCCTAAAAATTGTGCAGATTTACTTTTTTCATCACGAATATCTAAGTCGAATATCCAACCTCCTGAAAAAAACTTTGTTCCAGTGACTGTTCCAACTGAATCTGTTCCAGTGACTCCTCCAACTGAGTCTGTTCCAGTAACTGAACCTACTGAGCCAGTTGACAAAAGTTCTGTAAAGGACATTCCTATAGAGACTGCTCCACTTGAAAAACGATCCAAATATGGACGTTTGTTAAAGCCAAAAGTGAAGTTTGAGTTTCTCTAAAAATCCTCGAAACTCAAAGGTGGGAGTGTGTTGCGAAAATCGCTACTTCCACTTCAACTTTTTGTAATCCGATCGTCTGCGCCTGCGCGCACGAGAAGAATTGTGCGTTCGATAGCAAGAAGAAGATTGTTCTAAGTTTCTAAATGTAAATATTGTGTATTGTTAGCGCGCGTTAAGTATTTATGTAATTTTATCAGTATTATGTCTTTAATAATTTGTGATTGTGTATTTACCAGATAAAAATGTGTTGATTTAAAGAAAATGACTAATTAATGAGTGAAAGTTTCCACTTATTATTGAATTAAGAACGAATATTTCATCCTTCGAACAATTTAGATGAAGGAAGGTAAGTTTTCTTACCTTTAATTATTGAAAAGAAACATAAATGATTCTATTTGTTTTTAATACGAAATTTTTGATTAGATGAAGATTTGTAGAATCAATTTTGTTGAATACTAATTTATTTAAAATTTAGTATATAGATATCGAATATAGGTATTCTTAAAGTTTGAATTCGATACACATGTATGCGTGATTTGAGAGCAAAACATCCGGGTTACTGATTTCTTTTTCTCTCTATCAGTGTTTAGAATGAGATATTATATAACAATCGCTTTCTATCTACACTGATGGAAAAAAAAATCCCAACACCAGGAAGGAGCTGTGCTAGATAAACGAAATTTGGTAGGCGTGTTTATACATCTGAAAGATGACGTCGATACAAATTTCGAGCTACGCGCATAAGTGTGGCGCTAGTAGCGACACTATGAACATGCAAATGAGGTTTGCTTTAAATAAGCGCTGTAAGGTTCGTGATCGTGATTTACAGTTGAGATTTGACGTAGTGGGTTAATGTTGGTCAAGGATGCCTCTAAGAAGACGAAGAAGCCATTATCAACAGCTCACTGAGTTTGAACGAGGTCGTGTAGTAGAGCTACGAGAAGGTGGGTTTTCTTTCCGCGATATTGCAGAAAGACTTGGCAGGAATGTATCCACTGTGCATGAGTGTTGACAGCAGTGGTCAAGGGAAGGTACTGCCTCAAGAAGACCGGGTTCCGGGCGGCCACGTGGCACTACTGAGAGGGAAGACAGCCGTGTTCGGCGTATGGCTGTGACTAATCGTACTGCGTCTGCAGCTGAAATTCGAGCTGCAGTTGGCACCACAGTGACACAACGAACTGTTACAAATCGGTTACTTCAAGGACAGCTCCGAGCCAGACGCCCTGTAGCGTGCATTCCACTGACTCCAAACCACTGCCGTTTGAGACGTGAGTGGTGTCAAGCTAGAGCTCATTGGAGGACGGAGTGGAGATCTGTTGTGTTTTCTGATGAAAGCCGGTTCTGCCTTGGTCGCAGTGATAACCGTGTGTTGGTTAGAAGGAGGCCAGGTGAACGCCTGCTAGCGACCTGTCTGCGGCCTAGACACATAGGGCCTACTCCTGGAGTTATGGTTTGGGGAGCAATTTCGTATGACAGCAGGAGCACTCTCGTGGTTATCCCACGCACCCTGACTGCAAATTTGTACGTCAGTCTAGTGATACAACCTGTTGTGCTACCATTCATGTACAGCATTCAAGGGGGTGTTTTCCAACAGGATAACGTTCGCCCTCATATCGCTGTTGTAACTCAACATGCTCTACAGATTGTCGACATGTTGCCTTGGCCTGCTAGATCACCAGATCTTTCTCCAATCGAGCACGTATGGGACATCATTGGGCGACAACTCCAGCGTCATCCACAACCAGCATTAACCGTCCCTGCATTGACCGCCCAAGTGCAACAGGCATGGAACTCCATCCCACAAACTGATATCCGACACCTGTACGACACAGTGCATGCACGTTTGCATGCTTGCATTCAAAATTCTGGCGGTTACACCGGTTACTAATGTACCAACATTTCACATTTGAAATGGCTCTTCTCGCCAATGGCTCTACCTGTGATCTTGAAACTTTAATCAATTAAATATGTTACCTAGACAAATGTATTGCTGAAATTTCATTACTGTACAATAATTTTTTCTTGGTGTTGGGATTTTTTTTCCATCAGTGTATTACATATAATAACAAAATGTTTTTTTATAACATCATTGACATTGCGCTTGGGTAATGTTATTATACTTAAGGCGAAAAAAAAAAAAAAAAAAAAAAGAAACTTTAAATAGGTAGAGATGATTATAATTGTAAACGAGTAACCTACAGACAGTCTTTTGTCACGCAGTTCTCGATATAACTCGATTTGTTTTTAAGATCAGGTATTATATGACAGAAGATCCCTATTTATCACATTGAATAGAGAATCATATATGACGTCACTGATATTGCGTTCAGGCAAGCTTCTTCGTGTTAAATGAAAATTATATTAAACATGTTATAGTGACTATAGTGTAACAACGTTTCCTACGCCTAGCAGTGAGGACAAGTCGAAAATCTTGGAGGGTTTCCATGTTGACCAACAGGTTTGAATTTATACTCGGGGAAAGGATAACTTGACAGTGTGTATTAGCCTGTAGAAATTACACATCCGCGAAAGAAAATAGTTCTTTACTATATTTAAGTGTAATAAACTTTTTCTCGATTTTTTTTTATTCTGGTAAACTGAAAAAAGATTAACTATTTAAACTAAACATATTTATGTTAACACATGGAATTTTTTGTAATAGATAAGCATAAAATTTATATCAATGTATTGTTTCGCGAAGAAAGTCTGTTGGCGAAATATTGGCGGAAGAGGGAATACCGGAAGCAACCTTTTAACCCCTATTGTGAGTGCGAAACAGTTTGGTGGGGCTAATAGATTACTTTATTTTCGAAAATTTGAAGATAATTAATGCACAGTCCGCTTCTTTAATTTCACAACTGTTAAAAATAGAGTAAAAATTTTGACGGATTTGAACTTTTGGGAAATTTTCACACCAGATTCACACCAAATATGTCAATGAAATATTCAAGCTAACAGGAATAAGGAAAAATATTTTTCGACAAATACTTTTTCTTTTTCGTTATTATTATTACATTGATAATATAATTTCAATTCGTTTACGCATTGTTATATAAAATATTTTTATTTCCAATACAAACAACTAATAGTGTTTACATTAATTTATACTATGCACTATATACTAAAGATTTTACTTTTTTTTTTTTTTTTTTTTTTTTTTTTTTCTGGAACAGAACAATAAAAGAAAAACATAATTATCTTTAATAATAATAATTATTATTATTATTATCATATATATATATATATATACTAGCTGACCCGACAAACGTTGTTTTGTCATATAAATTATTTCTAGAGAATATTTTGCTAGAAAAAAATAACTAACTTATTGTAAGTGTGTAAGGATGTGGTATATAAGTGAAACGGGTATAGAGCAGGGTTGCCAAATTTGGCCTGTTTTTTATTCAATAGTCATCAATAATTTTTTGACATAGCATTTGATATACATAATACACTATCAATCTTCGAAGTGATTAGTCAAACGTTACAAATAAAAATTATTGGTGACTATTGAATAAAAAAAAAGGCCAAATTTGGCAACCCTGGTATGGAGCGCTGTGAACGGTGACTGTGAATTCCGATTATAACGTAAAAGACATAATTACCGAAATTTTTGCTACTTGCTTCTTGCTACTTGCTACTTGGTACTTTCTACTTGCTACTTGTTATTAAAAACCTCCGCTGAATGTCGAACAGTACAAAATTTTATTTCATATGGCAAATATTTCAATTTATGAGAGAATCTCTGATAGCAACGAATTTCACATAAAAATTCCGTCTTTTTTGAATAAGCTGTAACAATCTGGACCGATTTGATGAAAATTTTTATCAAAAAGTTATTGCAATATCTAACATCATTACATGTACATTTATCACAATTCAATCAATCGATGCATGTGAGTATGTGTATAGTATGAGCGAAGTGAAATGTAGAGTTCGTATTAATTAAAAACTTAAACTCGTTTTAATTAAATGTGAAAAAGTTGAAACTCAATTTATTTTATACCAGGTATATTTTTTTTATCTACAAAAACTTAATTTATCGTAATGCCATTGGATGTACAATATTTTTGGTTAATCCTTGAGGAGTATACACAAACAAATTCGAAGGTTCTCCAACCCTGGAACACGCAACATGGCCGTGAGAAAAGCACGGAATTTCTAAATCTAAGCCACAAACTTTAAGCCATTTTTGCGATGAATTGAAATGGCTATCTCAATTGTGGAACTAAAGATCTTGGCGAGAAGCGTCCGAGCTACTTCAGTGCCAAATTTCAGATTTTGCCAAAGGGATCCGAGACTAAAGGTGCTCCATACAAAAAATAAATAAATAAAATATCAGTGACATACACATGCACAAAAGTATGGGACCCCTTTCGTGACTTTAAATATTTTAAGCCATTTTTGCGATGAATTGAAATGGCTATCTCAATTGTGGAACTAAAGATCTTGGCGAGAATCGTCCGAGCTACTTCGGTGTCAAATTTCAAATTTTGCCAAAGGGATCCGATACTAAAAGTGTTTCATACAAAAAATAAATAAATAAAATATAATAAATTAGCTACACAAATAAATTTGTAGGTTAGGGTGGTTGTTAATCAACGCGCGGGTAAATTTGATAGAAAATTATATAAAATACTCACTCCAATTCCGCACTAAATTTGAAAAATGTATAGTTTTTTATGCACACTTCAAAACTCTTGAAACACTAATTACATCTTGATGTAATATTCCAATTAGGACACAATTTTTTGTATAACACTAACAACACGAAGTTACAAAATATTTTCCTGAATTTGGTCGCAGCACCAACTGTCGGGACAAACTGGAATTACAATAGAATATACGCAAGCGGAGTGTGACGTCACTGACCGTCAGTGGATGCAAGAAAAAGATTCCCTATGTTAATCTCCCATTGGATTTTTTTAATAAAAAATTATAAAAAATCGAGGAAAATTATTTCTCGATTTTAATCCCCGTATTTGGGTATAGATATGTATTAGTTATCGTATGCATGTGTTAGATTGAGTTATTTTGCTCTCAAATTGACAAAATTTTAATTTTAAATTTCAAAACTCTGTCTTTCTTGGCGTTTTTTGTATTTGGCGATCAAAAACGTAATACGAAAATATACATGCCAGATGTATATTTTCGTAATATGTATTGTACGAAATTGTTTCATATTATTCATTACTCTCTTAATATAAGTTGTTGAAATAACCATTATTTTTGAAAGAAATTAAATATGTTCGCCAGATGATATGGCGATATTTTTTTTCCGCCAAGGATGACAGAGTTTTGAGATTAAAAATTCCAATTTTATCAATTTTACAGCAAAAACAACTCAATCTAACGCATGCACATGATAACTAATACATATCTATACCCAAATATGGGGATTAAAATCGGGAAATAATTTACCTCGATATTTAGTATTTTTTTACAAAAAATCCAATAGGCGATTAACATAGGAAATAATTTTCTTGCATCCACGGACGGCCAGTGACGTCATCACTTCGCTTGCGTATTATTGAATCGATACTACGATCGTAGCGCAGTCTGCCGGATCCAATGTGAAACATTCCAAAATCAACAACAATTTATAAGTGATAAATTAATTAAATAAACAATTTAAATTGGACTGAATTGTAAATCTAAACCATTCTGGAATCCACCTGAAGACACACAAAAAATTTCATTAAACTCGGTCCTGCCGCTTAGGAGGAGTTCAGTGGCGTACACACGCACTAACGAAATATATATGATAAATACAAAGGCACAGCTTTAGTATAGACCTCCCCCCCCTTGTCGACTTTAAATATTTTTGGCCATTTTTACGATGAATTAACATGGCTATCTCAATTGCGTAACTGACGATCTTGGTGAGAAACTTCCTTACTACTTCGGTGCCAAATTTCAAATTTTTCCAAACTAAAGCTGTTCCATACAAAAAAAAAAAAAAAAAAAAAAAAAAAACTGTTTTATGATATATACAAAATAAAAATAAAAAATTCTAATGAATTCGAAATTATTACTATTTACAATTAAGGTGAAAACTTAAAAGAACCTTTATAAGTTACATATAAAGTATCAATTAAAACGAAAAATTTTGCTTTACTGTAGAAAAGAAACGTACTACTAAATTAAATGAAAATTACAAGCTTATCAATACAAAAAAACCCTTAACGGGTTAAAAGCTTGTGACGCAGCTACTTTATGGCAATAAAAAACTGAAATATAGGTTTTAAAAATAATGATATCAAATTTTAAGTGACGCTTTAGTATTAATTAAAATATACATAGATTTTCTTATTTTGTCATTTACTTTCTTCTAATATTCTTCGTATTTACAGTGCGAACAATATTTTCAACATAGATAGATTTATAAAATTTACTCACTGATGCTTTTTTATCCGCATCTCAAATTCAAAATAAGGGTTTTAAAAGGAATGATATCAAAATTACAGTGACGCCTCGGTGTTACTTTACAAGATTTGTTTTTAAATTCTACTACAATTATTTTTGTTTTGTCTATAAAGTATATTTACACTTTGAAACTATGCTTTCAATTTTCAAATATGATATCAAATAATTACACTTTCACTGAGTTTACATTATAAATTGAAATTGTTTATTTCAAAAATTGATTTGTCTTTTGCGTCACGCTATCCAAAACTGCAAATAAAATTTATGTAAATGCTACTTTGTGTCATAGCATCCAAATTAAGTGAAAATGTCTGCTAAAGGATAGTGTGAAGCAAAGAAAAAAAATGCTCAAATTTTATTTGCAGTTTTGGATAGCGTGACGCAAAAGACAAATCAATTTTTGAAATAAACAATTTCAATTTATAATGTAAACTCAGTGAAAGTGTAATTATTTGATATCATATTTGAAAATTGAAAGCATAGTTTCAAAGTGTAAATATACTTTATAGACAAAACAAAAATAATTGTAGTAGAATTTAAAAACAAATCTTGTAAAGTAACACCGAGGCGTCACTGTAATTTTGATATCATTCCTTTTAAAACCCTTATTTTGAATTTGAGATGCGGATAAAAAAGCATCAGTGAGTAAATTTTATAAATCTATCTATGTTGAAAATATTGTTCGCACTGTAAATACGAAGAATATTAGAAGAAAGTAAATGACAAAATAAGAAAATCTATGTATATTTTAATTAATACTAAAGCGTCACTTAAAATTTGATATCATTATTTTTAAAACCTATATTTCAGTTTTTTATTGCCATAAAGTAGCTGCGTCACAAGCTTTTAACCCGTTAAGGGTTTTTTTGTATTGATATCATTCCTTTTTAAGGGTTACTGATCATTTGCTCAAAAAATTAAAACATAGGAAAGGTAGGATGATTTCTGTTTTGACTTCCGTGTATTGTAATCCCAATTTGCAAAATTGGTTTTGTATCTTGCATAGCTCAAAAATGAATGATCGTAGAATGTTGCAAATTTATATTCTGACTGTCATGATGTCTATTTGTACATCTGCAACTTTGGTTTCAATACGAGCACTCATTTTAGAGATATCTACAACATTACAGGATTTTTCATAATGTCTGTATCTACACATGTGTATCTCGCAAAAATTTAAAATGGTTGGGCGCAGAACATTGCAAATTGATATATAGGTTTGTTATAACATCTAGTTATGAACTTCCCTTTTTGGTCTTTCTGTGACTTTATTTTGGAGATATTTATGAAAATTATATATTCTTAATGAGCAAAAACAGAAAGGTTTTGACATTATATACGACCTATCATCATAGAAAAGATTTCAAAAGAAGCTAATGATAGAGATAGTAATGATAATGCTATGAAAGTTAGCATTTTCGCAAGTAGAAAGTAATTCTTAAATAATAAACAATAAATAACTGAATTCTTAAATAATAATCCATGAATGCATTTTATTTACTGACTATTCAGGCTGTAATGGTATTATTATGAAAGTTCTCGACATTTTTGCGTGTAGAAAGTAATATGTAAAGACATTAGCAGGTTTTAGTTGATGAATGCACTTTATTTAATGAATATTCAGCTAGTAGATAAAGAACGTAATGACAGTTATAAAATTTGTTGAAAATTCTGCATGTAAAAAAGAATTCTTAAAGACACAAGCAGGTTCTAATCAACGAATGCACTTTATTTAATGAATATTCATCCCATAATGATAATGTTTCAAAACCTGTCGGCCTTTTTTGTGTGTAAAAAGTAATTCTGAAACACAGGAGCAAGTTATAGTCGACGAATGCACTTTAATGAATATTCAGCCCGTTATGATATTGTTATGAAAATTGTCAACATTTCTGCATGTGAAAAGTAATTCTTAAAGACATGAACAGGTTCTAGTCAATGAATGCACTTTATTTAATGAATATTCAGCCTGTAGACAGAGCCTGTAATGATATTATGAAAGTTGTTGACATTTCTGCATGTAAAAAATAATTCTTAATAAGAAGGTTCTAGTTGATGAATGCAATTCATTTAATGGGTATTCAGTCAGTAGGATAGAGCCCATAATGATATTGTCATGAAAATTGTTGACATTTTTGCATATAGAAATTGCATTAGCAGGTTCTAGTCAATGAATGCACTTTATTCAGTTTGCAGATAAAGCCGTAATGATATTGTTTTAAGACTTGTCATCAATTCTGCACATAAAAAAAGAATTTTTAAAGATACGAGCAGGCTCTAATCTGCAAATGCACTTTATCTAATGAATATTGAGCCTATAATGTCGTTACAAAAGCTGTCGGCATTTTTGCATGTAGAAAGTAATTCTTAAAGACGCGAAATGGTTCTAATAAACAAATGCAAGTTATTTAATGAATATTTAGGAAACGGTTGAATAAAACCATTTTTGGAGCCACAAAAACTAATAGTCAATGAATATTCTCGAAACAATCCAATGAAACAGTCATTCTTACTACAGAAAATAAATAACACTGTAACCAGGGTTCGTACGCACCTAATTTTTTCCCTGAGTCTCACACCAGAATTCTGAAACAATAAAATTCAGCTTAATCATATAGACTTATTTTATAATGGAAATCATTCTACAAATTTACTGGTATAAGACTCAGGGAAAAAATAAGGCCCGTACGAACCCTGTGTAACACTGTTAAAAAAACATGATAGAACAGAAAATTCCCAACCATTAAATTAGTACTCATTTTCGAAAAAATTGATTTTTCAAAATTTTTATATATTAAGAGTTCAAAAATTCAAATTTGCGCATTTTTCTCATTTTTTAACCACAAAATGAAATACAAAAAATTTAAAATCAATTTTTGTAAAATGAGTACTAATTTAACGATTATGAATTTTCTGAATGTGAAATCGTAATTCAAAAAAAATGTGTTTGATGATGAGTAATTATAGAAACAAATTTCCTCACAGAATAACATGGGACGTGGCTGTCAAAGAAATTACATATTGTTCACTCATAAAGTCGCAATAGACCGCATCGAAAAACTTCAAATTTGTTTTGTTAATCAAAACACAAACGAAAAATCATTTAATGAACTTAATTTAATTCACAATGCAATTCTTAATACTCACAGACAATCAACACATCAGACGAGTATATATATATATATATTTTTAAATGTAATTAAATAACAACCGGTATAGACATAAATCGTATAATATTTATGATTAGATACACAAACTCAAAATGTGTTTATATAGTATTCAAGATAAGTAATACAGTACTCAAGATATAAGACAGGTAATTATTACTCAAGTCATGGATTATGGTTTATTTTTCTGATTTTTAACACTTTTTTTTTTTTAGTTTAATTTTTATTTTCAAAAATAAATTCTACTATAAAGTAATGCACTTATCTTAAGAAACTGTTTTAATTAATATTTTCACATAAATTATGTTTCAATGCCATAATTTATGTGAACATTTGTAGTAATCAAAGTTTTATAATTAAAGTCTTACAAGGAGAGGTCACGACATTGAAAATTCAAATCGGGACGAAATTGCGCAGGATTGTAGTATGCTATGAGGGTAACAACATATTAAAGCAGTAGGACCCACTATCCACAAAATTTTGAGAAAAAAGTGTTTAAAGTTTCAGTAATCTTTAAATACAAGTTATTTCGCAAGCGAGTAAGCGCCTCAGTGGTGTGATCCTAAAGCGCAAGTCTTCCAACCAGACACCTTGGGTTTGAGGCTACCTACGAGACTACTTTTTTTTTTCTTTTCTTCTTTAACTTTTTATGTTATCTTAACTTTTTATTTATTTTACTTTATTTTACAATTCAATTCAAAATTTGAAATTTTTTAAAAAAAATTATTTAATTTTCTGGAGTATAAAATAACTTTTTCTATTTTTAATATTTATAACTTAAAAATATAATAAATTTCTATAACTTAAAAAATAAAGTTTAGTTTTACAAAACCCTAAATAAGAAACATAAAGAAAAACAGACAAATATTTAAATAATTAAAAAATAAGCAAGCTGTAAACAAAGTGTAAAATAGTTAGCATGTGTACTTAAATCTTGGTTTGAGCTTCCTGATTTGGTTTGAATGTGTATAAATTACATAAACGCTTCCAGCTTGTTAATAATAAAGAGCAGGCCATAAAAAATTAAAGAAGAAAAAAAAACGGTAGTTCCGTAGGTAGCTTCGAACCCAGATCGTCTGAACGGAAGACTTGCGCTTTACTATTACGCCACTGGGGTGTTGACTGGCTTGCAAAACAACTTGTATTTAAGGATTACTGAAACTCCGAACACTTTTTTCTCCAAATTTTGTGAATAGTGGGTCCTAATGCTTTAATATATTGTTACCTTCATAGTATACTACAATCCTGCGCAATTTCGTCCCGATCTGAATTTTCCCTGTTGTGACTTCTCCTTGTTAGTAGGAATTTGTATATCTATCTGCAGCAAAGTAAAATTTGTCTATGATCCTGGACTGACGCCAGGGTTGGCACAGTTTAAACAAGTGATTCTCAAGCGTTTTAGAGCTGACGCCCCCTTAAGAAGTGAAAAATATAACACATGCAAAATTTTAAATATTTAGTTTGAATACTAAAAAGTGCTTATATCGCCCCCCTACCGCACAAAGCAAGTTCACTGCCCCCTCAGCAGCTTCCAGCACTCCCTGGGGGTGGTAACGCCTCCCTTTGAGAACCTATGGTTTAAACCAACTGGTATTTCTTGATTTTTTTTTTTTCCTTTCCAAAAAATTCAAAATTTTTATTCTATTACTCCTTTTTTAATTGAAATTTATAGATTATTTTTATGTAAATGACATTTTACTTTTAATTCAGTTTATTTCAATTGTATTTTTCTTCAGAGAAGGTTTTAGATTATGTTTTATTGCGTGATTGGCTGGTTTTAATAAATTTATTATATATGGGGGGGGGGGGAAATATCTAGAAATTATAGATTATATTAAATTTAATAAATTTACATTAATTATCTTATAAAATCATACATGAAAGAATCTAAGGCTAAATGTAGTGAAAAGTAAAATAAATAATGGAAAGCACATTTATTTTGTACAAGATATAAAGTAAAAATTATATGAATTATTTTATTACAATGTAAAAGCACTAGAATTAAGGAAATGACATAAAAAATTTTAATATCCAAGTATTGAAAAATGTTGAAATAATTTTAATCGTGAAAGATTCTATATCCGATGAAGAGTGTTTTCTTAAAATAGAAAATTTAGTTTCAATAAAAGCTATAAAACTTCTAATTTTATTTATATGAAATGCAAATTCTACTCAATATGCAATTTTCAAATGGATTGCAATATTCCATTACATAATCCAAAAGTAGAATTTTTTCTTAAATCTCTTCCTATGACTCTTTTTTATTGTATTGGAGTTTTCTTTTAATTTTTCCCTAATTCATCAAATTAAGAATTTTATTGTTATTAAGTTAATTTGTTATCATTAAATTGAAGGAAAGGCATGTTAGGTTTAACATTCACTATTTAAAAAAAAAAAAGTCAACTCACAGTAATCCTGTTATTAGCATTTACATCATTTTGATGAAAACTGAATACTACAATTATGGAATATTTTTAGAAGTTCTGAATATAAAAGAATTAAGCTATAATAAAATGCACTTTTATATAACAGTTCTGTACCTCAAGGATGAGATCGACAAAAATGTAAAAATAAATAAATAAATATAAACTGCATGAAAAAGATAAACATTAAAGCAAAATATAAGAATTCAGGCACAAAAGCCTGTGCTACAGAAATAAATTATTTGATTGTTTTATTTTTAAACATAAAAATAAATAAATGTTTTATTAACATGATAACATGGCTATGTGAAAACGTTTTTAATTACATGAGACATAAGAGAATTTCATGTCTGAAAGTACAAACTTTGTTTCTTGTATACATTGTTACAGAAAGAAAATCAACTAACAAAAAAAGCTGAAAAATCTCATCCCTATTTATTATCAATAATTTAAATCATTTTTAGATGAAGTAATAATTGGTATTGGAATATTAATTACTTTTTAAAGTGACAATTTTATTTACAACTATGTATAATGTGACTGGGAAACATATACTAATAAAAATCTGGTTTAAAAAAAAAAAAAAAA
Source organism: Salticus scenicus (assembly GCA_963930645.1). Taxonomy (NCBI): domain Eukaryota; kingdom Metazoa; phylum Arthropoda; class Arachnida; order Araneae; family Salticidae; genus Salticus; species Salticus scenicus. The sequence goes on from OZ005657.1 coordinate 185,517,097, forward strand.
AAACCTGGTTTTTGCCAACCCTGACGGACGCCCAAATCTGGTATAGCAACAAGAAGTTAGTGATGAGGGCTGGAAATTTTTCAATGACAAAAAATGCAATTTTTTTTTTTTTTTTTTTCTTAGTAAAATTATTTACACAACATATTTAAGCATGTCTTTCATTAGTCACAATACAGTTAATAGTTATTTATAGTAATGTCAAATATGTTTTGAGCAAATTGTTCGAGAATGAGAAAATTAATATAATACAAGAAATCTATAGTTGTTAATCAGAATTTTGAATGTTCCTTCAACAACAACTTTCTCCGATTACAGTTATAAAGCATTTGCAACATCAACATATATATATAGAGGAATATATTGAAAAATTAATGCACTGCTATCCCACTGAGCTTGTATCTGTTTTTTAAAATATTCATTTGATAAATAATGATACAGCAATCTTTTTCTAACTCAGGTAGTAATTTTGATTTAGGTAACCTCATGAACTTAGTTCTGAGAAAGACTCTGAAAGTTCATGGTCATAATTTTTATCTAACACCCAGTTTATACATATAATAAAAATAAAAGCCTTTAATAAGGCCACAAAATTGGCATTATTGAAAATCTTAGAGAAAAACCTCATATAAAATTTCAACTTTATTTTCAAAAAACTTTTTTAAGCTAATTTCTAAAGAGAATAAACAATCAGCAACAGAAGTATCCAAGCACTAGCCAATAATTCTGCTAGTGCTTGGATACTTTTGTAGCCGACTGATCCCAGTGGCAGAAAGTTTTGTAGCTGTCTGTAACAGTCTTTTAAAATTTCGTAATCTGCCTGCAAAATTTGCGTGTAATCATGGGTGAAAAAGGCTTACACTACCAGAGAGCGTCTAAGATGCCATACATGGGCAGTGCATGGCCGCAGGCGAAAAATGTATAAAAATTGCAGACAATTTTTTATGACTGCAGCAGGGTTGGGTTTTTCACATGACAAGGGTTTAAACCGTCAAAAACCTGTATTGTCAAAATTCAAAATCTATAAATGAGCTAGAATCTGGTTAGAAATAGGATTTAGCAATGTTTGCCATATACAAGTGAATATCTAAATATTATGCTGTTTATAAATTAACAAAACTTAAAACAAATTGTAGATGCAGATAATTTTTAAAAATTTAGGTAAATATACTGGTTTGTAACCTAAGAAATATATACAAAGTACGCATTGACTATTTTGTATGTTTATGTTTATTTATATTAATATTTATGAAATTATAAAATTCCAAAGTTATACTTATAAGTTTTTACATAAGCCCTGAAAACAAAGGAATACTGAATTTTTTTTTTTTCTCTTTAAGTAAAACGTAATATATGGGCAGTAAATTAATATGAATTTGAAAATAATTATATTTATAACACTTATCATTTATTAATAAATTTTTATCTATTTATTATTATTATTATTGATTGTATAAATATTTGTACCTGTTATAGCTTGGACAATTGGTGTTTGGTGTTTTGGGAGTAAGGCTGATAGACTACTCTAGGGTCTTAGGCCTAAAGGGGAGTGCCCTCCATGGGGGTCTTTCTAAAGGGTCCTAGCCCATATTTGATATTTATGTACGTTTCGGAGAAAACCACGAAAAATTCTGAACAGCTAGGGTGATGAGCATGCCCTGGGATTGAACCCGGCACTTCACGTCTACCAGCTTTGAGCGTAGAACTGCTCGGCTGCTGGTGGGCCACAGCTTAGACTAATAATTTTTTTTTAAATCTGTATGAGTAAATATTAAATTTATTAAAATTTATACATGTCCATAAAGCATTCATATTTCTCTTGTCTCACGGTAATTATAAGAATTTCAGACACAATTCAAGCTTGTTTAACATTCAGAATGATTGCTTTTTCTTAAAAACTTGCAATGTCAGCAATTATTAAAAAAAAAAAAAAAAAAAAAAAAAAAAAAAGTTTTTCTCTAAAATATTTAAATACAAAATATTAGGCTATGCATTTTTATTTTACTGGTTAAATACATAATACTGAAAGCACAATACTAAAAAAATTGAAATATACAATGTTGTATTGCTAATAAAAAATCAATCAAAATGATCTATCAATGATTTATAAATCATGAATTTTTAGAAGCCTAAAGTTTTGTTTTTATATTAATCAAAATGTTATAATAATGTTCCTTCAAAAACATTAATATGTTTACCTTTTAAAACATGGTACTTATAAATAATATCTTATTAAAAACAACTACTTATACAGAGGTTAATTCAGAACAAATTTAGTGCAGCATTGAGGCACTTTCACAAAGTCAATTTTTAGCAATGATGTACCTTCACAAATTCAACTTTTAGCAAAGAGGTACCTTCACGAATTCAACTTTCAGCAAAGAGGTACCTTCACAAAGTCAATTCTCAGCAATATGACTGCACACTAAAATATTTTATAAGCTTCACTGCATCGAACACAGAAAAATACCCTCAATTTGAATATTTACTGCAGACAATGATAAATATCTAAGTAAACACCTACTTAACTTATCTTACATACAAGAAACAACTTAATTTGCCCATATATATATTTATTTTTACAACTGTTTCATTTTATTATTTAAATGTATTAAAAAAAAAAAAAAAAACTGCTTTACGTATTTTAGTTAATTGTTCTGAAGTGTCATTAATTTTCACAAACTTACTTGCCCAGTGGCAGAAAGTTTTGTAGCTGTCAGCAACAGGCTTTTAAAATTTCATAATCTGTCTGCAAAATTTGCGTGTAATCAGGGGTGAAATTGGCTTACACTCAAAAAGCCTGAAAGCTGATTGGAACGGGGGGGGGGGGGGGTGTGCTTAACATCAGTGGTGATCTCATGCAACAATACACAAATACAATTTTACTGCAGAACAATAGTATAAACAATTGTGTGTTTTCATTCATATCATTCAATTAAATATTTTATAGCAATATTTGACACAACACAATATAAATAATTATAAATAATAAAAGTATTAGTTTTAGTTTTGATACAGAAATTTTTTTATCAGTGCAGACAAAAACTGTCCGCAAGCAGTTTTTCTATGTCCGCGACTATGTCGCCGTGTCTCTGCCATTAGGCTTACTTGATGTTTTCACAAATTATTTTATAAATTCACAAATGGGGTATCATTTTTAAAAAGCTGGATTAATCCCTGTTACATTTTTAAAGTATCACATAACTAAGCTTAACATATACTATATTAAGCATAGTTATAAATTTCATAATAATATATAAAAGTATCACAGCCTATTTTGAATGAACATAGAAATAATTCGTAATAAAATTTTTTATTAGTGCAGACAAAAACTGTCTGCAGGCCGTTTTTCTGTGTCCGCGACTATGTCGCCGTGTTTCTGCCACTGGGGTATAGATACAGTAAACTCCCGATTATCCGCGGTGAACGGGTAATAGACAACCGCGGACAATCGAATCAGCGGATAATCCGCAAAATGGTCAAAAAGGGGATATAAATCAACACATAAAGCCTTTTGAGCAATACTATTTAATTAACAGTTAAGCATGGCCTACATATACAATTTAACATACCAATAAAAATTTCTACTTACATTTTGCTCTATTTTGTAACAAAAAAATCGGTGAAGCATTTTTGTGTTTTTGTAGTAAAACACTTTTTCTTAATTTGCGATTGCAGTTTCTTTATCAGCATTTTGTCACAAAGTGATACATCGTCCTGTTCCTCGAGATATTTTATAAGTCCATCTGCATGTGCTAGGGCTGCGTCATGGCTCATCCTCTGCTGAGTATTATCTCCTTCTTCCTCTTATTCTTCACTATCTTCTGAAACTGGGTCTAATGCTTGGTCCACAATTTGTTCATCTCTAAGGTGTTCAATACCTGGATCATTGGCGTCAAAATTAATCCACTCTTCAATGTTTCCTTCATTGACTTTTTCTCCTCCAGTAACAGATTTAGCTAAATTTACCAAATCAAGAGCAGAAATTTTTTCCTCCTCTATAAACTCTACCAAAGTATTTTCCACATTTGGTAAAATTTTTCTCCAAGATCTTACCAATGTAGACTGCTTAACTGCCTCCCAAGCAGTGTGTATGCCATAAATGCTGTCAAGAATCGTGTAATATCTTCAAATGCCTTGAAAGTCATTACTCTCTTCGATCTTTTTTTGTAATAAGTTTGTTCTGTATGTTTAAATTCCCTTTTAAATTCAGGCCCTTGTGGACCGCGGATAATCCGACCGCCGATAATCGGGAGTCTACTATATATGCTTTTTATACAAGCAGAAGGAAATACAATTAATTGTGTAAATAAATAGAGCTCGAGTTTGAATAAAATTTGGTGAAGTCTAATAGATTGAATGAATGCCATCATAATTTATGACTGGAAGAATGGAGAACCATTTGGAAGAATTTGGTATTTCTTCATTTGTTTAAAATATCTAAAATTGAGTAATACTTGAAAAAACTTATATTGGATGTCACATTTAAATATTTTAAAAAATTAATAATAAAATAGAATCCAACACTTCTCAAAACTTCCCGATTCATTTCTTTGAATAGAGGATTACATCCATTATCCAATACTACCACTATTATTATTTTGTGTTCAAAAGTTATGCCTAAAAAAAATTAAAAATCAACAAAATTTTGATGAAATGCACACAACCTTACATGGTCTGAGAAATGCTTTGCCAATAGAGTTTTCTCTGCCAACGGCAGCCAAATCCCATGTTATTGGAGAAATTTATGAGAATTACTCATTATCAATTTTTTTTTTTTTTTTTTTTTTCCAATTCTGCATTTACATTCAAAAAATTCATAAACTTCAAATTTGTTCTTGTTTTTCAAAATCAGTTTTTGATTTAATTTTTAATGCTTCACTTTGTATTTATGAAGTGCAAAAAAAGCACTTTGTTCATTTTTTTCGCTGCTTTATAGCTTAATGAAGTATTAAAAATTAAAGAAATAAATTTTGAGAAAAGTAAAAACAAATTTAAGTATTCTGCATTTTTTAGCTGAAAAAGTTTTCGCCTTCGCTTTATGGATCATCAAAATTGGGATGGCAAGTCTTCGGACCACCCTTAGGGGCGAGTTCCAAACTGTCGTCAATTGCTGATAGCATAGCACAAGTGCAACATAAAACTAAATCGACCTCTGTATTTTTTAATTATGAAAATAAAATTATTTTAAAAAATCGAGTCATTTTTATAACAATTTTTCCAATATAATTAAAAGGGATTCACCTGCTGTTAATACTATGTGGAGAGTCTCAGAGAGCTATCGAGTATTGAATGCACACAGATACCTTATTTATATTGATTACTCAACTATTATTCATGCATAACAGCAGAAAAACTCCTCTACAGGCTTATTTTATGCATTAAAATATAAAAATACCTTAAAATTTAAACCATCAGTATTTTCATGCTTTGTATTTTTCGGTTAAATTTAGTGTATTTTATTGTTTGTGTCTGAAAAAGTTTATATTTTTTCTTCAATTCAATGCTTTTGTTTTAATCAATAAATATCTTATTTTACAATGGATAAAAAGTTTGCAGAATTAAAATTATTCTGATGAGTAAAACTGTAAACATTTGAATCATCAATAAAATTTCTCAGATTCAAGTACGGTCTTAAAAACCCATAACGGGGTTCGCACTAGAAAAAAATATTGAGGAGTGAGATTCTCAAACTCTAATAAAAAAAATGCATATAAGGAAAATCAAACACTGAACTACACATAAGAATCGCATACATGAAATCAACTTGTAAATAAACATTGAGGCATTTGTAAAGTGGTCTAATATGAATGAAAGAAAAATTATAAATTGCAAACCAAAAAGCTTTGAATAGTAATAAACAAATTTCACTTATATTACTTACCTTTTTATTTTTTATTTTAGTAAGTTATGTTTTTATTTTCAGATCAGTATAAGCTTAATGTAGTTTTACATGCTATAGTGATACTTATATCTCCAGAAAAAGAATATTGCTTTAAATAGTTTACAATATAAAGTAATAATCTAAAAAGTTTAATATTTTTCATGTCTGCCAATAAATGACTTAAAATATATGCTTGTACAATATTCAAATTGATCTGGTTACAGTCTTCCTTTTTTGTTTTTCATTTCAAATTTTAAAAAAATTACCATCTGTGTATAACTCTTTAAAGACCTGATTAAAAACTTTTAAGTTTAAATGACAAATGAAAATCAAACATATCGAGGCGGTTAGAATAATGTGTATATTCTATATCAAATGATATTCATCTTTTTCTAATATTTCTGGGATTTTAGTATTTTGCTAAAGCTTTTCTTCTCATTCTAGTTTTTTGCTAAAGAAAATTTTTACTCAACTTAAACCCTGCAATTCATTGTTTTAAGGCAATGATATTTTAGATGTTGATCAATGGTTAATCAAGACAGATGGAAACTACGCTATCCAAAATTATCGTTTGTAACAACAATTTTTATGTTACACAAGTTTGTTGAGATAGCTCTGCCTATATTACCATAAAACAATGCAGTCACTATATACAGTGACTCACAAAAATAATCGGACACTTGGATTTTTTATATGTTTTATCAATTATCAGAAATATATGAAATTAAAATTAAAAGAGCTATTTGTATTTTGAAAGTACGTTAATTTAACATTCTTTTGATATTAAACATATTTTCAAAAAATGAAATAGTAAGTATAAAAAGGAACATCTTACGATAACAGAGGAAAAATAATCTCACAAAAATAATCGGACACTTGAAAGGTTACGATTTGAAATCAATTGCGTTAAATACAAAATGCACGTCTATGGACTTATTTTGAATAGACAGGTTTGGCAATTTTTCTAAAGTCGTTTGCTTGCGTTAATCAACAAAAATTTACAAAATTTCAGTTATTTTAATGTTATGTTAGATTGGCTCTTTCAGGGAAGCCAACCTCACCAGAAACCCGTAGATTAGTTATTGATTTGCATACAATAAAAGGCAAATCTATTAGAAAATTTAGCAATTTACTTAATTTAAGTCATTCAACAGTTTTCGGTATAATTAAACATTATAAGAAATATCATATATATTGAAAATAAAAAAAGGTCTGAAAGATCATCTAAGTTATCTAATGGAATAAAACGCTTTATTCTGAGGAATATTAAAAAACATCCACGACTAAGTGCTCCTACACTTGCTGCGAAAGTAAATAAATTATATGGAATATTTGCTAATCCAGAAACTATAAGAAGATTAATCCGATCTAAAGGATATCATGCACGAGTAGCAAGGAAAACTGTTTGCATTAGTGAAAAGAACAGAGAAGCTAAACTTTCTTTCACAAAATCTATGAAAGAAAAAACACCTGATTATTAAAAAAATATTTTGTTTGTCGATGAAAGTAAATTTAATATTTTTGTCTCGGATGGATGAGTGTTAGTGTGGAGGAAACGAAAGAAGAATTTCGGAAACAAAACTTACTTCCAACAGTTAAGACACGGTGGAGGAGAAGTTATGGTATGAGTATCTATGGCATTTTCTGGAGTAAGTAATATAGAATTTATCTATGGTATTACGGATCAATACAAGTACATTCACATATTAAAATGGAATTTGGCATCGTCAACACAAAAACTTAATATACAAAGTGGTTTTAAATTCTACCAAGACAATGATCCAAAGCATACTGCATATAATGTTCGACCGTGGTTGCTATATAATTGCCCAGAAATAATTAAAGCGCCACCACAACCTCCAGATCTTAACTCTATCGAGCATATTTGAAAAGAATTAGAACCCAAAATTCGTAAACAAACAATTTTTTCAAAGCAACAACTAAAATCAGTGATACAAAATGAGTAGAACAAAATCCGTCCAGAAATAACAAAAATACTAGTATAATCCATGCCAAAAAGATTAATGCAGTTTTAAAATCAAAAGACAATCCAAGAAAATATTAGGAATTAATTTCAATGAAAATTTCTGTCATTTTTTTTGTTGTTATACTGAGTGTCCGATTATTTTTGTGAGACTATTTTTCCTCTGTCACCATAAGATGTTCCTTATAATACTTACTATTTCCTTTTTTGAAAATATATTTAATATCAAAAGAATACTAAATTAACATACTTTCAAAATACAAACAGTTTTTTTTTTTCATATATTTCTTATAATTGATAAAATATATAAAAAATCCAAGTGTCCGATTATTTTTGTGAGTCACTGTATCTTTATATCTTGCTTAATATTTTGAAACGCCGACTGATTCAAGATCCTCCGTTTCGTAACAATCTCTGGTATTTAAAAAATAAATAAATAAATAAACGTACTTTAAAGTTTTAACATAAAAATAACCGATGCAGAAACAATATATCTCAGAATTCTCCGAAAAGTGCTGTTTTCAAAATAAAATAATAACAAGCGCAGGGATACAGTGTAAAGGTAAATAACTAGCATCTAGAGAACGCCGGATCTAGATGATGTACGCATGCGCTTCAAAGACCATGGACCATGGTATAAATTTGTGTGCATGCGTGATTTAAACTTTTTCGCTTTAAAACTTTTTTAATTTATTGTGAATAACGATGAAATAGAATATCTATAATTAAAAATTACTTCTTCTTATTTTAAATATTATCTAAATACTTTTTTGACGAAATGGGAAATTTTAAAATTAAAAATATTTTCTTCATAGCAAAAATTTATTGACTGCATTTACGTTGGTCAGCCAACCAACGTGAGCAACTGAAGCCTGAAAGCAAGAAGTAATAACCGCATCACGTCCTTTTTAGCCGAAGAAAAGCATGCAATTGGCGGAGTAATATAGTTCTATTTTTAAAATAACTTTTATAAAAAACAAGAGTTTTCCTGAAAAAAACGAAGACGTTACTAGATTCAGAAAGATCCTATTAACAACATATATTAATTATATGAAAATCCTTCGAGCCGTTTTAGAGATATTTTTCAGAATTTGAGTCCATTACTCCAACCGTTTTCCCATTTTGGCTTTAAATTGAGATTCAGATCTCAAAACATACTGCATGTAGAAATGTAAAAATTTCAGGATAGATTAAGACCGAAGATAAAAGACTATTTTGAAAATATCAGAACAAAATATGGCATATTTGCTGAGATATTAAGTGTCGGCTTTTACAAATCTCTTTGAAGTCAAACTAGCCGTATATAAGAGTTCGCAGCGTCAGTTTGGGCTTCCGCTTGCGTCACTCGAAAAACTGCCGTTTTTCATGATACCAAGTATCTCTATGAAAATATTTATTTACACGCGAATATTTTCATAGTATATTATTTTTTTTTTCTAATTTTTATTGTTTATTACGCGAAATTAAAAATATTTTATTTCCGGAAAAAAATAAATAAACGTGAATTTTGTTTATTTTGGCATCAAATATATTTTTCTTTTAAATATGTTTTTATTTAATATCTTTTGATCCAATTATCCGATTGAACTGAATTGTAAATCTAAACCATTCTCGAATCCACCTGAAGACACACAAAAATTTTCATTAAACTCGGTCCAGCCGTTTGGGAGGAGTTCAGTGACATACACACGCACAAAAGAAATATATATATAAAGATATATCAGACCTATATATGTAAAATTTATATATAAATGGGAGACAGATCATTTATTTAAAGCCGAAATTACATAATTAGCAAGCATTACATTGTAAAACAAATTTTATTTTAATGGATATTTACTTAAAGAAAATTAATTGGGAAATAAATACTGTTTGAGACTTTATAACAAATTGATCGATACCTTGGAGAGGAATTACAAAATTTTAAAGATATGTAGAGCAATTATGTAGGATTTTCTATATTGCAGTTTAAGATATTTACTTTTAAAGATATCATTATAAAAAATTTTGATTAGAAAAAGCCTATATTGAATAGAATTATTACTTATAATTCTGTGGATTTAGTTGGTAAAATAATTTCATCAAGTGGATAAAAACTATATTATTTAACAAAGATAATAAATTAAATTAATTTAAATTAAATTAAAAATAAATAAATAAATAAAGGCTGATAGTGGTCAAGTGAACTGAAATGAAATTTAAATTCTGTCCTACACATAGTATAATTTTGTGAAAGTGGCCTATTTATTTATTGTGTATGCATGAAAATGTAGTCCTCACACTGCCTGCTTTAATCAAGGTAGTCTACCGCAAAATTTTAACGACACAATTATTATTATTATTATTGGCTCTTTGAAAGAAATAGTTCTCTCGTCCTTATAAATCTATCTTTTGAGATTTGAATTTAGAGCCAAGAGCCTCCTAAATTCATAAAAATGCCTCGAAGTTCTTCCAAAAGCTACACAAAAGTCAAAAACTTATTAGATATCTAAAATAATTCCAAATGGCTACAAAATTGGTATTCATTGAATTGCTAAGTTTTTCAGTATCAAGTATGACGGAATTTTGACTCATTTTCTGCAATTGCTCTACATATTTTACTACAATAGTTATTTTTCGATTTAAATATACAAATATCCTTAAAAAAATGGGAGGGGGTTCTTAACTTTGTTTATAAATTGTAGCCCTTTGAAACGGTTACTATATAAATTTCTGAAAATTTCTGTCGAACATTATCTCTCAATTTTACCTTTAATATTTTTTTAACTGTGCCAAAGGGAAAACAAAATCACAAAATAAAAAGATAAATCGTTTTTATTTAGTCTATGCTGTCGGAAAGAAATAGTCCTCAATAAAAGTGTGGAAACATTGTTTCTGAAAATTTTAAGATTGCTTTTAAATTTAATATCACACATTAATATCAAAGCATGCTTATCCATTCAATATATCAAAATAAATTGAAAAATGCGTGAAATGACATGCTTTCATTCCTATTCCAAAGAATCGAATAACGTAACATTTCCCTCTTTCTCATCTATAAAAATCTCATTCCAACCTCATAAAAATGCTATGAAAATAAATGTTTCAACTCAGTTTTTAAAAATAGCAGTCGCAAAGGTGTGTGTTTATCAATATTAAATAAATACAACAAGACAAATCATATTTACAAGTAAATTAAAATTCGCTTCCCTTTCATATAAATTGTGAGTTTCTTAATTTTATTCAGAAATAAATATATAAAAATTCTCATATTCACATTTAGCATAAAAAATCGGGATACAGACAAAATGAATGTATAAATAAATTGTAAACAGAGATTGCCTCTGCATATGAAAATTCACTATATTTATTTTTTATTTTAAATTAATATTTTTAAATATTTTCATAAAAGCTTTAAACTATTTCGACTTTCTCATTTTTTTACTGCTTTTAACATTTACTGATTAACCGGTAAATAATAATGCAAATTGAAAATCTATTACCTTTTGTTCATTTAGAACTTTTTGTTCATTTTCGCCACAGAAGATACTGCCATTTAAAAATCACAGTTTAAATCTTATGATAAAATAATTTTTCTGCCAAAATATATTCAAAATATTTTAAAAGTATATTTTTAAATTATAATATATATATATATATAATAATCAGTTTCTCTTTAAAGAAAACAAAGACAAAAAATGTACATACAGATAATATTTTATTTAATTTTTTCCTTTTTCAAAATATTTAAGTATTAACCTTTTTTTTTTTTTTTTTTCTCTCAAGGTAAAATGTAGTATATTACATAATTTGCAGTAATATGGATTTACAATAAATTGTAAGTAATGAATTTAGTGTAAATTCATTTCTAAAGAAACTAAAAAATATACTCTGAAAAAATATTTTTACTTTAATCGAAAAAAAGAAAAAGAATAAACTTTCCGAAATCATCGCTAAATCGCCCGATATCGCAACCCAATTAACGCCAAGTGCGTAAACAGGTCTCTGTAGCCTTTCCAATGCTGACAAGTTATGCGTTCCCCGAGTATAGTAAGCATCCAGTCATTCGGTATTCCCTTATCGCTTATTTTCTCTCAACGAAAAGCTTGTCTCCCCTATTTTACTAGTGGACTCGTTGAATCCGCACTTGCGCAGAGGCTTCCATGGTCGCAAGAAATGTAGTTAAAGAGTATGTGATATGTAAATGTAAAGCAGTAAAAAGCAAATACAACCTTTCGTCACATAGTTCTCGATAAAACTCGATTTGTTTTTAAAATCAGGTATTATATGACAGAAGATCCCTATTTATCACATTGAATAGAGAATCATATATGACGTCACAGATATAGCGTTCATGCAAGTTTCTTGGTGTTAAATGAAAATTATATTAAACATGTTATAATGACTATGTGATATGTAAATGTAAAGGAGTAAACAGCAAATACAACCTTTTGTCACATAGTTCTCGATAAAACTCGATATGTTTTTAAAATCAGGTATTATATGACAGAAGTTCTCTATTTATCACATCGAATAGAGAACCATATATGACGTCACTGATACTGCGTTCAGGCAAGTTTCTTGGTGTTAAATGAAAATTATATTAAACATGTTATAGTGACTATGCGATATGTAAATGTAAAGGAGTAAACAGCAAATACAACCTTTTGTCACATAGTTCTAGATAAAACTCGATTTGTTTTTAAAATCAGGTATTATATGACAGGTTTTCTATTTATCACATTGAATAGAGAATCATATATGACGTCACTGATATTGCGTTTAGGCAAGTTTCTTGGTGTTAAATGAAAATTATGTTAAACATGTTATAGTGACTATGTGATATGTAATTGTGAATGAGTAACCAGCAAATACAGCCTTTTATTATATAGTGTTTGAAATATATATCGGAACAATGTGAAATGAAGCGTATGAAAATATACAACATAATAAACATAAAAACGTTCATTACCAACAAAATAAATCTAATCTTTTTTTTTTTTTTTTTTTTTTTAATTATTATTAGATTTAACAATAACATTTTACACAATTCAAACTTAACATTATTATAGGGTATAATATAACAATAAAATTTAGTGCCATTGACATAGTTTTTCTTGCACTAAAAAATAACTTTTATAGTAAAAAATTAGGTATTATTTTACATATATTGCTTATGACATAAAATATTTTTAATATATTTACAAATATTAAAAAAAAAAAAAAAAAAAAAAAGCAAAAATATGTTAGGTATAATGTTTATATTTAAAAATAAATTTGGAGTTAATGTTGAGATATTTTTTCTTTGGAAAGGTTATATATTACGTCTTTGCATAAATTCGTGCGGTTTTTTATTGCTTCATTTCATAAAAATACATCAAATCAAATGACAGTTTTTAATCAAAATATTCTCCATTATTTTCTACAACCTTTGCCCATTTTTCGGGTAACAAATGTATACCACGGCGATAGAAGCTCTCGTCTTTGGAGGCAATAAAATGATCCGCGTCCGCACGAACTTTTGCAACGACCTAATATATTCAAAAATTCTGCTTCAGTTTGATTAAATCATTATTCCCTACGTTTCTGTATAAGTAATAATACTAGAAATTATAAATCTGCTTTCAGAACACTTTGTAACATAATAGTAATTGTGACAAATTTTAATGTTATTGAATGTAGATACAAAAATAAATAAGTAAACAAATACAGATTACTTTTGTGAAAAATATGTGATTCCTAATTGCTAAATTTTTTAACTCTTTTACTCTCTCACAGTACATTGCACTTTTTCATCAAATATGTTTTTATATTTTGATAATTTAATTTAATTACTTTATTGGAATCATTATAAGCTGATAATTGCAAGAAACCTTTTTATGCTTATAAGATAGATTCTGATTAACTTGAGCTATAGGAAAAGGGTCGCAATAAAACTCCAGGAACAATAAACTGTAGGCCATGATGAAGAAAAACTATTAATTTTGCAGCAAATATCTTTATTAGGCAGCATGGAAATCAAACAAGTTCCTTTAATAAAAAGTATTTTAAAAAGTCTATTATTAAGTCTAACAGACATACAGAGGGTTAGATGAGAGAGAGAGAGATTCGCGAATTCGTTGTTTTTACACCAGTAGTTAACGAGAGAATCTCCAGTTGACTGACTTGCAATCCTGACCAGACTGTTGGATTACGCCAAGATTTTTGAAAAAGTGCCAAATTTTATAGCCAAAGATATTCCATTGTTTTTAGATCAAATTAATATAAATATTTTGAATTTAGCAAGACCGTTACAGAACTAACGCCAATCATCTACGCCAAATTTTATCGCCAGAAAACCGTTGAATAATAGAGTCATAAAGTCTGTGAATTATTGCACATCCTGCCATAAAAAAAAATACAATTACCCTTTAATGATATCATAATGTAAATTATAGCCTAATTTATTCATAACAAAGTGGACTTGCGCAATTTTAAAGAATGAAAATGTAATTATGTATCCAACGGTTTATACTGAAAATAATATTATTTATTTTATTTTATTTATTAAATGATTCAGAAGAGCTTATAATTCTGAGAGATGTCATTTGAAAGGAATATGTTTTTGTTCTCAGAAGATTTATTAATAGCATAAGGGATAAAGTATTATTAGAATTAAGATATTTATTATAGACAAAAGCGAATAAATAAAAGTAATTTAGAATTTCGTTATCTATTTTTATTAGCCATTTAATTTATTGAAAATATAATAATTACTTATTGCCTTTATTTAAAGTTATAATTAAAACTCATATATGTGAAGGAACGACTTCACAATGCTGTTTATATATTGATAATGTTGATAACACATATACATCAGATTTGTGTGCTTGACTCGTGGAGTCCGTTTGTAAATCTTCGTAAGGTAAAGATAGCACATGACAAAATTACAATAGGAAGAAATGGAAAAACACTCAGGGCCAACGTGGGAATCGAACCCACTCTCCTACGCTCGAAAGCAATTAGCAGTGTGGTGGGTGACTTTTATGCTGTTGAATGCATTAAAAAAACTAAATAAATAAATAATAAAGTGTTACCGAGGAAGAAAAATGATCTTAATAATTGCTAATTCTAGCTCTCTCTTTAATACACTGAAAAATGCTGTTCAAAATGTTACAGCACAGAATTAAAGTTCGAAAAAGTAATGCCAATAATTCTAGGAAATTTTCAACACTGATTTATAGCGCCACACCTAAACCAGACTTAAATTTACTTTATAGAATTGGTAGTAAAAACTGACAGTAATTGCGTAGCTGTATTTTTACAGAAATGTGTTATAATATATTGCGACTTTTAACCCATTTTTTAGCCACAGTCCTGTACACAAGACGTACACAATCCTGTGCACTGTCCTGTACAATACAAAAAGCTTGCGCGTTGTTATATTGAATTAAAATCAAGCTGGCGCCCAGCCAAGATTTAACTGAATGTGTCGTTAAAAAAAGAAAAAAAACTTTACTAGATGATTTGCTAGAGCCTAATAAAAAAAAATATATATATATACGCTAAAGAGTTGTTTGGAGAAAAAATAAATAAAAGTCTGGCTGAAAATGGGTTATTTACGTATTTATATTACTAAGGAGAACTAGTAATCTCAATCTACGAATAAAACATTGTCGCCAGTTTTACGATGGTTAGACAGACATTTATCGAAATCGAAAAATTATCGAAAATATAACTGAATAATTTAAAAACGATGTTATAATTTACCAAAAAAAAAAAAAAAAAAAAAACTTATAGTCCACCGTACTAAACTAAATTCTGCTTTTGCCAGAATTTCATGAAAATCTTTTTTTTTTTTTTTTTTTTTGTTTAAGAAAAAGAAAAGAAAGTTAATAATAATCAGTATCGAAACGAACGGTATCGAAAAAATTGAAGAAGCCCTTTCTTAGACAAAAATACACAATTTACTTTAATTTTTAATTATTGCTAAAAAAAGCTTAAGAGTTCATTTTGAATTTCTTTGGAAATGAAAAAAAAAAAAAAATCACGAGTAAATATTAAAATTGAAATAAAACTTCGTGAAAAGTTAAACTTGCAGGGTAAAATTGACGTCATTATAGCTCTAAAGGTTTTGTCTTTTTTTAATTAAATTAATTTCAATGATTCCGCCATTTCTGTAATTTTAACAGTGAGAAAAATAAAATATACTGCCTTCCTCTAGAATGAATAAGATTTTCTAAATCCCTTAACTAGAAATACAGATTTCCGAGCTATGAGCAAAAGGCACACCAATAAACTGAATAAACGAAATGATCGAAAATTTCTCTACTCAATACATTTCTAGATGGTAAAACAATGTTCTGAATATTCTGAATCTTTTGCATCGCAAGAAATTCTCGCTTGATTTTCTAGAAGTGGGTCATAAACCAATATAGTTGCTGAAAACCGGCCTTTTGTACTCACATTTATTTGCAGAGATTTTTAAATAACTTTGCCCTCGATAATATAGTCAAACACTCTAGAATTCTAATAGGGTTTTCTAGAACTCGCTTTCAAAGGGGACTAGAATCTATAAGGATGACATGGAAGTATTTTTTCTAGAGCCACAATTCAGATTCTAGATGTCAGTTACAGAATGTTTCTCAGTGTAAAAGTGTACCATTTGCATGGTTTAACATTTCCTAGATACAGTCGGCTGCAAAATTATTCGAGCACTAGCCAATAATTCCTATACTTAAAAAGTACACTTAAGACTGTTTTGCTAAGTAAATCCTTGTCGAATCATGTTCTTAGACTGATTAAGTACATGATTCGACAAGGATTTATTTAACAAAGCTGTATTAAGTGTACTTTTTTTTTGGCAAGGATTATTGCTAGTGCTCGAATAATTTTGCAGCCGACTGTATATATTTAAGATTCGAGGGAATGAACACTGGCGCATAACTCATACCACTATAAATGAAACAAAACTGTCTACTTCTTAAACTAACGATTTTATAGGTAGAGAAATTATATAAACGAATACTAATATGAGTTCTGCATCAGTTTTTCATCCCTGAGGTTCCTATACAAAAGGGTGATGTAATTGTAGTCCTTGATAAAATATTATCTCTACGCGGCTTCACAATTATGGACAAAACCAGGAATGAAGATATTCGAAAAGAATTAAAAGTTGTTAGCCTCTTGAACAAGATCAATGAATACTACATTAATTGGAAAAATCATGTCCGACGTATGACACTCGGAGGTCCACCGAGAGCTGCCTTCTATTCTTCGACAGTGATGCCAGATGGTCGAAAATTATTTCCCCAAAAAGACCTTCAGATTTCCCCAAATCAGGAGGTTTTTTCGAAAAAATCCTCAACTTCATTTCTACTAAAAAGGGGGGGGGGGGGAATATCAACCAAATTTAAGCCATAGAAAGCTCAGATTTTTCCCCAAATGAAGGCAATTTTTGAAAAAAATCACCAAATAACAATAAAGCTATTAAAAGTCCCTAGTCTTAGGGATAAATCATTACGTTGCCAACATTGACAGAAAGTTGAAGAACTCCCCAGATTTGTCCCCAAAAATTTTAGAATTCCCCAAAAAAGTCCCCACAAACATTTGGTCTCCAAAATTGTCCCCAGAAGCCTCAAAAATCCCTAAAATGGGAACAAAATCCCCAATCTGGCATCACTGTTCTTCGACCACATTTCATGAAACCATGGAAGCCTCTGCGCAACGAGTCCAGTGTTAAAATAGGGGTGACCGTCATCTAATTCAGAGAAAATAAGGGATAACACAGAGCGCCAAATCACTGGATGTTTTCTATATCCCAACTTGTCGCTCTATTTGGTAAACCTCCAACTTTTTAGATTCGTCCTCAATGCTAGTTTTAGGAAGCGTCGCTACACTATACTGTATTCCTAGGGGTTGATGATGGTTGATGGTTGTGTTTTACGTCGCACTAGTGCTGCGCAGATGGGCAATTGGCGACGGTCTGGGACACACCCCTAGAGGTGGTCCGGAGACATGCCATCACAATTTTGATCCTTCACGGAAGGGATGGCTCTTCTGCTTCGGTGTCCACCAGAGATATAATTTTTGATGGGAACATGGAGGACATTGCGGCCACGACAGATTTTACGTGCACCAGCCACCATGAGTGTACACAACGGTCTTTGGCCGGCTCGAGTACCGAACCCGCAATCTTCCAATTACGGGGCCGGCGCTCTACCGACTGGGCTACCACGGCCCGTATTCCAAGGGGCAAAAGCGAGACTGCGGAAGACCCAGAAAACAGTGGTTAGACCAAGAAACGGGAACAGACTCCCAGTCTAATCCTTGAAGAAGAAGAAGATGATGATGATGATGATAAAATATAAAAAAGCCTTTCTCTCTTTTTTTTTTTTTTTTTTAAATAAATCACATATTTTTTTAATATTATTTTGTAATTTCGTGAAAGCAATAAATCGTTAGTTATTGCTTGTTACGGAAATAATTTACTAATGGTGCAGTATTGTATATGTTGAACAAAACTTATAATTTTAATTTTTTCTTTAGCCCACATTACTTTCGAGTTGAAAGATTTTTTTTTTAATTAAAATTTATTTTTCGGATTTCATCGCATAATCTACATTATTAATATTTTTAATTCACACTTTAGTTTTAAAACGACGTGTTTTAATTATTCTAATGCGCAGACATTACCATTAAATAACAATTTAATAACAGTAAATATAGAAAAAAAAATCTCAAAATCAGAAATGCTTTACAATTTTTTTCTGTATGAAGTTTAAATTCATAAATGCTCGGATTATTGGATTGTCCTTTTCAAAACAATATTGAATAACGAAATATCAGAATATAAAAATAACAACCATCATACAAAAATGTACAGTTTTTAAAAAAAATGCAAAACTGTATTTGCATAGTTGTAATCAAGGTAGATGCTGCACAGTCTTATATGAAACATTTCAGGAACTACAACATCCACTTTTCTTTGGTTTAGTTTCGCACAGTTGCATAGTAGACGCCGACAACTGTAGATCCTGTTGTGTAGACATTGACCTACAAGGATGAGAAAAAATAAATCATAACTTAAGTCCGAAACCATTGTTAATTTATTTTAAATATATTGTTACGAAATTGTAAATAATTGTGTTTATTTTTGTATAAATTCTTTCAAAGAGGCTTAGTAAGTTGATAAAGTGCTAATTTTGTGCATTTCTAGTCGTTTTAGCGTTGAAATAGCCTTATTTTCCCTTAAAAACGCATTAAAAAGCCCCAGTAATGCAGGTAATGGATTTGGCGCCAAATTTGGCGACTTTTTTCCACCTTGGCGATTTTTTTGACGACCTTGGCGAGAAAATCCTTATATGGGATATACCAAATATGGAAGCTGTAAGTTGATTGGTTGACCACTTTCTAGAGTTTTCTCGAAAAATCTGGGTTCCATGGAACAGCATATAAGGAGCGCTTCCTCGCCAAGGCAGTCAGTTCAGTTCAGATCTCAGCCAGCTTCGCTAGTGCTTGCATTGCTCTTAAGCCTCTTTGAGAGAGACTTGCTTCAAGTGTTATTGCTATACAGTTTGTACTGTGGATTTGCTATTGACAGCTGTTGTTTAAGCTGTGTTTACTGTTTCAATTGAAGCTGATACTTGGTTTATAGACCTGTATTTTTCTGGAACTTTCTGTGAATAAACTACTGAATTTTTGTACGTTTGGCCTTTCATTCTCAGACAACTCACGAACCCCCAAGTACGCAACAATATATAAGAAGAAAATATTAGACTTGTGAAACTCTTATATTTCAAGTTTTTGACAAAATTATAAGTTTTGATATATCCGCAATACGGCTGAATTCTTACCGAATGAGGTTGGCCATGGCAGGTAAAACATAGGAACCGTCTTTGGCACTTACTTCCATGAACGTCGCATCACAGTCCTGCGAAATATAAACACACATAACTACTTATTTATTACATAAATTATAAATTATTACTATTTATAATTATATGATATGAAGATAAAATTAAAATATTGGAAAATTTGATAAATTTTTAATAGGTTACATTTTGAAATACAAATAACTAAACATTTCTTGAAAAGGAATCTTGCGAAAATTATTCTAGAATAACTATACTATACGTACTCACAGAAAATGTATTAAACGATAATAACGAAAAACTAGTATGTTTTAGCTAGAACTCTTACATTGATAGGCTGACGCATCCGCCATTTTCTAGCCCACAAGACCGGCTGACGATTTATTATTGGTGGTTTTTTGGCAATAAATTGCACGAATAACTCCACAAAAAGGCACCTGTTTATATTTTCTTCTAATCCAGGAAGAAGGAAAAACTGGATTATAAATTGCAGATTAACTGGTGGATACCCGAAGCAGGGGCACAACTTTTTAGCATAAGATTTCCCTTATTTTCAACTTATTTCATTTTATTTTCAAAGTTGTTTGACAAATTTAATATGAATGTACTGTTTTTTTAAGTTATTGTTTTTAAATTCTTTTAAAATTAACTTTAAAATTACATTTCTTTTAACGTGAAAGGTTGCAGGTTTGAGAATGTTGGCGATGTTTTTAAAATTGCCAACTTGTTTGTTTTGTGATCTGTATAGAAGTTTAAAGGCGATAATAACGCTAATCAGGTAACCTAGCTTTTTCTACCGCCAACACTTTCCCAGACGGGCTAGAAAATGGCGGATACTGCGCCAGCTCTTATCATATAGGAGTCTTAGTTTTAGCCATTAAAAAAAACTTTTTCCTATATCATTCTATGTAACCATTCCGTTGAGGTTTTTTTGTATGATCCTGGTCCGTATTCACCCGAATTTCGGGAGAAAACCACGGATAGCTCTGAACGGCTCTTCCGACAAGAGTGACTGTGTTTCGGATATGGCACCTCCCACCTGTCATAACTTTGAGAGCAGAAATTCTCAGCCACTAATGGGGCACTAAAGAAGAGATAAAGGATCGAAAAATTTACTATGAACATTAACTATGATCTCTTTAGATATTTCCGGAATACTTAGTATTTTAAAACAAAATTTAAAAAATCATGCATTAAAGTTTTTGATAATAAATTGGTATATAGCTGCCAAGACCCCAGCTTTTTTCATACCACTATTTATATATATATATATATATTTTTTATTTATTTAACGCTCAATTTCTGCAAATAAATAACACTATGTTAATTTTAAAAAAAAAGTACTCAAATAAACAGGAACTTAGTAGCTGTGATTGAGGTAAAAACATATTGTAAGAAAATAATCTATACATATATATATATATATATATATAATATATAAATATTATCGTACGAAAAACATGTAGACTTTCTTGTGTGAGAAAATAGTTTGTAAAGAAACAGGCAGGTTCTAGTCTATGAATGCTTTTTCTTCAAAGTAACGTCTCAAATCAGCACAACAAAACAGTGGTTACAACGAATATTCTAGTAGCAGTCCAATGAAGCTGTCACTCGTACTGCAAAAGTTTTTATACGACTAAAATTCTGGAACGGTCCAAGAAAACATTCACTTGTTCTACAGAAGTAAAGCAAATAACATCAAATAATTCAGAGCATAAGTTGTCGCTAGCTCACGAACAAAATTCAGTCGCTTAGCAATCGCTCAGAACAGGTCTCTGAACAGCACTGAATCACGTTGATTCCATACTCTGTTAGAAATCAACTCACTCCTATTTATAACCTTTGGCAATGGGGCATGGCGGAGTTTCTATCCAGAATCCCATGAAAAGTTCTAGATCTCAGCTAGTATGCGCCGGAGAGCTTCGAAACTTCAAGAACTCTAAACTATTATTTTTCACCAAATTTGGTGTCAATTCGCCAAGTTTATCGTTAAAGCTGACCTCAATGAAAATGAATGAACTGCCTCTTTTTCTTCATTTTGTCTGTAAAACTACTTTCACTGCAACAGAACAATTGATGAAGCGAAAAAAATTTAATCCATTGTAGCAATAAATAATCCATATGTACTATGATTATGTAATTCAGTTCTACACGATGCGACATCGCTATATGTTATTTTGAATTCTTTATGGACAACCTTTAAAAAAAAAAAAAAAGTTTACTATAAAATAAAGTTAAAAAAGTTAAGTTAAAGTTTAAAATAAAGTTAAAGTATTCTACCCAATCTAAGTGGGTGAATCTACGATTTTAGTTCAGTTAGAGTCGATTTCGAACCCTGTAATATCTTTCTAATCTTACATTTTGTACATGATTGGTCAGGTACCTATACTGCAATTTTCCCTGTATAGGGCAAGGCTATATCTCAGCCTCTATTGTGCATAAATGCACCCCTTAACATGTGAGATTCCATTTTTGAAAATAATGCTTAATACTTAATTTGTGTGTACATCGACGGACAGATGACGATGGCATTACACACATTTTGCAATATTCCATATAGCTACATTTGAACATCTATTATGGTTAAAATTGTAATAAAGTACATTAGTAAAATCTTTAAATGAGAATCTACGATTAAAACTTTGTGCACCTTAACAAGTAGGTGACATTTTTACAGATAATGATATAAAAGAAAGTTTTGTGATGGTAACTAAACACTAGTTCATTCGTGATTATTTTTGACAAATATTTAAATACGATTCACACTTTTGACATAAATTAAATTATTAACACATTATGTTATAAGGTTATATTATTAAATTCATCAGTTTCCCCTATACATCAATATATCACTAGCTATTGTTTTTCTTTTCCAAATTCTTATGTACTTACTGTCATTCACTACGGAATGTTTGTGAACCTCAACCAAATAAAAAAAGCGCCTCTATTTTAAGGTAAATACAAGCTTTTTCATTAGTATCTCCGTGGTTCAGGTGGTTAGAGAGCCATGTTAGTTATCCGGTGGTCCCGCGTTCGATACCCTGAAGGTCCGGAGTGTTAATTTTTGCAGACAATTAGTAGAAAAGATGTCAATTGATAAAAGAAAATTTATCGTTGGCTACACAGTATCCTAAGAATTTTTTAAGAGTTTTTTAAGAAGCCTTTTTCTTACATCTATTTTTAGAAGCAAAAAAGAGTTTTTTGTGGACTACAAGCGTTCTCTATTGGGCGGAATATTCACTAAAATGTCAATGAAACAATTAACAATACAAAATAAAAATCATTAGAAAAAACACATAAAAATTAACCAAATCAGTAAAATGTTAAGCTATAATATAAAAAATAATAATAAAATAAAATATTAATAAAAAGGTGCCTCAAACGAATAATAAAATTGCAGATATTGGCCCTTAATCAGAAAATGAAATCACAAAACTTATAGGCAATCGTGTGGTGCTGCCATCTGTTGTGAATTTTAAGAAATAATTTCTCTTTTCTTAACACTTCAAATTTCCCCAATTTTGGTTAGTAAACAAAAATGTTACTTTATTTTTATTTATTTATTTATTTATTTTTATTTTTATTTTATTTATTTATTTATTTTTTTTTGCAAATTAAATTTTATTCTAACTTTGAAAAGATTTATATGATACGCTATAATAAGAATTTGGGTTTTAAAAGTTTTTTTAAATAGATTATTTTTTTAGTAAATTCATTTACTAAAGAAAAACTGGGAAAACTATAGTTGGCATAAGTGGACTCTGTTCAGTTCCCCACTGTATATTTCTAGTACAATACGTACTACATTCATGTAAAGAGAATGGATATGACCAGTTGCTCGACACAGTGACAGACTAAAATGGCCCACCTAATAGGATAACCACCGTTTAGTTCAATACATTTACTTTATACTAAATTTTAATTTATTTTATTGGGGGTCAGTTTCGTAGCTTAGTTTTTATGCAATTCTATACCATTCCCAATGCAACGATCCCCAAAATGCAAATTTATATGAAATATCATACAGTTTTGCTCTATTGATGAAATCTTAAATTTGGAATAACTTGTGAAATTTTCAAATTAGAGTATTTGTAATCAATGGGGTGTTATCCAACTGCACTCGAAATATACCAACTGCACTCGCTAGTCTTAACCCCCCTTTCACTTACTCTCTTGCAAGTTTCTATCTTACCACACCCTTCGCTCTGAATAGGAAGAACCCAAAAGTTTGTTGGTGGAATTATACTAACTGCCCTAGCTGGAAGTTTATAATTTTATCTGTAATTTAACTGAGTTACCTGCGTTTTCAGATTCATGCACAGCGAGGTAAGGGAGTCCAGTGAAGTTTTTTTGTTTTTTACGTATCTGATAGTGATTACTGCGAAAGCGAATTACGGGCGTTCTCAGATTCATACAGAGCGAGGTAGGGATGTCCAGTGATGTTTTTTTTTTTTTTTTTTGGTTTTTACGTGCGTGATAGCATTGCCGCGGAACCGAGTTACGTGCGTTTTTAGATTCATGCACAGCGATGTAGGAGTGCCCAGTGTTTTTTTTTTTTTTTTTTTTTTTTTTTTTTCGGTTTTAACGTGCGTGATAGTGATTGTCGCAGAACCGAGTTACGTGCGTTTTCAGATTTATGCACAGCGAGCTAGAAGTGTCCAGTGATGTTTTTTTTTTTTTTTTTTTTGGGGGGGGGGTTAACGTGCGTGATAGTGATTGTCGCGGAACCGAGTTACATGCGTTTTCAGAATCATGCACAGCAAGGTAGGGGTGTCCAGTGATTTTTTTTTTCTTTTTACGCGCGTGGTAGTGATTGGCCGCCCTCTTCCTGTTTCAGTGTCTGAAACAGCCTGTCCGCTCACCATGTTAAAATATTTGGAAATTCTAACCGTAGCTCGGTGGCGCCCCCATATTTAGAACTTACAACAGCTTGCTTGCTCAAAATAGCTTTGAAAATTTTAACTGCAGCAAATTTCCGCTCTGTGGCAACTACGGCGTCCCTTTACGTTTCATCATTTGAAACAGCTTGTTCGCTCACCGTGTAGAGGGACATTGAAAATCCTGATCGCGGCAAATCCCCAATCCGATGTGGCTTACGGACTCTTAATCTACTCCTAAATAATTTAATTGTAATTGGAGATATTAAATTATTAAAATATCAAAACGCCATCTGGCGACAAAGATTTGCAACACGTACTCTTGAATTCCAATTCAAAAAACTTTTAAAATGATATATTACTTAAGAAATTATGCTAATTAGAAGCTGAGATAGAAAAGTAATATATATGTATTGTTATAAAATGATTTGTGTCTGAGTTTTCCGTGATTTTCTTCGAAACTTGCTTAATTAAGGGCTGAATAATGTTAAAAATCCTTAATAAGAAATGTGAACGGAGTATTGGAATTCGAAAGTCCGCCAAAATAAAAAACGATAAAAGTGTTGCGGGTTTTTTGTGGTTTTCTCTGAAACTCCCGTACTGAATTTAATGGGTTATATGAGTTTAAAAGTTTGCAATAAAATTACTGTAAAATATATTTCGAATGATATAAGTAATTTAATCATAATTAGAATTCGATATATTGGAATAAATGTGTTCTGGATTTTCCGTGGTTATTGCTGAAACATCCGCATGGAATTTAATGGCTTATATCAGTTTATAAGTCCGCAATAAAATCTATTGAAAATTATGTATTATAAATAACTTAATCATAATTATAATTGGAGATATTGAAATTTTAACATATTGAAGTGTCGTATCTGAATTTGAAACTCTGTAAAATATAAAAGAATAAAAATTTTCTGGTTTTTCCGTAGTTTTCTCCGAAGGTTTCGTACAGAATTTGAACGTCTTATATCATTTTATTAGCCTGCAATAAAAATACTTTAAAATATCTTTTGAATGATGTATTATGTATTACAATAATGAATATCTTTGATATATTTTAGACCCAAAATGGCTAATCTATCAAGGGCGATTAACGATTTCTAGTCAAATCCGTCTAAAACTTAAGAATTCTAAAACTGCTTTTTTACAACCGAATTCTTAAAAAAAAAAAAAAAAAAAAAAAAATCAGTATTTTTCGTTAAAAGTAACTTTTGGTGTCATTAACAGATGAAATAAAAATGAATTTAAATAAACATATGTCTATTTATTTCATTTTTAAAGCTATACTTTAGATTTTTTAACTGCATACAGGTGAGCCATAATGACGGGCGATTTCGATTTCAAAGTTCTGCTTTTGATCGATTTTAAATTGAAAAAATTCAAAAACTACTTTTTTTATTTCCAGTACTTTGTCACGTGGACGAAAAACGAAAAGCAATTTTTCCCGACCGGAAGAATAGTCAGCCAGCATGTCTGGCACCTGGCACTGAAGAATCTTTGATAAATGAAATAATTAAGTGTTCTGCCTGTTGCCAACTAAATTTCATACTTTAGTTAATTTTAAAAAATCTAATTGCTGTATAGATAAGCCACTTGCACTCTTAGATTTGTAAAAAAATTCCCCTTTCATTTGGTACCAAATTCGTAAAGATAGGACTAATATTTCTAATTTATTTTCCACTTTTTCTGCTTTTAACTCCGTTAAAATATCTATTTTTACGCAATCGCGGTGAATTCTCAGTCATCGAGATCGCTTTTTGATTAGACATAGGTCTACATTTTAATTAATATCTCCGGAACTAATTAAACTTTTTAAATTCTGTTTTCACTATCCCCTCGGGAAGGCTTCTGAGCACCTGTATGTCAAATTTTATACTTCTGCGTTCAGTAGGGGCTGAACGTATCTCAGACAGACAGATATCGCTCAGACAGAGAGACAGACAGACATCTTCTTTTATTATTATAAATTTATTTTATTTTATTTATTTATTTATTTTGAAAAAAATGGCAACAAAGTATCTCTTGGATGAATATTCTAGTTCTATATCAAAGCAACAGCTGCTAAAATCATTTGTTTTTAAATACTCATGGGAAAATTGACACATGCTTTAGTTATCTCAAGGTATAGCGAATCGATTTTGTTTAGTACCCCACTAAACTTGATTTTGAAAAATCCGTACCTTGCACTTTGATAAGGATGCCAATGAATTTATTTAAACTTTATTCGATTTGCTTTTTGCTATTTTTTTTTTTTTTTTTTTTTTTCTTTACTTTTAAAGGATCAAGTGTCAGTAAATTTAATTCCGAATTTGTATATACAGTTAAATTTCTCTATACGTCCATCTCTATTCAAGGGCCACCTCCATTTAGAATAAGCTTTACCGGTTCCAAATTTTCACCGGAAAATTTCGCATTTTGCGGACGAATGGTTGAAAATAACAGACGGGGAAAAAAAAAAAAAAAAAAAAAAAGGCAGCACCACTTTTATATATTACTCTAAAACAATACTCTCTTAGAAGAGAGAGAGAATCAGCATGTATAGTACCCTCATCCGTGGCTGATTCTGTCAAAACTTAGGCTTAAGAGTAGGCTTAAGAGATTTTCTTGGACTCAGTCTCCTAATTTTCATACTTTAGTCAATTTTAAAAAATCTAATTGTCCGATCGATAGGCTGTTTAAACCAACGGATTCAGAAAAATTGCGCCTTTCATTTGGTACCTCATTTGTAACGAATATATAATTATATTTCTTAAAATTAATTAAAATATGAAAATAAAAGCTTTAAAATAAATTTAAAATTTTAATTGTTGTCATTTTTTTTTTTTTTTTTTTTTTTTTTTTCAGCATAAAATGAAATATACTTTCCCGTAAAAAAATAAAAATAAATTTGCTCATGCATATGAAAAAAATGACGTCTATTAAACAATAATTTTAAAGGTAACGAAGAGATAAACAAAGTGAGAAAATTTCGCACGGGCTTGCTAGCAAAGGAATTATTTAAAGTGATAAATAAATAAAATAAAACGATTATTTTTCAACGGGCGCATTAGTCGCCCTACAACAAACTAGTTTTGTTTATTTGAATTCAACTCTTTAAAAATAGTAGGCATATACATATGATAGTTGCATTTACCATTGGCATCAATTGCTGTGAAATAAATTTAAATAATTTAAACCCGATTACTTAAAAATCTTTTGTTAAATATAGAAACGTTGTAGAGGAACGTTAAAATACGGCTCTTAAAGTTCCAAGTAAAATATATATATATATATATATGCCGTTCGCAAAGAGTTGATAGTAATTTAATTTCACTAAAGGTCCATATAAAATATGGATTCCTCTTAAATGTAATATTTTGGAAGGACGGATGCTATTTTTATTATCATTATTTTTTTTTTTTTTCATTTGATTGTGACTGACTGCACTGAGAAAAAATATATACTGCCTCCATCTAGTGCTAATATGTAGTCATTTTCTGAATTTCTAAATTAGAAATATAGACTGAGAAAAAATTCTTTAACTGACATCTAGAATCTAAATTGTGGCTCTAGAAAAAATAGTTTCATGTCATCCTTATAAATTCTAGTCCCCTTGGAAAGCGAGATTTAGAAGCCCCTATTAGAATTCTAGAGCGTTTGCCTATATTCTCGAGGGCAAAGTAATTTAAAAATCTCTGCAAATAAATGAGACTACAAGAGGCGGGTTTCTGCAACTACAATCTTGGTTTATGACCCAATTCTAGAAAATCAAGCGAGAATTTCTCGCAATATAAATGATTCAGAATATTGTTTCACCATCTAGAAATGTGTACACTATAAGTTCTCGATCATTTCGTCAATTCAGTTCATTGGCGTACCTTATGCGCATAGCTCGGAAATCTATATATCTAGTTAAGGGATTTAAAAAATGGCCACTTATCATTCTAGAGGAAGGCGGTATATATTTTTTCTCAGTGTAGATTTCCGAGCTATGCGTATAATATAAACAAATAATCTGAATAGACGAAATAATCGAGAATGTCTAGTCTATACTTTTCTAGAAGGTGAAACAATATTATGAATATTAGGAATACTTTGTATTGCGAGACGTTTCACTTGATTTCCCAGAATTGAGCCCTAAACCAAGATTACAATCACTAAAACTCGCCTCCTGCGATCGCATTCATTTGCAGAGATTTTTAAATAAATTGGATCCCCTCGATAACATAGGAAAATGATCTAGAATTCTAATAGGGCTTTTCCGAACTCTCTATCAAAGGAGACTAGAATTTATAACAATAATATGGAATTATTTTTATTAGTGACGCAATTTAATTTCTAGATATCAGTCAGAGAATTTTTTCTTAGTGCGCCGTATTCCATATACCTATTTTTAATCTTCATATGTTTAATAATATTGTATAGAAAGAAGATAATTGAGTGGTGCTACACTGAGTAAAAATTCTGTAACTGACACCTAGAATCTAAATTGTGGCTCTAGAAAAAATAGTTCCATGTCATCCTTATAAATTTTAATCCCCTTGGAAAGCGAGTTCTAGAAACCCCTATTAAAATTCTAGAGTGCCTATATTCTCGAAGGCAGAGTTATTTAAAAATCTCTGCAAATAAATGAAAATACAAGAGGTGGGTTTCAGCAACTATAATCTTGGTTTATGACCCAATTCTAGAAAATCAAGCAAGAATTTCTCACAATACGAAAGATTCAGAATATTATTTCATCATCTAGAAATGTGTGGACTAGAAATCCTCGATCCTTTCGTCTATTCATTGCCTTATGCGTATAGCTGGGAAATCCATATTTCTAGTTAAGGGATTTAGAAAATGGCCACTTATTCATTCTAGATGAAGGCGGTATATTTTTTTCTCAGTGTATGATTTTGAATGTGCATACTTAGAGATGAAATTCATATTTGGAGAAGGACTTTTGTGCACTTCTTCTATTACACATGTCTACAAAAATAAAATTGGCAAAATTTCATTTAATAATTTTAGCTGATACATATGTTTTTGGGTGTACTGAAACCGAAAATGAAGCCGGTTTTTCTCTTTCACGAACAGAGTTTTGTCAATACAAGGTGTTTTCCGACACAATTTCTTCATTCTAGGCAGTTTCTAGTATGTCTCCATGAATAATGCTGTAACTCCTCTTTTACCTTCCAACAACTTGTAGGAAAAGTTTTCCATACACTGAGAAAAAAAAATTATACCACCTCCTTCTAGAATGAATAAGTGGTCATTTTCAAAATCCCTTAACTAGAAATATAGATTTTTCGAACTATGCGTATAAGGTACGCCAATAAGATGAATAGATGAAATGATCGAGAATTTCTAGTCTATTTATTTCTGATAGTGGACCAATAATTTGAATATTATGAATCTTTTGTATTGCGAGAAATCCTTGCTTGATTTCCAAGAATTGGGTCATACGTCAAGATTATAGTTGCTAAAACTCGCCCCTTGTGCTCACAATTATTTGCAGAGATTTTTTAAAAAGTTTGACCTCGCTAATATAGGCAAACTCTCTAGAATTCTAATAGGGGTTTCTAGAACTCCTTCAAAGGGGACTAGAATGTATAAGGATGACATGGAACTATTTTTCCCTGAGCCACAGTTTAGATCCTAGAAGTCAGTTACATAGTTTTTTCTCAGTGTACCCATTAGCATTTCGTGCGCATGTCCATGTGCATAAAATTTTTAGGCTAGAAGTAAAACATGCTTACCTTGGCGAGCTTTTCTCCTTGTTCTGTGGAGATGCATGTGGTTCCTGTCTTCATGGCAATTGGTCGGAGATCTATCTTGTTAGCTACGATCATCAGAGGAATTCGATGAAAGGATGCTTTCTAAAATATATACGAGAATTATTTTTTTAATTGCTGCCATTCTGTCAACGGGTAGTTATAAAATTCTGATTAATGTAGTCCTAACCTTTGAATTTTTTAATCTCACTTAAAAAACAAACCTAGAATATATATATATATATATATATATATATATATATATTTAAAAAAAAAATTATTTATATAAAGTTATATGAGTCAGTTTAGTTGGTTGGTTGGTTGGGTTTTTCGTCGCACTAGTGCTGTGCAATAGGTAATTGGCGACGGTCCGAGACTCACCCTTAGAGGTGGTCCGGAGACATGCCAACACAATTTGGATCCTCCACGGAATGATAGGCTCTCCCGGTGACTCCCAGAAGTATATAATTTTGATGGGAACATGGATGACATTGAGTCCACGACAGATTTTACGTGCACCAGCCAACATTAGTGTACACGACGGTCTTTGGCCGGCTCGAGTACCGAACCCGCAATCTTCCAATAATGAGTTCCGGCGCTACAGCGGCCCGTTACAGTTCAGTTACGAATGTTTTTGATCTTGGTCGAATTTAGAATGATATGGAAAAATAAATTGGTAAATATAGCAGATGCATGTATGAAGACGTATAAAGTCAGTGAATATGTAAATAAATATTGCTCGAATAATAACAAATCTTCAAATTAACAAATATAGTAACACTTTAATTCTCCGGCACTTCTTTATTTGAAGAGATATATACAGATATTTAAAGTGATGTATTTTTTGTATAATTTATTTTGTCTTGTGTAACTTTAATTTTAAAAACTAGATTCGGCTATCGAATTCACAGATTCTTAACTTTATAACGATTTTCTAGATTCATACTTGTATAGACAATATAAATTTATCTTTTTTCTCTTAAAAATAAAGTAAAAAGTAAAAATAAAATAATAAAAAAGAGTCCTATAAACAAAATAATATACTCTGAATGTTTACTACTAGCATAATAATAAAAAAAAAAAAAAAAAAAAAATTTCATCGCATCTGTTCAGTGCAATATACAGACTGTCCTACAAGGGTTTTTTAAAATAAAATGTGCAATTGTACTCATTAAACGAATTATTTAATATGATACCTAATTTGTTATTCCACTTCAGTTATCAGAAAAGCATAAATTGAGAGATTTAAATGTAAAAATTGGAAAAGCAAAGAAATAATGAAATCTTAGGTTGCACAAACATTGTAAAATATAACAGTATTTTTTACCGCAGAATGTGCTGGAACCCATATTTCCAGCACATTCTGCTGTTAAATAGAGTAATTTACAGTGGAAACATCTGTAAAGTGATATCCTTTTACAGATGTTTCTGTTGTAAATTATTTCATTTTAACAGCAAATCTACTGGCCCCCATTTTGCCAACACATTCCGCTGTAAAACCCACCGTTATTTTTTTTATCGTGAACCTATTTATTGGCATCAGAAAAAGATTTAACGTATAAGCCAAGTGTGGCTTTGCATAGTTCACACTGGCGAAAGAATGACTAGTGCACTACACCTGTCGTTTTTATCCTACTTGTTGCAACCACGATTCTCGCTATGAGATCTTCCGCGTTGTCCGATGTCCACAAGTGACATGAATATCAGTTTTTATGTGCCCCCTAAAAAGGAGAGTAGTGGAATTAGATCTTTTGAACGTTACGGCTAAACAGATCCGCTACATCCAATTCATGGTGTGGCATATGTGGCGTTCAGGAAGTGTCAAACCACTAAATAAAAAAAAAAGAGAGAAAATGTAGAAAAGTGAGCTGAGACTTTATCATGCTTCAGCCACTTGTTTATCTGTGGTGAGCAGAACAAGCTGTAATGAAAAGGGAAATACTTGGTTCAAAAGGATACAGTACTGCCATAGCCTCCTAAACTGGATGCCTGTCACGTTGCTCGTAAACTTGGCAACAGTTGAAGCGGTAGACAGCGCCACCTGGTACAGATTTCGTGACATTTTTATTCGATTATCACCAATAATTTTAAGAAGTGATATATGATATATATAATCGACGTTTCTTCGATTCTATTTGCCTTTTCTCTACCATCAAATCCCACTTTAAAAAATTATTGGTGGCTGTTGAATAAAATAGTCGCGCAATCTGTACCAGGTGGTGCTGTCTACCGCTTCAACTGTTGCCAAGTTTAAGAGCAACGCGACAGGCGTCTTGTTTAGGAGGCTACGGTACTGCAAACGATATGCCAAATTGCAAGAGTCAATCAGTCGATCACCCATTATACCTATCATTGGTGAGCATAAACAAAACGTTAACAGAAAATCTCTCCTATTTAGTAGAACAATTAAATTTGGATTGTTAACAACCTAGACATGTTCGTTCCGAGTACTGAAATAGTCTTCTCTGGTAAACGAGGTCTTATGAGGTAATAGCAGTAAGGCAGGAAAGTGTGGATTGTTTATTTCCTTTGGAAAATCCACTTTATAGTGCAACCACGTTTCTCGCGCCTAGCATTGGCGGCGATTCCAAAGTCTTGGAGGGATGCCAAATTGACAGACTTTTCGGAATTTGGTAAACATCCAGTTATTTGGCATTCCCGTATCGCTATTTTCTCTCAAACATAATGGTTATCACTCCTGTTTTAACACTGGACTTGTCGAGTCAGCACTTTTGCAGAGGCTCCCGCGATCGCAAGAATCTCAGTTGAAGAATAGATTGTCTGGACGGCGTGTGTGATTATCAGCGTTTAAGCATTGAACGCTTTGACCGTGAAGGGTCTATGTCATTTGGACACACTCCCGTACTGCCAACCTTCAAAAACAAAATTATGGATTCTAGATCTTAAAATTACAGTATTAACGTAAAAAAAAAAAAAAAAATAAAAAAAATAAAAATAAATAAATTGTACATATTATTATTATTTATTTTAATAATAATTTTTTTCAACACGAATAGGTAAAAATTTCCGTGGAACCGCTCAAATATCCGCGGAAATTTTTTTACAACTACTTGCGTAAAAACAATTGAAGTCTATGATTTACTTCACAATGTATTCTAAGTTGATGGTAAAAATTTCCAAGAGAGTTTTTGATGTGCATCACGTAATATTTTAACCAATTAACACCGATCTTCATTTTATCCTGTGTTACAACACAAATAATGAATACATTTTGATAGCCCGATGCCCTATATTGCAGGGCGCTGGTTTATAGAACAGAAGTTTAAAAGTTCGACTTGTAATACAGACAGATGCTTTTTCGAGTCTTCATACGCATTAAAACTGTGGACTGAATTTATGTGATATGGACCATTAGAGACAACATTGATTATAGCTGTAGTTCTAAAATCAATAAGTCAAATAAATAGAAGAATTTTTTTTATTCAGAGTTTTGAAATTTTGTTTCATTATTTTTAATTATTTTGGACATGTCCATCTTCATCTACAGAATACTGTAAAAATTACAGCAAATTCACTTTATAGAACACTGTAAAAACACAGAACAGTGCGTGAGCATCACTTTAAACAGCACATTTTGCTGTAATATTCCACTTTTTAGTGCTAGAGGCCTATTTCAGTCGGAACAGTTGTCGAATTTTTATAGGTCACTCTTAATTAGTGCTAGAGGCCTATTTCAGTCGGTTTATTGAATGGGGATTTATTGAATGAAGTCCCCCCAAGGCACAATTTTGACATGAGTCCCCCCCCCAGGCCCAACTTTGACATGAGTCCCCCCCCAAGGTACCCCTATTTCAGTCGGTACAGCGTTGTCGAATTTTTATAATACACTCTTAATAGTGCTAAGGGCCTATTTCAGTCGGTTTATTGAATGGGGATTTATTGAATGAAGTCCCCCCAAGGCACAACTTTGACATGAGTCCCCCCCCAGGCCCAACTTTGACATGAGTCCCCCCAAGGCCCAACTTTGACATGAGTCCCCCCCCAAGGTACAACTTTGACATGAGTCCCCCCCAAGGCACACCTTTGACATGAGTCCCCCCCCCAAGGCACACCTCCCCCTCATTGGGAAAAAGAGAAAAAACGTTGTTTTGCGGCTATAAGACAGTTTGGACTTCCAACGTTATTTGTTACAATATCTGCAGCTGAAACTCATTGGTTTGATTTAATGAAAACTTTATCATGGAATTTAGATCGTCACGAATTAACTAAAGAAGAATTTGTCGATATTAACAAGTTTAGCAGTAGGCCTCTGGCACTAAATTAAAATCTGTCAATGTCAGATTTTCATGTTTTAAATAATGAAATAATGTCGTGTCTGTATAATTTTATAATTATATTAATTTCAGTTTTTCCTTAAAATATTGAATCTTAAATATTATTATTTTTTTTTATTAAATAATTTATATTTTATACTTCTATTCTTTAATATTCCCCTGCAATTCAACTTGTCTCTTAATATGCATTATTTATTTATTTATTTATTTAACAAAAACTAATTAAAAATTTCAAAAATCAGCTACCCATATTTTAAGTAGATTTTATTGAGCAAAAAAAAAAATAATAATAATAATAATTATCTGTAGAAGTTTTAGCATTTAGAAAATAGTGAATTTATGAAAAAGTGCAAACTGAGAAAACGCAATTTAAACATTCAAAATGAGTAAAAAAAAATATATATATATATACAGACACGACATTATTTCATTATTTAAAACATGAAAATCTGACATTGACAGATTTTAATTTAGTGCCAGAGGCCTACTGCTAAACTTGTTAATATCGACAAATTCTTCTTTAGTTAATTCGTGACGATCTAAATTCCATGATAAAGTTTTCATTAAATCAAACCAATGTGTTTCAGCTGCAGATACTGTAACAAATAACGTTGGAAGTCCAAACTGTCTTATAGCCGCCAAACAACGTTTTTTCTCTTTTTCCCAATGAGGGGGGGGGGGGTTGCCTTGGGGGGGACTCATGTCAAAGGTGTGCCTTGGGGGGGGGAATCATGTCAAAGTTGTACCTTGGGGGGACTCATGTCAAAGTTGGGCCTGGGGGGGACTCATGTCAAAGTTCGGCCTGGGGGGGGACTCATGTTAAAGTTGTGCCTTGGGGGGGACTCATGTCAAAGTTGGGCCTGGGGGGGACTTATGTCAAAGTTGTGCCTTGGGGGGACTTCATTCAATAAATCCCCATTCAATAAACCGACTGAAATAGGCCCTTAGCACTATTAAGAGTGTATTATAAAAAATCGACAACGCTGTACCGACTGAAATAGGGTTACCTTGGGGGGGACTCATGTAAAAGTTGGGCTTGGGGGGGGACTCATGTCAAAGTTGGGCCTTGGGGGGGACTTCATTCAATAAATCCCCATTCAATAAACCGACTGAAATAGGCCTCTAGCACTAATTAAGAGTGACCTATAAAAATTCGACAACTGTACCGACTGAAATAGGCCTCTAGCACTAAAAAAAAGTATTAAAAACCATAAGATTTGTTGCCTGAACATATATTTTATAGAACAAACCTAATATACTTCAATTTATAAATATTAAATGCAAATATATGTTTTTATGTGAAACCTTCAGATGTGCCAAATCCTCTTAAATTTATTTTCTTTCTTTCTTTCTTTTTTTTTTTTTTTTTTCTTTTTTTTCAAGAGTGTATTACGAAGTGAAATGTTTCCCAAAAGTCTCTGTGTCATTTGTGTCCATCTAGAATTGAAATTTTTCATTACAGTATTTTTATTGCACTGAAGAAATTCTTTATTAATCAAAAATCAACAATGAAACTTTTTTGTTAACCATGGAGAAACTAAGTAATTCTAATTAACGTTTAAAAATAAATAAGAACAAAAATACACTTCTAATTAATATTTAAAAAAAGTAACATAATATTTTTGCAGACGAAGTTACAAAAGCAAGGTCACGTTAAAGCCATTAAAATTTACTATAGAACAAACACAACAAGCATATATGCCGAACCTTTTGCTTATTCCAGTTAATATTCGATTGTGTGAACAACTATATTTTATTTCTGGTCAGATCGATTGGGAAATTTTCGTTATACTAAATCTATGTTAAATTAAAAATAGCTATTTAAAGGAATATTGGTTGGTTCATTGTAGGGTTTATGATCGACTGACTAGGCTAGGGTCCTAGGCCTATAGGTGAATTGCCCTCCATGGGGGTCTTTCTAAGGGGTCCTAGCCCATATTTGCGCGAGTTTTGGTAAAAACCAGAAAAGTTTCGTTGTACTTATCTATGTTAAATTAAAAATAGCTATTTAAAGGAATTTTGGGTGGTTGTAGGGATTATGGCCGACTGACTACGCTAGGGTCCTAGGCCTATAGGTGAATTGCCCTCCATGGGGGTCTTTCTAAGGGGTCCCAACCCATATTTGCGCGAGTTTTGTAGAAAACCGAGGAAAACTCCGAACGTCTAGGTCGATTAGCGTGACCTGAGATCGAACCCGGCACTTTCCATCTAACAGCTTTGAGCGCAGAACCGCTCGGCCGCTGGTGGGCTTTTATGGGAATAGCATAATAAAATATAAATTCGAACCACAACTCGGAAGAAGTGATTTTATTGTCTATCATCCATTTTTAGATAAATGTATTTAAAAGTAGAAAGGACCTAGTTTAGATTTTTTTTTTTTTTTTTTTAATAAATATTTTATAATATATGTATATACACATGCATATATTTTATAAATTTTAATATATATATATATATATATATATATATATATATATTTCATATAAATTTTGTAACTCTAAACAAATATGTTCACCTCTCACACCATCATCACTAACGTTTAAAAAATCACTACAGAATCAATAGTGGATCTAACTTGTGCCCAAATTCTTTAACCTTTTACATTTCTTTCTTTTTTGATGCCGTAATATTTGTTTTCTGATTGGTGTTTCTAGCTTTTCTGTAACAAATGCAAACTTTAAATCCCGCAAACAAAAACGAATGCATTGCAAAAACTGCTGTATTCTATATACGAGAAAAAAAAATCTTATGCTGTTCAAATCAACTTATCTCGCTTCGCAGGATGCTGTCAGTTTTCAATGCAATGCGTATGATATCACTGCAGATTTTCTACGTAGTTTTAACCCTTTCAGCCGCAGTGTTCCCGCTGATGGAACACCTAATTTTAATTCTCAAGTGCAAAAACCAACGAGATATATAAAGTAGAGTGATAAATGGTAACCCTTGAGAAGGTTCAAGATGAGTCATGTGACATGCTCGCCTTGCACCTGCGTATTCGGTGGTTCCCTCGTTAACAGCTTATTTTCAGTAAAATTTCTATGGCAACGGTTTGGAGATTGTTCTTTGCAGCCAATGTTTTTGTTTACTTACGTAGTTTAATAGTCTTTTGTTCTAAATCATTTTGATTTTGATTTTACTTCTTTTTTATTTCGTGTAGTTGAACTTTAACCGATAAAATATTTAAAAATAGTTGAAAAATTATTATTTGTTCTTAAATTTAGCTCTTTAAAATTTTAAATTTTCTTTTATAAACACATTTAAACTTTGTTGGGAAACGATGAAAAAAAGGTATTTTATTATTTATTAAAATGTGAAATGTGTGTAAAATTATTTTAAAAACAATTTATTTCGGTCATAGGACTGTCATGTTACCTAATAATAATGATAATTTGTCGAAATGATATTTTAAATGCCAAAATAGCGATAAAGGGCCAAACACAATAACCTATTGGAGCATGTCACGTGATTCATCTTGAACCACGGAAAGCTATCATCCATTGAATCAGCACTCTAATTTATATATCTCGTTGGCAAAAACTCATCCCGGAATTTTTTTGCAAAAATTTATATTTATAATATAGCAGAAAAGGCCCTGCTTTTAAACCTGAAAATTTTAAATTTCCTTTTATTTTAATTTTGTTCATAAATTCCGGTGGCAGTATAATTTAAATGATCCGAATTACCCTGCGCCGCAAAGGATTAAAGGCACATTTTGCGGTTAGTTCTACAACGTTTAGTTTCCAGGTAAAAAAATTTTGTTTAGGATTTAACATATCAAGTATATTATACATTAGAATTTTGCTCTATTGAAAGACAGCAACATTTTATTATAAGTAGGGGTGGGAATCGATTAAGAGTTTTAACTGGGTTAATCGTAGCTCATTAATCGATTAATCGGTCGATTAATCGGATTTTTAATCGGTTTTTCTTTTTCTTTAAATATATTTAGTTCAATGATGAATAAAATTCTCATATTGTGTATATATGTATATATTATTTATAAGTTTAACTGAAAAAAAAAAAAAAATCAAAAATTTTTGTCTAATCAGTTATATCTGTTTCATAGCTAAAATTTAAATCAATTTTCGGACTTTAAGTGTTAATTATCTATAAATATTTTCATTTTTCAATTTTTTTTTTTAAATAAATTAATTTTGCAATTCAATTTGAGAGAAATATTAAATGAATTTATACATATTTTAGTTTTATATTTGCAAGCCTTGTCCATCTCGCTTGTCACTATATTTAAATGAATTCTCAAAATTCCATATCATTATCATAAAAATCTCAAATTCTTATATTTTAGTTCTTTTCTTCTTTATCACTTCGGACTAGAACACAGAATGTTATTTTCTGTTTCTACTTCAATAGATACTATCAGCAATTCTGAATAGACAATAAACGCTAGAAGATACTGTGAAACTCTGATGACATTTCCCCCATCAGAGGGATAATGGAAATCTCAATACCTTTTTTTAATCTTTAGCATTTCAATTTTTTTGAAAAATTCTTGTTTCTGAGAATACTATTACCCTAGCCAACACTTTCTGTAGTAGGCTACAGACAGATGGTGTTGTTCAATTTTGGGGACCGAATGTTTGAGGGGAATTTCGAAGGGATTTCTGAAATTTTTTGGCAGATATCTGGGGAATTTTTCAACTTTTTTTGACTTATTTTGCTGTATCTGTTAAGTTTACAGCATTACCAACTGTAGGAATTTGTCCATACGCGTAGGGAATTTTAACAGTGTCCTTTCGCATATAGAGGCTTTTTTTTCTCCCCAGGATATCCTGAGGATGTTCTGGGAATGGAAATACATCTTGCGTACATCCTCAGTACTAAAGTACTTTATGCAGATTTTTAATTTTCCGATAACTAGTATGTATATAAAAGTATTTACTGTATATGGGGATTTTTTTCAATAAAGAGCGTCATTTGGGGAAAAATTTGGACTTAAATCTGTTAAATATTAAATATATATATATATATATATATATATATATATATATACTTTTTTAGTAGAAATTGAGTTAGGGATTTTTTTTTTTTTAACCCTGGTTTGGGGAAATTTTAAAGCCTGTTTGGGGAAAATGACTTTCGACCATCTGGCAACCTATGGTATTAATGTGTTTTCCTATCATGAAGTTATCGCATGTGTATGCCACATTCGTTTAAAATGCTGTTGGTTGATACGCATTGACGCTGTATTAAAATAACTATCAAAACGGGCTCTGCCGATTTTGTATACGGACAGGCAGTGCGCGAAGTCGAGCACAACAATGAACTGAATTGCTTTTACATCGCTTTAACTCTAGAGCAACGCAAAAAGCAACTGTCGATGGTCTTTATTTATAGAAGTGATCCGGAGACATGCCATCACAATATTTAAAATTTCGCAGAGGGAAAAATACTTAACATTGCAGCACAAATTAACCATAAAAGTACACCGTCATCCCCTCCGTCCTAATCGAAAGAGGCGTAACTCTCCCAAGTAAAGACCGTACTCGTTGCTGCTTGATTTTGGTGTTATAATGAGATCCTTGCTGAACTAACTAATTCAGGC
This sequence comes from Salticus scenicus, assembly GCA_963930645.1. NCBI lineage: Eukaryota > Metazoa > Arthropoda > Arachnida > Araneae > Salticidae > Salticus > Salticus scenicus. The sequence goes on from OZ005657.1 coordinate 185,557,272, forward strand.
AAACAAGATTTAAATGGACAAAATCAAAACTGGTTTCCTAGAGACTTAGATGTTTTTATTTAATAATTTATTTATTTATTTATTATTATTATTATTATAAATGTATTTTGTTTAATACGACATTCAAAAGTTTAATTAGTTCATACAGCGCTTCCTTTTTGAAAAAATCGCCAGTTATTTTACCTCTTTTTATTTTCTGAACACGCATATGTAAGGAGAATATTGTAATCATGTCAAAAATCCGACTTTGAAATTTTGGTGTTTCTATAGCAGGCACCAGGGGTCGTACTCTCCGCCCTTTATTCAGAACACTCTATAGAATGAGAATTTTAAAAATTCATTGCCACCACTATTTTTATACGAAAATATCTACCCTGTATAATCACGGCACATTTCTAGAAATATACCCAAAAATTTTCTGTATGGAAAAAGGGGTGGTTAAAAACGCAGAAATTTATTATCTCTGAGAGTGTCCTGAAAAAAAGTCGGAGATTACGACCCCTGCTATACGTGTTTAGGTTCCCTTAGTTTATTTTTACGATGTTGTGTGTATGTGCATAGCCTCCTTAACTAGATGCCTGTCGCGTAGCTCAGAAACTAGGCAGCAGTTGAAACGGTAGACAGCGCCACCTGGTACATGTTGCGCGACTTTTTTATTCAACAGCCACCAAAAAATTTTTAAAGTGTGATATGATATACATAAAAGTCGAATAGAATCGAAGAAACGTCGATTATCAATATCATGTATCACTTTTTTAAATTATTGGTGCCAGTTGAATAAAAAAGTCCTATAATCTGCACTAGGTGGCGCTGCCTACCGTTTCAACTGTTGCCTAGTTTCCGAGCTACGCGACAGGCATCTAGTTAAGGAGGCTATGGTATGTGCAAGTGGAAACGATATCGCCTAAATGCTTTGTTCGAATGAGCTGAAAGTTGGTGCAAATAAAATGAGTCACCATAGCACGAATCCTATTGATTTTGGGGAATCTGGGTCTCTTTTTTTTTTTTTTTTTTTTTTTTCAGAGACACAAAGAAAAATCCTTTATCATTATGGTCTATCGGCCCAAATTCTTTAAAGCGCGATAGCGTTTAAACGCCTTGTTCGTCTGTGTTTTTCTTTTTTTTTTTTTTTTTTTTTTGAAAATTTATACTCATGTTATAAATTATTGACGCACAAACTGTATTAATTTTGGTGAGTTTAGCACTTACAGGGTTTTTTTTTTCCTTACAGGGGCACAAAAAAAAATTCTTTATCATTACGGTCTATGAGACCAAATTTTTTAAAGTGTGATAGTGTCTGAACGACTTATTCGATTGAGCTGAAAATTTATGAACATGTTATACTGTCACTGTTCCACGAATTGCATAGATTTTGGTCGATCTAGCTCTTATATATTTTTACAGGGAAACAACGAAGTTTTCTTTATCATTATAATCTCTGTATGGGCTCAAATGTTTGAAGTGCAATAGCATTAAACTAAACAATGTAGGAAAATACTCAAAAATTCTATTATAATTTAAATTTTTGTTTATTTAACGACTTTTCTTACTCAATTTATTTTTACAACCGTTACTGACTTAATGTTCGAAAAGTCGAGTGGAGTCACTCCAGATTTTTTATATTATTACTCAAGTAATGTGTATGATGAATTTAGCATAGCTATCTTGCAGGCTTTTTTAAAGCGAAATTCCCCATAGTAAGCACACACTTTGTACACAACAAAGCAAACACATAGGAGGAACATAAAAAAAATTACCCTGTCTTTTTCTGCCATCATGTTGTAGAAACTGACCACCTACAAAAACGAAACCTTGGCTTCAGTACACTGAATAATCGACAAAACTCCAGAAACGGAGAAAGTTAAAAGAGCAGGTAAAATTATTATAAGTACCTATGCAATGCATAGTATGACAGAAATTTTAGTAATAAACTAGCAAACTCGTACGAAATTTTCACACTTTATTTCTTCTTTTATTTACCTTTAAAATTTGAAACTCATAAATATTATGCCAATTTCACCACCTAATTAAAATTTTAATTCACCAAAAGCCAAATTATTATTAAAACCAAATTAATAATGTGCAACGGTGAAGTCAAAATCATTCAAAGAAAGCTTTCAAAATAAAATTAATGGCTGACGACCCGCTTTTCATACTTCCGCAGGCAGGGCAGTTTTAGCATAGTGTCCTTATGGCGACTTTTAAATTTTTGTCGCCATGTTGGCGATGACATTTTATTTATCTATTTTGGCATGAATTTATTATACTTTTTATGATTGCGTTTTTTAGTCAGTTTATGATAATAATTCACATTCTGTATTTATATTTAAAATATTGCTAGGTTTAAAATGACGTTTGGAAAAGTTATGAAGATTCAACTTTTAAAAATACATTTTTCCATAGAATAATTTCCTCAGACTAATGTCATTATTTTTTCTTATTAGATCATTGAGCTGAGTCCACGTGCTTAAATATTGTATAAATATTATTTTTTATCCTCACATATTTTATTAATTACATCACTATTGTATCGTTTCGACAAAATTTAATCGTAACTGGTCCACGTTAGAGAAACATTATACAAATATTCCTATTTAAAAACTGAAAATGGCTTAGATAAACCTTGGAGGAATGATGTAAGAGGAGATAACATATCTGAAAAAAAAAAAAAAAAAAAAAAAAAAAAAAATGAAGCCAAAATCGCAACCGCAGAAGCCATTAAGCATAGCTGTCAATATTTTAATTTATTCCGGAGTAATTTTAGCCCCGCCTTTATTTCGCACCACTTTATTTATAGAAAATTTTCTTCAATACATAACTTCAATATAATAAGAAAAAATTACTTTTAAAATGCAAGTGGTACGAAATACAGGCGGGGCTAAAATTACTCTGGAATAAATTAAAACATTGGCAGCTATGCATTAAGTAACACAGTTCCATAAGAAATTTCGCATTGTTATCATACTTGCCAACCATCTTATTAATAACCGTACAATTGTTAACGCCCCTTTTTACACACCACTTTATTTTTAGAGTAATTTTCTCCAAATGTTGTTGCGATTAAATAAGAATAAAATTACTCTAAAAAATGACTGGTGTAAAAAAAAGGCGGGTACTAAAAATTGTACAGCTCATAATGAGATGTTTGGCAAGTATGTTAATGAGTATGTTGGCAAGTATGTTTACGTACTGCAAGCGAGGAATCTCTCTATGAAGAATTTGGACAATCTTAATAAGACACTGTATATTATTTACAAGAGTACAAACCTAACCGTATAGAGCAGAGAAGCAACTTACATCGATATCTTCCACCCACTGACGAACATTGAGGAAACTGTTTTCGCAGGTACAATCATAAAGGAGCATGACGCCATCTGCCTTACGAAAGTAAGATTTTGTGATACTGCGAAACCTAGACAAAAATTAAGGATGATAAGACAATACTGTACGACGATATGGCACGAATATAATATTGATCAGAGCCAGACGAAAAAAGGGACAAAATTCCACCACTATTCTTTAAAAACAATTTTTTACTTAGTGATAACAAAAATTTGCGATTTAATTAGTAAATGATTATTTTTAGAAGATAATTGTTCTTAAGAATCTAACTTACACAAAGTAAAATAAACACCACTATTTCAACAAAGTTATTTCGTTATCTTTACAAGGAATTTCTGTTAATTATTCGTCGAAAACAATTGTTACAAAATAGTAGTGAGAGTTTGGCGTGGCCTTAGTCAAGCTCTGATTTTAAAAGGTTTCCGATATTCGAGATATAGTTTGTCATTGTCGATGTAAATATTTCAGAATACCTGTATATGAACACAACCATGCTTTCCTCCATAGAAAAAGGAAAAAATATTTAATTTCTTTTCCGAAAATAAAAGATAAACAAGTCCTTGCGAATCATTCGGAAGGGTAGGTTTATTTCTTTTTTCTTATCAAGTAGTCGCCCTTTTGAACCAAAATGGCAGCTACAAATTATTAATGGACTTGGTAGAAATATTGATGTGGGCTATGTACATATGAAGTTTTAAGCAAATCGATTCATAAATACCTTTTTATATGAATTTCAAATTTTCAAGTGGACGTGCATTTATGAAACCAGTCGAAACTGAGCAAAGGAGGATAACGATTAAGCAAAGAGTCTTATAAAACACAGCAAAAATGCTAAGAAAAGCAATTTTTTTTTTTTTTTTTTTAATGAAAACAATTGTTAGTGATCATACATTTTATAATGACAAATTTAAATAATGTAACTGTAATTCAATAAAGAGAAATGTTAAAATGTTAGAAATTACAGCAAAACTAATAGCTTTTAATAGAAATACAAAGTTCTCTAAAATTAAATAACTAATTTTTTTTTTTTTTTTTTACTTTTATAAAATTTAAATTCTTATTTGTTAAAACTTTGTAATGATTTAACAGGAGTTAGCATACGGAATATAGACATGCAGTTTTTAAAAAATTAACTCCGGCTTATTCAATATGGCTGCTGCCACTACAGAGGCTGTATTGGGTCTACTAAAACAGGTTGGTTGAGTCAAGTAAAACAGACTCCTGCATAAATTAACATTTAGTAGATTATAAGAAAAACTAAACACATTAATTGTAATCCAGTGTAATTCGTGATTATATTATCTTAATTTTTTTACTTTTAAATTGGGATTATCACCTAATACCTCTGGTTATTTCTTAAATCTTCGAATAAAGAATATTCCCTTCTAGAGAATCTTCGTATTTAATGTTAAATTAATTTTCACTTGGATCTGTAAGAATCAAATTTCCATAACACTATGCTATTAAGTCATTAGTATTATTTTATGCTGTAGCATTCTTTAGCGATTAGTCTGTAAATACGACAAACGAATTTCGTTGGAAAATTACTGCAGTATTTGATCACATATCAGCTCTACATATTTCAATAGATTTTTCGATTACAAATATAACACAATGTTCTTAAATAAAAAAAAAAATAAAAAAATGTTCATTAGTCAAAAGTGCTTTCAGTCTTGCTTTTGCCTCCAAGGCAGTAGCTCGTATTTTTTGCACCTGAAGGAGAAAGGCTACGTCTTTTCGTAACCGGTTGTGCTGTCTTCAAGTTTATGGTGCGTGAAGAAGTTTTAAAGTTTAAATATTGAGGGTTCACGAGTTTTGAATTTAGTTTTGTAATCTTCATTTTGACGGGGGATAGTGGAAACAGTTCATGTTAAAAGTAATTCACGTTAACTGTGTTCACAATAACGAGGTTCGACTGCATTAAATTTGCACACATAACTTGTTTATTACTAATACACTTTTAATAAACAATTCAATTGTAAAATATTGAAACTACGAATCAACAAATTTCTTTAAGAGGATTTTCTAGTTGTTTGTTATTGAAAATTTTAATATTTTACCTTTCTTGTCCAGCTGTATCCCAAAGTTGTACCGCCACGTTCCTTCCATCAACACGTAGAGTTCTCATTAAAAAGTCAAGCCCTATTAAAAAAAAAAAAAAAAAAAAAAAAATCAGAAAACTTTATATTTGCAGGGATGGAACACGGGCGCAGAATTCATACCACTATGAAAGTAAGAAAATTTTCTACCTCTTAAATCAACGATATTATAGGTATGGAAATTTCTTCAACAGATTCCGGTGTGAATTCTGCGCCCGTGTTCCATCCCTGTATTTGTGCGGTGAAAAAAAAAATGTAGATACAATCAGAAATATTTTATCTGAAGACATATTTTTTGCATGAAGAATTTATTTTTATCAAATTGTGCAGCCATGTAATAAAAACTGGCACCTCTGTTTAACCGCTTATTTTATTTATTTTTTTTTTCTAGTGAAGTGCACGGACACTGCTTCCGCTTACGGTTCATACACTTTAATACCACCATTTTACTAAAATAACCTATTTACATAATTTATTCAAAATAATTTAACTTCTAATAATTTTCAGCAACTGGCCAAAATAAATTAACAGTTTTACCAAACAGCCATATGCTTTCATTTCCTATAACGTACCAATATTCTGAAGTTATGGTACGTTCCAGAAAAGAAAAACAAAAATAGAATTTTAAAATATTAAGTATTTTAAAGGCAAGAATCCCATTCTACACCCTTTTTTTAGGGTGCTTTCAGGTGTGAGAAATTTCTGGCTCTTTTGCCAACGATATTTTTGTAAAATAATCTCTATTCTTTTTATTCACAATACGCCATTGTAAAAGAACAATAAAGATTTCTGTATTAAAACAGTGGTAACAATGAAGGCAGAAATTTCTTATTCCTGAAATCGCCCACAAAAAAAAAAAGGGGGGGGGGAGCGGGGCAGGCGGGAGTACAAACCATGTACATACTTGCCAACCATCTCATTATTAACCGTACAATTGTTAACGCCCCCTGAAAAAACGCCCCATTTCTCACACCACTATATTTATAGAGTAACTCTCTCCAAATGTTGTTACGTTTAAATAAGACTAAAATTACTCTAAAAAATTATTGGTGTGAAAAAAAGGGCAGGTACTAAAACTTGTATGGTTCATAAGGAAATGGTTGGCAAGTATGTGATTAAATAAATATACATATACAGAGAGAGAAATATAAAACCAGTAATAATGTGCTGAACGAAGAGGTTATTTTAATTAATTTTTTCTGTAAACAAATTCTTGCAATTAAAATGGGCTGCCAATTCCCACTGAATATGGTATATGCAAGGACTTCAGAATCATTCTTAACTATCTGAAAGACGGAGGGATATATTACATATTCTCTAATTTTAATTCCAATCTGCGAAAATACGTCTGAGAATTTTATAATAAAATTTTGCATTTAAAATTTAGCAAATAATAATAATAATGATAATAATAATAATACTTTTATAATTTTGTTCGCAAATTCTGGCGGCTGCCTTTATTAAATGAGCGTAATTACCTTGTCCCTCAAAGGGTTAAGTTGAAAAATGGAAAAAGCGCAGATTTAATAAAGGGGAAGGATCCATGGAAAAATATAATCTAAGTAAATATTCGAATTATTTATGTATTCAATATTTATCATTTTCTTTGTTAAATTTTATGCTTTCCATGCAAAGTGCCACCTGGTGGTCATTTTTTAACTCATTTTTTTTTATACTTTGACCATTCTTGGATTCGATACATACACTACACCTTGTAGTAATCTGCGTGCTCACTTCAGCTGCTGTATTGCTTAAAGAAAAGATTAGCTACAACCACACTCTATTAAATACAATAGTGGTATTTTCAATTTAAAATAAATAAGTAAATAAAAACTATCCCCTGTAGGATTCCTACAGCTCATATTTTTCGGAGCCCGTATTTTTTGCAGCATTTTATCTTTAATTAATCTTCAAAGTATATTATTTAACTTTACTTTAAAAAAAATAATGATTTTTGAAAAACACAGAACGTAGGAGCTATATAGACCATCTATACTAATTAAAATAAACATCAGTTTTTTTTTTTTTTTTTTTTTTTTTTTTTTTTTTAAGTATAATCCCCAAAATTTGTCACTAAAAATTGTGCATTTAACAGCATCCTTCAATTAGTTTGATTACAAATTTCACAATGTTACTTTTTCAATTTATAAGATTTGCGATATTTTGTAAACATCACATTTCAGTGCTCAAATCAAAATGATTTGTATTTACAGGGTGTTTCAGAAAAGCTGCTCAATTATGTAATAATATAACTGAGAAACAGGAAAGGTAAAACAAATGGCACGTTGGATAGACAAGTCTGGAATTTGTTATACACCGATTGACAGAAATAGTTCCAAAATTGAAGAATAGGTGGCGCCACAAGCACAAGGAGATAAACAGTACTCAGAAGTATAGGAAGTTCATTCGTCAGTCTGTTTCACTGTTGACACGTGTAAGTGAGTTGTATCTGTATTCAGTTAGTTACCATAGGAAATTGAAGAATATCGTGTCGTATTCTTTGAAGCCATGTGTTTTTATTTTTCTAAAATACATCCGATTAATTCGAAATCCAACGATAACAAAGCGAAATTTTCAACAAAAATTTAATGTTAAGAAATATTCTGACCAGAAAACAATTCGTAATTTATTCATATACAAAATTCCAGGCTTGTCTGTCTGATCCTGATATGCCACTTCTTTCGCTTTTTCATACCTGCCAATTATATCTCATTAATAATCGGAGGATTACAAGTATCGCCTTTTTATTTCACACCAGTGACGCCAGATTGGGGATTTTGTCCCCATTTTGGGGATTTTTGAGGCTTCTGGGGTCAATTTTGGGGACCAAATGTTTGTGGGGACTTTTTTGGGGAATTCTAAAATTTTTGGGGACAAATCTGGGGAGTTCTTTAACTTTCCGTCAATGTTGGCAACGTAATGATTTATCCCTACGACCAGGGATTTTCAAAAGCTTTATTGTTATTTGGGGATTTTTTTCAAAAAGTGCCTTCATTTGGGGAAAAATCTGAGCCTGAATCCACTTAAATCTGCTTGATATTTTTTGTTGAAAAAATTTTTATTTTCCTTTTTTAGTAGAAATCAAGTTGGGGATTTTTTCGAAAAAAAAACCCTTATTTGGGGAAATTTGAAGACTTGTTTGGGGAAATAATTTTCGACCATCTGGCACTGTTTCACACCAGTTTTTTTTTTTTTTTTTTTTTTTTTTTTTTTCTCCCAAGAGTAATTTTATACTTATATAATTTTTACAACATTTACAGATTATTACACCGAAAATAAAGCAGTGTAGAAAAAGGGGCGTATACTGAAAATCTTTCAATTCATAATTAGGATGTTGATAGGTATGCCTTTTTGTTTATCACCGTTTCGCAGTTATGTCATTTCAAAAATGGCGAAACTCTTTTGAAGCACCCTATATATTGAATGAGTCTGATACCAATATTTTCCTTAAATTTTATACTCTATTCTTATATTAAATTGTTTTTCTAAAACTAAATTCAAAAACTATATGCAAGAATTGGTTAAAATTTTCTTCTGTACTCTCTTCAAATGAAAACTTGATCTATTTGATCAGACATGAGTTTTTTTCGTTTTTCAAATCGGCTTGAGTCAAAAATTCTTTCTTTCTAATTAATAGTTTATTTGTTTAATCCAAATTGAGCTATACACATTTAATCAAAATTTGAGTTTTTTCTACTCCCGTCATTTGCTAATTAAAAAAAATAAATAAATAAATATGGTTAGCGCTGTAATTTTATGGCACATTCTATTGGTCATATCTTGAATTTAACGAATTTTGAGTTTAGGTCTTATAAACTCATTATTTAGGTGTTTAAGTAAACAAAAAAATCTTGATACGTAGAACATTGTCAAAATTAAAAATAAGTTTACTAAATATGACATTTTTTTATTCACAACTGACACGAAATGTAATTTTTCAAAGTATGGCCATTTTTGATAAATATAGAAAATAATGTAATAATTTTTTTTAAGCATATAAATATGAAAGTAAAGATTAATATATAATTATATGTAATTCATTAAAATCTATAGAAATCAGATATGTTTATTACATTCATGAAAACTTAACTTATGTAAAAGCAAAGCCTCCTAAACCAGATGCCTGTCGCGTAGCTCGGAAACTTGGCAACAGTTGAAGCGGTAGACAGTGCCACATGGTACAGATTGCACACCTTTTTTAATCAACAGCCACCAAAATTTTTTTAAAGTGGGATATGATATATGTAAAAGGCGAATACAATCAAAGAAACGTCGATTATAAATATCATATATCACTTCTTAAAATTATTGGTGACGGTTGAATAAAAAAGTCACGCTATCTGTACCAGGGGCCCTGTCTAACGCTTCAACTGTTGCTAAGTTTCCGAGCAACGCGACAGGCATCTAGTTTAGGAGACTATGATAAAAGTCAAAAGTTAGCGTGATGCTTTCAGAAGCGGTGGTAGCATAGTAAAAATTGTAATTCAAAATTGCAAAAATTGTCTCCGGAAATTTTTTATAAAATTTTTCTTTTATAACTTGGACCGAAAAACTTCATTTATTTCTTGTCTTTTAACACTTTCGCGACCGCTTACGTGAATTCACGCCATTTGAAAATCTGTAACTCCGCCAGTGGGCGTTTCGTTAGGTTACATCATTTCTTAATAATATAGTTACTATTCACATTTATGCAGTCAATGCATTATGAATACAAATACTTTGATTAGAAGAAGTATAATTGTAATGTATATTCATTTATACTATAAATATAAATGCAGAAAACATTGATTTAAAGTAATTTAATATAAAAGAATAACGCCCCCAGGCGGAGTTTAAGGTAAAAAAGACAAAAACATGCGGTCGCGAAAGTGTTAATATTATTGGTGATTTCTGATAGTTGTTGATTTTAATGAAGAAATTTTGCTTGCCCTTGAAAGGGTTAAGAAGTATTTTAGGAAGTTCATTGGATTGTTATAATTTTATTTTGCCGGTAAGATAAAATAAGTAAGATCCATCTCGTTTGAGAATGGTTGAGATTATGTACCTAAACAGCTGATATGCGAATTCGTAGAGTACCGTTATTTGTATCAGTATGCCGTTATTAATATTCGTCCAGAATTAGTCGTAAGGTGCTAGTAGCACTTCACAACTACAGTCGGCTGCAAAATTATTCGAGCATAAGCAATAATCCTTGCCAAAAAAAAGTACACTTAATACAGCTTTGTTAAATAAATCCTTGCCGAGTCATGTTCTTAATCAGTCTAAGAACATGATTCGACAAGGATTTACTTAGCAAAACAGTCTTAAGTGTACTTTTTAAATATAGGAATTATTGCCTAGTGCTCGAATAATTTTGCAGCCGACTGTAATTCTGGGTAGCACCGTGCTACCCAAGCGATCAGAAATTTAAAGAATGTGTTATTCTTCCTTAGCATTAGGGTTTAAACTTCTAACTATCGAGAATTAGTGTTTTCGTAGAAGGAAAATAAGAATAAACACAAAACAGAAGTATATTTCTTTCATTGAAGTACATAGTACTTACAAATGAATGCATGTGTCCAGTAAATTACTTTGGAATTTTAAGACAAAATATTGTGGTTTGAAAAATTCACCTCTGGAATTGTTCAAAAGAAAGTTAAACGTGTTAAAAATGTCAAAAATACAAATTTTGCATTTCACTAAAATCAAGATAAATGAAAAGTAGCTTTGATAAAGTTGATCGTAGGTTTAAAAGTTTGGGGAATTCTGACCTACATAGCATATATATTTGAAGTTAATCCAAAACAATCGGTGGCCTGCGAGTATACCTATATATTCTTTAACTACATTTCTTGCGATCATGGGAGCCATCTGATCAAGTGTGGGCTCATCAAGTCTATTATTGATATAGGGGTGATAACCCTTATCATTGAGAGAAAATAAGCAATAAAGGAACACCCAATGACTGGATGTTTACTAAATTCCAACCTATCGGTCAATTTGGTAACCCTCCAAATATTTGGAATCGTCCTCACTTCTAGCCGTAGGAAACGTAGTTACACTATAAGCATGAGGTCTTTATTGATGAAAAACAAACTTAATAAAATTGTTATTATTATTTTGAAATTTTTCCTTCGGCCTGCTTTTTAACTGTTGATTTTATAAGAGGAAAAACATACGGGATGTATTTTTTTTTAAATCGTTTTTGACAATTTTTATATTTTTAACCATCAAAAACAGGTTTGTCTGGCGGACATGAAAAGTAAATTAATTCAAAGTGGTAGCTATATTTATTAGCTGTGAAAAAACTATAATTATTAGTAATAATTGTAGCTATACCCAAATTTCTGGAGTGCCTGTGAAAAATGACGAGCTATTTACTATACACGAGAAAATATATTTTTTAGAATAATCATACTGACTCACCAAGCGTGGAGCTCATATGCCTAACAAAGACGCCTTTGCTGATTCTCAGAGCAAAAGAAGACTTCCCCACGCCAGCATCTCCTACGAAGATGACTTTGAATGTCTGAACGACAGGATCACCATTCGGCTCGTATTCACTCTCGTCTACTTCAACGGAAATGAGAGTGGAATCTTCTCCAGAATCCTAAAAAAACAAACGAGGTTTAAATAAACATTGTTTTGCGATTGTTTTCTTTATCTAGCATAAAAAGTTAAATTTCAGAGGCAAAGTTTTACACCATGACGAAAAAATAATACATTTTTAGATTAATTTCTTTCAATGTTATTGATATCACTTAGTTTATCTCTCTTTCTTTTCTTCTCCATACATCTTTATATATATATATATATATATATATATATATATATATATGTGTGTGTGTGTGTGTGTGTGTGTGTGTTTATAACGATAAAAATGAATTATGGATTACGGATGTGTACGAACATCTTATGAAGGAATAAGGAGACCATAGAGAAACGAAGATCCTTTATAAGTCCGAAGATGCAGTCGTGGGCCGAATATGAAGACATCCTGAACGGTATATCCCGGAAAAAGGTGCCGATGGCCGGCGATCATCCAGCCGCGGGACCCCGAAGGGCCGCGAGTCGAAACCTTTTTTTTTTAGGTCTAAATATAGAAAAAATATTTTTATTTATTTATTTTTAAGTTCAGTTTATGAAGTTGCTTCTTTAGCAACAATTACTATATTTCTTAAAATTTCTTTTGCCAATTTTCTCTTAATTAAAAAAAAAAAAAAAAAAATTAACTAGTTAACAATGGGGGGAAAAAAATCAAAAACCCTTTTCAAGTAGTTTATCTGAAAGCAATAGTCGAGTCGTCCTAATAATTTTTATGAGCAATATCATAAGAAAAAATAAATTTCATCAATGTCTGACCTGATTTACTTTAGTCGTGTCCTCATTGATCATTCTGGACAATCGTGGCATGGGCATTGGAGGTCCATTTTGAGTTTTGGCATCTTTAGGTGTAGAACATTGGTGGTGTGCCCAGTTTCGTCTCCAACTGTATAAAAAGGAAAAATTGTACACATATATATATATTGGATTGTGTAATGAAAATGCCTATTTTTAGAGATACTTTGATGACATTATAATTTTTTATGTCAATAATTATTCCCCAAATTGATTAAAATTTGAATATCCTTCTCACCTTACTTTAACTCATAATCTTCTTAATAACAACTGCATTAGTTTTTTTTAGATTTAACACTTAAAGGAAGTAAAATTTATACTGATCTTTATGACAAAAGACAAGATTTTTGTTTTAATGTAGATTTATTTACACATTTTCATTCTGATCTTCATATATCTGTTTACAAAAGTATCATTCTCAATCACCTCTTTCGAATACATAATCTTCGTTCATCTATGTGTAAAAACAAAAATATCAACAAAATCATTAAAGCTGCTACTAAGATGTGCTATCCCAAAAAAAAAAAAAAAAAAAAAAATCAATAGTAAATCATTAAATGTCTCTGTATAACATAAAAATAAATAAATAAATAATGTTGCGGATGGGAAGGCAGATGTTTGATTAAGGAGGAAGGGCGGTGTTATTTGGCTGGTTGGTTGTTGAATTAAATACAAAAAAAAAAGTGGAAGGGATTATTGCTTTTCAAAGATACGTTATTATTTTTTTCTGGTTGATATTGTGAATTATGAACTCTTTGCTCGTTAGATTTAATTAAATGTTTTTTTTTTTTTTTTTTTTTTTTTTTTTTTTGGGGCTAATGGTGGTTTTCTATGATTAAATTGTACAAAACATCCAATTCAAAAAATAAATAAATAAATAAAATAAAATAAAATAGCTTTGATTTGCTTATCCTCACATGTGTGCTTTTTGGAATTATTGCTTGTAATTGAGACATTTTACATCTTAAAATTTATTTCTAGTATTAAAAGTTAAGATTAATGACTTCAGGTTTAACCTACGTTAATTTCAAAACAATTTAAAAAATAAAGATAAAACATTTCCTCTTAAATAATACAAATTTACAGCAATTGCTTGTTTAATCCTACCTAAAACTTTCTAATATAATTTTATTGTTTATCATGCTTTACGATAGAGGGCGCTAGCACACAGACGTATTAATTTTTGCCGTAATTAAATTTCTCTCCATAATAGATTTTAAGTTTTTTCATAAGGTTTTTAAGTTTTTTGATTTAAGAAAAAAATTAAAATAAATTTAACTAAATTAAACAATTACAAAATGAATTTAATTGTTATTGTAATTGTTCAATTGTAAACTCTTTATAGATTAATCGAAGATTCTCTGGAATTATTTTTATTATCATTCTTACGATGGCAACGTGTAAGAATGATATAGTTAGAATGATATAGGAAGAATGATGTGTGTTGTGTGATGGCTTGACATATGATTAAATCTTTGATTTTTTTTTTTTTTTTTTTCCTTTTTTCTCTTTGGATTCCTTGTAGGTTTGCTTTAATATTTTATTTTCTTCCTCTTTCAAAATGGTTTTATTGCAAGATAGGAACATGGGCTATATTTTTTGCTAGAATTAGCTATATAGTTTTACGAAAGCTTGCAGCTTCTTCTGCTTTAAGGAAGAACATGTTTCCCTGATGGGCTAATACTTCTATTTTTAAGCATGTATTAATCCGATTCTTATTTCCTTTGGTCTTTTTTCATAATTTTTAATTCAATTCTTATTTACTGATACATATTTAATAAATATATTTAGAACCTTCGTCAATTTTTCTCAGTCCAAGTTTTATGGTCCTTTTTACTCATGTAGGCGCAAGTAATTTAAATTGGTTTTGCCTTTTAATTGGAACAAAAAATGAATCGTAAAATTTCTGTGCTAGCTTTTATACTGTGTTACAATCAGTTTTATTTTTCTGGTGTTGGTGTTATCATGTATCTATTAAATGCTAAATTTTATCATATCTTAAATATATATATATATATATAAATCTAAATAGAATGAAAAAAAAAAAAAAAAAAAAAACATCAACATATGTAACTGAAGAGGAGCGAATGAAAAAATGGAGACAAAAGTATCTAAATGGCAGGGGGGAGTTGTGACCACCCCACTCCGGTTAAACATGTTTTACGACTGGTCAACACTCCCGGATACCAGATACTGTGTCAAAACTTAGAATAAACTTACATGAAATAGGCAAAGTAAGGATTAAAATATTAAAGAAACACATTAAAATACTTTACAAGAAAAACCAAATCAAAATTTTAAAACAACATACAAGAAAAATCATGATGCCACCCATCCAACTGAATCCAAACGTAGAAACATACAGTTAATGAAATGTAAACACTTCAAAATCGAATTGATAAACGATTCAAAAAACGGGATTTGCAAGTAAGATAATCTAATTTGTAATATTGTTTAAGAATATTTAACAGAAAATAAAGAGGATAATTATTATCTATAGCAATTTGAATAAAATTAACTACAAAAGAGTCACAGTCTATACTTAAAAATTCTACTGCATCGAATAAGTTGGTTAATTATAATATTTCTGAATATATTTTTATGTAAACATGAAGACCAAGGAGAAATTCGATTAATTTCAAATTGAAAAGCACCACGTTTATCATAGATTATAATTACTATTTTTTCAAAATTAATACAAATATTAAGGTCTAAAAAATCAACACTATTATCTTTGTTAGGTGCAGTTTCAATTAAAATTAGATTATTTGGGTAAAAATTAAAATTCAGATTAAATTCATCTTGTTCATATCCAATTAGAATATCATCAACATATCTCATATACAAAATTTCATTTAAAATATGTGTACAAAATTCATAATGATGTAAATAGATATCTGCAAGTGCAGAGAAACATCCTCCTCCCCCCCCCCCATAGGGATACCGTTGATTTGTTGGTAATAACCAATCCCATTAAATATAAAATCTTTTTGTAAAAAAATAGAACCGACTCCAAAAAGCAACTACTATTCAAAAAACTAAGAAAAAAAAAAATAAATTGGCATGAAATGAAACTGTAAATTGCGACTAAAAGTATAAAATAATTTCCTTCGCCAAACAACCTATAACACTACAATTAATCATAACTTTTGAAGTCGGCGCAAAATTAAATAAAATTTAATTAGTTTTTAAAGGTTTGCTTTTAGATCGGTAGCAACAAATGCTGTTGTCTCGAATGATCCATTTTCATGTTTCCTTTATTATTTTATCACTGTATACAATTGGTCCATTAGTAGCATCTACATAGAACAGTGAACATTCTTCACAATGCGATATTTATATTTCTACGAAGAGTTTCCTTTGCAAATTTGGTATGACTTTGATAACTATCAACCTTGGTGGCTTTTGGATTTGGCGATGAAAACATAATGCAAAAATATACACGCAAGATGTATATTTTCATAATATATATTGTCCGAAGTATTGTTTCATATTCTTGATTACTCTCTTAATATACCTTATCAAAATAATCATGATATACCAAAGAAATTAAATATGTTTGCCAGATAATTTTGCGATTTTTCTTTCACCAAGGATGTCAGATACCAGCATCTTCGGCAACTTTTGCTGCTTACGAAATCTTATTTTTTTTCTTGAATCAAAGTAGTTTTCGGCTGCATTTTGCAGGTGACAATGTGAGATGTGCATTTTGAATAGGATTTGGTTTTTGTATTGAATAAAGGTATCAATTTTTATTTAATTTTGCGCCGACTTCAAAAGTTATGATTAATTGTATGTTATAGGTTGTTTTGCGAAGGAAATTATTTTATACTTTTAGTCGCAATTTACAGTTTCATTTCATGCCAATTTATTTTTTTTTCTTAGTTTTTTGAATAGTAGTTGTTTTTTGGAGTCGGTTATATTTTTTTACAAAAAGATTTTATTTTTCTCTTTTCAGCGAAAACTTATTCATATAGCAGAACATCTGAAGACTTTCGACGGCAGTTTCACAAATCACAACTTCCAAGAAAAGTGACATAATTCAAAAAAAGGGTTTATGTCACTTAAAAACACACGAAACGCACCCAATGTGAACAAAAATGTTACATTTCCATCTAGAAAGTTATCCACTCAAGAGACAGTTGTGCTAGTTTTATTCTAGTCAAGTTATTTTTAAGTTGATTTTTCTCAAATGCTGCATTTTTAAGTTGTGTCACATTTCTTGCCTGTATCGGATATGTGCAAAAAACTATCTATTGAATGAACATACGTTAAATTAAAAAGTCTTTAGAAATGTAAAGAACAGATACGCTGTATTCGTAACCAAAAATTCTGCTAGGCATATATATTGAACTTTACAGTAAATACGTGTCACCCACTGCGCTAGTAATTGTGCAGCGTAAAGTTCAAACAAAGAGCAAAATATGTAGTGCAGCTGACAGACAGAAGTTTCAACATCGATACTTACATATTGCTTTTACCAGTGTAGCTACATGCGTTCAGCAGTTAGAGTGAGAACAGACTTTTGTGAGTTTCCTGTAATTTGTTTATACCTTAATGAAATCATAATGAAACCTATTTCAGGCCAAGATCCTTACTACAACAAAAAAAAAGTATTAAAATTAAGTCATCTCTTACGAAGTTATAAGCTAACAAATTTCAACAACAACAACGAAAAACATGGTTTGTATTGAGAACCTCTTCCTTTATGAAGTCGGTTTAAAACGTCTCTGCATTAATCGATGTGACCGCTTACAATAACCATACTTTCAATTTTACATAGCATAAATGTCACCCGCTACGCTACAACATATGCAATGTCATTCAAGTGTGCACAAAATAGGAAATAGTGAACAAACAAATACAAGTTTTAAGCGTTCTGTTTTCAGCATTAATGTCTAAACTATCTTTTCGTACTAAATCTATGATGCTCTGCAATTTTTAAATTCACTTTTTTCCCCTGTCTTGAACCGTTTCCGAGATATTAACGCTAATTCGACTGTTTTCCACCAGGTGACGCTGTAGGCGGTTGAATCACATAGCACGTGTCCACTTTACTATACCTACATACCACTTTTATGTCTATAGCTGCAGCTGTTCAGCAGTTAAAAGAGTCGGGACTTACTTTTTTGGGCACCCTGTATTTTCATTTGATCGTAAAGATATTACAATGGGACCTATTTCAGACCAAGACCTTTACGATAAAACAAAATGTATCAAAATAGGATCATCCTTTCAGAAGTTATGAGCTAACAAACAAAAACAAAAGCAAAAAAACATACGCTTTGAATTCAGAACATCCTCCTTTTTGAAGTCGGTTAATTAGAGCATCTCTTAAGAAGTTATAAGGTTAGAAACACCAACAACAACACATAGCTCGAATTAAGAACACCCTCCTTTCTGAAGTTGGTTGAAAACGACTTTGCGCTAATCGATGTGACCTCTTGCAGTAACAGTACTTTGAACCACAGAGTATACGTGATATCCGCTACGCTGCAAAGTGTGCAACGTAGTTCAAGTGTGCACAGTGTAGGAAATTGCGAACAAACAACTGCACATTTTAAGCGTTCTATTTTTAGCAATAAGGTCTAAAAACTGTCTTTTCGTTGTAACTCGGTGATCCTCTACAGTTTCGTAATTAACTTTTCTCCCATCTTGAACCGTTTTTGAGATGGGAGCGCTAATTCCGCTGTTTTTCACCAGATGGCGCTTTATTTTCTTTAGATTGTAAAGATATTACACTGGGACCTACTTCAGACCAAGATCTTTACAACAAAACAAAAAGTATCAAGTAACCGTATTTTAAACTATATAGCGTATGTCTAACCAGCTACGCTACAATGTGTGCAATGTAACTCAAGTGTGCATAGTGTAAGAAATTGTGAACAAACAAATGCACGTTTTTAGCATTGTATTTTTAACATCAATGTCTAAACTATCTTTTTGTACTAAATCGATGATGCTGTACAATTTTATAATTCACTTTCCACCCGCCCCCTGTCTTGAAACGTTTCCGAGATAGGAACGCTAGCATGAATGTCTAAACTATCTTTTTGTACTAAATCGGTGATACTCTTCAACTTTATAATACACTGTTTTCTCTAGAACTGTTTTCGAGATAGGAACACTAATTCCGCTATTTCCCACCAGGTGGCGCGGCAAGCGGTTTAACCTTGTACTGAATGGCTACTTTGCTGTACTTACATACCATTTTTATCACTATAGCTGCAGCCGTTTGGCAGTTAAAAGAGTTAGGACTGATTTTTTTGGGCACCCGGTATTTTCTTTAGATCGTAAAGATATTACAATCTGACCTATTTCAGACCAAGACATTTTCAACAAAACAAAAAGTATCAAAGTCGGAGCATCCGTTCAGAAGTTATGAGCTAACAAACATAAAAAAAACATACGGTTTGAATTGAGAACCTTCCTTCTCTTTTGAAGTCGGTTAAAAATATTTTCGTTTAAAACGATAGTCAAAAGGGCTTTAAATTTTGGAAATGTAATGAATTCTTGTAAATCATATTGTTCAAAGTAATTTAACATAACCTGAAATAAAATGTGAATGTCTATTGTATTAAATAAATCAGCAAAATCAAAACTTACAACATTTTTAACAGTGCTATTTGAAATTAATTTAACTACATTATAACTATTTTTAACAAAGAAACAGCTGTCGATCCTTATTTTGTCAATTAGTTTATTTAAAATTTTTAACAGTTTGTCGTTAGCGAAAGTAAGATATGTATTACATGCTATGGTGACAGGACGAAACTTGACAGGAATTTTATGTAATTTAGGAATGAGAGCTAGTAGGGAAATTTAAAATTCTTGATTGTAAGACCTGGTTTTTTTTATGTAAAGCAGAAATTCGATTTTTAATTTCACGTTCACTTACATTTAAAGGTTTATATAAATTGATGTCATTATAAGACTGAATTAATAAATCGCAATTGTATTTTTTACAAGTAAAAGCATAATTAGTTGCAACTTTATCTAAATAGGAAATTACATAATTATTTTGTAGATCAGTAATAGCACATTTTAATAAACGCATATTTAAATGTTGGCCGGTATATTGATGTGGATAATAACTAAAAAAATGTATTATAAATTTTTCTTTCCATTCATCAAATGAACATAATGGTAAACTATATTTTACAGTTATTCTATATATAAAACATTCGTACACCGAAACATATAAACACGAAGTTTTAATATTTCGGTTTTTTTCGATTTTAAAACCTGTGCCCAATTTCATAAAGTTTTTTAATGTAGAATTATTGACAATATCTAAATCACCAGTTATTATATGATTATGATTAATGTCAAAACCTATAGAATCCGGTTTGCAACAACATTGCAGTGGAGAATTACAATTTAAATTGCGTGAAATTTCATTATAGTTAAAAATGGATCTACCAAGAGGGGTTTCATATTTAAAATCTGCACTTATATTTATATTATTTAACTGAAAAGATTTTTTAATATTTCTAAAAATATAAGCAAATGGAATACAGAGCTGCCAACCAAATCCGGCAAATTGTTAGTAACGCCCCTTTTTCTACAACACTTAATTTTTAGAGTAATTTGCTTCAAATATATTTACAATGAATTAAAAAAACAAATACTCTAAAAATATATTGGTGTAGAAAAAGGGGCGGTACAAACAATTTGCCGGATTAGGGTGGCAGCTCTGGGAATATAATTAAAAGATTTATTGTAAAAATTAAAGATACAGAATACTTTAGAATAAGTAATCTGATTGACATTATATTTTAAATCGATATTGTATTTAATAGCTCTAACTTTAAGGTTTTCCAATACTATAGCATTAACAGTATTACTCAAATCCGTATTGGTTTGAATAACTTCTTGGCAGTAATGCCACATATGTTTAATAAGTTTAATTCTTATACTATAAACGAAGTTCTTAATCCAATTTGGTTTTATCAATTGAAATTGTTTTAACTTTTTAACTAAGTTCGTTAAAGTGGTTATTGTAACATCTAAAGTACATTTATTAAAACATGTTTAACCGGTGTGGGGTTGTCACAACTCCCCCCTGCCATTTAGATACTTTTGTCTCCATTTTTTCATTCGCTCCTCTTCAGTTACATATGCTGATGTTTTTTTTTTTTTTTTTTTTGTTTTTTTTTTTTTCATTGCATTTAGATTTATAATGTACATTAGCAAGAATCAGCATTGCGCTCATCTAATGAAACTTTTTGTATGTAAAATTAAAATTTCCACATTCCTACATTTGTACAATATATATATATATACCTTAAAAAAATAGAAACGACTAAAAAACTTTTTATTAACTATTGAAGTTAAATTGAATATTGACACAAAATATAATTTTAAATTGTGCCTAAGAGTATAAAATACTTTCTTTCACCAGACAACGTAAACACCACTATTAGTTGTAAATTTTGAACTTGGGGCAAAATTAATTCAATTTTGCCAAAACAAATAATTCTTCCTAGTTTCTTTTATTGTTTTATTACTATATACTATTGATCCAATAGCAAAATTTACATAAAACAGTGAACAGTCTCCGCAATTAGGGATTTATGTTTCTACTGAGTTACTTGAGTTTTCGTTGCAAACTTTTGTTGCTTGCGAAATATTGATTGGTCAATTTGAATCTAAGTAGTTTTAGGTTGTATTTTGAAGATGAAAAAGTGAGCTGTATATTTTGATTTACATTTAATTTTTGCATTAAAAAAAAGTATACGTTTCTATTTATTTGTGCACTGTGATAGCATTGTTTACGTTGTCTGGCGGGAGAATTTATTTTATACTTTTAGGTGCAATTTACAATTTCATTTTGTGTCAATTTTCTTTTCTTTTCTTCTTTCTTTCTTTCTTTCTTTCTTTTTTTTTTAGTTTTATTTATTTATTTATTTACTAATTGCAGTGAAAATATATTCGTACTAGAAAACCCGTGCAAAATTTTCGCAATTAATTATTATTTTTTTCCTTTTTATTTTTTTGATGAATAAATGTTTTATGTGTATATACATACACATTAATGACGACACGTGAGTGACATTTCGAAAGTGTTGCAAGCTAGTTGCTAAAAATTTCCCATTAGCAAGGAAAGCTTTTTCTTGTGATTGGTTGTTGAAAAGTCAATTTACTCATGTTCATTTTCAGAATAAATGAATCATCCAATAAGACGAATAAAGATTTCATGTTATGTACTTTTTACAGACGTTCCGATACAGCACTCCCAAAACACCATTCAAGAACCCATACATGCACACATACATATATATATATATATATACAGTCTGTAACGAAAGTGTCCAAACACTAGCAAAAATTCCTATGCAAAAAGAGTACACTTCATACGGTTTTGTTAAATAAATCCTTATCGAATCATGCTCTTACACTAAGTACAGGATTCAACAAGGATTTATTTAACAAAACCGTATAAAGTGTACCTTTTTTACATAGGAATTTTTGCTAATGATCGGACACTTTCTTTACCGACTGCATATATAGCTTTGCTGATTGATTCAGGTCTTCCAGCATATATATATATATATATATATATATATGCTGGGTGTTTCAGAACTCCTTACAAAAAATTTAAGCGGTGAAAAAATACTTCTAAACGAACAATTTTTGTCATACAAAACATGGTCGTAACGCAAGAAGTGAGCTGTTAAATGGCGTTTCAAGCTGAGTGTTATTTGAGATCAGAACACGTGCGATTGTGTGTTTGCCTAATATTATATTTTATGGATTTTATAGATATGCCCCCCCCCCCTCGTTTTCTTCACATTCTAAACTAGCACCGCACTTTATAATGTGGGAAAAAAAAAAAAAAAAAAAAAAAAAAAAAACCCAAGAAGAGGAGTAAAAAATTCATAGAAAATAGCACGGATAAAACCGCACGATCCCAAGTGTGGGAAATTTTAGAGAGCCTAGATAGAGAGAGGCTGGACATTGGCGCGCCGGCTTTTTGACGAAATCCTCCCCTTTAGTGCCAGTTTCTCCATTGCTTACCATTACGCTGAGAAGAAATTTCGATTATTTTACGTCATAATTGCAGGAAAACTTATTTATTGCATTTTTATTTTGTTGGGAAATAAATTACTTTATTTTTTAAATATTTTTAAAAGATAAAATTGCATTATTATTTATTTTATATCATGTTTTAAATACTTTGAATTTTCTTACTGCATGCTGTTTTAAGTATTTACTTCCTAACATATGAGATAATTACATTATTTATTTGCTAGCTATTAGTTTTTAAGTTCTGTTTTGCGATATATTTAATATGTTAGATCTGAATGAATTTTTCTAATATATTTGTAAAATACATATTTAAAATAACTATAGTAAAAAAGTATTTTTTGATTATTTACTAGTACACAAAATGTATTCATTTTCATAAAATAAATTGATAAAAATAAAGAAAATAAGGTGTATATTATTTACTAGCATATGAAATATAAATTTCTTTTGAATAATATTTGCCATAATAAATTTTATAAATAATATTTAAATAAGTTATTATTTTTATTTACATAATATTTTTTAAAACTAAAAAATGAAACAAATCAATGAAATAAGCAAATGTAAATAAAATAAATAAAAACATTTTTTAATTTCTAAAAATATTAGTTAATAATTATACAAATTTTTATTTTAATTATTGGTTGATATTTTTATAAAACTAAATAATCACGTCATTATTAATAATAACGCGTAACTGAAATAAATAAAATATTTATTTTTAGCTTGTAAAAATATTACATAAATATTTTTATAAAATAATAAAATAAATTATATCCTTTCTTCTGCCGTAGTTTTACATTTATGAATTACGTGACAAAAACTAAGATTACCATATTTTTGTTAAAGATTTTCCAACTTTAAAATATAAAATGTATGTCCTCAGAAAAAGTAAGGTAGAATTGCTTTCACAATCAACATATTTTGCTTAATATAAAAATATATAACAACAAATTCCTCTGTTTTCCGATCAGAGTTGAAAAAGTAACCATATCTTATCGAAGGTTAATATAAAATTAGTTTTTCTTTAAATCTTTTATTTCTAAGACGAAAAAAAAAATTCATATTTATATTCTGCATTGCTTTCCGAACAAATTTAATACAATTTTCTTCCATTTATGTTGTATAGTAAAGCGTCAATTGCGAATAAAAAAGCATTACTTTCTGCGGGGATCGCTCTGATTTGGCACTAAAATGGCTGTCTTTCCGTCAAAGTCCAGTCTCTTTCTAATAATGGGTCTCTACTAAAAAAAAAATTTAGAGACTCTATATCAGAAAGAGACTGGAAATTGGCGCACCGGCTTTTTTACGAAATCCTCCATTTTAGTGCCAGTTGCTCCATTGCTTACCATTACGCTGAGAAGAAATTTCAATTATTTTACGTCATAATTGGAGGAAAACTTATTTATTACATTTTTACTTTATTGGAAGATAAATTACTTTAATTTTGAAATATTTTTAAAAGAAAAAAATGCATAATTATTTATTTTATATTATGTTTTAAATACTTTGAATTATCTTATTGCATGCTGTTTTACGTATGTATTTTTTAACATATAAGATAATTACTTTATTTATTTGCTAGCTATTAGTTTTTAAGTTCTGTTTTGCAATATATTTAATATGTTAGGTTTCAATTTACTTTCCTGATATATTTAAAATACATATTTAAAATAACTATAACTATATATATATATATATATATATATATATATATATATATATATATAAATGATTATTTGCTAGTACGCAAAATGTATCAGTTTTCTTAAAATAAATTGATAAAAATAAAGAAAATAAAGTGTATATTATTTGCTTTGCTAGCATATAAAATATAAATTTCTTTTAAATAATAATTGCAATAATAAATTTTATAAATAGTATTTAAATAAGTTATTATTTTTATTTACATAATATTTTAAAAACCTTAAATAAATAAAATAAATAAATAAAAATAAAATAAAATAAAATAAATCAATGAAATAAGCAAATGTATATAAAATAAATAAAAACATTTTTTAATTTCTAAAAATATTAGTTAATATTTTTACAAATTATTATTAGTTAAATGTTTAATATTTTTTCAAAATAAATAATTAAATCATTATTAATAATAATGCGTAATTGAAATAAATGAAATATGTATTTTTAGCTAGTAAAAAATATTACATAAGTACTTTTATGTAATAATAAAAAATAATTTCTGTTCTTCTGCCGTAGTTTTACATTTATTCATGAATTACTTGACAAAAACTAAGATTACCATATTTTTGTTAAAAATTTTCTAACTTTTTATATAGAATGTATGCCCTCAGAAAAAATAAGGTAGAATTACTTTCACAATCAACGTATTTTGCTTAATATAGGACAAACAATTCCTCTGTTTTCCGATAGGAGTTCAAAAAGTAACCATGTCGAAGGTTAAAACAAAATTCGTTTTTCTTCAAATTCTTTTTTTCTAAGACGAAAAAAATTACAAATTTATATTTTGCATTACTTTCTGCACAAATTTAGCACATTTTCCTTTCATTTACGTTGTATAGTAAAGCGTCAATTGCGAAGAAAAAAAGCATTATGTTCTACGGGGATCGCTCCGAATTGGCACTAAAATGGTCGACATTCGGTCAATGTCCAGTCTCTCTATATATAGGGTCCCTAGGAAAATTCAACCTGAAGCGCCCTCTAGCAGGTCGATATTTGCGTTGCGACCATGCTTTGCATGACAAAAATTACTCGTTTCAATACTCCTTAAATGAGAGTTCTGAAATACCCTGTATATATTGACGTATATAATATATTTGACGTATATATATTGACGTATATAATTGACGTATATATATATATATATATATATATTATATACGAACCGAAAAATTATGTGAAACAAGGACAAAATCCGAACAAATAACTATTTTTGGCTAAAAACTGCTGTCACTTCATGATCGGCCGCATTGTATGTAAGTATATACGACATAAGATTTTTAAAAACTATAATGTACTTGACATTCACCTAAGTAAACATTAAGAATTAAGTATTTCCTCAAACTCATACCTATTACACTTGCAAATATCGAATTATAACGTGTGAAATTAACTCACTTGACGGGTTTGTCCTCGATACCCAGTTGCTTCTTGATGTCCGAGATCCTACGCCTAGGAAAAGCATCCGATTCCAACAAAGAATCTTCGCTGGCACTTGATCGAAGTCGTCTCACAGCTTCTTTTGAAGAATGCCTCTGCAGGAGAAATATATTATAAATTTGAAACAATCAAATTTTGTATACTATCTTTATTTTTATAAACGATTTATAGTATAATATAATGTTCCGTCATTATATTCAGTCACCAAATAATAAATCCCCAAATGTAGTCAACAACAGTTTAGATAAAAGTCCAACTAAATACAAAGTTTGGTTGAATTTCGTCCATTGGTTCATGAGTTACAGCATACCTACACAGCCACTTATATCCATAAGACATCCATAAGCATCCATAAAAGTTAAAAAAAGGATCCATTATACATCTATAAATATCCTACAGATATCCTAAAGATATCTATTAGCACGACAAATGTCACTCTTTTTACATCCATTAGATGTCTGTTACATATCCGGTAAATCTCCAAATGTCCAATAATTGGACTTGTTAGATCTAATAGATATTCAAAATATATATATCTTGTTTTGATCTACCATTATTAGACATCGAAAAAGGCATGTCTTCTAAACTTCGTCTATATTTAAACATCTAACAGATATCTACAATAAGTACTGGATACCCAGGACTTTTATTGGACCTTTCTTAAGATATTTTGTACTTTTTATGGATCATTGGATGTAATTCAGATGTCTAATGGATATAAGTGGCTGTATGGATACACAAAGTTTCTGACACACACAGAGAGACAAAGACATATATTTCCTCAAATTCTCAAATCATATTCAGGATATCACAGAACACGTAAATCCCTGAAAATCGGAAGGCGAAATGTTTCATGAATCCAATACTTTTTTCTTACATATATAAAAGAATCTATACACTGTAGCAAATAGTTTTTTAAAAACGAGCTAAATTGTCTCAAAATAACTCCGAAACAATATATATGAGTGACATTAAATTTGAAAACTTATGTACTCATTTTTTAGTATCTTGACACGCTCAAAAATGGGATTGACCAATAATAATCCCAATATTCCTATGTTTGACACGTGAATATACTCAAAAATGAGAACAAGGGTTTTCAAATTTAAGTATATATTGTTTCGGAGCTATTTTGAGACAATTTAGATCATTTTTAAGAAATCATTTTTAGCAGTGTATAATATATCACTAACGTGGGCCAGTTACGATTAAATTTTGTCGAAATGATACGATAGTTATGTAATTAATAAAATGCGTGAGGATAAAAATTATTTATAAATGGAGAATATTTAAGCACGCATTCTCAGCTCAATGACCTAATAAGAAAAATGACAACATTTATCAGATGAGATTATTTTATAGAAAAATGTATTTTTAAATTTTGCATCATCAGAATCCTTGCAAGCGTCATTTTAAACCTAAGCAATACTCTAAAGATATATACAGAATATGAATTATTATCAGAAAGAGACTAAAAGTCACAATCATAACATGTATAATCAAAATAGAAATTACTTTTTATTGAACAAAACATTATGCCAAAATAAATAAAGGTCATCACTATCATGGTGATAAAAATTTAAAAGTCCTCATAAGGGTCCTATATTAAAACTGTACTGCCTGCGGAACCCTTATAAGCTTACCCTTAAAAGCTTGTAACACTAACATATTTTTGTTTATTTACTAACATTTGGGAGATCATAAGAGGTTTTTCCCAAAAAAGACTTTTGCAAAGTAGTTGAAATAATTGAATCTTCAAATTAATTACTTGGCATTTGAAAAACCCTTTATGAAATTTCAACTCTTGAAAAATACCTAAAATCTAGGTCGTTCTTTTGCCGACAATTTGCAATCAAGTCAAACAGAACAGCTTCCAATCAATAACAATGATTAAATTACTTGCTATCCATTTCAGCTAGTGTAGGTTGTGGTTTATGCTTAATTTACAACCAATCGAAATATAAAACAGTGATAACAAAGGTGGAGGAAATTTGCCTTGGTGGAAGTGAAATATCTGTTTGGCGAATTAATTGGTGGTATGGTGGGGATGTGATGTTCGAAAGCGAAAAGGTTACTAGTCCGGTGTCTACTCAAATATCTCGTCAATGGGTGATACTATACAGAAGTCTCAAGGGGATTTGACCCCTTCAAAATAGCCCCTTCCTTTATGGTAAAATATATATTCAGAAAACATTTGTTATGGTTTTTGATACACTTTTTACAGAACTGAAATCTTGAAATTGCATTTTTTCAGTTTGTGTTTTTGATGAATTCATCATCTTCAAAATGCTAAAACTTCTACAAATATTTAAGAAAAGACTTCATATATATATATTATTTATTTATTCAGTAGGACCTACTTAAAAAAATTAGAGATGGATACTGCAATATCTTTAACAGAAAAAAAGATAAAAAATAAAAACGAATAAATACCTTTTTTTTTAAAAAAAAAAAAGCATAGACATATGCACTTTTTAATTTTTTTTCTCAAAACCTGATCGATAAATTTCAAAATTCATCTCTATTTCTTTTAAGTAGATTCTGTTAAACATCCAAAAATTTATCAAGTCCTTTATTAATTATCTGCAGAAGTTTGATCCTTTTAAAGGTCATAAATTCATGAAAAAATGAAAAATGAAAAAGAAACAATTTAAATAATAAAGATTTCCAATCTGTAAAAAATATATCAAAAACCATAATTGTTGCCCGAATATATATTTTACTGAACAAAACTAATTAGTTCAATTTAGAGATATTAAATAGAAATATTAGAGGGACCGGAAAATAATGTCGTTTTGAATTAATAAAATGAAACCGGAAATTTTTGTTTAACAGTGTTTACATGGTACTTTACAAATAACCATCTTATAAGTTACCTAAGAATATCTTAAATTTTATCCAGGATAAATTTCCAATGTCAGTATTTTAATTCAAAACAACATTATTTTCCGGTCCCCCTAATATAAGCTGTTATATGAAAACTTCTTCAGAGTTGCAATAGCACCAAGTCCCCTTAAGAATAACAAATAAAACTAAGTTTCTATCTTGATTATAACTTTCCCTATATTCAGTAGAAGAAAGTATTGGTTTCGTAAAAAATTTCCAATTTGGGCTTTTGACAGATTTACAAGTTTCGAGAGATATGGAACGCAGCTTGACCACTTTTCGAAAATGTCTGTCTGTCTGAGTAAAGGGAGAGCGGGAATAAAATTGTTTGGCAACTGTATCTCATGAACTACTGCATAGAATTCCATACAAATTTATGTCTAATTGCACCTTGACATAAATTAGTGCCTATCAGCTTTTGATGAAAATCGTATGGCGTTGTTATTCCGTTTTTCCTAAATTTTTAACATGGCAGTATAGGGCAAAATTGCATATAAATGTGTGCAATGGGAACTATTTTTAATGAATCATTATGAAATTAAAAAGAGCTATTTATAACAGTGATAACTAGGAAGATTTTTTTTTTTTTTGTGTGTGTGTGTGTGTTTGTGTTTGTATATATGAGCATAGCTTCACCCATGGGGCAGATGTGCCTTCCGAGGAGTGGCAAATTTTCATTATGGGTATCTTTCAAAAAATCTCACTTTTCAATGCGTTTAAAACAAATGGTTAAACCACCGATATGTGATAATTTAGCTCTTTGCGCTCGGCATATTTTCCGTAAGACACACCTTTTGGCGTTCCTTTAAAATGCCACACGTATAGTTTCCAACTTACAACCTTTTGGCTACCGAAAAGTTGTAATAATTTGTTTTACTTTACTATCATCATTAAATAAAACAAATCTTTCTGTTAAAATTTTCCGGTAGCCGAAAGGTAGCCTATAGTTACACGTTTTAGAAAAATAACATTTCGTTTGTAGAGGAACACCTTAAGGCGTGGCTCGATTTTTTAATGTCCCTTCAGAAGGGACATACGAACGATAAGGGTTAAAATAAACTTATCGATTTTTCTTAAAAATAAATAAATAAAATAACTAAAAATAAAGTAAAAAAAGTCATTTTTTAAGTTATTATTTGTATTAGTATAAAATTGCCTTTTTAGGGATATTTTGTAACATACTTTTCTTATATTCAAATTATCTTCATTCAATATCTTAATTTCAATAAATATTAATATTCATAAATTATTTGTACTGAGTGAATTCGTATAGGAAAATACAGAAGAAAGTTTTGTTACGGACACAATAAATTAGTTTTTCATTAACGATTAAAATTTTACAAATTAGCACAAAACAGGACTAATTCTTAATCAATTTTGAATGACTAGTTACATGAATTTCTATAATAAATACTTATCAATATTAAAACAATATTTAATTCGAAAAATAATTATTGCGGTACCTGTGTTCTTTCTTCAGGTGGAGGCACTGATGAATTTCTTCCGACTCGGGAACCTCTTCGTGAATTAGATCTAGGTCGCTCATCGTCACTCGTCTGGTCATCGGTTGTCCTCGGCATTGTATCATCCTCCCAGCAGTCACTCGGTCCGAAGGAATCTCTAACGGTAGATGACACGCCACTGTCCGACTGATTAAGAGATGGCTGACCTGTAAAATAAAGAAATAAGATTCGATGAAAAACTAAATACAACAAACATTAAATATGAAACCGTTAGAAAATTAAAATTTAATTTATTGGTTTAAATGCTGACAGCAGATTAGCATAAAATTTAGTTTCGCTTATTAAATTAGTCCGCGGCAGCCCAGTCGGTAGAGCGCCGGGCTCGTAATTGGAAAATTGCGGGCTCGGTACTCGAGCCGGCCGAAGACCGTCGTGTACACTGATGGTGGCTTGTGCAAGTAAAATCTGTCGTGGCCGCAATGTCAGGGGTTAATAAAGGTCGATTTTACTACCTTTTATAGGTACCTTCACAAAAATCAACCTGGCAAAAAAGGTACCTTCACAAAAATCAATCTGGCAAAAAAGGTACCTTTATAAAAATCATACAGCTAAAATCAGTACTTTCACAAAAAATCTTAGTCATCCCAGCAAAATCTGACATTTTAAATGGGCACATTTTCGGAGAAAAATAACCTATTTGTGCATTTCTGTTGATGTTATTCACGAAGCAAGAATCATGCAGAATGTTGGTTTTAAGACGTTTTGATGACTTTATGGTGATGTGTCTATCCTCCCTAGTATAATTCCTGTATAGTGCAGTGATACTAGCACGAATAAAAACAGCTTCACCTTACACTCTCTCTACTGAACTGTTTACTTCAGAGAGAAGTGAGTTTTGGTTCCTGTTCTGCTATAAGCCTAACACTAACTGCTGAGCGTTATTTTTATTATTTTACTTAGTTTGAACTCCCCCCCCCCAACAGAAAACAGAGTGTGCTACAATTTTTCACAAAAATAAAATATAGTTCAGATTTTTCACAAAAATAGGTATTAAGTTTAAAATCCTGGATTGGCCCCTGAATGTCCTCCATGTACCCATCAAAAATTATACCTCTGGGGGTCACCGAAGCGGGAGAGCCATCCCTTGCGTGGAGGATCAAAATTGTGATGGCATATCTCCTGACCACCTCTAGGGGTGAGTCCCAGACCGTCGTCAATTGTCCATTGCGCAGCACTAGTGCGACATAAAACCCAACCCACCAACCGCTTATTAAATTCGTAAAAATACTATTAGCAAACTAGAAAATTGGTTATAATTCCTAAATAGGTTTTATAAAGTCTAATAAGCAATAAAAAATAACTAAAAAATAAACTAAATTTTAAAAAATTGTGCGGGAGGTTAATTTAACTTTACATAAACTGCTGTCTGCAGTATATAATATATATATATATATATATATATATATATATTGTGTGTGTGTGTGTGTGTGTGCGACAGGACTATTGCCTTCAGACAGTGATTTTCATGTTGTGGAAATTCTCAGTAGCCCATCTTAAATTAAGCATATATAATATATTATGTATAAGGTTTTCATTCGCTATACAAACCTATACCGTTCAACCGATCACTACAAAAATTGGTATACTTATTATTCAGGAAAAAATCTAGCTAATGCCCTATTTTTTAGTTCAATCGCATAACTGTTTCAAGAGATATTAAGTAAATCTACATTTTTACTTTAAAATTATTAAAAAGTAAAAGCATGTTGATTCCAATAATGATAATAATAATAAAATCGCGTTTAGTATTTTCTATCATAAAAGGAAATATATTTATATTTATGACGGAGGAAAAAACTGACCGAGTAACAACTCACTCTTATTTAAATTGAGGGACAAGTTACTTTTTTACAATGGTTTGGGACACGCTTCTCAGATCCGGATACATGCCATCACAATTTTGATCCTCCGTATAGTGGATGGCTTCCCCGCATCGGTGAGCCCAGATGGTATAATTTGGATGAGAACATGGAGGACATTGGGATAACGACTGGTTTTACATGCACCAGCCAGGATTAATATACATGACGATCTACGGCCAGTTCGAGCATCGAACCTTCCAATTATGAGCTCGGCGTTCTACTGAATAAAACTACCCTAGTCTCACTATTAGAAAGAACATAAATCGATACCAAATTACCTCCTAGAGAATTATTTACTTTGCTTCTCCTTCGGACGGTAGCGTCCATTATGTCCGTCGACTGAACGCGACGAAGCCTCGAACTTTTCCGGGACTTGTCCTCGTCCTCGTCTTCAAAATCATCTTCTTCGGGGCATCTAGAAACGGAAAGAGAAAAACTTTCATAATGCGTTCATTTCTACTTGTGCGATGCCAACACTGGAACAAAATATACCTTATCAGTGAAGAGAAAATACCTGAGCCAGGCCAGCATTAGTTGAGTATTTACACGTGTATTTGAATATTATCAAATAGATTAGCTTATCTTATACACTATGTATACTTATCCCAGATAAGAAAAAAATATATTTAATAAATTATTCTTAATGAAATATATATATATATATATTTGGAAAATAGGAGTTATTTATTTATTTATTACTTTCTTCTATATGTAATATAGAGAAAGTATTGGATTCGCGAAAATTTTCGACCTCCGTTTTTTGACGGATCTACACGTTTTGGGGTGTCCTGAACACGAATTGATAGTTTGTAGAAAATGTCTGTCTGTCTGTCTGTATCATTTTTTTGTGGACACTGTATCTCACGAACCAATCAATGAAATTTAACCAAACTTGGTATTTAGTTGTACCCTGACATGAACTGGTGCTGATTTGATTTTTAACATGGCAGTATAGGACAAAAATTCGTATAAATGGGCATAATGAGAGTTATTTTACACTTGTGATTGTAAAATTGATATGAATTATTGATAATAGTAGTACGTAACTAGGAAAAAAATTTTGTGCATGGGGGGGGGGCATCGCTTCCCCCCCTGGGGGGAAGTAAATTTTGAAGATGGGTATCATTCGAAAGATCTCGTCAATACCTTTAAAACGAATGGTCGAACTATAAATCTGTGATAATTTAAAACAAAGTTATTGATTTTTTTTTACTTTTAACAAATAAATAAATAATTAAATAAATAAATTAGAAAAAAATTCGTTTTTTTTTTTTTAAATATTGTTACTAATTGAATATGTATTACTTTTAACAAAAAAAAAAAAAAAAAAAACTTAGAAAAAAAAATCGTTTTTTTTTTTTTTTTTTTTTTATTGTTACTGATTGAATATGTATAGGAAAATATAGAAGAAAGTCTTGTGGTGGCCACAACATACTAGTTTTTAATCGTTTACATTATACCAAAATTAAAAAATCCACATAAAAGAAAAATGAAATAAAGCTCAGCAAATGCTGTTTTGGTATCCTCGGTACATTTCTGTTTCATAAGTATTCATTTTTAATATATATATACATATATATTAGGGTGTCCCTTAAATGATAGAGAAATTTTATTTTTAATTTTTAAAATCCGACACGCATACTCTGTAATTTGTTTTTTTTTTGCTATTTGACCCTAAACACTTTTTTACAAAATATCAGCTGTCTGAGACAATGTTAACACGTGCCAAATTGACGGGAAGATCCAAATATAGATAATAAGATTTTCCCTAATATCTATGTTTCCTTCTATTCCCTAATATCTATTTTTTTTCTATTTGACCCTAAAAATTTTTGCAAAATATCAGCTCTCTGGAATAATGTTAACGCATGCCAAATTGGCGGGAAAATCCTAATATCTATATTAGGATTTCCCCGCCAATTAGGCAAGTGTTAACATTATCCCAGGGAGCTATTATTTTGCCAAAAAGGTTTAGGGTCAAATAGAAATGGTTAGAGAGTATGCGTATCGGATTTCAAAAAATAAACAAGCACAATCCCCTGCAGGGACACTCTAATATATGTAAGGAGAATGAAGTAAAATGGCGCAATAATATACACTTCGTTTATTTATGATGAATTATTTTAAGAGTGATTAAAATCCCTAGACGGATTTATCTTAGAAATATTTATAATTACTTTAATAAAATTAAACATAATTTATACGTCTCATTAATATATTAAAACCAATGTAACATTTAAAATGAGATAAAAAATACAAAAATTTAAAACTTGAAAAATACATTTTAATTAAAAAACATTAAAACATAAGACAGATGTTTCGGCTAGAACACTAGCCCTCCTCAGTGTCAAACATACAAGCACAAACAACATTTACGAAAATTCATAATACATCATAGCAAGATTAAATATTCAGGAGGAATAGCTTTAGCCTAGTTCAAGGCAAGTTCTCTCAATAGTGATCATATTCCAGATTTTGAAAACTTTAAAATTTTAGCTTCTAATATAAATATCTATGAATCCCGTATTTTTTTAGAGGGCGCTTTTACCAAAATGCAACATTCTTCCTTGAACGAGGCTAAAGCTATTCCTCCTGAATATTTAATCTTGCTATGATGTATTATGAATTTTTGTAAATGTTGTTTGTGTGCTTGTATGTTTGACACTGAGGAGGGCTAGTGTTCTATCCGAAACGTCTGTCTTATGTTTTAATGTTTTTCAATTAAAATGTATTTTTCAAGTTTTAAATTTTTGTATTTTTTATCTCATTTTAAATGTTACATTGGTTTTTTTTTATAATTACTGTTTGTTTAAGTATATTACATATGTCTGAAAATAACGCGATTAAACAGTTTTAATGGTAAAAGCAATTATCATTTTAAATCATTAACTTTGTTAACTTTCATTTTGAATGTTTAAAGGCTTATTTATTTTAACATAGTATTAGCCAAGAATTTAAAGTAATACGTAATTTTATCATAAGAACATTGTTCTATTAACTTACCTGTTAAGACATTCTCGTGAATAATTCATATCCAAATAATCGCCTATAATCGAGCCACTTTTCACTCTGGTCATTCCGCCGAAGCCCTAGAAATTAAAGAAAAATTATTTGAAAGTTTTTTTTTTCTTTTTGCATTGTTATATTTATTCTGTTTTACCTTGAATGTGTCAGATTTTAATTCCCTATACACTATTTGATTGATCGCTACGAAAATTGGTACACTTATCAATCAAGAATGAAATCTAACTAATGCCGTATTTTTTAAATTCAATGGGATAATTGGTTCAAAAGACATTAAATAAAAATGCCATTTTAAATTTCAAATTTCTAAAGTGGAAAAACAAATTGAGCCCCCATCCCCACCCAAAATATGTTTATTTTTATGATTTTTATTTTTAATATTTTTATTTATTTTTATTATTTTTATTTTTATTTATTTATTTATTATTTTTTTCATAAATGCTTAAATGAATTCTTTTTTCACAGTAATTAAAAATATGTTTTATAAATATGTTTTATCAGACGTTTGAATTAAAATCTGTTTCCTTAACCCTTTAATGCTCATTACATATATCTATACATATATATATATATATAACACTAAACTAATTTTTAAAAAAGCTATTAGATACAGCTGATCATAAATATGTAAAAAGTAAAAAAAAAAAAAAAAAAAGCAACAATTTTATTTGCGAGAAATTTTTGTTTTAAAACATAAACATCAATCAGATTAAATTCTAATAATAATTAATTTAATTAATAAATATCTTTTTAGTAAATACTATAAGTTTCCAATTAGATCGTTAAGCCAAAATAATAGCACGTCCTTTCATCTGTTGAATAAACTAGGCACAAGTGCGCTACTACGCAGCTACTACGCACTCACGCCAACTAAAAAATTTTAAAGAGATTGCTGTATTTCGCATTCTCTTAAATATCGTTTGATGGAGCAGTACTGCTATCTCTCGAAGAGAGAAGAAATAAAAGTTTAAAAATTGATTAGAACGGGGCGGGGGGGGGTGGATTGTTGCATGCTAAATATATGCTTTTATTGCGAAAAAAATGGACGTTAAAGGGTTAAGAAAAAAAGATAAGATTCCGTAAAATCTCCAACGATTTACAAATATTTCAAATTAGGTCTTACCTGCCTGGCAGAGCACTCAACACTACTCTTCAAAGCGTCATGAGAATCCAACAATCGTCGGTTGGCATCACTGCGTAATAATAAAGAAAAGAGATCTTTTTACTTTATTTTACGACATATGTAATAGAAAAAGTACTGTTTATAGATCAAATTTTAGAAATTGAGGGTTTTTTTATTATTATTATTATTATTTACACGTTTTTAGGTTTTCTGACAATAAAACACAGATTTTTAACGGGGTCTATGTGTATATCATTTTTTAGCATATCTCAAGAACAAATAGCAGCAGGAAATCCAAACGCAGTATTCTAAATAAAAAACATACTAAAACAAACAAACAGTACACTAAACTTTTCATTGAGATCAAGCAATTGGATTGTATACAGGGACCTCCAAGAGATTTCAAATACACCACGCGACAAAAAGATAGGTAGAAAGGGTTTTTCTTTGATTTTTCATAAAATAATATTATCTAAATTGTGCTTATCATTTATTATTATCATAAAATAACACTATTCCCGGACTCATTTTTGTTTTAAGACTCATTTAGAAAAATTTTAAGAGTAAAATTTTTCTAATTTAAGACTGCACACCGTGACAAAAAGATAGGAACAAAGGTTTTTTTTTTTTTTTTTTATCTTTTGAATATGAATATTTTGAATATGATTCAAATATTTAATATGTTTTTGATATGATAATACTTTGTTATGATAATAAATGATTAGCACAATTTAGATAATGTTATTTTATGAAAAATTTAAAAAATCCCTTTGTTCCTATCTTTTTGTCGCGGTGTGTAGCCTTAAATTAGAAAAATTTTAGTCTTAAAACATTTCTAAATGAGTCTTAAAACAAAAATGAATCCGGGAATAGAGTTATTTTATGATAATAATAAATGATAAACACAATTTTGATAATGTTATTTTATGAAAAATCAAAGAAAAATCCCTTTGTAACTATCTTTTTTTCGCGGGGTGTACATTATCTCTATGGGTGAAATTTACAGTAGGCGCAGTTTCACGTCTATAGGCTGCACTAAACAAAATGAAATAGATGTATATTTTTTATATGCATAAATATATGTCTTGTGTAGAATATGGTATGTAAATCATTCACCATTTTTTTTATAAGAATACCAAAATGAAATAGAATATAGTGGTAAATACTTGGAATTTGCTGGAAGTGCGTTTCAGATTGTGGTACGCGTCACTGATATAGGATTTTGTTTAAATGCACAATGTGGTGCGTAGATTATTTATTGAAGACATGCAGGGCTACCAATAATTAAGCAAAAACACACTTTTGTATTCAATTTAATTGGTGGAAGTGCTTTATTATAATATTTTATCATAACCAAGAAAACAGCTCAGGAATGAAAAATTTATTCCTCGTACCCATACAGTAGATAAAGTATATTTTAAGTTAATTGTCCAGTGCTTATTTTCTGAATAATTATGTGTTTTGAGGTTCCTTGAATATTAAAGTTATG
Organism: Salticus scenicus; assembly: GCA_963930645.1. Taxonomy (NCBI): domain Eukaryota; kingdom Metazoa; phylum Arthropoda; class Arachnida; order Araneae; family Salticidae; genus Salticus; species Salticus scenicus. Next base: position 185,595,170 of record OZ005657.1, read on the forward strand.
TTTTTAATTGTTGGTTATTGGAGTAATTTAAATGAGGGTGGATAGCCCTCCTCATTCAGAATTACCTGTAAAATAAAACTGTTCCTAAACACAGTTTGAATTATTTTTAAAGTAGGTTTGCATACGGTATTTCCCTAGATAACATTTTACAGTTCTGACGAATTTCTATTATTATCACAATAAAATGTACTTTTGAAATAATTGCATAGCCAGAAGCTACATAGGCTTGGAAAAATAAATTATGAATCCTCACGATAATTAAAAAAAAAAAAAAAAGTTTAACCTGTTGGCATTTTTTCTTTGGCAGTGCTTTAACCACTATCGAAATTTTAGAAAATAATAATTATTATTATTATTAAAGAATAAAAAAACATTCGTATAGTATTCAAAACTGAAAATTAAACGCTTTTTGAGACTGTTCCTATAATAAAATACGCTTTGTTAATTTCACACTGAATACATTTGCATTTACAATTGTGAAAATAATTAATTAATATTTGCGTGTTTCTTTTCCTGTCACTTTTTTAAAAAGTATGTTCAAACGTACCTGCCATGTAAATAAGCTATATCTTACGTATGTCATACGCGTTATACTAGTTTATACATCATCGCCATATTATACACTGTTAAAAATTTCAACAGAAAACTATTGGTAATCTATTATCTTAAGTCATAGCCTCCTAAACTAGATGACTGTCGCATGGTTCGTAAACTTGGCAACAGTTCAAGCGGTAGACAGCGCCCCCTGGTACAGACTGCGCGACTTTTTTATTCAACAGCCAGCAAAAATTTTTAAAAGTTGGATTGGATATACATAAAATGCGAATAGAATCGAAGAAACGTCGATTATATATATCATATATCACTTCTTAAAATTATTGGTGACAGTTGAATAAAAAAGTCGCGCAATCTGTACCAGGTGGCGCTGTCTACCGCTTGAACTTTTGCCAAGTTTACGAACCACGCGACAGGCATCTACTTTGGGAGTCTATGCTCAAGGGGACTCTCTACCAATCGTCTCCGAAAGCCGAAGCCAATGTCATTGTATGGGAAATTTTGCCCCATTAATTTTAATTCATTATAATTCTATAGTTTTAAATTCCGTTTTCACTTTCCGAAAATTCCCAACTATTAAACAATTTTTATCGCTTTCTAAAAATGAGTGTTTTTTTTATTTTTAAGATTTCATTTTTAAGCTCAAAAATGAAAAATTTCACATTGTGAAAATTCGCGTTTTGCAACCTCAAAGTAATTTTTTAAAAAAATTTAAAAATAGTGTTTAGGAAGCGAGAAATTGTTTAATAGTTGTGAAGTTTCTGAATGTGAAAACGCAATTTAAAAATATTTATTAGTTAATAAGTTATAATGGGGCGAAATTCTCCATAGAATAACATTGGCTCTGGCTTCTGTGGATGATAAGTGCAGAGGCCTCTTATGTAAAAATACAGAGAAAAATAAACGGTGATGTTAAAAAATCTATTTTCATATATGCGTTTTAATGACCAATATTAATTAATTAATTATCGACGAGAATACATCTGTGACTTAGAATGCTTTTTCTAAAGTAGAAACGTTCATTTTAAAATTTTATTGGGAAATTAAATAATAAAAATAGCTAAAAATACAGAATAAAGATTGCGAATCTCCATATTTACTTTTAACTAAGATTTATTGTAAAATTACAAAGACTGTCGATAAACATTTCTGTAAATTAACAGAAATTTTTACAGTGCACGTGTTTCCTCAATTAAGATTACCGCAGTTAATTCATGTCAATTTAAATAGGAACTCTGAAACAGAAGGGTTTTCTTTAAAACAGGCATGAGAGTGCAGAAAATTAAAAAAAAGAGGAAACACGCGTGTTCATAAAATTAATTTTAAAAGAAAAATAACACGTGCGGGGAAATCTATACAAATGTACGTTCATAAAATTTATTTCAAATGAAAAATAATGTTCACAGGAAAAAACTATACAAAATATTTTAAAAGTGACAAATTAAACTAAAGAATAATGCACATCAACACAATAAAATATGTGTTTAAAAAAAAAAAAAAAGTTAGCTAGCAATCAACATTTAATCATTGGCTGGTGGTAGAAAATGGGAAAAAAAGAGGGAGGTGTTAAAGGTAGTTCATGAGAGAAATATTAAACACAATTCTACTTCCTTATGAGTTCTAGAATATCATAAAGTTAAGTTTAAAATCAACATTGTGTATGGATAAATATTCAAAAGTAAAAGGCTTCCCGCAGAATGTTTGATCGGCAATGGTTAGAGATGAAAAAGAAGGGGGGGAGGACAAAACAAAATTACATGAGTAAGAAATATTGAATAATTCTGTTCTATTATATGTTATAGAATTTGATAAAGCATGTTTAAAATGAATATTGACATTCATATTTTGGATGGAAAAAGATTGAGAATCTAAAGTTTTTCGTGGAGCGTTTGAACACTGGTCGTTATTGGAGTTTGATTTTAACAAAATAAAAAACCGCGGAATTAACGAAAATCGCGAATCCGCGGAAAATTCTCATGCCTGTTAAAAAAAGAAGAAACTAAAAAGAAAAAAACAATCTTTATGCAAAAAAATAGAGTAAAAATGAAAATAATAACAATCAGAGGCTTACTGCAATAGGTTGAGCTGCCTACTCAAGTGATCTTGTTCTTGCAGAACTTCCAGAATCTTTTCTTTTTCGCTGAAATACATCAAGAAAACTTACACATAATTCGAAAAAATAATATACAGTAACGCACCGTTTATACGTCTTTCAAAGGACTAGCGTAAAAGGACGTATAAATGAAAAGACGTATAAGGGAAATTTTAATAATAACGCATTGATTACTACAAATTTAATGACACTTAAGCAAAATTTACATGAAAATACTCATTAATAAATTTTCTTAAGTTAGTAAATATATATTATACTTTTTAAAAGGACAATAATTAATTTAAAAAAAGAAAAAGATTTATTATAAACATTGAGAAAAATCATACTATTAATGCATGACTGGGTAATAATTACATATTATATATCACATATTGAGGATTGTATTACATTACTTAAGAAGTATATGAACACATTTTGAATATTAATTATATATATTGCGTGTCTTTAATAATAAGCATACGATTTATGTCCATACAGATAGTTATTTATTAGCATTAAAAATCTTTAATATTCGTCTGATTTGCTGATTGTCTATCAGTATTAAAAATTCTGCTGTGAATTCAATTGATTCTTTGATCAGTATTCTTCTATCTTTCCTCTGTTTCTCCATTTGAGATGCTTTCTAAGAAATATCCATCTTATTTAGAATGAAAAATAATGACAAGTGAAAAAATTTTGCGAATTTTATTTAAGTGGAAAAGACGTATAACCGATATTAGAGGCGTATAAACGAAGAATTTTTACATTTAAATGAATAGGAATGAATTGGGACTTCACTAAAAGGACGTATAAATGTAAAAGACGTGTAAACGACAGACGTATAAATGGTGCTTTACTGTATTATAATGTTTAAAAGGGTTTAAATTAATTCACACATTTATTTAAATTTGCATAAATATAAATCAAAATTTTGATTGGTATATATATATATATATATATATATATATATATTAATTGAGGTCAACCGTACAAAGAAAATGGAGAGGCAAGCTTTTTTAAAATACGGTTTTCTCAACTAGTTCGCCCATAATCTTATATTCTCCGCTTTCTAAATAATGCAATTTCTTTCCTTGTACGATATTAAGAAACATTTTCTATCAAGTTATATAATAGATTTTTAAAAATATTTCCAATAATGCATACAGAATTAAACATATACGAGGGACTTTCCGAAAGCAGTTTTCACCAAGCTTTTTCACAAAGAAATTTAATCACAAAAGAAAAAAAAAAGAAAAAAAAAAAAAGACATTCAATGCTATAACAAAATAAAAACTTTTGGATATTTTTTCTCACATAGTCTTTACTGACATTGATATATTTGTCGTGCCTTGAAATTAATTTCAAGAAGCCATTTTTGTAGAAACTCAGTGCCCAGCAATTCAAGGAAGCTTTTCAAAACATAGATATAGTAATAAGACATAGATTGGTCATTGGGGAAAAAAATGGTTCCTTTTTACTCGGAGAAAAGTCCCCAATATGGCCGTCTTTTTTCGAGTGAATACACGCAGATAATTTAGAAAATAAAATTTATGAATCATTTATGTACTAAAGGTGAATGAAAAACTGCAGATACAATTTAAATTCATTTTTCTTTTTCTTTCTTTCTTTTCTTCTTTTATATATTTATTAATTTAGTTAATATTTAAAGTTAAACTCTTTTTATATACTGAAACTAACATTCTTTACCTACGCCGCTGCTAATTATATTTAAAAGAATTCTGAAAATTCTATATTACTTACTTATACAAAATCTTAAAAAATATCAAATTTTAAAAAACGTATTCCATTAAAAATCAAACCAGTTTTTATTTCATAATAATAACAAAGCAACTGATTATAAAAATTATATTTTTCATAATTTAGTCAAATATGATAACTTATCCATTTTTTTTTTTTTTTTCCCATAAATTTATTAGAAGAATTAAAAGACGCAATATTTCGACATTTTGAAAATTCATCAACATTCTATTCTATTCTATTAAAATTGCCGAGTTTCAATGGTTTCAATACCACTATACGGCTGATGCCAAAAAAAAATTTCGGCATCAAAACTTTTTGCATGATAACAATGGGATGATAGATCTATATAAATTACTATATCTGTGTTTCAAAACCTGTCTCATCTTCTCATTGCTTCGGAAAAGACAGCAAGCTACCTTAGTGACGGTGAAGTATTTCAATTTACCCGCAGTCCATCTGAAAGATTATGCTGAGAAAGAAAGGACATCCCTAGCGGCATCATCGAGATGTACAGGAGAAATGTGTGCTATTGGGGTATTTCAGCAACCGTCAATGCAGTACTTATTGCCATACATTCATCAAACTGAAGTCTACGATTCGGCACAAAAGTCCAGAGCTATTAAATCAATGTTTTCTTTCGTATTGGACGAAAATACAAGAACTCACACAGCAAGGGATATAGTAGAAAACATTCGTCGTCTGAAATTGAACATTGGTTCACCCAGTTTGTGAGGTTTGCGTTGACGCAGACCCCATCTCAACTTAGTTAACTTAAGTATTAGATATAAGAAGCACAAAGGACTCAAATGTATGAAATAAAACTAAGAGTTTATTTAACTAGAATAATGGGAGGATTGGTCTGAATTACGTAGCTCAGTCAGCAGAATTAAATATTTTAGCAAATAAATATAATAACTAATTTAGGTAATTTGAAATATCTCACCCAGAAAATAGTAGAAGTCGTGCACACCTTTGCTTTGATACCGTGACTTTCAAATAGATCAGCGGATTCCCGGCTGAATCAGTTTTCCATTCACGAATACTCGAACTAAAACACAGCAACACTCATTAAACTACTTAACTTAAGTGCAACTCAATCTCCTCTATCGAAATATAACTCTCTCCAGGCTCTAAGCCTTAAACTTTGTCGTAGACAGACGTCGGACAAGACTTCACTACACCACCACCTTTACGAAAATCATCTCCATCTTATACAACTTTCCACCAACTTCTCTTCTCTTTATTTCAACCAAACTTTCAGAATCTCTTCCTATTCGTCTACACCTCGCAACTTAATTCCTTCGTTGCAGCACCATGTCGACACAAAACTAATCCGACCTAAAATTTCGCCGAGTCACTGGCGCCGATGCGATTTAACTATCTCAACTGAATACTTTGCTGGATCCAGCTTAATTTTAAACAAACTGTGGTGACTTACCGTCACGACCTCACAAGTTTACAGATCCAATTTTGACCCATAAGCTTTCTAACTCTTTTTCGTCATTGAAGTCAGAATAATCGATGTATCCCTTCCAAAGCACTGAAGATTTCCAGAAAGTTCTAAAGAACTTTCTTAAATCACTTGACATCAGTTTTTACAAGCAGACTTGCCAGCTTTCGTATTTTTGAACATTAACAATTTTTTAGAGAAATATCCATTTTATATTTGAGCAAAAATTATGTGATTAAATAAGCCGTAGAAAACTTTAAGAGAATAGTGGTATGTGTTTTCCGAAATGATTGTCAGCTCTGTACAAGAATGGGTTTTTTTAATTTATTTCGTGGTACAACGTGTATTTTTACTTCTTCGTATTATAAGGATATCTCCTTCAAAAAATGTAGTTTTTCTAATTCTTCATTTTTAATTCTACACTTTAAACATATCGTCTTTTATCTTAGTGAAAAATTAAAAAGAAAATTAACTTAAATATTTCTTTGCGAGATTCAAAACTAGAGCAGGGAATTTACTTAATGAAATAAAATACAGGGTGATTGTAAAGTTACGATTTCAAAACGCTATAATTTTAAAACTATCCATCAGAGTGATTTGATATTTTACCAGAGCAATCGAGAGGCAATGAAATTTTGTTTGGGGGAGGAAAAAAGCATTTCGAACATGTTCCTATAGCTGGCGCTGTCAGGGGAAACGCCTAAATGGACTTATTAAACACAGGAATGTTGTTAGCAGCACAACGAAATAGCAGGAAACAATAGACTTCAAGGGCTTACTACATTTTTTTTTTAGCAAAAAGACAAGAATACGTGTTTACAGCCGAAGCAGTCATAGTGAAAAGAGAAAAAGAGGAGCTTCACGAAGCAAATACCTTACAGATAATTAACGGCACATTTTGGAATATCATACTTCATCTAATATTTTTTTGAACAGAAGTTTTTAGAATGTCTTACAACTGATATTTTATTCTTTTGGCTTTCTACCGAAATACTTTAAATTAAAAAAATATTTAAAATAGAGGGTGATTATAATTAAAGCTACGATTTCAAAACGCTATTATTTTACAACTACCCATCAGAGCGATTTGATATTTTGCCAAAGCAATCGTGGGGCAATTAAATTGTGTTTGGGAGAAGAAAAAAGTAGTTCCGACATGTTTCTATAGATGGCGCTGTCAGGGTAATGTCAGTGGAAACGCCTAAATGAATTCATGAAACACATGTATGTTGTTAGCAACACAATTTAATAGCAGGAAACAATAGAATTCAAGGGTTTGCTACAATGTTTTTAGCAAAAAGATAAGAATACGTGTTTACAGCTGAAACAGTCATAGTGAAAAGAGAAAAAGAGGAGCTTCGTGAAACAAACACTTCACGGATAATTAACGGCACATTTAGGAACTATTTTTTTTTTTTCTTTTGCCAAACATAATTTCACTGTCTCACGATTGCTGTAGTAAAATATCAAATCGATCTGATGAGTTTTAAAATTATCACGTTTTGAAATCCTAACTTAAAATATAAGCACCCTCTACATACCTTCATTATGATTACTCTAAATATGTCTTTATTGGTAATATGACAATTTTAGTCTTGGTTGAGAACGCTGTATAAATTTACCTTGTGAGTTCTCTGCACTTTTCTTCATAAAGTGTCCTCAACTGCATCAGTTCGCTTCTCATGAGGGCAATGCTAGTCTGAGTGTCTAACAAGGACATCCGCAACTGGTGGTTGTCATAAACAGCTTCATTCAACTTCGAACGCAATTCGTCCAGTCTTGAATCCCTAATGGGCTCTGGTGGGCACTGTGTTCGGAACCAAGCAAATACCTACACAAAGATATAATTTATTTTCTAAAAATAAAATTATAAGTTTTAAAACACAAATACAATTCTAATGAAAGCTATTAGACTTTGTATTTTAAGAATTACAGCAATAGATGTAATGTAGGAAAGGTTATATATATGTATATATATATATATTAATACTAATTAAGATTGACAACTTTTAGTAATGATTTTGGTGAATTGAAAAAAAAGAAAAGAATAACATGAAGTCAATGAGGTGAATTTTTATTTATTTATACGTGTGTGTGCATGTGTGTGTGACTTACCATCAGTAGAGATGTAAGGTGAGAATATTTTCTGGGAAATATTATCCGAGAACGAGAATATTCTGATAATATTCTCCGTGGTCCAAATTTGGATAATAATCAAGAATATTCTTTTTATTTTTAAATATGTTAAAAAATTCATATTTATGATTTAAATTATAAAATTTATTCAGATTTATTCAGTTTGAGATGCATAACTAAAATAAACAAGCCTTATTTCACTGTATTCTCTTTGTAATTTATAATTTTCAATTGTAGAATATTCTCCACAAAGTAATTTTTCTAAATATTCATTACATATTCAAGGCAAAAAACATTTAACAGGATATAATGAATAAGACATCTAAAATTTTGATTTTTATAATTTTGGCTTATGTTTGTCGTTTGATGTACTAAAACCGAAAATTAAGCCAGTTTTCTCTATCACATACAGATTTGGTCAATACAGGGTGTCTACCAACACAATTTTTTCCATAACTCTTCTACCAACATAATTAATTTATATGGTAACTTTTACAGTGTTTTTCCATGGTTAACTGTAATTAATCATTAAATTAACACTTACAGTTTCATATCTGCCGACATGGAACACTAAAAAGTGGACTGTGTCGAAATCTGTATAGAATTCTTTAAATTACTTAATGGTGTTTTTTTACTATTTTTTTTTTTTTTTATTCTAACTAATGATGAAACGTATATAACTTTTTGTGATGTTACAACATATCAAGAAAGGAAAGCTTGAAGATGATCAAAAAATAACAATGGTGAAAATATACCGTTAAATGAAAAAAGTAATGTATGTCGTTTTTTCCAAAAGTACAGGACTGATCAAAGCTATCAAGCTGGAAAGATAAAAGACAGTTACAGCTAACCTGTATACCAATAAGTGTCTTCTGAAAATTCTCCAAGACGTGAATATTAGAGGACTCATGATTTCCCATTATAACATCTCTTGCCTCAAGACAAGACTGACTGTCGAATTTCTTGAACAAAAGAACATCAGAGTGGTAGAACAGTGAAGGTGTGTTGCCGCTTTGATTGCAGCACTCGTGCCTACTTTGTTCGCCTGTTTTCTTTCCACCCGTAACAATTGTTCTGAGTGTATTACATTTTATGGTGTTTATTCAAAGTTTTGCAATTATTATGTCAACCCTATTCCCTTGATCTTGATATGTGACATTTTGCTACTTTTTTACTTTCCGAACACTATAGTGAGGAAAGTATTGTAATCATGTCAAAAATCCGAATTCGAGATTTTGATGTTTCTATACGTTTTGAGGTCCCCTGAGTCCGTTTTCACTATTTTAACGATGATGTATGTATGTGTGTGTGTATGTATGTGTGTATGTATGTGTGTATGTATGTGAGTGAACACGCTAGCGTCTAAACGCTTTGTTCGAATAAGCTGAAAGTTGGTGTGTATATTGTAAGTCACCATAGTACGAACCCTATAGATTTTGGTGAATCTAGCACTTATACTTTTTTTACAGGGACACAAAGAAAAATTCTTTATCATTATGGTCTATGGGACCAAAATCTGAAAAGTGCGATAGCATCTAAACGCCTTCTTCAATTGAGCAAAAACTTTATACACATATTCTAGGTCACAGTTACTCAATTTGTATAGAGTTTGGAGAATCTGGCACTTACAGTTTTTTTACAGGGGCACAAAGAAAAATTCTTTATCATTACGGCCTATGGGGCCAAATTTTTAAAAGTGCGATAGCGTCTAAACGCTTATTTAATCTGAACAAAAAATTTGTACACATGTTATAGGTCACAGTTGCACGAACTGTATAGATTTTGGTGAATTTAGCACTTACAGTTTTTTTACAGGGACACAAAGAAAAATTCTTTATCATTATGGCCTGTGAGACCAATTTTTTACTTTCTTCGATATTCAATAGAAGAAAGTATTGGATTCGTAAAAATTTTCGACCTCGGGTTTGTGATGAATTTACACGTTTTGAGAGCTGTAGAACACGATTTAACCATTTTTAAAAAATGTCTGTCTGTTTGTCTGTCAGTCTCTGCGTGGGTGTGACAGACTTTTGTGGCAACTGTATCTCAGGAACTACTTCACAGAATTTCATACAAATTGGTATGTAGTTGCACCTTGACATAAATTAGTGCCTATCAACTTTTGGTAAAAACTGTCTTACAGGTTGCGTTGCCATCCCGCTTTTTCTAAATTTTTAACATGGTGTATAGTACAAAATTTTGTATAAATGTGCATAAAGAGAATTATTTTTTAGTAATCATTATGAAATTTACAAGAATTATTTATAATAGAGATAGTCAACTGGGAAAAAATTTTGTATGTGTAGGAGCCTCGCCAACCCCCCTTGGGGGGAATTCCCCCCTCGAGGGGAGTAAATTTTCATGATGGGTATCTTTCAAAAGAGCTCGCCAATACCTTTAAAACGAATGGTTGAACCATAGATTTGCGATAATTTAAAATGAAGTTATCGATTTTTTTTAAATGTGATATTGAGAATAAAATTGACTTTTTTTGGATATTTAGTGTTATAGTACTTCTCTAATATGGAAATCATCTGCATTATCATGGAAGATAATTTTTTTAAATAATAATTTTAATAAATTATTTTTACTGAGTGAATTTGTATAGGAAAATATAGAAGAAAGTCAAGTGGTGGCCGCAACATACTAGTTAAAAGTGCGATAGCATCTAAACGCCTTATTCGATTGAGCTGAAAATTCATATGAGTATTATAAATCACTGTTGCACTAACTATAAGCATTTTGGTGAATCTAGCATTTGTAGGTGTTTTACAGGGACACACCGAAAATTCTTTATCATTAGGATCTATGGGCTCAAAGTTCAGTAGCGTTAAATAAAACATCGTGTAATATATGGAGAAAAATACTCAAACACTGTATTATGGTTTTATCTCTTTTGTTTTTTGACAACTCCTCTTTCGTTACTTTATCTACAAAACTGTTAATTACTCAATGTTCGGAAAGTCGAGTGGAGTCACTCCAGATTTTTAATCTAATGAAAAAAAATTACGTGATCGTCATTTTCCTTCTGAAAATGAGATTGACGAGGCTACACAGGCATATTTTTTGTCAACTCCAAAGAATGGGTGGGTTGAAGTATTTAATCTTTGGAAAATTCACTTACAAAAGTGCTGTGTAAAAAAGGTTTCAACATATTGGCAAATAGATACTGCAGGGGACAATTTTGAACAGTCTTAAGATTTGATAAATTTAACATGTACCGTTTAGCTGTATTTAAAAAGTTTCATAGTGAACCCTGTATACAACGATCTCGCAGTTGGATTTTTCATGATTACAATACCTTCCTTACCTTTATTATACCTCAAAAGTGGGAATAACGAATTATTTAAAAAATATATTTAATATCAAATGGCGGAAGAAAAATAATTATTATTGTTTACCTTCTCAATGGCGGCTAATTTGTTCATTTCCGTGTCCATCTTCGATTGCAGCGATTTCCTTTCATCGTCTACTTCTTCTTGAGCCTTTCATCGAAAAAGAGAATAAAGTAAAAATCAAAAACCTGTCTCATCAAGAATTCCAATGATTTAAATCAAGGCAATCACGTGTTGTGTGAGCAAAACAAAACACTCAGAAAAGAAATAAAAGTTCAGAAATACTTTTAATTACGTAAGTGTTTTATTTCGACGGATGTTATTGTAATTATTGAACAGTAAGAATTAAAAAACTTCTCATGGTTTTTATTGTTTTTCACATTTTCAAATACAGTAGTAAATTAGTATGTTGTGTTGTGGCCAACACATGACTTTCTTCTATATTTCCCTATACAAATTCACTCAGTAAAAATAATTTATTAAAATTGTTATTTTAAAAAAAATTATCTTCCATGGTAATGCAGACGATTTCCATATTAGAGAAGTAGTATAATACTAAATATATAATTTTTTTTGTTGTTGTTGTTGTTAAAAAGAAAAAAAAATCATACCTTTATTTTAAATTATCGTAGACTGAGGGTTCAATCATTCTTTTTAAAGGTATTGGAGAGCTCTTTTGAAAGATATCCATCATGAAAATTTACTCCCCTCGAGGGGGGGAGGGGTAGGCGCTGCTCCTACGTACACAAAACTTTTTTCCCAGTTGACTATCTCTATTACAAATAATTCTTTTAAACTTCATATTGATTATTAAAAAATAATTCTCTTTATGCACATTTATACAAAATTTTGTCCTATACCACCATGTTAAAGATTTAGAAAAAGCGGGACGGCAACGCAAGGCTGTTGGACGATTTTTACCAAAAGTTGATAAGCATTGATTTATGTCAATTTGTATGAAAATCTGTGCAGTACTCTCTGAGATACAGTTGCCACAAAATTTTGTCACACACACACAAACAGACAGACAGACATTGTCTAAAAATGGTCAAATCGTGTTCTCAAAACGTGTAAATCCATCAAAACCTGCGGTGGAAAATTTTTATGAATCCAATACTTTCTTCTATTGCATATAGAAGAAAGTAACAATATATAATCTTTATCTGCATATTATTATTATAATAATTATTTTAATTATGCTTGCATATGACAGTGAAATTGAAACATGTTATTACAGAATTATGTAGCATGTTTTTTCTAATAAAAATAATAAGCATAAAATTTATAGTTATTTTAGAGTGACACAAATAAAAATAATCAGGTTTTAGCATGACACAAATGAGAAATAATTGGAACACATAACGCAAGTTGGGTAGGAGTGGCTACGTGCGATTTTATATCACCAATTCATTTCAAACAGAATAAACTTTTTAAAGGCTTATCAAGATTTACAGTATTTTTCAATAAAAAATGGTGTGCATAGCATTTATAGAATTTACCGAAAAGCACATAAAATGATTCAGATATTTTACATCCTATAAGCACTTATAATTTAAAGTGAATTTCAATAGCAAAGCAATCAGAAATAGAATAAAGCAAGAGACTCCAGTGTATCATTCTTATAAGAATATAGCCTATTTTTGGATGATATAATTTCTAAAGCATCACATAAAATAACTACGTTAGAATACATTATTCTCTACCAAGTAAATGGAATAAATTTTAATTATATTATATCTGTTATACAGATTACCTATTTTTACAACCGTTGATTGAAAAAATATACAAGGCGGTCATATTTAACTTTACGCGAAAAGTATCATGTAGTTAAAACGGGCGAGCGGATTGCCATCAGATTGGGCATGCAGACGACTAATGAGATGCGACGTTCCAGGCATTTAAAAAAAAAAGCTCTTTATCCAAAAATATGGGCACTTTGATTGGGAAAATGGAAATTAAAAGAGAGAGATAGAGAGAAAGATGACTCATGTGGAATGCACAGATATTTTGACATATTTTAATTGTTTTTCGATCCCTTATTGGTCATTCAGTTTATTAAGTTTGCCATTTTTTCTACCAAAATTTCACCAGGTGAACACTTTTTAAACTATAAAATGTATTTTTTCTCTATTTATTTATTTATTGTTAGGACGACAGGCATATTGAATTCAGTAAAATTGACCTCTTGAAAACAATTTTTATTTTTTTCTTTCTTGTCTTTCTTTCTTTTTGGAAACAAGTTTAAAAAATATTAAAAGCAAGTTTAAAAATATATTTAAAAAAACAAAAAATAGAGAAAACATGCAAAAGAAATTTTAAGAAATGAATGTAATAATCGCTGCTTCTTATTTTAAGGTAAATAATCCTTTATTATTACTATTATTATTATTATTATTATTTAGACCAACTGAAAAATATTTTCGTTTTTCTGTCGCATATATTGTATATATATATATCTAAAAATTTTAAATTACTATTATGTATAATATTTAGGGGTTCAGTTTTGGTTTAGATTAACCCTCGCTTTCCCAAGATCAAGGCGTTACTGCAGAAAAAATGCTTTCAGGTGCCGCTTGGCTCGTTTGGCGAAAACCACCAGCACCGCTCCTTTTTGTATCGTTTAGAAGTTGCAACATTCCACTGGTTACGTTAGCTGTCTCTGGCTAATTAGCGCACGTTTTGGATGAGGCGGGCTTAACTAAATTTCAACTTCAAAATGGGGTCAAAATGACCCCATCTTGGGAAAGCGAGGGTTAAAGAACAAATCTCTGAAAACTGAAAAAAAAAAAAAATATATATATATCAAAGATCACGGTGCTACTATACTGTTGTTTTAGAAATATAAAATCCCTTTACTTTATTAGAATTGTTTTTTTAGTTAAAATGCATCTAAAAGTACAAGGAATACAATAGCAGTGTGTAAAGTAGTAATTTTGTCAAAATCTTAAAATTCTGTTTCATTTTGGAACGGATTTACCTGTATTTTTCTAGAATGATTTGTGGATTTCTAGCTCTTAAATTTCGCCAAAGTCACTCTAGAAATAATTGTACTGAAACCACTAAGCTGTGCGTTTCACCGAGAAAATGTGTAACAAGCTGTTCATTTTTGTTTTTAAATTAATGATATTCGTGGCTTGTGATGTAGTTAACAATGTTTTTATAGCCCTTGTAGCACGAATAACGCTGTTATAGAACATTATCCTTTTAAACATGTTTGAAATATATATTATAAATTATTTCAAGTATATCCGTGAAAGGAAGTATTCATAGAATATAACGTAGGTAAGTGCATCAGTGATTGACACTTTTAGGGCAATCTCTGATGTTTTTAATATTCTAGTCGTCAGAAAATATTTTTAGAAATCTTAAGTTAATACATAGGGCATGAAAGGCATTCAAAACCACATATATGTTAAAATATATACATTTGATAACAATTATTATTATTTAATGAATTTTTATTTGACACCCACTCAATGTTCCAGTAATTGACACTGCCAGTTTTTCCTTTTATTAGTAATTAGCACCCTGTGTTCCAGGGTTTGACACTGCTAGTTATTCCTTTTACCAGTTATTAGCACTCTATGCTCTAGTGTTTGAAATAAGTTAAAATTCTTATATGTGAAATATATGATTTTACTACTTTTCTTATTTATTAATTATTTCGGGATAGATGTCAATTACTGGTGCATGCCAATCACTGGAGAACCTACCCTACCTGTTTATTTGTAATGCACTTTTCACGTGTAGGAAAGTTAACGTTATCATAACTTTTTTTTTTTTTTTTTTAATGCGTACTAGAAAGGACTAGATCAATTTCTTTTTAACACCAAGTTTAGTAAAATGTTTGTACCTTTTTTTTTTTTTTTTTTTTTTTTTTTTTTCATATATATATTTAAAAAAAAAAAAACAGAATCAAATGTCTTGATTTTTTGCCAATATAAAAAATAAATAAATAAATAAATTTGATTTAAACTGTAGTGTAATTTTTATTCAAAAACTTAAATTTAAAGGCAGATAAACGATCAGTTTATTAATAGTAAGAAAAAAAGATCACAAAATTTAAATGGCTTAAATTATCAAAGTTGTAGTAAGCAAAACGCTAAAACGTAAACACGACAAAATGAATCTATTGAAATGTCAACGAATATCATTTTTTCCATCTCTCGTACCAGCACTGTGACATTGAACCAGAAAAACAAGAGGCACTCAAGATCAAGTTAAATTGTTCTGATCTGTCAAAGTAAGCTGTACAACCTGGATAAAATGAATGAATAGAAATCGTCTGATGATCTTTTATCCAAATATATCATGCTTTTGAATTATTTTAATCTTGTTCTTAAGTTGGGCTATAGTAAAGTTGCTTTTTTTTGTGTGTGCGTGTGTGTGCGTGTGTGTGTGTGTGTGTGTGTGTAACAGTTTTGCAGGTAAAGAGACACTAAGCTTTTAATGGACTTTGCACTTTATTCATAATAATCTTTAACATTCTAATATTTTCATACTTAGATGCATAGATATAGTAATAAGGCATAGATTGATCATTGGAGGGGGGGGGGGGATTCCTATTTACTCGGAGAAAAGTCCACAATATGGCCGTCTTTCTCCGAGTGAATACACACACAGATAATTTAGAAAATAAAATTTATGAATAATTTATGTACTAAAGGTGAATTAAAAACTGCAGATACAATTTCAAATTCATTTTTCTTTTTCTTTCTTTCCTTTTTCTTTTATATATTTATTAATTTAGCTAATATTAAAAGTTAAACTCTTTTTATATACTAAAACTAACGTTCTTTACCTACGCCGCTGCTAACTATATTTAAAAGAATTTTGAAAATTCTATATTACTTACTAATATAAAATCTTAAATATATCAAACTTTAAAAAACGTATTCCATTAAAAATCAAACCAGTTTTTATTTCAACTTATTTTAAAAATTACATTTTTCATAATTTAGACAAATATAATTTACTTGTATGATAACTTATCTATTTCTTTTC
Source organism: Salticus scenicus (assembly GCA_963930645.1). Taxonomy (NCBI): domain Eukaryota; kingdom Metazoa; phylum Arthropoda; class Arachnida; order Araneae; family Salticidae; genus Salticus; species Salticus scenicus. Next base: position 185,611,503 of record OZ005657.1, read on the forward strand.
ATAAATTTATTAGAAAAATTAAAAGACGCAATATTTCGACATTTTGAAAATTCATCAACATTCTATACTGTTCTATTACAATTGCCGAGTTTCAATGGCTTCAATACCACTATATGACTGATGCCAAAAAATTTTTTCGGGACTGTGCTGCCGAAGGCAGTGGGGATCCGGGCCGACTTTTTACCCAATTATAAATGATATATATATTCTTTTAATTTCTTTTCTTAACACTAAAAGTTACTGTTAGTGATTCATTAATTTTAGTGACTCATTTGAAAATACTGACCCGCTAGCGGGCGAAGCTCGCTAGTTATGTATTAAAGTTTGATCCCTCTTTGATTTTTTTTCCTGGCTAAAAAGGAATGAAGAGGAAGAATTAGGCTAAAAAAGAATTAGGAGATATAACTTCGAACATTTATATAAAGAATTGATGTGAAAAGAATCTTTAGTATAAATAGTTTTAAATTGATAAAAAATAACTATAGATTTTTTTTTTTTTTTTTTACTATCTATACGTTTCTTTTTCGTAACTAAACATATCTGTGTGTTTATTTATTATTATACATATATATATATATATATATATATATATATATGTATGTATATCAATTACAGATTTAGTATAAATAAAAACAGTGCAAAATTTAAACGTTAAATGAATTTTTGGCTTGCGATTCAGTTTGTGAATTCTTTATAAAGGAAATCATTTTTATTATTTCAAAATGAATACCCAGTTTTGTGACAAAAGTCGTGTTTAACCTTCATGCAATTTTTTAAAGTTATTGAATGAAAAAAAAATCGTAAAATGGTAATTGGATATTCCTGAAATTTGGAAACCAAGGAAAATAAATTTAAATTTTAAAATTTTGTAAAAATTTTTAAATAACGTTTACGGAACTGTAGAATGATATTATTTTAAATTGCATTAATTTTAACTGCATTAATTTTAAATTGCATTAATTGTGACAGTCCCTTGATCCCTTAAAAACATTTTACAAAGAGTTAGTGTACTCACCTTAATTCTCATTCTCATCTCGACCTCTTTGACCTGGTTATCCAGTTCTTCTTCCATTCTTTTCAGATGTTTCTGGTGTTCCATTTTCTCTCTGCGTTGTAAAACAGAAATATATATATAGACACTGGTTTAAAAAGTTAAGCTACCACTGTATTTATTATCATTATTTATTTTATTTTATTTTATTTTATTTATTTATTTATTTGTAAATTCGTAACTAGTTATTTTCTATTAGGTCATAAACTTTCTTTATAAAAAGCACCACAGAACTGGCGTTTAAAAGTAATAAGCACAAAACTTCGAATAAACAAGATAAAAGGCAAGATCTCACAACAATTGTTTCGGTCGAAAGAAGACACGACCCTTCGTCAAGCAAACAAAGTAGGCACGAGTGCTGCAATCAAAGCCGCAATGCACAAAACCGATTTAATAGAAGAGCAAAAACAAATAAAATCGAATGTAAACAAAAAATCCTGGTGTAAGCAGAATTAAAAACGTTAATTAAGAAAATAAATAATTAAAGGAAATTAAAATAAGTTCTAAAAATCTAAAAAATTCAAAATTAGACGGAAGTACGAAGTTACATGAGTAATTTCCAAGCATCAGACAAGAACAAAAATGGAAAAAAATATCACTAACAAGAATTTTCGAATTTTTAAATATGTAAATAGCCTAATGGATATCCAAATAAGACAAGGAGATAAGAGAAGAAATTATGTTAGTTTCAGAAAAATCAAAACAACGGACATGACCCCAGCAGTAGGAAGAAATAGAATGAACGCTGTCGGAATGTTCGTAATGAAGAGATTTCCATATCTTATACGAAGGACCGTGTCTTCTTTCGACCCAAAACAATTGTTGCGAGTTCTAGAATTTTATGGTGTTTATTCAAAGTTTTGTACTTACTATAAAGTTTCTTTGCCAAAAAGAATAATTCATATTGCTTAACATTCAGATATTAAAAAAAGTAATAGGTTGTTAAAACTCAAGGTTGTGTAAGCTTGAGTTGACTTTCATCGGCTAAAATTTGAACCTCTATGATTATATTGGTATGCAGCTTTATAAATATTACTCAACTTTTAAAACTTTTGTCAATGTCACCTTTTACAAAAGTCATTGTTGCTACAGATCTCAGAGTTATAAATAAATTAATAAATAAATAAAAATACCTACATTGAAATTGCTCTAAACTTCACTTTACCCGTTGCCTATATCCCCCGCTCTTTATACAATCTATATAATATTTCTCTAAAGTGGACCAGTTTCAATTATTTTTTGTCGAAACGATACCATACGCGAGGAATATTTATACATGGACAATATTCAAGCACGCAGACTTAGTTCAATGGACTAATAAGAAAAAATGGCAACATTTGTCTGATGAGATTATTTTACGAAAAAATATATTTTTAACAGTTGTTTCTTCAGAATCTTTGACGTTGTTTCTCGGAATCTTTTAAAGATATATACAGAATATGAACTTTTGTGGCATAAATTGACTAAAAAACACAATCATAAAAAATATAATCAAAATAGGAATTACTTCATTTTATTTTATTTATTTATGTATTTTTAAATAATATATATATACCAAAATTAATAAAAAGTCATCGCCAACATGACGACAAAAATCTAAATGGCGTCGTGGGAGTCCTATATTAACCCTTTCATGGTCATGAACGTGTATACGCGGTCAAAGTTTTTTTACTTCTGAATCATTTATTCATTGCTACGAATTTGCTAAATAGAAAACAATCAGTTTCTCAGAATTCCTGATAAATTTGTAATGTTATTAGTACTTAATGACTTAAAAATATATAAAACACATCCAACTAAAATGGCTTCGAAATGAAAAAATTAAAAATGGTGTGACCATGAATGGGTTAAAACTGTACTGCCTGTGGAAGTATGAAAATTGGGTCGGGAACCATGCATTTTATTTGGAAACCTTTCTTTGAATGATTTTGGTTTTACTATTGTACAATATCAATTTGGTTTTAATAATAATTTGGCTTCTGGTAAATTAGAATCTTAATTAGGTGGTGAAATGGGTATAACATTTATGAGTTTCAAATTTTAAAGGTAAATAAGAAAAGAAATAAAGTGCGAATATTTCGCACGAGTTTGCTGGTATTAAATAAAATATTTCTTCCGTTTTGCACTCGTTTTGCTTCCGCGGAAGATCAAAATTGTGATGACATGTCTCCTGACCACCTCTAGGGGTGAATCCTGACCGTCGCCAAATGCCCGTTGCACAGCACTGGTCTGACGTAAAACCCAACCAACCAACCATGCACTCGTTTTGCAGCAATTCTCTATGGTCTTATGTGAATGATTCTCAAGAATGAATCAACAGTTGTTTACAAATTTAATAGATTATGTATTTCCATACATAATCTATTAAATTTGTAAACAATTGTTGATTCATTCTTGCGAATAGCTGTAATTTAAAAAATTGCAGCTCTTAGAACCTCAAAACTGATAATTTTTAAAAAGTTATTCATTATTATAAAAATTTAGACTGATTTTTGTTTAATATTAGACTCTTATTTTAAGATAAAAGCAATTGAATGATACCCCGTTGAAAAACTTTGCAACGTAATATCTTTAAATCTAATAACTTGACGCATATAGTGTCCTCACAAAAAAATGAACAGTTTTTAGAGCTCTTTTAAGAAAGTATAACATCTGTGCGGTATCTTTAAAAAAAAATTCACCAGTTTTTTCTAAAAAAAAATAAAAATTAATTAATTAATTTTTAAAAAAATGTCCGACTTTCATCACCAATGTAGTTAAATCTAGACCAATCAAAAATAGGAGTGGTCCACCCGGATGTATTCCCCCGACAAACTTTCTGCTTTATTTATATAGATATTGTAGTTTTAAAAACAAATATTTCAATTCAATGGAGTTCGCCCAATCATTTCTGCTTAGTGAAACTTATTATGATCTTCCAAAAACACACAAAGCATTTTTTGTTATAGTTAAATTTTAAGTCAAAAATCTATAGAATAACTGCGTAAAATAAATTCTAATTTTTAATGCATAAGTATTTTTAATGCATATTTTTAATTAAAACACATATTTTGAATTGTAAAAAATTATTAATAATCTCATATTTCAAAAAATTGTGAATTGTTATCTATATTGATTTTTGCAGGAATAGAACGGGCATCATCAATAGTGTTGCGGATTTATTTATGCAGTAATCACCAATAATTTTTTGGAACGGTATTTGATATACATAATAGACGATTAACCTTCGAAGTGATTAGTCAAACGTAACAATTAAAAATTATTAGTGATTATTGAATAAAAAATCCGTCAGATCTGGCAACACTGATCATCTAAAATTTGGATACCCAAATTCACAGCTCATTCCGATCATTATTTTTCGAGTTACAGTAACATTTTAATTTTTTATTGCTCTTAGGAGGTCGTCACTTGTTATAATTTGAGTCATCTATAACTTTGCCTACATATAATTTACTCTCCGGCTGCATTGGATTAATCCTCAGTTGGCAAAGTGCCAGGACGATTCCACTCACGTGCTAGGAGTCACAGCCAAGGAATAGAGAGGAGACATTTTTCTATTATTCTTGTTTCGTCTGCTATGTGTAGAACCATTGATACTACGTACATTCCTATTTTATAAATGGACCAACCCTTTTCACCCATGCGTAGATGACGCCAGGGATCTTTCTTCCGCGGTTTATCAGTATATTAGTCATTCAAGTAAGTTTAAATGCACGCGTCATTTCTTGATTGGCATTGCTTTAATTTAATTTTTACTTAAAATTGTCATACTTCTTTTCTGATTATTATCTGAATGACTATAATACTTCTCTATGTGAAATAATATTTTATTTATTTATTTATTTTATTTTATTTTTATTATTATTATTTCTTCCTTATATCTTTTTTTTTTTGTGTGTGTGTGTGCGTGTGAATATAGGGATCTACTCCTAACACAGTTTCACTTGTAATTCTATCAAGAATTAATTTAAATTTTATAAACCATGCATTTTTCCGAACTGCCTTCATCTCAGGAATTCAAATATGCAGTCAAAAATGTATATAATTATAGCCTCCTAAACTAGATGCCTGTCGCGTTGCTCGAAAATTTGGCAACAGTTGAAGCGGTAGACAGCGCCACCTGGTACCGATTGCGCGACATTTTTTATTCAACAGCCACCAAAAATTTTTAAAATTGCAATATGATATACATAAAAGGCGAATAGAATCGAAGAAAAGTCGATTATATATATCATATATCACTTCTTAAAATTATTGGTGACAGTTGAATAAAAAAGTCGCGCAGTCTGTACCAGGCGTACAGTTTCAGCTGTTGCCAAGTTTTCGAGCAACGCGACAGGCATCTAGTTTAGGAGGCTATGATATAACCCTTCGTAAAAATTGAAGTTGGTGTAAGTTTTATATGTAGACGACCCCTAAAGCAAAATTCAACTATTGCATTAATAACTAGAAGTTATTACCAATCGATTGGAATCAACCGCATGTTTCTACGCTAATTTGTGGCAAAATTAATCGGGGGTGGCCTTTTTTTTTTCTTTTCTTTCTTTCTTTTTTTTTTTTTTTAAATGACTGTACGTAAGGCATCCGTTAACACTTTCGCAACCACTGACGTAGATTCACGTCATTTGAAAATCTGTAACTTCGCCTGTGGGCGTTCCTTTTGCAATTTGTATGTTATTTATTTCTTAAGAATATACCTGACATTCATATTTCTACAATAAATATACTATGGATAGAAATACAGTTGAACCTCGTTAACGTGAATCTCAAGGAGGATAAAAAATATGTTCATGTTATCAGTAGTTCGTGCTATCAGTAACTAATATCCGTATTACTAAACTAATCTTCATTTTGACGGGGATTGTGGAAATGGAAACTGTTCATGTTAAAAGTAATTCACGTTAACAGCGTTCACGTTAACGAGGTTCGACTGTACTTTCACTAGAAATATAATTATGATGTATATTCATATTTTATATAAATATAAATACAGAAAACATTATTTTGAAATAATGTAACTTGAAAGAATAATGTCCAACAGACGGGCCTTACTGTCAAAAAGAGCATGCGATCGCGAAAATGTTAATATGTAGAAAAAAATATATCTAGATATCTCGTTTATTGCTTGACAATAGTTAAAACTTCTCTCCCCCCTCCCCTGTGTCCAGATATTTTGCCCCTTTCCTCTCCTAAAATCCTCACCCATATTGGGGAGTTGGGGAGTAAATATTATATCTTGATTTCAAACCCTCTCTTTCTATCCCGAATATCTGTTGTCTCTCAAAGGGCAGATGAAACAGGTGAGTAAATAAAACACATACAGATACAGAATTTCTCGTGTCGTGCGTTGAGTGTACGTCGAAAGTGACGTCAGATGACGCTCGAATAAAATTTAAAAGAATGATGTAGCAGTATATGGATAACACAGGGATGTTTTTTAACAGCTGGAATTTTAATTCCACATCTACTATCTGTGTGTAGCAGAAGACCACAATTCACGAATTGAGAATTTTATTATTTTTCATGATTGAAATTCAAGACTGTAGTCTGTAGCGACTAAAAAAACCTTTTCGTTATCTGTAATTCTTGGTTGATTATTAAATGAATAATTATTAAATAATTATTTATTAAGTGTTTATTGGGTATATCTCTCTATGGACAGGTTTTCTATTTCAAAACATTATAATGGCGTATTTAAATTAAGGGCCCTCTTCACTCACCACCGCTGGAAGCCGAAGTTAATGTTATTCTATGGGGAATTTTTCTTTACAAATAACTTATTAACTATCACATATTTTTAAATTATGTTTCCCATTCTGAAAATTCCCAGCTGTTAAATTGACGGACCTTTTTTTAAAAATTATTTTTTTAATTTTTTATATTTTAGTTTGAAGCTGCAAAATATGAGTTTTCAATATGTGAATTTTTTTTCATTTTGCAATTTCAAAATAAATTATTAAAATTAAAAAAAATACATTTTCAAAAAAGGTCCGTCCATTTAAAAGTTGGGAATTATCTGAATGTGAAAACAGAATTTAAAAATATGTATTAGTTAATAAGTTATTTGTAAAGAAAATTTCCCATAGAATAACATTGGCTCGGGCTTCCGGCGACGGTAAGTGAAGAGGGCCGTTAAGTGAAGCGATTGAGAAAAATAAGTAATCGTGGAAGCAGAATGTAGTTCTTAATAAAATATATACATGTATACCTATAAATGAAATACTTAGTCCTTTACTCGAATTTCATTTAAAATTTTTCACAGAGAATTTGAATTTTTTCATTGTCATTGGTGTGGAACATTTTTTATTAATTCATTAAAATAATTGTCATTTTCTGGTTTTGTATTAAAAAGTTCATTTCGACTACGGGCTATTTTAATTTATAATAAGAAAGCACCACAGAAAGAATAAATAATCTATATATTAATAGGCAAGCATAAAATTTGTTGTCCCTTTTGAACATATTAATTATGGGAGTAGAGGGTTGAAAATGGTATCATTCGAAAGGTATGGTTAACCGGGAGGTGCGAATACAAATATTATTTTCTTACAATGTCAAGAAGGTATTTAAAAATACATTTATTTTTTATGCATTTTCCCCCATTTTCCCCTTTTATACACGTATTCCTTTACATTAAAAAATACCTAAAAGTAGAAAGTTGTTAAATCTGGCAATTTCATAAAGCTCAAATAAAACCATAGACACAGTAATTTGTATAATGTAGCATCACTATACGCAAGCGAAGTGATGACGTCACTGTCTGTCCATGGAGCCATCAAAAAGATTTTCTACGTTAATTGTCCATTGGATTTTTTGTAAAAAATTATTAAAAAATAACGGAAATTATCTGCCGATTTTAATTCCGATATTTGGGTATAGTTATGTATAAGTTACTGTCTACTTGTGTTTGATTGAATTATTTTTTCTGTAAAATTGATAAAATTTAATTTAAAATTACAAAACTCCAGAAAAAAAAAATGGCAAACTTCCAGTTTCTATTGTAAACATAAACATTTCAGTTCAAAGGGTGATATTTAAACAATAAATATTCAACTAATATACTAATTAAAAGGAAAATGGATTTGTTACTAACTGCTGCATGTATAAGTAGACGATACGGAAAAAATTCCGATTTCCGTTTTTTGCTGAATTTACATGTTTTGAGCTTTCTTTACGTTTCAATTAACTGAAATTGGCTACTTATTTTTTAAAAAAGTGTCTTTATTACTAGCTTTTGTGGGTAGAAGAAGCAAGTAGAAGATACATAAAAACTTTTGATTTCTGGTTTTCGATTAATTTACACGTTTTGAGATTTCCTTGCATTTTAATTAAGTGAAATTGACTACTTATTTTTATTTTTTAAAAAGTGGATTTATTTTTCTTTCCTCTGCATATATAAGTAGAAAATATAAGATTCAGAAAAGTTTTAGATTTTCGGTTTTCGATAAAGTTACACGTTTTGAAATTTCCCGAACTCAATTCGACCATTATTGAAAAATATCTTTTTTTTTTTTTTTGTTCAAACACTGTACTTTATGAACCAATCGAATTAATTTAACAGAATTTGATTCTTGGTTGGGCCTTGGTTTGACATGGTACCTATTAGCTTCTGGGCTGTATCACACAACAAGGGGCATTTTCACGTTGCGATTTTCTCTCATTTCACGAAAGGCTAACATCTACATAAAGAAATAGTTATATTAAGTAAAACTCTGCTGATTCAGTCAGAGTGAATATCGACAAACAATTGCCGCAGGTGTGTCGCAATTGCATTCCGTTTAGGACAAGGCAATAACTTTGCTTTGCCTCGCTTTGCAAAAAAAATGGTCGAGTTTCGACCACTGGGCGATACTAGTAATTATAAAACGTAATAAATTCAAACCTTTGAATAAACACTATAAAATGCAATAAACTCGCAATAAATGTTTTATGTCAAAAGAACACACCACCCTTCGTCAGGCGAGCGAAGAAGACACGAGTGCTGTAGTCAAAGTGGTTTGTTACGTTGCCACTTTGACTACAGCGCTCGTGCCAACTTTGTTCACCTGACGAAGGGTCGTGTGTTCTTTCGACCCGAAGCAATTATTCCGGAGTTTATTGCATTTTATGGTGTTTATTCAAAGATTTGTAATTATTGTTATTTATTTATTTATTTTGTCATACTCCTAATAGACACCTTTACCTCTCTGTAATGTATCCTTAAAATCATCTTTCGTTGGGTTTTCTTTTCTAAAATTATTCAATTTTTTTTTCTTTCTTCAAAAACGTATTTTTTGATAAAATAATTATTATTATTGTAAATTATCTCTAAATAATCTGGTGTGTCACTCACACGACTTTCTCTTACCCTGAAATTTAATACTATAAATACAGGTTGCGAATTAAGAGGTAAGATAACGAGTACTGTTATGTAAACCTGTGTTAAACAATTCAAATTAGGCTTCGAAAGAGTTTTATATGATAATTAGTTCTGTGTGAGGAGGCTACCGCCCCCTCAATCTCCCGTTTCATTAATGCACCTACATTTATATAGAATTTAATTCGGTTATTAAAAAATAATTCTGTTTTTAAAAAATAATTTATTAAAATTATTATTTTAAAAAATTATCTTTTATGATAATGCAGACGATTTACATATTAGAGAAGTAGTATAACACTAAATAAATAAAAATAAAAAAAAGTTGAATTTATTCTCAATATTACATTAAAGAAAAAGAAAAAGAAAAAGAAAAAAAGAAAGGGGGGCGAGACTCCTACATGCACATTTTTTTTCCCAGCTGACTATCTCTATTACAAAAAATATATATTCGTTTCATTTGATTTAGTGCAGTCTATAGATGTTAAACTCTACTTACCTGCAATTTCCCCCATAGACGTAATGTATTAGAATTCTCTTGATTGTCCCTGTACACGAACCATTTGCTTCATCTCAACGAAAAGCTTACTTTAGCATCCCTATATGATACACATTTAGAATACCGAGTTTGGAATTTCTGCTACTATTTGTTCTTGAGATATGCTGATAACAGACACACAGACCATTCGCTAAAAACATGATTTTCGTATTCAGAGGACCTCAGAAAATGTAAATATAACAAAAACTCACGTTCGAAAATTTGACCCTAAAACAATACTTTCTCGACAATATGGGTAAGAGAAAGTAAAAAGAGATAAATTAAACACGTGCCAATTGTTATTTATAATAAAAACTCTTCAAAAACACGTAAAATTAAATTTTATTTGAAAGATTTTAAAAATATTATCCAAAGCTTTACGCTTTGAATACTAAAGCATCATCAGGGATATTTATTACTCGTTTCCAATGAGCAGATGATGCTTTGGTATTCAAAGCTTCGGATAATATTTTTAAAATCTTTTAAATAAAATTTAATTTTACTTGTTTTAAAAGAGTTTTAATATAAATTTTTATTAGTTAATACTAGCAGGCTACGCCCGCTTCGCTGATCACTATATTTAAATGAATTTTCAAAGGAATTGGATCAGTATTTATTTTTACATCATATTATAAATAAAAACTTAAAAAAATAATAATAATTTATACATAAATAAATAAATAAGTAAAGATTAAAATTGCTCTAGACCTTGCTGCCTATGGCAGGTCTTTTTTCCGCCCGTACGGCATCGGGGGAGGGGGGGGGGGTCCAGGTTCTCACTGTCTGCAAAAAGGTCTTTCCCGGGCACTTCAATCTGAGTATTTATCGACGACATGTGGATCTTCTGTTATTTAAGAACTACGATTTTAAAGATGACTGTATCTCAGCATCTATTATATGTTTCTGTTTTTGAACCATGTGTTTTATAATCCCCGTAAAGGAATTAATTTAAAATGAAAAATAAAATGTTGTTATACTATAAAAGTTATACATAAACATAACAATTTATTTATATAGCATTACCATTTGATTTTCAATATATATAATAAATTTAAAAAAAAAAAAAAAAAAAAAAAAAAAAAAAAAAGAATTTTGCTTTCAAATGAATGTATTAAATAAAAAATAAATAGTGAAATAACCGTTGCTAAGATATGCAGACGATTACAACCAAACAATTAAATTTATGAAAAATGTAGCATTAAAGCCAATATTTAAAATCGAAAAAACATTAATTTAAAAATTCAATTTCGAAAAAATCTCGATGAGGTGCACACTTGCAGGGTCCCAGGTACCTATATGCCAAATTTGGAAGCTCTGCGATCAATAGTGTGAGCACCAGAGCGCAGACACACACACACACACAGACACTTCTCTTTATTTATATAGATTATTATTGTTATTATTATTAAATAAATAAATAAACAAATCAGTTTACAAATTATTTTCTGATTACAAAGCAATGCAAAATTCAATTAAGGACTTCATAAAGAACCTGTCACTGGAATTTTATGTTTCGCAAAATTGCGAGAATCTCGCATGTTTTTTTTTTTTTTTTTTTTTTTCCTTTTTACATAAAATTTTCAGTATTGAGAGAAATTCGCGCATTCTTCTCGTGTGTCAATTTATTAAAATCTTTGGTCCAAGAAGTAGGTCATTTTTAAAAATCAACAATCTTGAAATAAAAAACTTTACATAAGATTTAGCAAATTTAAACAAACCCTTCACACAAAAAGTTGAATGATTCTAAAAAGTTTTCAAAAAACTTGGATGAGAAAATTACGTAATTTGCTGATCAGCTTCAAAAATACGGTATATATTTACAGAGAAACTGAGATTAGGTAAATAATCTTGTATTGAAGGTATAAAAAAAGTGAGTTTCATCAATCTGCAGTGCAATAGCTGCCTATTTCAGTGATCAGCACTGAAAAAAAATCGACATATTTAAGTAATTAAAAGATAAAACTCAAATTATACCGTTAGACATCATTATAAGTTAAAACTAATACACTTCTTTTAATGTATTTTTTCATTCACCCATTCTTTTTGAAAATCTCACTTTATTTCTGTATATGGATGAGAAATTCTCATCCATTGATCACCTCTGATGAGAACTCTGAATTATTAACCCTTTTCAACTATACGTCAGTGCTGCCACATTGAGGGAAATTTTTATTTAACTCCCACCACCAAAGTTTATTTGAAACGGTTTTGTAATTATTTCAAATCCCCCCCCACACACACACACAGAGAAATCGTCTGTATAATTAGTTAACTATTACAAGTAAAGTTTAACGGTGGCTGTTGAATAAAAATTTCCCTCAAATCTTGCTGCACTGCTCTACGTACCTCGTTGCATTGTTTAACTTTCAATGTACTTCGCCTACGTCATCACACAATGGACAGACAGGTAGACTGAAATACACACAGATAAATAAACTGAATTCGTAAAAACTCATAAACTTTACGGTATAGTGTTAGAAACGCGTAACAGAAACGGAAATGCATTTCCAGAAAATTCCGATTGAATCCCTTATTGTATCTGAATATTTTAGTGTTTCCCTGTAAATTTTAGAGCAAATATTCTATAAAAAACATATGAACCACAGATGTCGATTTCATTATGATTAATGCAGTGCGATGTTAGTTAACTATGATTTATAAAAATAGTTCTCATAAAACGCGATGCAGGGGCACACTTTTGGATGCCCCTGTACACAAGCCAGTTGCGTATTTATACCATTTGAAATATGAAACATGCGATATTGAATTTGAATAACATATATCATTTTGAAACATTCTTGAAATATATATGTACGCTAAAGACGGGCAGTATTATAGATAGACAGACGAGCCTTCAAACGGACAGAAAGACAGACAGACAGAAGAATTCTGATCTTAACCAGTCTTAACCATAGTTAGAATATTTTAAAAACGATAATTGAAAATAAAAATGTAATTCCAGCAAATTACATTAATAGTCCTTAACGTAACTAAATATTTTTATGTGGCTCCGTAAAGTTTAATGCTAATCATTGTTATATTTCATTAGAAAGCATTTTCTTGTGCATATAAATGATAAATATCAAGTTCATTATGATTTATACAAGATAAAAGTATTTAAATGTGATTTATAGAAGTAACTCTCATCAAAACGCAATGCTTTAGAAATTTTTTCGAGTGTGTCTGTACGTAAACCATTTGTGTTATTTACCCCATTTTCAATAAGGAAAATATCTCATAGTGAACTTGATTAACCTATGTCGGTTTCAAGAAATTCCATGAATATTTATGGGACGGTAAAGCGCGGAAAGACAGACAGACAAAAAAAAAAACGAAGTCATAAACACTTTTCAACTTTGTTGGAAAGTGTTAAAAACAGATTGTTAGGTATTTTTTAATAATGTTTATTTTATTTTTTTTTTTTTTTTATTTTTTTGTGATAATGGTATCTGTACGGATTTAGAAAATTGTTTCTCTATTATCCGTTGAAAATTTGATTTTTTTTTTCTTTGTGGAATATAAATCTACGTTATATAAATCTACGTTGTATAAATCTACAACATAAAAGAAATATACAATATAAAATCATCGACAACCAATAGAAACTTCGATATAATTCAAACACAAACTTAATAGAGGTAAGACGACCGTCATTTCCTTTTTTTTTTTTTTTCTTTTTTTCCAGAAATATTAAAACTTAATATCTTTGGGATCGTCTAGACACGATTTAGCGCTTGATTTTCGTGTGTGCGGATCATGCATATATGCATATTTCATGTATGCATGATTGAAAGGAAATTATTCTGTTTACATCTGACATTTAGACATTCTATCCAATCAGAACTGCCAACCTAATCGGCATTTGGCAGCTCTGATTCTATATTCCAAGTTGCCATCGTTTTCTGCAAATTCATAACACAATGCGTCTAAAGTTACCATCGGCTTATTTAATCACAGAATTTTCGCTAAAATATAAAAAACGAGTGTTTCTATAAAAATTTACTGATATTCAAAATTCCAACAAGTTGGAAAATCTGCATATTGGATTTATTATAACATCATTTACTGTATCGCATTCGATGAAAATATTCGTACCATTTCAATAGCACCTCGTTTAGTTTTCAAATTAATAACTACTGAAAATGTAAATAGAAAATCATTTCAAACACAATCTGTTACAATGAAGCTATAATCACATCTGAGTATATTACAAATGTTGCAATTAGAATATGAGTAAAAAGAAACTTGCTTCATGCTTCGCATAGTTATCGGGAGTCGTCGTCTCCGCCTTTTTTTTTTTCAGTGCATTTTCCAAAATGAGAAATTTTCTCCTCTTTTGTCAGTACTTTTTTTCTTAGAGAAATCTTCATTGCATTTTTAAAGTAATATGTCATAATCAAGCTGTATGCCAATTACTGTATAAAAATAGTGGTAGAAAAAATGGAATAAATTTCTCATTTATTAAAGTGTCCTGAGAAAAAAGGCGGAGACTACAACCCCTGATAGTTATCCTCAAACGACTCTCATTTAGTGACTTCAGAAAAATTATATTACAGAATGATGCTTCATATAGATTGAAACGATAAAAAGAGGTTAATAATTTACATCATAAAATTTCTAAATGTTTATATCTGATACCACCCGCAGTGTTACCGGCATTTACAATTTATTACGAGCGTTTTTAGCCCCGCCTTTATTTCGCATCACTTTATTTGAAGAGTATTTTTCTCTAATATATAACTATAAAAAAAGAGGGAAAAAATTACACATGAAAAAGCGGTATGAAAAAAGGCAGAACTAACACTGTTGTGGATAAATGATAAAATTTTAAAACTCTGCACTCGTCAAAAAATAAGAAATTTCGACTTCATATGACAGAATCGAATTATTTTCTACATCACATGACGATAATAATGGCGAAACATTTTGGCAATTTTTATGAGAATGCATGCAAATAAAATACACAAAATGATAATTATAAATTCTTAAATTATGTACCACTTTCAGATTAAAAAAAAATATGTATATTAATGATACGTACACAGGATTCTCACAAACGAAAATTTGAATTTCAATGTTTTTATATAGTAATTAACACGCGGCTCTAGGAATTAAAAAAAAAAAAAACTAGTAACCAGTAAAAAATACCCCCTCACCTTTATTTATTTATTATTATTTATTTATTTATTTATTATTTATTTATTTATTTTTATTTTTTTTCAATTTTGAAATTTATTTGAATATAGAGATTTAAAATTCGGTGTACAAAAATCATATACGAACTCACTGTTAAAAAAAAAATGCAACTTTGCTGCCAGAAATTCTCTGTAATTTGAGAAAAAAAGTCGTAAATTACGGAAAAATTACGTTGACAAAACGCAATTTTCTGTAATTACAGAGAATTTCTGGCAGCAAAGTTGCATTATTTTTAACAATGTAGAATTGGATTATACATCAGGCAACACCTGTTTAATTTTAACATATTTAAACAGGTTTTTTTTATTTTCTTTAAACCGATACATCGTTGATATCCGGGGCGCAAAACGAACGAACGAGAGTGGTGTAAACTTCATTTATTCGACACCAAGTTGTTAAACATGCTCAGTAAAACGCGATCAGGTATGGAACACGGGCGCAGAATTCATACCGGAATCTGTTTAAGAAATTTCTCTACCTATAACATCGTTGATGTAAGAAGTAGAAAATTTTCTTACATTGATAGTGGTATGAATTCTGTGCCCATGTTCCATCTCAGCGCGGTGTAAATTCCCTATTGGTATATTGATTCTGCACTGTGTCTCAATTCAACACGACGTTGTACGAAACATACACGCACAGATAGCCATGAGTCGCTGTTTCCCTTCTACTTGTTTCTTACACGGATTCATATGAACTACAAGGCAGTTTAGCACAGGTTTCGGCATTCGATTCTGGGCCCAATTTTATACCAAACTATTAAAAAATTTAAAAAATGTTCAGTTTTTATCGAAAACATAGTCGGCAGTTACAATTTATAGGTTGCCAACGGCGACCAGCCGACCGTATTTCACGAGCTCTGGTAATCAAAATTTCTATATAAAAATTCTGGTATACTAATTTCTTTTTGTGTGAACCCGGTACATACACTTAGCTGCCAATATTTTAATTTATTCCGGAGTACTTTTAGCCCCTCCTTTATTTCGCACCACTTTATTTATCGAAAAATTTTCTTTAATGTATAACTTTGATAAAATAAGAAAAAAATACTTTAAAAAAATAAGTGGTACGAAATAAAGGAGGGGGTTAAAAGTACTCCGGAATAAATTAAAATATTGGTAGTTATGCATACATAATGACAAGGTAGGATTAATGTAATGTATTGTTAACTCAAGTTTTGCAATTAGTGTAACGACAATGTCGATTTGATCTTTCACAAAATGTTAGGCAGTGTTCTGACAAACTTTTCACTAATTTTTCCAAAAAATATCAGTAGTGTGATAAGAAATAACTAAGTTATCATTCGACTGGTAGAATAAAAATATGAATATACCTGCGCCATGAATCTTCCAGCCTCGCCTTCTCGTCTTGCAGTTGCCTGAGACTTCCAAGAAGCTCCTCAACAGCTCCTTCCAGTAGTGGCACTAAATGACGTTGTTCAGAGGACTGTAATTCAGTCAGCAGCCACTTTAATTTCCCTTCGTCACTATAACATTAATAATAAAACAATTAATAGTAATATCGATTTGGTCGATTCAGAATAAAGCTGATTTAATTACAATCGTTACACCAGATATTAATGAAAAAGTACTGCGCCTGTAGTTTTAAAAAAATGGGGGGAAAATATTACAAGAGTATTTTTAGATATAGTTTTATCCATACATTCCAACAACCTTCCCATATGTCCCGCATGAGAGCAAGCGGAATCACGATACTTATTATAATATACTTTATCCGTGTTACGTCATAAAACCCCTCACATGTGACCATTTCAGGGAAAATAGTTTATTTGTTTTTATTTGTTTTGTATCGGGAAATTTTGAATCATTCAGGGAAATATTTTTATCATGTGGGAAAATTTACAGGAAAATGAAGAATTAGAAATCACATGATGGGTAAGATTTACCCTCAAATACCTAAATACAGATATTATCCATTCTAAGGAAATTATTAATGGTTGAAGAAGTACATGCTACGTTTGTTTGCTATTTCCTCTTCATTTCAATATGTCGTAAGAGTTCGGGTAATATGACAACTTTCATTTGAAGTGACTCATAAAATTTCTACTTTTGCATTTTCTGCCAAGCAGTACATGTTGTAATTCAAATCCGTGTTTTGCTTGCATTTAGCTTATTTCATTTAGTTGATTTCATCTAGCAAGTCATTTTTCACATTTGTAAAAATTAATTCGGCCAATCCAACAAAAATCCGTAAAATAAACGCACCGTAAAAAAAATTCTTGTAAATTTACAGCGAAAATCACTGGAAGTTTGGGTGTCAGCACATTTTGCTAAAACTTCAGCACTTTTGTAAAATGTTTGTGTTGTAGATTTATGATATTGTTTAAACTTTCTGCGACTCAAACAAAGAAAAACCGATCTGCCTGTGACGGGTATCGAGCTCAATTCTCCTGGGTGAAAGATTTGTGCTTTACCAGGACAGAGTTGCCAGATTTTGCGACTTTTTTATTCAATAGTCACCAATAATTTTGAGAAGTGATATTTAATATAAATAGTGGGCGGTTAATTTTCGAAGATATTAGCCAATCGTTATATCAGCGTTCCCATTTTTTATAATTTATTCACAAACAGTTTTAGCCCCGCCCTGTTTTCACACCAGAAATTTAGTAGATTATTTCTCTTTAATATGTGACAACGATTGAACAAGAAGAAAATCATTTTTTTAAATTTCCGGTATGATAAAGGGGTGGGGCTAAAAATGATTGTGAATAAATTATTAAAAAAAATGGGAACGCTGCGTTCTATTGTTAGATACAGTATCAATTGAAATTTGCATGTTTTTAACCCCTTACCTGCCGAATAAAATTTACTCGTTTCAAAGTGCCACTGTTCTCTTCCAATTCTGAAATAAGTAAATATCTCAAAAACACTGTCAAGATCAGTTTCAAGTTTATTTTATTGCACTGTCAAACTGTGTTAGCAGTACAGTACAAAAGATCGTACTTCGGAAAAACGTATATATACGCTTGGGGCAGTTAAGGAGTTAATCAAGTTCAAATGAGATGAATCTTATTACTTACAAACTTTTTCTTTATTTATGTGCAAAATATTGTTCTAGGAGTCCAACTAACTTTATTAAAATATGTTACAATTATTTTAAAATCATGAAAGATATCGTAAAGCGGATTATTACGATAAGCAAAAAATTGAACGTGCTTTACAATTAAATTATGCCCAAGTTAATTGGTTTTGAAAAGTACTTTAATTTTTTACACCAGACCTGTAGAATATAATTTCTTGAATAATTATTATTAATTAATATAGCTACGTGAGCTTGCATTTTATTTTTTACTATTTATATACTAAGTTTTAATGATTATAATAAAAAATAATTATAGATTTTATGTATTCACGCAATAAATATCTGTGTTATGATTTACCTTCATATTTTATTAAAAACATATGCATTATCATATAACACAAATTGGAAGTCGGAAGTTTGACAACTCGTAAATCTTAAAATATCAGTGTAAATTGTCTTGAAAAATTCATATTTTTCATTTTGTAGCAAAGTTTCCATTAGCAATTTAACTTTACCTTCTCGTTAATTAGAATATAAGTACAGGGTTCACGGAATGTACCTTTACGATTTTAAACAATAAATAAAATAAATAAATAAAACATATACAGATACAGATACAGCTTTTTACGTTCCATAAAGTAAATATCAAAGTTTTTTTTTCAATGTCAGAAATGTATCTTTGTATTTTTGAAAAATAATTCAAAATAAACAAACAAGGATATGAGCATGCATTGTCATACATTCCATAAAGAACGTGTTGTAATTTGTTCAACGTAAGCACCATTAATCTCACGTGACACATTGAGTTTACACGAGACTTCCTACTAAACACATGAATATCAGAACAATTACGTTCTGGTATTAGATGTGTCAGATGTGTCGATTTTATTGCAACATACATATATCATTTTCATGATAAATAAAGTTATATCACATGTGAGGTGTCTGTACGGTATAAAAAATATGATGTTTTTACGCAGCGGAATAGAATTATCAAATAGTTGTTCTCAGACAGACATCCTTGAGAATTTTACGAAGCACAACTAATGTGTCTGAATGAAAGATATTTACTTGATATCAGAGGCATAATATTTTTTTTTGTTTTTTAATCATCATATTTAAAGAATCAAATTATTCCGATGTTATACTGTTATTATTAGTTTTATTCAATCACACCACTAACTATTTATAAAAAAACTTCCCTGTATGCTAAGAAACAATTAGCATGCAGGAATACAAAATCATCCTAATTTCCACATAGTCAATCATTATGAGGAAAGATAAAGACCACCTCACCCATAGAAAGGGTCCTAATGTTTTGATTTTTGAACTATATGTATTGAAAATTAAATCTGAATTGATAACCAAAAGATGTATGTGAAATCAACCAGGCGTCATTTTTATATTTTCCGTGTTAACGATGTCAAAACTCGCATACATTTTTATCGGTCATGCATCGGAACTATCACTGACGCTAGGAAATATTTGGGGTATATGACACTAGATCGATAACCATTTGACGTATCAGTAAAGATTCAGCGGACACTTTCGACACACAGAAAGGTTACAATTCGCTGACATTCAAAAGACATCTCGCGTGTCAGACGAATTATGTCTTTTTTCTACCAGCATGTCCGTTCTGTATTTGCTGTCTTCTTAATATTTCTCAATCCTTCTAATTAATTTTTTGAAAGAAATACACCAAAAATGATAAGGTGATATACATTTGTAATGTTTAGTTAAAAAAGTACTAAACATTTTTAAAAGAATTTTTTTTTACAGGGAAAATTTTGTCCAACTTAACATTATGTTGTGTGATGACTCAATATTTTGCATTATAGAGAAATCGATTCGCCACGTGACATACAGTCGTAACATACAGTACGTAAATTACTGAAGCACTAACAATAATTCCGACATAAAAGATCGGCACCTAATACTTCTTTGTTAAGTAAATATTTGTCGAGTCGTGATCTTAGTCTTATTCTGTTTATAAAAAAGTAAGTTGATGATAAAAATTTAGCGTTCAGACAAAATATATATATATACATATAGATATATATATACAGTCAGTAACAAAAGTGTCCGAACACTAGCAAAAACTCCTATGTAAAAAAAGTAGACTTCATACGGTTTTGTTATCCCTTTGTGGTGCAAGGTTTGCACCACAATCAGATCATTTAAATTACACTGTCACCGGAATTCACAAGCAGGATTAAATTAAAAGAAATTTTAAATTTTTAGTTTGAAGAAAACGGACTTTTCTGTTACCTTATAAACGAAAATTTGCCCTAAAATATTTCCGGGACGAGTTTTTGCAGCTGGAACCATATAGTAAGTGGTAAATATATTACCAATGCACGGGTATAGGTTACAGAAATCCTGGTCGAATCCTTGTCTTAATCAGTGTAAGAACATGATTCGATAAGGATTTATTTAACAAAACAGTATGAAGTGTACTTTTTTTACATAGGAATTTTTGCTAGTGTTCGGACACTTTTGTTACCGACTGTATATGTATATATAAAGTGTGGATACGTGCTTCAATAATTTTCCTGCCGATTGTATACAAATAGGCAAGCTATATTTTGAATCAATAAAAAATCACACGAATGATTATTATGACATCTTTATCAATCTCTTCCCCGCCTCTATAAAACAATCAGAAACGCCCATCTGTTTCTGAAATTGCTCAGGAACAAACACATATTCTACAAACAAATCAAAGCGAAATAATTTTTCTTTTTATTTTGAAATCAGGAATAGGTAGGTTTATCATTTGGCCAATGAAAATTATACAGCTTTCAACCTATGTAATAAAACAAATGTTATTTTTCGAGCAAGAGCATAATAAAACAATATTAAATATAAATGCTCATATCTAAACGAAAATTAAATATAGACATTTTATAATTCAGAATAAGGTTTTTCTAATGTTTTTTTTTTTTTTTTTTTTTTTGCAATTTTTGAAAAATTTACTTTTTACTTATAAGCAAAGATATCGCAAAATAATAATAATAATTTTAGAAAAATAGATATTTATTTGACTAATTATTCGGTCTATTCCTACAAAATGCATATGAATATTGTAGATAGCATGTGAAATCATGTGTTAAACTTACAAGTCATTTGTAATTTTTACGATACAGAGAAACACAAAATATTTTTGTTCTTCCTCAACTCCCCCTAATTCAACACCTCACTGAAAGTGAGAATTGAAAAAAGCTTTTATTGCATATCTGAAAAAGCCATTCGTTCATTACATTTCCTGGGAAACAGAAAAATTTCTAATCATACGATCATTAATTGTAGATACCATTTAGCAGCATTATATGTATTGCATAGCTGACAATATTTTAATATATTCCGAAGTACTTTTAGGCCCGCCTTTATTTCGCACCACTTTACTTATAGAAAAATTTTCTTCAATGCATAACTTCGATAAAATAAGAAAAATATTACTTTTAAAAAATAAGTGGTACGAAATAGAGGCAGGGCTAAAATTACCCGGAATAAATTAAAATATCGGCAGCTATAGTATTGTAATATTTTGTACCATTATTAGATAATCGTAGATTTGCTGTTTGTTAAAAATGATGTATATGTTTAATTATAAAATTGATAACTGCTACAGTTTATAAGATTATTTTTGCCTCTGAGTTTAATTTTTTTTAAAAATAACCATCTATGTAGATTGTAATACATAGATCTTACACACCACAATTGTAATTTGTGATCTTACATACCACAATATTTTTTAAATGATATTCTCCCAATTAAAGCACAGATATGGGGTCAACACCAATCTAAGACAAGGTCCAATAAACACCAAATATTTTGAATAACTGTTTATTCATTTGTGATATACAGTGACCACAAAATGTTTTATATACACAGATAGACATTTTATAAAAATAGTCAAATCGTGTCTATGACACCTAAAAACGTGTAAATCCATCGAAAACCGGAAATTGAATTTTTTTCACGAACCCAATACTTTCGTCTTAAATATATAGGTGAAAATAAAAATAAAAAATAAATTCAGAAGCTTCTTTGATTAAAATTCCATAGTTCACCGTGCCACGGACACAAACATGCCACTAAAAAAATGTATAGCCTTTCATATATCACGATTTATCTTCTCTGCAAACAGATGGTGACTGAGTCATGGATAGTGAAGGTCTTCGCACAGCCAGACGTGATACAAGGATTTACGGTTAAACCCGCATGCTATTTCCACTCGAAGGTTACTAGGTTACAGGGCAATACAGTTCGCTGTAGAGTGAAGGAAGGGCAATAAAAGTAGAGAAATTTCTTTTTTATAGGAATTCGAGATATACAAATTTAAAATATAAATTTTTGAATTTATTGTAAAAAATTTCAATTTTAAGTTTGTAAGGATAGGGGTGGCCATAATTAACTGACGAAAATAACTAATCTAAAAATGTGTTGTTAGGAAACCGGAAGACTTGGCAGCTAAGAAAAGTAGTCTACCGCAACATTAAAAATGAAACATTAAATACAGGCTAGCATCCCACATTTACGCAAGTATCGGGGTAAACCACGGAAAACTATGAATGGCTAGGTCGACAAGCGTGACCTGAAATCGAACCCAGCACTTCCCGTCTACCAGTTTTGAGCACAGAACCGCTTGGCGACTGGTGGGGCGATATACAATAATGGTAATTAACATTTAAAATTAAACAGAATTAGCCTATGTAAATTTTCTTTACATTAAGTTGATTCGGTGTAGAAAATGATCTTACGTTCTGATTGTTGTCAAATACGTCACTCGGTAGATATTTTTAATATAATCCAATTTATTAATTTAACAAATAGTGCTGCCTTACAGTCGGCAAAAAAATTATTGAAGCACGAGCAATAATTCGTATTAAGATGTGCACCTAATACTGTTTTGTTAAATAAATATTTGTCGAGTCAGGATCTTAATCTTTATGCTGTTTATGAAAAAGTTTATGGTAAAAATTAACGATCAAACGAAAAAAATGTATAAAAATGTGGATGTGTGTTTCAATAATTTTGCTTCCGGCTGTAGATTGGGAAGAAAAATGTGAATCAATAAAAAAAAAAAAAAAAAAAAGAAAGAAAGAAAGAAAGAAAAAAGAAAAGAAAAGGAAAACATAATGTTATGGCAAACAAAGTTATAATCATTCTTAACTTTTTGAAATGTCTCTGAATGTCTTTTAATACTACTACTGCAACTAGTAATAATAATAATAATAGAAATTATAAAAGTCTGTTTCTGGTGTTTTGTTCACTCGATACTAAATATATAATTTCGTCTCTCTTTCATTGTCATTTTCTTCTCTTTTCTAATAAAATCAACATCTTTTAATAACGAATAACTACAAATAACCAATTATATTCGGTCTTCTAAGTTATTCATGTTTTTAATTTATTTTTATATTAACAAATTAGCAGTGTTTCTGGAACTTAATGCAGGCACAATTACAAAAAACTTTTGTTTTTTTCAGTACAAATATTTTCGAGACGTAGAATTTTATAATAATTTTCAAAGATTAAATAATACATACATATATGGCAGAAATTAATGATAAAAAATAGTGGTGTAAGAGTTCTCTCTTGAGACGGAAGTTCATGCACCCTCGCTCTAAAATATGAAACTTATAAGACTATATATAGATAGAATATATAACTTATTTTTATAGTAGAATATGTTTGTACTTCCTTTTCAAACAGTTGATTTCTTGTTGACTTAGACATTTCGTAATATAAATAAGATAATATTATTTATTATATTTCCTGCATAGAATCCGTAGGTCAGATAAATAGGTTTTGTACCATAAATTTTAATTTTAAAACAAGTGTATTTTGATACGACGCAAAAATCTTGTTTAAAAATAGTTTTCTCCCTTAATTAAAATTTTCGGTGTGAAACTGATTTAGCAGACTTGTGGTTAAAATGCAAAAAAATACGATGCACGAAAAGAAAAAACAATTACTTTGCATTGCTGAGTTAATGAAATTTATATTTGGTTTGTGAATCAGTTATTCAATTCAAAGCTAACGCAACCACTTAACGGCCCTCTTCACTTGAAAAAAATTCCGATGCCGGCTGAAAGCAGATAAAAAGTGTCCCACGTGGTTTTGACAGGAGGTGGAGAAGATTGACAGATTCACTGACGAATCATTGACTTTTTGGAAGAATAAATCAAAAATCAGCCACGTCCTTTATTGCGGTTTCGTCGGAGATTTGTTTTGTTTTGATTCTTTCTTTCTTTTTTTATTTTTGTATTTCCTTTTTTCTTTTCTTTTTCTTTTCCATTTTCACATGACATCAAATAACTTTCCTCATTTATTCTAATCTATTTATATGTAGCTCGATCCGACCAAGTACTTTATACTATTTTCAGCCCGGTTCAGGCTTTCTTTAGTTATACCAGCGAATTACGTAACAGTGAAATTAAAAAAAAATATATATATATACTTTATAATTATACTTGAAGTCTGATATAATTAATTTAACTAAACTAGTATGTTGTGGCCACCACATGACTTTCTTCTATATTTTCCTATACAAATTCCCTCAGTAAAAATAATTTATTAAAATTATTATAAAAAAAAATTTTCTTCCATGATAATGCAGACGATTTCCATATTAGAAAAGTAGTTCCATTTATTCTCAATAAATAAATAAAAAATAATAATAATAATAATAAAAAATTACGATTTTTTTTTTTTTTTTTTTTCAAAAGTTTTTTTTTTTTTCGTTAAAAGTAACAACAACAACAACAAAAAAAAAAAAAAAAAAAAAAACCGATAACTTTGTTTTAAATTATCATGGATCAACAATTCAACCATTCGTTTTAAAGGTATTGACAAGATCTTTCGAAAGATACCCATCTTGAAAATTTATCACTCCCGGGGGGGGGGGGGGACTTTCTTCTATATGTAATATAGAGAAAGTATTGGATTCGTGAAAATTTTCGAACTCCGGTTTTCGATGGATTTGCACGTTTTTGGATGTGCTGAACATGATTTGATAGTTTTTAGAAAATGTCTGTCTCTCTCTCTCTCTGTGTGTGTGTGTGTCACGAATTTTTGGAGGCTGTATCTCACGAACCAATGAACGAAATTTAACCAAACTTGGTATTTAGTTGGACCCTGACATAAACTGGTGCTGATTAGATTTAGGGATCAATCGCCCAATAGGTGGCGCTGTGATAGCATTTTTTCTAAATTTTTAACATGGCAGTATAGGACAAAATTTCGTATAAATGTACATAATGAGAGTTATTTTTAACTTTTGACTGTAAAACTAATATGAATTATTGATAAAAGTAGTTGTTAACTAGGGGGAAAAAATTGTGCTTGTGGGAGCGTCGCCCTCCCCCGGGCGAAGTAAATTTTCAAGATGGGTATCTTTCGGAAGGTCTCGTCAATACCTTTAAAACGAATGGTTGAACTATAGATCTGTGATAATGTGAAACAAAGTTATTGATATTTTTTTTTTTTTACTTTTAATAAAAAAAAACTTTGAAAAAAAAATCGTAATTATTATTATTATTATTATTATTATTATTAATATTTTGAGAATAAAATAGACTTTTTTTTTGGATATTTACTGTTATACTACTTTTCTGATATGGGGGGAGAGGGGGGGGGGCAAAACGTAATTTCACAAAATCCTTCATATCTCAAGCAAAAAAACAGATATCCCTAAAATTTTTGCTTTTAAATATAGCTAATACAAATGTCTAAAAATCGGTTTCTGGAATTTTTCAAATTCGGTCCCCAAGAGGGCAGGGGGGGGGGGGGGGGGCAAAACGTGATTTCACATGCGTAAAACGTGATTTCGCATAATGGTATATATCTCAAACAAAAAAAATAGATATACGTGAAATTTTTGCTCTAAAATATAGCTAATGCAACTATCTAAAAAACAATTTCTGGAATTTTAGAAATTCAGCACCCAGGTGGGGCAGCAAGGGGGGGGGGGCTATGGAGCAAAAACAAATAGAAGTACAGTTAGGCCGTTCAAAATTGGTACAAATAGGTTTTAAAGGCCTGCAAGTCGAATTGGGATATTTTCGATTGTGTAAAGTTATTAGCAGGGGCAAGAAGCGGAGAGGGGAGAAGGGGGCAAAAAAAAATAAAAATTGTTTTAGGTCGTTCAAAATTGGTACGTAGAGGTTTTCGATACTTACAAATCGATTGCGGATATTTTTGAATTTGTAAAATTATTAGGAGGGCGGGTAGGGGGGTGGGGCGGTAAGGGGGGCTATTGGGCAAAAACAAATAGAAATACAGTTAGGCCGTTCAAAATTGGTACAGATAGGTTTAAGAGGCCTGCAAGTCGAATGGGGATATTTTCGATTGTGTAAAGATATTAGGAGGGGCAAGAAGGGGGGAGGGGAGGTGGGGGGGGCAAAAAAAATAAAAATAGTGTCAGATCGTTCAAAATTGGTACGTAGAGGTTTTCGATACTTACAAATCGATTGCGGATATTTTTGAATTTGTAAAATTATTAGGAGGGGCGGGTAGGGGGTGGGGCGGTAAGGGGGGGCTATGGGGCAAAAACAAATAGAAATACAGTTAGGCCGTTCAAAATTGGTACAGATAGGTTTAAGAGGCCTGCAAGTCGAATGGGGATATTTTCGATTGTGTAAAGATATTAGGAGGGGCAAGAAGGCGGTGAGGGGAGGCGGGGGGGGGGCAAAAAAAATAAAAATAGTGTCAGATCGTTCAAAATTGGTACGTAGAGGTTTTCGATACTTACAAATCGATTGCGGATATTTTTGAATTTGAAAAATTATTAAGAGGGGCGGGTAGGGGTGGGTGGTAAGGGGGGGCTATGGGGCAAAAACAAATAGAAATACAGTTTGGCCATTCAAAATTGGTACAGATAGGTTTTAGAGGCCTGCAAATCGAATGGGGATATTTTCGAAAGTGTAAAGTTATTAGAAGGGCCGGGAAGGGTGGGGGGGGGGCAGAGGGGCAAAAAAAAATATATCAATCAAGATCATTCAAAATTGGTACATCGAGGTTTTCGATACCTACAAATCGATTGCGGATATTTTTGAATTTTTAAAATTATTGGGAGGGGCGGGAAGGGAGGAGGAAGCGGAGGGGCAAAAGAATAAAAATAGAGATAGATCGTTCAAAACTGGTGCATAGAGGTTTTTGATACTTTCAAATCGATTGCGGATATTTTCGAATTTGTAAAATTATTAGGGAGCTCATATATATGCAATCGCGCACGGGTCTACGCTGCCGAAGGCAGTGGGGACCCGGTGCGACATTTTTCCCGATCAGAGTTTTTTTTTTTTTTTTTTTTTTTTTTTTTTTCCACATGATAAAAATTAATGCAATTTTGAGAATCATTAATTATAATGATTCATTTAAAAATAGTGACCAGCGAAGCGGGCGTAGCCTGCTAGTCTATTTATATGCATTTTAATAACGTAGCCCGACCCGACGAAGTATTTTATTCTATATTCAGCCCGTTTTAGGCTTTCAGTAGTTATATCGGTGAATTCTGTAACAATGAAATTTAACAAAAGAAAATATTTTTATGATTAAACTTGCGGTTTGATATAATTAATTTAACTAAAAAATAACAAAGATATATAACATTACTGATATATAGAGATGGGTTATCTGCACTCTGGAGCTCAGACTGAACGCAGAGCTGGACGGGGTGTGCGACAGGTCGTGACCTTCGGGATCGTATTTCGAAGATCACGGACAGGTGCGGTCGCACAAGTCCTCCAGCTCTGTTTTCTAAAGAAAGTGTACTTGTGTTGTTATTTATACGTGTTTCTTTATACAAGTCACATTTTTTATAAGTAGTATAATATATAAATAGTGTTGAATTATAGTGCCTACATTTATTTAAAAATCTGGTGTGAAACAACCACACGACTTCCATTACCCACTATTACACGTATTACATGCAATTTTTGAAGATAATGTTAACAGAAGACATGGAATTGTCCTAATGAAATAGACACCTAAAAATTTTCCGGTAAGGGAAAGTTAATACACGTGTAAAAACATAAAACAGAGTTTGCACAGCGATTTTTTTTTTTTAAAGAAAGGGGAAGAAAATTGGCAGAGTTTATTTATTTGAAACACCAAGTTTCGAGATGTAAAACTGATCTGTCTGATCAGGATGACTATTAATTTTCCTGTGATAACCAAGTAAAGCATGAGAAAGGATATCTAAAATGGGTTTATGTAACAATTTTCAAGAAAATCGTTAGAGCCGTATTTGAGATACCGATTTTTACCAAAGCTTGACAAAATTTATTGTTGGCCAGAAAACAACAATTATATGTAAAAGGATATTTAAAAGAGGGTCAATATGGCAAGTTTGAAAAAAAAAAAAAAAAAAAAAAAAAACATACAGCCGTTTTGACAGGAAAGCATTTGCAGGACCTGAAATTTAGCTATTTGTACAGGGCGCCTATCAATTTTCCTGAACTAACCAACTATATCCTTCGAAAGGATATATAATAGAGTGTTTATACAGCAATTTTAAAGAAAATCGTTAGAGCCGTTTTTGAGATATGGACTTATGGCCTCACTTCCGGTTTCAGATGTCCCACTTCTGCTTTTCCAATTTTCACCAAAATTTGAAAAAGTTTATCTGTACACCAGAACAGTTTCAATTCTAAAGTTTCGTAGTTCTGTCTTTATTAGTTTCCGACATATAATAGCTAGAATATTTTCCACATACATACATACACACAGAGACCAATTGCTAAAAACCACTTTTTTGAACTCAGGAGACCTTAAAACATGTAAATCAGGTGAAATCTCGATATCGAATTTTTCGACCAAATACAATACTTCCATTACCTATGGTAGTCGGGTAATGGAAGTAAAAATAAATCAAATACAAGACTCTTATTAATGTGTCTTGAAACTTGCCAGTCTTGATCAACTTTACAAGTAGCAGCCACATATCAATTTCAAAATACCAAATTTGAATTTCCTGAAGTTATTTAAGTTATGTTGATACAGGGTTGTTCGGTTTTTTTCCATAATCGAAAAAACCTGGTTAAAACCGTCCCAGATAAAATACCATTTCGTCCACTTTTATTCACTATTAATTATTTGCGATTATTAAATTAAAAGTTATCTTTATTCTTTCAATTAAAAAAAAAAAAAAAAAAAAAAAAAATTACTTCCATTACCCTACTACAGTATGTAATGGAAGTATTTGTATTCGGTCTGAAAATTCGATATCGAGATTTCACCTGATTTACACGTTTTAAGGTCCTCTGAGTCCAAAAAAAGTGGTTTTGGGCAATTGGTCAGTGTGTGTGTGTGTGGGGGGGGATCTTCTGGCTATTATGTATCGGAAACTAATAAAGATAGAACTACGAAACTTTAGAATTGAAACAAGTCTGGTGTACAAATGAATTTTCCATATTTTGGAGAAAATTGAAAAACCGGAAGTGGGACATCAGAAACCGTAAGTGGGACCGTAAGTCCGTATCTCAAAAACGGCTCTAACGATTTTCTTCAAATTTGTTACATAAACACTCTATTAGATGTCCTTTCGAATGATATAGCTGGTTAGTTCAGAAAAATTGACAGGCGGTCTGTATAAATAGCTCAATTTCAGGTCTCGGAAGTGCGTTCCTTTAAAACCAGCTGTACGGATTTTTTTTCAAACTCGCTATATTAACTCACTTTTAAATATGCTTTTGTATGTAATTATTGTTTTCCTGTCAATGATTGAGTTTTGGTAAAATTTGGTATCTCAAAAACGGCTTTAACGATTTTCTTGAAAATTGTTATATAAATCCATTTCTTTCTTATGTATCACGTAATTATTAGAGGAAAATTAACTGCTTCCCTGTTTAGGTAGGTCAGAAGTTTAGGTAGATCTCGAAAATTGGTGTTTCAAAAAATAACTCTACTACATATATATATATATATATATATATATATATATATATATATATTATTTTTCCTTATTTTTTACCTCGCTTTATGTACGCTTCGTTTTATATGTCTTTACATGTGTATAAAGTTTATCTTACCAGAAAAATGTTAGGTTTCTACTTCTTTAGGTCACTTTTATATCTTGTGATCACATTATCTCCAAAAAATGCATATAATATGTGTAATAGTTTGTAATGGAAGTCGTGTTGTTGTTTCACACCAGATATTTTATTAATATGTTTGTATAATCAATTTGAATTTTTCAAAATAGACATGGAATAAGCAAAATTTACAATATTTAATAAATGAAATATTTGTATTTTTCTAAGGGTGGATGTAAAGGTATATTTTATATCTTGAATTTCAATCCTCCACTTTTTCCCTCCATTGTTTACAACTGCATTGTCATTTCCTCTCTCATAGACACATATACCTTTTAAAAATTAGTTATTAAGCATGATGAAATGAAATGATTCACATACCTTTCATGCAGTTTTTTGCTTTCCGAAAATACATACGTAAGGAAATCATTGTAATCGTGACAAAATTTTAAATGTTACATGTGCTCTTAAGAATCTAGAACTGCCCTCAAGAATATAAAAGTGCCCTTTTATTACTAGCAGTACCATGCCCTTTTTTAAACCTGGGGATAATTCTGATAATATATACACACACACACATATATGTATATATTATTTGACTGACTATTCATCGTTCTTTTATTATCAAATGGATTATTTGTGTGTGTGTGTGTGTGTGTACAAATATGCCTTTTGAAGAAAGTATTAACATTATTGACTTTATACTTTGTTTTAATCATAATTGCTTTAGAGTCAAATTTTCAAAATTCTGTTTTTATTTTATTTATATGTTTGAGGCCCCCTCAATAATAATAATAAAACAGGTTTCTAGCGGGTCTATGTGTGTTTTTATGTTATCAGCATATTTCAAGAACAAATAGAAGCAAGAAATTCAAAATAGGCATTCTGAACTTGTATCACATAGCATTACTATACGAAATGTTTCGTTGAGATCAAGCAAATGGTTCGTGTACAAGGACATCCAACAAAATTCAAATATATCACGTCTATGAGAGAAATTTCTAGTAGGTACAATTTAGCAATTGTAAGCTTAGTTAAGAAAAATTAAATAAGCATATTCTTCTAAGCATAAAAGCATATTGTTGCGAAATTGTAAATAATTGTATTTATTTTTGTAAAAATTCTTTCAAAGAGGCTTAGTAAGTTGATAAATTGCTAATTTTGTGCATTTCTAGTTTGTTTTAGCGTTAAAATAGCCTAATTTTCCCTTAGAAACACATAAAAAAGCTCCAATAAGGCAGGTAATGGATATCGTGCCAAATTTGGCGACTTTTCCCCCTCCTTATTTTGTGAAAAAAAGAGAGAAAATAAAATCTGATTGGGCAAAATGTCGCACCGGGTGCACTGTGTACGCGCATTTACTCGCAAGTGCGTTCCTTTAAAAACAGCTGCACGGATTTTTTTCAAACTCGCCATATTAACTCTCTTTTAAATATCCTTTTGTATGTAGTTATTGTTTTCCAGTCAATAATTTAGAATACCAAATTTTGGTAAAAGTTGGTTCTCAAAAACGGCGCTAACGATTTTCTGGAAAATTGTTTCATTAATTTATTTTAAATACTTTTTCTCATAACTCGCTATGTAAACTCTATTTCATACGTCTTTATACGTGTATCAAATTTCTCTTACTGGAAAATTCCAAAGAATGCATGTAATATGTGTAATTGTGGGTAATAGAAGTAGTGTGGTTGTTTCGCACCTTTTTTTTTTTTTTTGAGATATGAAGGATTTGGGGAAATCACGTTTTACGCCCCCCCTCCCCCCTTCAAGGTGAATTTTGTAAAAGCGCTTCTTAGTGGGTGTCTAGAAAGGACATTGTCACAAAATTTCATACTTCTAAGTCGAAAACTTTTTTAAACATCAACATTTGAAAAATAATGTTGATTTCAGATTAAAAATTATATTCCCGTCCCATAAAAATACAACTTTTTTTTTTTTTTACTTTCCGAACATTATAATGAGGAATGTATTGTAATCATGTCAAAAATCCGAATTTGACATTTTGATGTTTCTATACGTTTCGAGGTCCCCTGAGTCTGTTTCAACTATTTTTACGATGATATATGTATATGTGTGTGTATATGTATGTATGTATGTGTGTATGTCTGTGAGTGAACCCGCTAGCGTCTAAACGCTTCGTTCGAATAAGCTGAAAGTTGGTACGTATATTGTAAGTCACCATAGTACGAACCCTATTGATTCTGGTGAATCTAGCACTTATAGTTTTTTTACAGGGACACCAGGAAAAATTCTTTATCATTATGGCCTATGTATGGCCAAATATTCAAAAGTGCGATAGCGTCTAAACGCTTTATTAATCTGAGCAAAAATATTGTACACATGTTATAGGTCACAGTTGCACGAACTGGTGAATTGATAGGAAAAATCACCAGGAAAAATTCTTTATCATTATGGCCAATGGGACCAAATTTTTAAAAGTGCGATAGCATCTAAACGCGTTATTCAATTGAGTTGAAAATTTATATGAATATTATAAATCACTGTTGCACTAACCATAAGCATTTTGGTGAATATAGCATTTATAGGTTTTTACAGGGACACAATGAAAAATTCTTTATCATTATGATCTATGGGCGCAAAGTTCAGTAGCGCTAAATAAAACAGCGTGTAATACGTGGAGAAAAATATTCAAACACTCTATTATGGTTTTCTCTCTTTTGTTTGTTAAAACAACTCCTCTTTCTTTACTTTATCTACAAAACTATTAATTACTCAATGTTCGGAAAGTCGAGTGGAGTCACTCCAGATTTTTTTACTTTTTCAATAAAAAGCATGTGGCAAAATAAAATAATTTTAAATCATAAAATGTGTATAGGGTTCATGCAATTTCCTTCAATTTCTCTGAGCAGTTAACATTTGTAATAAAACTGCAATAGAATTTACTATTTAGATTCTATCTTTGATGTAACTAATATTAGTAGTTTTCTTACAATTGTAATTTTTTCATTGATCTGGAATAACATGCAGAAAAATCTTAGCCTCCCCCCCCCCCCCCCCCCAAAAAAAAAAAAAAAGTTAAGTTCTGGATCCGCCACTGATCATATGGCTTACATTACACATATTATAAATTCTTTTTAGAGATAATGTAGACATAAAATTGACCTATCTTACGGCATGATTCTTATGCAAGAGTAAACTAATACGTATACGTCATAAAGACATATAAAACAAAATTTACAAAGCGCGTGATTTTATTTTATTTTATTTTATTTATTTATTCATTTCATTTATTATTTTTATTTTATTTTATTTATTTATTTATTTATTTATTTATTTATTTTGAGCCGTTTTTTAAAACACCGATTTTCTGAAGTCTAAAACTGATCATTTTTCATGCAATAACCAAGTAATGCAAAAGGACGTATGAAACGGAATTTATGAGCAAATTTGAAAAAAATCGGGTTTTTTTTTAAACATGCTTCCGATTTCCAACAAAATTTGGCAAATTCATATGTTCACTGGAAATCAACATTTACATATAAAAAAAGATATCTAAAGGGGATTTGATAGGGCGATTTTGAAGAAAATCTATAGAGCCTTTTTAAAGGAATGCACTTTTGTGATCTAAAATTGACCTATTTCTTTAAAACGTCTTTCAATTTTCCTGAACTAATCAACAAGCATATAATATAAATGGACATCTGAAGAGGGTTTATATAGAAACTTAAAAAAAAAAAAAAAAAAAAAACTAGAGCCGTTTTTGAGATAGGAACTTGTGGTCCAAGACTTCTTAGTTGCGGCTTTTTCCATGTTTTACTTTCGTTTTTTCAATTTTCACCAAAAATTGGCAAAATCATCTGTACATCGGACCTGTCTTTCACCATTCTATTTTTATTTTTATTTTATTTTATTTTATTTATTTATTTTTTAGCGATATGATAACCAGAAGATTCATATGTACACACTAACAACATATCAAAAATAACTTTTTTTGGACTCAAGAGGCTCCTATAAATTCTATGAAAACTTGATGTGAAATTTTTTACTGAGTGTAATATTTATAATACCGACGGTAGTCAGAAGTAAAAATATTAGATCAGGTTTATAAGTATTTACACAAGTGTAAATGATTTAAAATTTATTTCAGGAAATAAAATAAATTTCGCCTCCTAATATTTTCGCCCTTTATTTCGCCTCCTTCTTGAAGATAATCGTAATTGTTTTCTATTTCTATCATCTTTTTTATATCTAGACCTATACATATCTATATATCTAATAATATATGAAAACCTCTAATATTTTGAGATATTATATGAACTTCAAGATAAAATTTTACAATTTTATTACAAATATACCAACTTGATATCTATTATTGTAATTCTAAAACAATGGATAAACTCAGAGTTCGTATACCATATTGAAAATGCCAGCACTTGTCAGCACCTTTACATCACTGGGCGCGAAAAACCAGCGCGCGAAATCTTTCAAAGTACTGATGCGGTTTCGTTGTTTAGAAATAATTTTATAAACATTCCAGGTCCCATTTCCTGCCGACTTCATATTCTTCTCCTTTGTATTCCAAAATTCATATTGTTACATTCTTCTCGGTCATAAAGTCAACTTGCTTATAATATTAAAAATATTTGTTTCTTGCAATCATTCATAGACTTATTAGCTCTTATAGTTTTTTACAGAGACATAAAGAAAAATTCTTTATCAATATGATCTATGGGCTCTAATTATTTGAAATGGAACAGCATTATATTAAACAACATTCTATTTGGCGATAAAACTCAAACAAGCTATCATAATTTACTTTTTTGTTTATTTGTCTTGCTTTAATTGATTTGTAGAACCGTTAATTAGTTAGTGTTCGAAAGACGAATGAAGTCTTGTATCTATAACACAGATTTCTTGTATCTATAACACACATCCCTTTATTTTAAATTAGATAAACATATCTAATAAGATGCGGAAAAACTCTATTATTATTATTATTTATTTATTTATTTTTGTGTATGTGTGTATGTGTTATTACATAACTTTAAAATTAGTTTCATTATAAACTAGCAGGCTTTGCCCACTTCACTGGGCACTATAGTTAAATAAGTTGTCAAAATCCCATATCATTGTTAATAACCTACGTTAAAATTTCCGATGTGTTCGGTAGAGGTTTTCCCGCTTGCAACGTGAGAAGTCCGGGTCCACACTGCCTTCGGCAGCGACTTACCCACTTCTTATCGCTTCCCCAGCGGGTAAGTTCGAAATTATGTGAAATCCCACCAAAGTAAATAATGCGTACACTTGATCCACATCCATACATCAAAATTCGCCAATCTAAGATAGTTTAAAGCAAATTCAAAAGGAAAAACGAGATTTTACACGTGTTTCTTGTCCCCCCCCCCCGGGTGGTAGGGTAAAGGAGGAATTTTGTAAAATCCCGTTACAATAAGTGTCGGATACATATAAAAAATTTACGCGCCAAATTTAGCGACCATTAATCCCGTGGATTTCCCAAGACAAATTTAGCGCTAAAAGGGAGGGTCTCGAATAGGCTCCGTCGTAAAGCCCCCCCCCCCCCAAAAAAAAAAAAAAAAAAAAAAAAAATCGAAAATTTTACACACTCACACACACACAAAGAAAGAAAATGTGTTTTTGGAAATATCCTAAATAAGATACATAGCTTTTTTCAATACATTTGTACCATTTCAGTAGAGCTCTACTAAAAAATCCGGAATTTCTGAAATTTTCCCCCAAAAAACGATTTCTTTCCTCCCTCCTGTCAAGAATTACAAAATCGTACATAATGTTTTATTTATACTCAAATATTGTTTCCTCATGTGCAATTTCTTCAGCGTGAAGTAATTTGGGGCCGAGTTATGCTTACAAACTTTTTTTTTTGCTTCCTACCCCCCAGGGTGAAAGGGGGGGGGGGGAGATTTCGATAAATTCCGTTACTTTAGGGATACATATATAAGCAATCCAAGCATCAAACTTTCTGACCCTGACCACAGCTCTCATAAATTTCGCAGGACAAATTTAGCGCTAAAAGTGGTGACTCGAATTTGCCCTTTGTAACACATACCTACCCCCCCCCCTACTTAAAAAAAAAAAAAAAAAAAAAAAAAAAAAAAGTGTTTTGAAAATGTCTTAAAGAAGACCCATGGCTGTTTTCAACATCTTTTTTCCATTTTTGTTAAAATTTTACTAAAAATCTGGAATTTGAACAAATTTCCGCCAAAAGTTGATTTCCCTCTTCCTTTCCCTTAAAAAATCGAAATTTCCTAAATCGCAATGTTTTATTTATTCCAATAAATCCCATTACTTTAGGTGTCGGATAGATACATATAATCCGAGCACCGAAATTCGTGACCGCAGCTTCCATAGATTTCTCAAGAAAAATTTAGCGCTAAAAGGGTTGTCTCGATTTTGACCCTTCGTAACCCCCTTCTCACAAAAACATCGGAAATTAGGAAAAAAAAAATGTGTTTTTGGAAATTTTCTAAGGAAGTCTCGTGGTTTTTTTTAACATCTTTGTTCCATTTTTTTTTTTTTGTAGAGTTCTTTAAAAAATTCGGAAATTGTGAAATTTCTCGCCACCGGAATTTACGAACAAAATTTAAATAAAAGAAATTTTAAATTTTCAGGTTAAAAAAAAGGGCCTTTTCTAAAATGTTATAAACGTAAATTTTTGCTAAAAAATTTACGGGATGAGTTTTTGCACTTGAGAATTAAAATTAGGTGTTCCATCAGCGGGAACACTGCGGCTGAAAGGGTTAATAATCGAAAATTTCTAAATTGCAGATAACGTTTTATTTATACTCATGTCTATTCTTTATATGTTCAATTTCTTTACAGTGAAGTAATTTGGAGCGGTGTTATGCTTACAAACATGTTTTTAACTTTTGTTCTCCCCATCCCGGCGATAACTGGGGAGGGAATTTCGAAAAAGTTGGCAGATTTTAGTTGCGTAAAGACCTAAATTTCTGCCAAGCGCCGTTGAATTCCATCCAGCCATTCTCACGTGATACCCGGACAATAATAGCGTTACAGACATACAGACACGATGACACACACACAGACAAAATTTTCTGAAGTAATTTTCGAATTTTATGGTGTGTGGAAAGTGAAGATATCGCTTTTTTTTTTTTTTTTTTTTCCTGATAAATTTACAGAGAAAAGTCTGATTTTATTAATATCGATACACAGCTTGATATCCAGTTACTGTAATTCTAAAAGAACGCATAGAAACAGCGTTCATGTTCAGGTACCATACTTAAAATTTCAGCTGTGCTTTTATGTTAGGCGTGAAAATAAGAGCGCAAAATCTTTGAAAATAATAGTGTGATTTCGTCGTTTATAAATAATTTCACAAACACTTGACTCCCATTTCTTGCAAACTTTAATTAGTTTTAGTTTCTTCAGTTATAAAATCAACTTGCTTATGTCCTTAAAAATATTTGTTTCACTCAATTCCTAGACTTCAATATTAATACAACTTATTTTGCTCAGGAATGTAAATTAATTCTTCATACCCAAGAGTAAATAAAATATTTAGTTTAATTTGAAGTCTTGTTTTTTTTTTTTACTTTCTCTTACCCATAAGGTAGAGAAAGTATTGTTTTTGGGTCAAATTTTCGAACGCGAGATTTTGTTATATTTACACGTTTTGAGGTCCCCTGAATACGAAAATCATGTTTTTAGCAAATGGTCTGTGTGTCTGTCTGTCATCAGCATATCTCAAAAACAAATTATGGCAGAAAGTTCAAACTTAGTATTCTAAATGTGTATCATATAGGGATGCTACACTAAGCTTTTCGTTAATATCAAGCAAATGGTTCGTGTACAGGTACAATCAAGATAATTCTAATACATTACGTCTATGGGGGAAATTGCAGGAAAATATTGTTTAACGTCTATAGACTGCACTAAACCAAATGAAACAAATATATGTATTTTGTAATAGAGACAATTAACTGGGGAAAAAAATTGTGTATGTAGGAGCCTCGCCTCCCCCCCTGGGGGGGAAAGTCCCCCCCTCGAGGGGAGTAAATTTTCATGATGGGTATCTTTCAAAAGAGCTCGCCAATACCTTTAAAACGAATGGTTGAACCATCGATCTGCGATAATTTAAAACAAAGTTATCGATTTTTTTTACTTTTAACAAAAAAAAAAAAGCTTTTTTTTTTTTTTTTTTTTTTAATTGAGAATAAAATGGACTTTTTTGGATATTTGGTGTTATACTACTTCTCTAATATGGAAATCGTCTGCCTTATCATAAAAGACAATTTTTTTAAATAATAATTTTAATAAATTATTTTTTAATAACCAAATAAAATTCTATATAAATGTAGGTGCATTAATGAAACGGGGAGTTGAGGGGGGCTACCGCCCCTCTCACACAGAACTAATTATCATATAAAACTCTTCAGAAGCTTAATATGAATTGTTTAACATAGGTTTACATAACAGTACTCGTTATCTTACCTATTAATCTGCAACCTGTATTTATAGTATTAAATTTCAGGGTAAGAGAAAGTCGTGTGAGTTACACACCAGATTATTTTAAATAACTACGTATTTTGAGATTCCGTGAATAATTAAACAAAGTTTTTAACAGTTGTTCTTTGTGAGTCTGTTATCAGTGTAACTTTAAAAACTAAATACCGGCAGGGAACTCAAGCGTTATATTTTAAAGTTCATATGAAATTCATACTTGAACAGTTTGATCAATATTGATAAGTTTCAACGAGTGATACGGATTAAAGTTGTCAATAAATGTGATTGAAAGTTATTGTTGAACATAATTTTAAATTTAATATTAGTCGTGAATTCTATAGAAATGTAGATATTAGTTTCAAATGTGGGTTGAGAAGGGTGGTACTCCCCTCCGCCCTTCCCACAGAAAATTATTTGTCAAATTAAATTATTCGTAAAGCTAGCTTAAATTCTTTTTACTATAGAATTTTATACAGTATTGATATTTTATTCCTCAATCTGAATTTCTCTTTATAAAATTTAAATGTAGGGTAATAAAAAGTCGTGTGGGTGCCACACCAGATTATATACTTTAAAATAAAATTTATTATTGAAAATCTGCTTAATTTAGTAAAAAGTTTTATATAACTTGTTAAAAAAAAAAATTGTATATTGTCAATCGTGGCATTATCAGTAAAATATCAGATTTACGTACAAAGTATTCATATAATATTAGTATTACGCGCAATGAAAAACTATTTAAAATAAAATGTGATCATATATGTCCTATAAATAAGTCTCTGAACGATTGTCTTCTAAATTGTTATGTTACTCACATCCGTAATACAGGTGAAATCTATAATAATAATAATAATATTAAAAAATAAAAATAAATAACTGAATAAAAAACCACAACGCCTAGACGTATCTTCACCACAGAAATGTAAACATCTTTTCTTCGAAACCACGAACGAGAGGCGTAGCCAGATAAAGGGTGTGTCAAAGAGGAAAATCGGCACAAATTTGTAAAATTTTTGGACTTTCTTTGCGAATTTAATTGATTTAAAATTTTATTAAAATACAGGATTTTTTTCCGCATTGAATTAAACTCTTTGAGATTGACGCAGCTTTTTAAATTCTGTTTTAAAAAATTGAAAGAGTTTTTTATAAGCCATTTAATGCATCAACCCAAATATTGCAATAAAACAGCTTTCTTAAAAAACAACTGTTGTTTTTTCATAAAATCTACAAAAGCTGCGTCAGTTTACGAAATGAGAGTAATCCAATAAAAAAAACCGCATCTCAATCAATTAATTTGTCACTGTTTTAAGTGCAAAGAAAGTTTTACATAGGATAACATTGGATTTTAGAAAAGGAAATGCTGAGTGAAGAGGGCCCTTAACTTACAATAACGTGTCAGAGACGAGGTAAGCCGACCGGGCCAAAATAAACGTGTTTTATCCGATAAACAAGTCGTATCAGACACCGACTGACGTATGCTGACTGGGCCAAATATCAACAAGATGTATCAGAGACGTAATGGGGTGGGTGGTGTAAAACGCAAATAAAATCTTACCCTCATTTTATTATATTGGCAACAGTACTTTTCCTTACACAATATCATAGAATAAAAATATTTATTTGTATTCTATTTTTTCTACTTTTTAGCATTAAAAACTTTTAAAAAATTTTTCCTTTTGAAGATAGTGGTGGCAGTATAATAAAATACAAGTAAAACGCTGCTAGGCCAGAAAACGTCTCAGAGACGTTGTAGAACTGATCACACTAATAGGAAGGAACATGGCGCAAAATTCATAACCAGGGGTCGTGAAAATTGATAACCACTATATTTTAGCTGGCGATTACGTTTTCAGCTTTAAGGAAACTCTCTCTCTTTTTATAGATATTTAATATTTTGGTGAAAAATTTGGTCCTAGAATCAGGCACCGATTAGACTCCTGATGTAGGCTAACTCTCGACGTTTTGATTTCCACTCATCTCACGCGTTTTGAGAGACTGTGTTGAAACAATACACTAATAGAGGATTTACATTACTTTTCTTCGTGCATGTTTCACAGCTTGGTGTTAATTAGTGCACCGTTTTAGATAATTGGTTTATATTTCGTTGCTCATTCGTTTTGCCGGTGTAATGACGTACCGATGCCGGTGGTGTACCGGCTTATTGAAAATAATAAAACCACCTTCATGATGTTAAAGCTAAACAGGTGTTTCCTGATATATCATTCCGTTCTATTAGCATTTGGTTTTATGCATAGAATTTTAATTTCTATATTCAAATAAATTTTTAAATCGAAAAAAAGGCGGGGAACATTTTTTTTTCACTAGCTACCAGAAATTTTTCCTGACGACCAGTTTTTATTAAATTCCTGGAGCCGCATAATTCTATTATAAAAACAAAATTTTCTTCTTTCTAAAACAGCGATTTTATAGGTAGAGTTTTTTTTTTTTTTTTTTATGTATACTGCTATGTGTACTGCGCCAAATTACTGTTCCTATGGTCTGACTACACGCGAATTTTATTCAGTTATGTCATGCGCTATCCGAAATTAAATCGTAAGGTTAAATTTTCAAATAACATTCGATAGAAACTGTTCGGTTATTTTTATTTTTTTTTTCAACACACACACATATATAGATATATATATAAGAAAACTTTTATTAAAGCTTTTTTTTAATATACATGTTTATAAAACATGAATTATGATTATTTAAGAAGCGTTTGCTTTAAGAATTTATCAGTACAAAAAGTTGATTTTACATAAATTCTATATCATAAACGTAGTAATTTTTTATTTTGATTTTTTTGCAAGCAATGCAAAAATATTCTTGTTTAGATTGGGCAAAATAGCTTAGAAAGTTGAAGACATTTGTAAGGAAAAACTAAAAAGGAAAAGAAATAACATATTTTCTGGCGTATAATGCGCAGGATTATTAAATGAATTTCATACCAGAAAACTTCCTTAATTGACAGTTATTTTTAAATGAGTTTTTGGTCTATAAATGTAGTCACTATGTAGTCAAAGTATATATATATATATAGTATTTATATATATATATATATACTAGCAGACCCGGCCACGCGTTGCTGTGACTAAGTTATACGTTGAATTATACGGCTGTAAACTATTTAGTACAGTCAAATTATTATTTACGAACAAAGACGAAAACGCTGTAGCCAATGTAAAAACCCACAGGGTTGAGATTTGAAACTTAGGTCAAAATTTGGAAGCGATTGATAAAAATTTTCGTAGTGTTGATATTAAGCACAAATTAATTTTATTGTAGGGTCCTATAAATTTTAATGGAGAAGTGATATATATTATTTCTAATGCTACTTTGGATAAAATTGCTAAAATGACTAATATATAAATTAAATTCTATTAAAATTTATTAAAATAAAAGTATAAAAGAAACAGACGATTTTAAAATCAATTTTTATGGAGGAGTGAAATATAATATATGCTATAATGGATAATTTTACTATAAAATGACCTCATCATTTTAAATATTTTAAAGAGGGCAACAGCTGTAGTTATAAAAAGGAAAACAATAAGGCTAAACCAGAAAAATAAGTAAATTTGATAAATATTTTAAAACTTTAAAATTGGAAATCTTATGAAATATTGGACATTTAAAGTAAATACATGTATCATTTTAAATAGAAAAAGATTTTGGAAAAGTTTAGTGTATTTTAACGAAGTGAGGAGAAGTTTTTGAGTATGTTAAAATTTTAATAGTAAATTCAAGTTAATAAAGATGGGAAACATTGAGGATTAAGATAAGAATAATTATAAGATAAAAAAAAAAAAAAAACTTTTTATATACCATGCTTTTAAATTTTAATATACTAATAATATACTAATTAAAAGGAAAATGATAAATATTCTATCATAGTTTGAAGTCAAATTTGTTTTCAAATGTCTAAATAAAATATCTGATGTAAGATACTAATATTTTGCAGCGGAATAGATTTCATTTCTGTCATCCTTGGCGAAAAAAAAAGAATATCGCCAAATTATCTGGCGAAAATATTTAATTCCTTTCAAAAATCATGGTTATTTTAACAACTTATATTAAAAGAGTAATGAATAAAATGAAACAATATTTCGTAGAATACATATTACATGTCATACATACGTACAATGAATAATACATATTACATTTCGTACAATGCATATATCTGGCATGTA
Organism: Salticus scenicus; assembly: GCA_963930645.1. NCBI lineage: Eukaryota > Metazoa > Arthropoda > Arachnida > Araneae > Salticidae > Salticus > Salticus scenicus. The sequence continues at coordinate 185,654,377 of OZ005657.1, forward strand.
TATTTTCGTGTTACGCTTTTGATCGCCAAATAATAATAATAATAATAATAAAAGCCAAGGGCGACAGAGTTTTGAAATTTAAAATTAAAATTTTGTCAATTTGACAGCAAAATAATTCAATCTAACACCCGCGATAACTAATACATATCTATACCCAAATATAAGGATTAAAATCGGGAAATAAATTTCCTCGATTTTTAATAATTTCTTACACAAAATCCAGTGGGCAATTAACATAGGAAATCTGCACAGACGGTCAGTGAGTCACACTTCGCTTGCGTATAGAACTCATAGATATAGTATAGCATATATAGAATAGAGTGATCATTGGGGAGAAAAAAGTTATTCCTTTTCATTTGGGAAAAGACGACGTTTTTACTAAAATATGGCCGTCTTTCCCCGAGTGAATACACACGGGAATACATACTAATATTTTAGCAAATAAAATTTATGAATAATTTATTTGCTAAAGGGGAATGGAAGACTCCAGATACAGTTTTAAATTCATATTTCTTTCTTTCTTTTCTTTTTCTTTTTTTCTTTTTTTTTTTTTTTTTTTTTTTTTTTTTCAATACCACTTAATGGCTGTTTCTAAAGCTTTTATTTATTATTTTTTTCGGCATCAAAAATCTTTGTACGATAACATGGGGATGAGAGATCTATATATATTACTATATCTATGATAGAACTACATTAGCACTTATCAATGTGTATAAAATCTTTAAATTGATTATGGCGTCAATTTTCGTGAGATGCATAATTTAACTTTTTATAATTTTTTAACGTTCACGTTTGATTAAATGTATTTATTTTTATGTCGAAAGAAAATGAACTCGTATTTTTTTTTTTTTTTTTTTTTTTTGGCAACAATTAAATTAATGGAACTCACAGATATTTTGGAGCAACTTTAATAAAGGTCTATAATTAACAAATAATTGCAATAAAACAATATTGTGGCAATAAATTGAGATAAAAACTATCCTATCTCTCAAGTTGGACCAAACTGCACACAGTGTGCAAAATTTCATTAAAATCGGTTCCTTAGTTTAGGAGTTTACCCCGGACAAACATCGTGACACGTAATTTATATATATATACAGATATATATATATATATATAGTATTTATATATATATATATATATATATATAAATAGTATTTTTTCTATACCATTATTCTATACCCTTTATTTTTTAAAGGTAATTTTTTCTTATTTTATGGAAGTTATTTACTGGAGAAAATTTTTCTATAAATAAAGTAGTGCGAAATAAAGGCGGGGCAAAAAACACTCCGGAATAAATTAAAATGTTGGCATCTATCGATTGTATCACCAGATTAAAAAGCGTTAGTTTTTAGTAAAATTTAAATCAGTACATTTATTTCCTCAATTCATTTTGTTATTTTACAGGATTACGAGTGTCCCGGCCTTTTTCACTTACTTTTCCACCACTATATTTTTATAGCAATTTTCTGCTTTTTTGATCGAGTAAACGATACAAGATAACTGTATAAAGATAATGAAGGATGAATCAGAGAAAGAATACGAACTGTAGCAAACTTATTTTTGTCAGAACTGAGAAAAACTGGTAATCCGTACAGGAAATATTTCAAAGATAATTTATTGCTCTTATGAACTAAAATCTAAAAAAAAAAATTATTTTTGAATATTGAAAATTGAAACAATATATCTGAAAAAGAGTTAATTAAAAACGTGTCATTTGTTATTTTTATTAAAAACACTTTAAAAACTTTTTAAATTATTTTTTATTTAAAAAATTTTAAAAGTATTATCCGAAGCTTTGCAACATCAGGGATTTTTATTACTGAATTAAATGAGCAGTTTTTAAATAATTTCCCTTTCACAGTCAACAGTTAAGTCTTCTCATAACATGAATAGCAGCAAAGTCAATATGAAGTCCGGTGAAGGTTGGACCAAGGAGTTAAGGAAAGTAACAGAAGCTGGAACTATTAAAAAATCACACGAGGCTATTGTAGGAGAAAAAACATAATGAACTAGCAGAAATAAACTATTAGCTATTTTATAATATTGTGCCAAATTATTGGCAAAATTGCAGCATCTTTAGAATTTATTGTATTTTTGCGTTTAATTATATTAATAGCTCATTTAATTCTGCTCATTTAATTCAGTAATAAAAATCCCTGATGATGCTTTGGAATTTCAAAGCGAAAAGCTTAGGATAATATTTTTAAAAATTTTTTAATAAAAATTAATTTTACGTGTTTTTAAAATGTTTTTAATTAAAAAGAAAAATAATAATAATTTAAAATTTAATTTTCTCTTACCTTGTTTTATTTCCCACTTTTTCAGCTTCTGTAGTTAACGTAGACCACACATTATTTTTAACAGCTTCTTCTTGTATGTTATCATCAACCGCAGAATTGGAAGATGAAGAGAGGAAATTAGAAAATCCTTTGGAAAAATCGGAGAAGCTGATTTTTCCATCGTGATCGAGATCTAGATCTTCAAATATGAGATCAGCATCATGGCTCGAAATATTTAGCCTGCTGCAAAGATCTCTGAAAGAGTCCACATCCACACACTGACTGCCGTCAAGTTCACACGACTTGAAGAAATCTTGAAGTTGAGCAGTCATGATGATTGTAGTTACATTTCGTGGGCAACCAATATCGTATAATAACTGCTACTTTACAAAATGGATAAATATACCATTCAAATTTAATACCCTTTAATGGTTTCTAAAAATGTTTTTTGGATGTCAACAATAAGGATAACCTAATTTATATTAATCCAATAACTCTAAATCACAATTGTGCGATTTCAAAGCAAGAATAGAATAAAGAATAAATAAATTCTTTATAACATACGACTTAAGAACATTTCTTCTCTTCACTTCTAATTTCTTTTAAGTGATAATTCTTAGTTTGTAACATTAAAAGAATTTAATTTAGAAAGTATAAAATGCTGATAAAAATTGACTTCATTAAAAATTCTGGATATCTTTTTCTATTAAAGATTGATAATATCCGTTAATAAATGTTAATCAATATATCATAGAAATTCCCGAATATTTCACAAAAATTTCAAAAAATAACATCAAGGATTATTGATTTGTGCGATATGATATTTTAAAATCCATGCATAGCAAAATTATTTCCGTAACCTTTGGGATCTCTATTTTTTATCCGATGTTATGCAGATTATTTCTAGTATATTACTTATTAGGAAAATAATTTTCAAAATATTAAAAAAGAAGCAAATATAACTCTTTTAAAATATATAATTTTTAATCTCTTCACAATTTTATATAAAAATAGTTGTATATAACATGCATATGAAAATGTAAAACAGATTAATAATTATATTTTTTTTTTATTATTATTTAATTCTTAATTCATAAGAAAATATATATGTATTCTTTTTTTCAAATACACAACATAAACTGTAACTGTATTGAAAATTTCAAGAACAGCAATATTCAACTTTCATTTGATTTTAGTATCATTTCAATATTTTCATAAAATTCATAAAAATCACTAAGAATAATATTTTTTTCTAACAAATACTTCGTGTTACTCAAAAATTATCCAAGCTTCAAAACATAACACTTTTCACCTTAAAAATATTTTTTTTTTTAAATCTTTTTACTGAGAATAAAATAATAATAATAATAATACGTAGACAATTCTAAAATAAATTATTTTCAAAATTCAGAAGATGAACCCAAATACAAACTTTCAACATCTTTGGTGCTAATCAGATTTTTATGTATATTTACACAGCAAATAATAATTTAAAATTAATTATCGGATGTCAGAAGAAATTTGCTTTATTCAACAATTAAAATTCTTTATCCATTTTATCCATACGTACCACATATATTAAAAGCCGCAGTAAAAATTGGCATGCCTTAACAAAAGTTTCTTCCGTTAACAAAATTTGCTTGTTTCAAGAAAACTGAACCTTCTTTAATTACTTGATACCAGAAAATGAAGGTCGCAACATACTGGAACTAGTAATTCGTAAACTTGAAACATATTTCACTATCCATCACATTTGTCACAACAGAAGCGAAAGAGGGAATAAAACTAGACAGTAGGTATGGTATAGATGTGTGTATTCTTCAACAGCTGTTTTCGGAAGCTAGGCCAAACAGAAACCACCTGCTCGCAATTCAAACGGGTGGGAGGAAAGATATGACAAGGCAACGAGATAGCAGAGTGTGTGTTATCATTTCGACATTTTTACGACAAACACGAATAAAAATTCCAAGGTGATGAGCGGAGGCAAGGACATTTTTTAAATGATAAAGCTAATTAAATGTAAATAAAGTTGAATATAATAAATTATTAAAAATATATTGTACGAGGGCATCGGAGGGTAACGTTATGAACTTGTAGGGAATTTTATATTCAATATTCATCAGTTTTAACCCTTAACGATAGGCATATTTTTCCTATTTTGAAAAGTAAGCCCCCTTTTGGCGTTTCTTTAACATGTTACACGTGTTAGAGGAATTAAATTTTAAACTGTAAATTCGGTTTTTATTAATTGTATAATATAAGAGATGATGTTTCAATGATATATATAATCGATGTTTCTTGGATTCTATTTGCCTTTTATGTATATCAAATCCCACTTTTAAAAATTTTTGGTGGCTGTTGAATAAAAAAGTCGCGCAATCTGTACGAGGTCGTGCTGCCTACCGCTTAAACTGTTGCCAAGTTTCCTAGCCCCGCGGAAGGCATCTAGTTTAGGAGACTATGGTCTGTCTAATCTACTGACATATAATAGATAAAATACAATTCTTCAAAACTAGTAGTCTTTATTAAATAATAATAATAATAATAATAATAATCCTTACCCTACAAGTTGGCAACACTACGCCAGGAGAAGTAATGGCCAAAATTTACTCTACCACTAATTTTGAACGGAAAATTTTGTCGTAAAATAAGTCTATAAATTAAAAAAAGAAGTTAATTATTCCACAACAGTTCTGTAAAGTATTCCTTAAAAAGTCTGGTGGTACGTTTCATTGTGTGTTGTTATTTTAAACATAAATTTAGACCTAAGAAATTCTTTCGACATATGGCAACAAAACAATATAAATTAGTGACTTAAAAAATAAAGAAAACTCTCATTTTCTTTCCTTTCGGGACCATCATCAGAATTGAATATCGAGGAATAAACCAACCACATATAAAAACTTCGCATTCCTGTAATTAAATGCAAATTAGGTGAAACAGCAGCGATATCACTCCATATTTCGGAAAAAGTTCGGAAATTTACAGCATTTCTCGGAATTTCGATAGCTCAAGATCATAAATTTTGTTGATTTGATTCAAAATTCGGTTTTCATTAATCAATCATTTGTTTTGCGAATTAACTTTAAATAAAAAAGACACGAATTTTATAGATTAACAATAAATTATCCCTTTTCTCAGCAATTATCGGAAAAAAAAAAAAAAAAGCTCATTTCAGCAATTACCAGGATTTTTTTTTCCCCCCGAAAGCAATGGTGAATCGAATTTCGGCAATCATCCGCAAAAACGTTTTGTTTTATCCAGTGTTGCCAGATTTTGTTTCTTTTTTATTCAATAGTCACCAATAATTTTGAGAAGTGTTATTTGATAATTAGACCTATTATAAGAGTGGATGAACCATTCCATTATTAAGGGAACATAAGAAAAGTTGCAAAGATGAAACCACGTTACTGTTGAAAAAGGTTATCTTTTTTGGCATTTATCGCGTTATTGGCAATTTTTTGTTCTGAATATAAATATTATTATTATTATTATTATTATTATTAAAAGATACAACAAGAAAAACTTGTATAAAACGAAACAGCTGCTGAAATTTATTTTTACCTTGTTATTAACATTTTCCAACAAAGTTCAAAAGTGTTTATAACTTCGATTTGTCTATACTCGCTTTCACTCACATGAATGATCATGGACATTTTTGAAATCATGTAAGGTATAACATATTTAAATTAATTCAATTTAGAGAATTAAGTATAGCATTTATAAACATTTTATAAAAATAATTACTTAAAAAGAACGAAATAATAAAATATTAAAAAGAATCTTACCTGTGAAATAAAATCCTTATTTTACATAACTTCTAGGGCTTCTAAAGTACATCTAATTACTATTTCTTGCTATAAAATTCTTATTAAATTAAAAACAATCTAACTTTTAAAGTGAAATAAAAATTTTAAAAAGAACTTTCAAAGAAAAAGGGAAAATATCGTCTGCTTAAGAAAAAGCAGATTTAGAGCATGGCAAATAAATTTCAATACTAGGCAATTTGGCTTTCTGTAGATCAACAGTCACATGACCTTTTTATGTGTTATTTTTGCTACTAAAAAAGGTTGTCATTGTCCCGTCCACTGATTCTGAAAAACTTGCAAAATCTGGCAATACAGGTTTGGTCAAAAAGTGACCATAATTCGTCTTCATCAACTGAGTAAGAAAAGAATGGCATTTTCTGGTGTTTATTTCGTAAAAATTCGGCTTCGAAATCTTATATAGCACAAAAGTCAGCTATCTTAAAATGGATCCACCAAAATAATCAACGAAGTTGAAAAAAAAATAATTCATGCGAGTAAATTTATTTTAATAAACTTCAAAGAATATATAGTAAATTCAAAGAATCTACGGAAAATTTCTTCAGGTTTACTTAAATGTTATTTTTAAAAAGGTTACTTTAGAAATGAAAATTTTCCACGTTTTTCACTACCCCAATTTTTATACAAAATTTATTCTATTTATTCACAAAAAAGAAAGGTTTAAAAATATGATAAAGACTTCTGTATAGAAATATTGGTTTCAAGAATCGCGAACTACCATGCTTGATACTTGATCATTCTAGTAATAGAAAACAATAAAAAAGACGTGTACCACATACTGAAAAGAAAATTGAAATTGTATTAAACGATATTAACTTAAAAGTTGGTAACAAATTAAATGTAAAACATGTTAAATGCAATAAAGTAAAAATTCTATAAATTTTATGTGAATCGAGTGCAGAGTTTAAACGCTAGTGCATTTTGTGTCCATGTAACGTAAAGATTTTTTTTTTTTTAATTTGTCCCTGTAAAAAAAAAAAAAAAAAAAAAAAACTGCAAGTCCAATATTCATGTTAATCTACACGTATCGTGCGACGATGATCTATAACAGCATGAACCACATACATATGGTAATTCTTTTTCCTGTAGGTTCGTGAGGATTTAAAACAGAAAATATGTATATAAAATGTATTTTTATTCATAAAATTACTATAGAACAGTCAAAAACTTATGATTATACATTCATAAGTATAATACTGTTCGACCACATTTGATGAAACCATGGAAGCATCTGCGCTAACTCAACGAGTCCAATGCTGAAATAGGGTTGACAGTCAACTGACTCGGAGAAAATGAGCAATAACAGAGCACGGAATTGCTGGATGTTTTCCAAATTTCAAGCTTGGCATCCCTCCAACATTTTGGACGCGTCCTCATTACTAGTTTTGGGATATGTGGCTGCACTGTACTAAGAATGAGTTATTGATATGATAACATTTTATTTCCATCAATGAGCGCGATATTTGTTTCTTTAGCTGCCTTAATAATTATATATTCATTAAGAAAGTCACAAACAATTTATTAATTTTAGATATTTATCCGAAGATGTCAAATTAGAAGTTTCCTGAATTCTGTCGCGGGCCGCAAAGTCATACACGGCGGGCCGCAGGTTAGCCAGCCCAGATCTATAACATATTACCTGCAAACATGCAGATAAAAAAAAATGAAACATTTGGACGCTATCATGCGGCGCGCACACACACATAAATACATATATACATTATCATAAAAATAGCAAAACTTAACTCAGCAGACCTCAAAATGCATATATACACCATATCTCCTAGTCGAATTTTTTCATTATTACAATATTTTCCTTACATAATGGATGCCCAGAAAGTAAAAGTGAGAAAGATTCACTTCATCTGTTCAAATAAATACCGTCCTCGTTCAAGGTTAATTTTAACGTCAAAAGCAGGTCATTGTAAACGTTGTAATAAACACATGTATATGTTCTTACACGTGTAATTCCTACTTGGGAATCCATTTATTCAAAAAGTAGTATTGGTGTGATAGACAAAAATATTGTATATATATATATATTGTCATAGCATAGCCTCCGAAACTAGATGCCTGTCGCGTGGATGGGAAACTTGGCAACAGTTCAAGCGGTAGACAACGCCACCTGGTACACATTGCGCGACTTTTTTATTCAACAGCCACCAAAATTTTTTTAAAGTGGGATTGGATATACATAGAAGGCGAATGTAATCTAGGAATCGTCGAATATATATATATCATATATCATTTCTTAAAATTATTGATGACAGTTGAATAAAAAGTCGCGCATTCTGTACCAGGTGGCGCAGCCTACCGCTTGAATTGTTGCCAAGTTTCCGAGCCACGCGACGGGCATCTAGTTTAGGAGGCTATGGTCATAGAATACAATTACATTTCATAATCTATACATATAATAAAATAAGATGTGTGTGTGTCATTGTGTGTGTTTCCAGAGAGTTTTACGAAAACGGCTGATGGCTGAGCTACAAAAATTTGCATGGTGGTTCGTAATGACCTCCCCTGATGCACCTCGAAGCCGGATTTTCGAATTTTGTTTTAGTTTTGTTTTAATTAATTAAAATGTTAAAATAAAAACCTTCTAATTACTGATAAATTGGCCATTTAATTTTAATCATTAATTTAATTGTTGCCAAAAAAAATTATCATTATTTTATCGACAGAAAAAAAAAAAAAAAAAAAACGTGAACAATAAAAATTACATTTACTTAAAATATTTAATTTTAATCCTTAATTTAATTGTTGCCAAAAGAAAAAAAAAAAAAAAAAAGAAAAAAAGATCATTATTTTTTCGACAGAAAAAAACCGTGAACAATAAAAATTACATTTATTTAAAATAAGGAAAGTAACTTTAAAAAATTAGAAAAAAAATTAGAAATATCAGTCGTATCATTAAATCCAACGGATTAAACAGCTTATCGATCGGACAATAAGATTTTTTAAAATTAACTAATGTATGTATTTTAGGTGGCAACAGCAGGAGATTGTATGGAAACCGTTTGGAATTTTTTTTAAATGTGCTACTAATTAAGTCACATGTTTTTTTTTTTTTTTTTTTAAGTGCTAGAGGCCTATTTCAGTTGGTACAGTTGTCGAATTTTTATAGGTCACTCTTAATTGGTGCTAGAGGCCTATTTCAGTCGGTTTATTGAATGGGGATTTATTGAATGAAGCCCCCAAGGCACAACTTTGACATGAGTCCCCCCCCAGGCCCAACTTTGACATGAGTCCCCCCCCAGGCCCAACTTTGACATGAGTCCCCCCCAAGGTACCCCTATTTCAGTCGGTACAGCGTTGTCGAATTTTTATAATACACTCTTAATAGTGCTAAGGGCCTATTTCAGTCGATTTATTGAATGGGGATTTATTGAATGAAGTCCCCCCAAGGCACAACTTTGACATGAGTCCCTCCCAGGCCCAACTTTGACATGAGTCCCCCCCAAGGTACAACTTTGACATGAGTCCCCCCCAGGCCCAACTTTGACATGAGTCCTCCCAAGGCCCAACTTTGACATGAGTCCCCCCCAAGGTACCCCTATTTCAGTCGGTACAGCGTTGTCGAATTTTTATAATACACTCTTAATAGTGCTAAGGGCCTATTTCAGTCGATTTATTGAATGGGGATTTATTGAATGAAGTCCCCCCAAGGCACAACTTTGACATGAGTCCCCCCCAGGCCCAACTTTGACATGAGTCCCCCCCAAGGTACAACTTTGACATGAATCCCCCCCCCAAGGCACACCTTTGACATGAGTCCCCCCCCCAAGGCACACCTCCCCCTCATTGGGAAAAAGAGAAAAAACGTTGTTTTGAGGCTATAAGACAGTTTGGACTTCCAACATTATTTGTTACAATATCTGCAGCTGAAACACATTGGTTTGATTTAATGAAAACTTTATCATGGAATTTAGATCGTCACGAATTAACTAAAGAAGAATTTGTCGATATTAACAAGTTTAGCAGTAGGCCTCTGGCACTAAATTAAAATCTGTCAATGTCAGATTTTCATGTTTTATTTTTATTTATTTACTTTTTTTTTTTTTAAGTGGGATTAAAAATTGCAGTTTTGAATTTTTTTTTTTTAACTTTCTTTCACAAACACAAACATATAGTATACAGCCTGTACAACACTAGACCAAATTGAAGTTCAAATTTCATCAATATTTAAATACATAAATGAAAATAAAAATATGTTTAATGGGAAATATATGTCACCATTAAAAGTTTAGTTGTCTAAAATATGGCAGAAATAGCGCTCATAGCATATTGTTACAAGGTATTAAGTCTTATTTTTACAAGGGATTAAATCTAAAACGGTGACAAAAATTCAAAAGTCGCCAAAGAGAACTATATTAAGGCGGTAATATGATCATGCTTACAAACCATGAATTATATATAACCACAAAAAATTAATTGTCTCATGCAACAGACGTAGCCGGTCATAGCATATTATAATATTTAGCGTGAAATTGTTATCATTTTTATGGTTGATCGGGGATAAACAAAATAAACATAGGAAATAACGTAAAAGCAAATATTATGTGCACCACGTATAGTGTTGTTTATATGTGTCTGGAATTCAAATATAAAAGGGATATTTCAATTTTTTCGATACTATCTATTTCGAAACTCTTATCTAATAAGCACCTAAATGCAAGCCTAATGCATTTCGCAGGTAAGCACTGTCGCAGGTAATAGGGGCAGGCGCCCGAGTTTTAGCGTATGACCAAATCGCTGCCGAAGGCAGCAGGGACCTGAAGCGAGCTTTTGAGCAATTTCAGTATTTTATTTTATTTTTATAAAGCAATATAGAAAAGAGTTTCCTTTAAATTTAGTGACCAGCGAAGCAGGCAAAGCCTGCTAGTACATATAATAAAATAAGATGTTTGTGTGTGTGTGTGTGTGTGTCATTGTGTATGTATTTCCAGAGCCTTTTAGGAAAACGGCTGATGGCTGAGCTACACAAATTTGCATGCAGGTTCGTAATGACCTCCCCTGATGCACCTCGAAGCCAGATTTTTGAATTTCTTATTAGTTTTCTTTTAATTAATAAAAATGTGAAAAAAATAACCTTCTAATTTCTGATAAATTAGCCATTTAAATTTTATCTATAATTTTATTGTTGCCAATTTTTTTTTCGACAGAATAAAAAAGAGGAAAAAAAGTACATTTATTTAGAATGAGGAAAGTAAATTAAATAAATTAGAAAATAAATTAGAAATATCAGTTGTATCGTTACAAATAAGATACCAAATGAAAGAAGCAATTTTTGTGAATCCAACGGATTAAAGAGCTTATCGATCGGACAATTAGATTTTTTAAAATTAACTAATGTATGAATTGTAGGTGGCAACAGCAGGAGATTGTATGAAAACCGTTTGGAAAAAGAAATAAAATCTGCTACTCATTAAAAGTCACATGTTTTCGTAAGTGGGATTAAATATTGCAGTTTTGAAATTTTTTTAAATATCACTGAGGAGATCCCATACTAAAGCTGTGGCGAAAGTTGTCGCCAATCGAAATACATTTACTTAAACGTTTCAATTATTCAGTTTTAAAAAAATCATTTTAATATAGTGACCAGCGAAGCGGGCAAAGCCTGCTAGTAATTAAATATAACATCAAAATCCAAATAAAATCTATCATTATATGTGTACATAAATTTTATGTATTGAAAATCTCAGTAATGTAAAGTATGCCGCCCATATAGTGTGGTGGCATAGCCTCCTAAAGTAGATGCCTTCCGCGTGGATCGGAAACTTGGCAACGATTCAAGCGGAATACAGTGCCACCTAGTACAGATTGCGGGACTTTTTTATTCAACTCACACCAATAATTTTAAGAAGTGATATATGATATATATAATCGAAGTTTCTTCGATTCTATTCGCCTTTTATACATATCAAATCCCACTTTAAAAATTTTTTGGTGGCTGTTCTGTTGACAAGTTTCTGAGGTACGCGGAAGGCATCTAGTTTAGGAGGCTATGATGGTGGTTATCGTCCTTGTGTCCCACCCGGTAGTAACCGGGTTCGAATCACAGAGAATGCATGAATGAGCTCTGTTAGAAGTAGTGATGGACGCTCATTGGATGCTCCTTCACAAATGGTCATTAATTCGACGATACCCCAGCGAATGCTAAGCTACAAGTGTCACGCGATTCGACAAAAAAAAAAAAAAAAAGTAGTTTAAAATATTATTAGCAAAGCAAGAGAAAATTTGAAATCCTAATTCAAATTTTAAATTAAAATTTCAGATAAAGACAAATTTCTTAATTTCGAAGTTTGCAGAAATTCAACAGTTTTTCTGCTAACCAAATGCAAGATATTTTAGAATTAATAAGTCGTAGGAAAATAATAGACCAAATTTCTAATAAAAAATACTGACCATAAATCTGATTTAAAAATCCAAATGTTGACAAATATGTCACTGTTTATCTCCTTAAATATCGATGATATATACACACTTTCCAACATCCTAATAAATATTCCGTAGTACTGTCCTACTTTTTTACACCAGTATATTTTTAGAGTATTTTTCATCTTATTTAATAGTAATTGCATTTGAAGTATCGGGTCAAGTAATAAGTAATGTCGTTTAAATAATGCGCTAATTATAAAACTATTCACACCAGAAAAAGTTTCAAGTATAACTAACATATTAGTTCACAGAATTGATGTATCTTTTAAATAGACAAAGTTAATACTTTCGCGACCGCATGTTTTTCTCCTTTTGACAGTTAGTTCTGCCTGTGGGCGTTATTCTCGTATGTTACATTATTTTAAATCAATGTTTTCTGTGTTCATATTTATAATATAAATGGATATACATTACAGTTATTCTCTTTGTAAACAAAGTATTTCTATCCATTATACATTGATTGTATAGATATTAGGAGTGTTTTTAAGCGATAATGTAATCTAAAGAAACGCTCACTGGCGGAGTTAAAATTTTTCAAGTGACGTGAATTCATGTCAGCTGTCACGAAAGTGTTAACACTTGCGCAGCCGCATGTTTTTGCTTTTCCACAGTAAGGTCCGCCTGTGGGCGTTATTCTCAGCAGTTGCAATATTTCAGAAGAAAATTTTTCATATTCACATTTATATTACAAATAGATATACATTATAGTTATACTTTTTCTAATCAAAGCATTTATATCCATAGTATATTGATAGTACAAATATGAATATTGCATATATTTTTAAGAAATAAGTAACATACAATTTGCGAGAGAAATGCCCACTGGTGGAGTTGGAGATTTTCAAATGACGTGAATCTATGTCAGCGGTCACAAAATTGTTAAAGTTCTTTTTTTTTTTTTTACTTTTTTACATATATAGATAGATTATGAAAATAAATATTAATAGATACCTTTGCATAATTACGAAATATAAGAAATACATAAGAAGAATGATTCATAAAATGATGATAATTTTTATTTATTTCCAATGGCATTTTTTTCTTTTCCAACGAAATACAAAAGAGTACAATACAATATAAAAACATAAAATTACAATTAATTAGTAACGTACAATCCGTTCTTTTTCACAACTTCTGTCCTACGTTTTGGTAGGCCATTTATCCCTCGTTTATAGAACTCTTCCGGTTTCGATTGAAAAAAAGCTAGAGATAGCGCGTTTCAGAGCTTCTTCGTTATGAAATCTTTTTCCGTTGAGAAAATTTTATAACGAACGAAATAAATGATAATCTTACGAAGCTACATCTGGGGAATAAGGTGAATACGGAAGAACTTCCCACATTTACTGTTTTAGTTTTCCTAGAATAATTCGTGCGACGACGTATGGGCGGGCATTGTCATGTTGAAGAGTGACGCCTTTTTGGTTGACCAGTGTGGGTTCTTTTTGAATTAAAACTTGATAAAGTCTATCCAATTGATGATAATTAACTTCGCCTGTGATTGTTTGATCCGTTGGTAACAGCTCGAAATGAATCACACCTCTAAAGTTTCAACAGACGCACAGCATCACTTTTTATAAATGTAAATCTGCTTTTGGTGAAGATTGAGGAGTCTCATCTTTGTCTACCCGTCTTTTTAAATTCGCATAGAGTACCCACATTTCGTCCCCTGTTACAATTTGTTCTAGAAAAGATGAACGGTTGTAACGTGACAAGAGAGATTTGCAAATGGCAACTCTCTGATCCCGGTTTGCATGGTTTAGTTCATGTGGAACCCACTTTCCAAATTTTTTAACCTTACCAAGCGATCGTAATTGGTTGCAAATTGTTTTCTGAGAACAGTTTAATGCTTCTGCAAGTTCTTTCTGAGTTGCTTGATTACTTTAGATCAAAAGAGCTTGTAACGCATCTTGATCAAAATGAGATACACGACCAGGACGAGATTCATTTTTCGGTGAAAGGTTCCTTTTGCGAAATCTTTCAAACCACCTTTGACACTTCCGATCGTTAAGAACATCTTCACCGGGGGCACCACGAATGTCTTCGGCAGCATCGTTCGCCTTTCTTCCCAGCTGGAATTCATAAAGCATGCAAATTGCCAACCTAATCCGGCAAATTGTTAGCACCGCCCCTTTTTCTACACCAGTCGTTTCTTAGAGTTTTTTTCTTCCTAATTCATCATAAATATATTTGAAGAAAACTATTTTAAAAAATAAGTGGTGTACAAAAATGGGCGGTACTAACAATTTTCCGGATTAGGTTGTCATCTATCATTTTGCTTCGATTCAATTTTCAACATACACAGGAGCAAAAGACGCTCCTACTCTGTGAAATATGTTTCTTCTAAAATACGTTATCCCCTTCTAAAATACGACTTATATACCTTGAAACTTTTTCTGGTGTGCGATAGTTTTATATTATACGCATTATTAAAACGGCATTACTTATTACTTGACACAATATATTTCTCTACAAAGTTACTGGTGTGAGAAAATAGGCGGGGCTAACAACACAACGGAATATTGATTAGGATGTTGGCAAGTATGTATATACAACGCCAGTTCATAGTTGCCAACTTTTAGACGTTTTTGCTACCAGAAATTTTTAATAGATTTCTTTTTATGCATATACTCGATAACAATTTTCAATAATGTCATAAAACAAAAATTTCTATAAAATATTTTCGGTAGCCTAAAAGCGTAAAAGTTGACCATTATGCCAGTTTCACTTCAAAAATTGATCGGTGATTATAAAATTTAAGTGATTTTAATACAAATAAGAAGAAACTTATTATTATTATTTTAATAATGTAATGTTTAACCCTTTCAGGGGCGGTGGTATATATTTTAACCACCTAGCAGCTGCAAAAATTCATCCCGTAAATTTTTTAGCAAAAACTTACATTTCTAACATAGCAGAAAAGACCTGTTTGTTTAACCTTAAAATTTAAAATTTCTTTTAGTTTAATTTAGTTCATGAATTCCGGTGGAAGTATAATTTAAATAATCCGAATTGTCTTGCGCCGCAAAAGGTTAAAAACTTTAATGACGGAGTTTACTTTTTAAAATAGGAAAATATGAGGTTTTAAAAATGTTAAAAAAAAACTGGTTGAGACAGCTGCGAATTTTCTCCTCTTAAACCTATAGTCAAATATAGCTTCGCATCTTAAAGATATCTAATGAGAAAGTCATAATTTTAATTTCTTTCTTTCTTTTTTTTTTTTTTTTTTTTCCCTTCTAAAATACGACTTTATATACATTTTTAACGGGTAAATTTCTCTAAAACTCTTTATTTTACTTATATATATATATATATATATATATATATATATATATATATATACATATATATATAAATTTATATCACTTAAAAAAAAATAAAAAAAAAAATAAAGATTATTGATGATGATAAATAAAGATTATGAAGGATATTCATGATCAAATATCTCTATGAAAGATACTCAAAAGACAGTCATTGAAATTTTTCTGATTCTCGTTAGATATCTTAAAAATATGAATTCATCTTATGTCTGTAGGATTAACATTACGGGAGAAAAATATTTATTCTTACACATGTCTTCTTACAGGATGTCAACTGCCGAAATTTTTTTTCTCTAATTCTTCCACTAATATATTCAAATATTAATTTCTTACTTAGATAATCGTGCAAACTTACTACTAAAATTTCCGAAAGAAAAATTCTGGTGAAAGAATAAATCGAAAAATTTAGACTGTCGACACCATGTCATAATGAAATTAAAAATATTTTGATTTAAATTTGAGGACTCAAGAGATTTTGACAAATTTGTTAACGCCTACAATCTGTTATTAAGGGGTTACATCCAGTTGTTTGCACGAAAAAACGTGTTTTTTGTGAATTTTTTGTGAAGAGACCTTTTATTAAAGAAATATATACAATACATATACATATAGCAAATTTAATGTATGTTAAGAATCCGTGATGAGTTTACAAAAATATTGGGTTCCGCTGTTCCTGTAGTAGATCTCCTAGAGGACTTCCACAAAAAGGTGTCTGGCGGTGAGCAAGATATCTCTGATCCAAATTATCTGAAATGAAAAAAACCAAAAGATTTATTTTTAGGATAGATGAATACAGGTAATGATCGTAGGAATAGTCAAAATTTTGATTTTTGACAAAATGGCGGCTTCCCAAAAAAAAAAAAAAAAAAAAAAAAAAAAAAAAAAAAATCGTTTTTTTCGTGAAAATTTACACTTGAAAGTGGCTGAAAAAATCGAAATTATTATCAGAAACCTTATTCCTACGATCATTACCTGACAAAAATATCTAAGAAAATCGTGTCAAAATTTCAAGTCAATCGGTCCAGCCGTTTCGGAGAAATTTTGCTCACCGACTTTGAAAACACCGTTTCGAGATAAACGCGTTTAAAGTTTTGGGAACCATTTAAACTAAGTTAAAAAAAATTTTTCCTACTTACATCGAGTCATCTATTCCAGGACCATAAGAGGAACCCTCTGCTTCATCATTTGCTTCTAGTACAGCCAACTGTTGTTGTCTACGTGACATTCTCCCCTCGCGCGTGCTCCCTTGCGCTCGTGCGTCAGAGATCAAGATGCGCTCTGCGTCCTCTTTTTCTACATAGGCATGGGCATTAGGCCCAAGCGATAGTCCCATTGCGTTCATGAAGTATAGAAGAGATGTTTTTCCTTCATTGAACATGCCGGCAGCAAGATAAGCAGCAATTTCAACGATCTTAGAGCCACATGGGATTATTTTTGGAGTTATTTTCCATATCAGCTGATTATTACTTACTGTATACCTAAAATTTCTAAATATAGCTCTCAGATATAAGATAAACCTTTTATATTCTTATTCTAAGAAGCAAAACATTATGAAAAGCATGGACAAGGGCATAGGGATAATGAAAAACAGCTGCTACTCTGGTTTACGCTCCGCCTACTTTAAAACGCTCAGAGACGTCTTTACAAATATGCAAATTTCTCCGAAACTAATTGCCGGATCGATATGAAATTTTCAGACAATATTATCAAATATATGTACATTCAAAATATGTAAAAAAAAAAAAAAAAAAAAAAAAAAATCGATTTTTTGAAAATTACAACTGGATGTAACCCCTTAAACAAGAGGGCTGAATAAAACAATTATTCTTTAAATGAAATTTTAGAATATTGGTTCCGATTTGGTACTCACATAGTTAAGATAAAATATAAAATAATAATAATAATAATAATAATAGGATTATTTGTGCTTTTTGTCTGAAATACTTTTTTCTTTTTCTAAAATACGTATTTAAGTACATTTTTAACTGGTAAATTTCTCTGGAAATCTTTATTTTATTTTTTCTTCTATAAAAAAGTATCACTTGAATAAATTAATAAATAAAATAAATAAAAATAAAATAAAATAAAATAAAAAAAAATTATTAATGATGATAAATAAAAACAAGCTGTATGAAAGAGACTGAAAAGACAGTCGTTGATTTTTTTTTTACTTATTTCGTTAGATATCTTAAAAATGCGAATTCCTCTTATACTTGTAGGCACACTTGCCAACATACTAATTAATATTCCGTAGTATTGTTAGCCCAGCCTTCTTTTTCACACCAGTATCCTTTTAGAGTATTTAATCGTAATTGCAATTGGAGAATTTTACTCTAAAAATTTACTGGTGTTAAAAAAAGGGCGGAATTCAAAATACTACCGAATATTAATTAGGTTGTTGGCAAGTATGCTTGTAGGTATAGTTGCCAACTTAGCACATTTTGGCTACAGAAAAATTTCAATAATAATTTTTAGTTTATTTAATTAGTGAAAAACGTTACAGTTCGCTGATTAAATAAAATAAATATTTCTATTAAAATTTTCCGGAAGCCAAAAGGTACGTAGTTGGCAACCACGCCTGTAGGATTAACATTACGAGAGCAATATATTTATTTTTCAACGTGTCTTCTTAACACTTTCGCGACTGCTGACGTGAATTCACGTCATTTGAAAAAATTTGTGATTCCACCAGTGAGCGGTTTTTTACTTTACATAGGTTACATTATTTCTGGACAATATACCCAATATTCAAATTTGTGCTTTAATGCGCTACGGATACAAATACTTTGATTACAAAGAGTGTAATTGTAACGAATGTTCATTTATATTATAAATTTGAATGCAGAAAGTATTCATTTAAACTAATATAATGTGAAAGAATAACGCCCAAAGGCGGAGCTTACTCTCAAAAAGACAAAAGCATGCGGTCGCGAAAGTGTTAACAAAATTAAAAATATTTTGATTTAAAATTGGTGACCAGTGCTTTTAACAAATTTGTGAACGACTACAATCTGTTATTAAAAAAGAGGGCCGGATAAAACAATTATTTTTAAAATAAAATTTTAGAAAACTGGTACTGATATAATCCGCGCATAGTTAAGATAAAATTTAAAATGATAATAATAAAAATAATTTGTTCTTTCTACCTAATATATATATATATATATATATATATATATATATATGCATTAATGATACAGATGTATTAGCAATAAAATGTTTGACAAGATTTCTTTAAACTTTGGGTCAATCATAAACTTTCGATTTTTTTATTAATACTTGTAGAATTACACTAAATGAATTTAAATAAATGATACAACTTTACCCAGTACGCAATTTCGAAATTTTCAATTAATTAAATTAAGGTAAAGACACCAGTGTTCGTCAATCCTATGATTCGCAATAGTGTTCGTCACTCTGACAAAAGGCATGTTAAAATAACCCTTAATAAACATTAATAAATCTGAATCCGCTCGAGCTAGATTCTCCGGTTCTAAATAATTTAACGCAGGCGGATTCAAATTCGTAGACGTTATTAAACACTTTAGAGAAAAAAAAACTTTTATTTAACAAAGACCTTTATTGGTTTCAACCTTTTTCAACAAAAACATTGTGTCCACAGTCGAAATATTTTCCATGACTCCAGTATATTTATATAATAACACTGCTCTACATGAAAATTGCCTCCGACACGACTTCAGCATATTCTTATATAAAATGACCTCCTGAATCCGAAATGGCCTCCTATTTTTTATCATTTTTCGGTGATTTTATGGCTATAAATTTTATTTTTAGGAGGGGGGGATTATTTTTATCGTTAAATATCTTCTGAGGGGCAACTGAGTTGGAAAAATCTAAAACGTAAACATTTGCGACAAGGGATTTTTTTTTTTTTTTTTTTTTTTTTGGGGGGGGGGGGGGATTTGCAACTGAAATTATGCATTATATATCTTATATATTTTTAAATCTGTTATTAATGTTATTTTTTAAACTTTATATTTTTTTGTTTTTAGGTGTTAATTATTTTTCATTCTTCAAATCAAATTCATAGTCATAAAATTATCGAACAGGGAAAAAAATTGAGGGAGAAAACAGTGGGTGACTGAACAAAATTGGTGTCAGATTCGTGTTCAGGAAGTCATTTTACATAAGAATCAGCAAAAATAGTACCAAATCTCGATTTTTTTTTTTTTTTTTTTTTTTTTTTTGCAGAGCAGTGTAATATTAACTTAATTAACTGTGCAAACTTGCTACCAAAAATTCCGAAAGGAAAATACTGGTGGAAGAATAAGGGAAAATTTTTTATCTGTCGACAGCCTGAAAAAAGAAGAAAATTGTAACTATGGTTTGTTTGAATAGATTTAAACAAACTTTTCGCTATAAAAATAGGATACTAAAGAAATTTGTAAATAGAACACATGCAAACG
Organism: Salticus scenicus; assembly: GCA_963930645.1. NCBI lineage: Eukaryota > Metazoa > Arthropoda > Arachnida > Araneae > Salticidae > Salticus > Salticus scenicus. Next base: position 185,674,668 of record OZ005657.1, read on the forward strand.
GCCTTCTAGTTTAACACTCTTTAGAACGATTAATAAATACTGCAGTGTTATAAAATATTAAATGCCGATTCCACATTTACCATGTTAAACCATAGCCTCCTAAACTTGATGCCTGCCGCGTGGCTCGGAAACTTGGCAACAGTTAAAGAGGTAGAGAGCGCCACCTAGTACAGATTGTGTGACTTTTTTATTTAACTGACACCAATAATTTTAAGAAGTGATGTATGATAAATATATAATCGTCGTTTCTTCGATTCTATTCGTCTTTTATGTATATCAAATCCCACTTTTAAAAATTTTTGGGTGCTGTTGAATAAAAAAGTCGCGCAATCTGTACCTGGTGGCGCTGTCTACCGCTTGAACTGTTGCCAAGTTTACGAACCACGCGACAGGCATCTAGTTTAGGAGGCTATGGTTAAGCCTTCTCAAGTTTTATTATTTATAAATGAACTATTACTATCAAACATGTCTACTTTTTGTTTTCTTTTCTTTATACTTGAAAAATATTGCTGATTTCAAATTAATTCGAAATAATTATTGCCCACTTGAAAATAAAAATGTTTTCTATTAAATTAATAAAAAGGTAAAAAGAAATAGCTCTTTGATAAAATAAACGGAATTTTTTTTATTTGTTATACTCGTATATGAGAAAAATTTAAGAAAACATTGAAAATAATTCCTTTGTTCGTTGCTGATATTTTACTTATCATTCGGACTCAATTAAAAATTCATGTGGAATAATTTTTTGATAACTTACAAATCTAGATATATCAAGATATACTTTTTAATAAAAACAACTTTTTGTATTCCAAAGAATACATGTTTCTAGAAAATGAGGCTTGTTTCTTTAATGTAGTTATCCAATAATCGAAATCGTGATTTACATTCTTAAGAACTATAATTTCTATTCACTGTTAGTCAAAACAAATTAGAAACTTATCCTAGCAGAATGACTGTTTTCTAATTCCAAGTCCTAAAATTTCTTTCCTCTCTCATTTTCCCTTGCCTTTTTTACTACTAATAATAATATAGAAAATATTATAGAATCAAATGGTTGCCATATAAATACCTAATTCACAAATCTGTCATTGTTGGATCGAAACAAAACGAAGAATATATTTTTTATAGAATATGTTATCCGCAAATGGGTGGGGTGAATGCACACTTTCCAACATACTAATTAATACTCCGTAGTATTGTTAGCCACGCCTTCTTTTTTACACCAGAATCATTTTAGAGTACTTTTCTTCATATTTAATCGCAATTGAGTTTGAAATATATTACTCTAAAAATTTACAGGTGCGAGAAAAAGTGCGGGACAAACAACACTACGGAATATAGTGCAGCCACGTTTCCTAAAAGTACCAGCGACGACGCATTCAAAATGTTGGAGGGGTGCCAGCTTGACTGGCAGTTTGTGATTTGGAAAACATCCAATAATTTACGCTCTGTTATCATTCATTTTCTCTGTGCCAGATGACTGTCATCCCTATATTAACAGTGGACTCGGTGAATTAGAGCTTGCGCAGAAGCTTCCATGGTTTCAGGAAATGCGGTCGAAGAATATTAATTAGGATGTTGGCAAGTATGTGAATAAGTTCCGCTTTTTTTGCCACTAATATGTTCCTGCAAAAAATTCTAACCTGTACAATCGCAAAAATAACTGTAAAAATATATAATTTTCTGTATAGAAACACTGGTGGCAGAAAAAGTGGAATTCTTTCATCCCTGTTATATGTATATTTCTATAATTTGCATAAATCCATATCTGGCAACTAGGCATCATACTCGCCGCCCCTTTTTTTATGGCATTTTCAGTGATGTGAAAGGTTCGCCTTTTTTGCTACCACTATATTTAAACAATAATCTCTATCCAATTTAATCACGATACTTTACTATAAAAATAAATTTCAGTATAATAATAGTGCTAGCAAAAAAACGCGGAATCAACCCTGAAAGTGTCCTGAAAAGAGAGTGGACAGTAAGAACCCCCGCTCGCAAATGTTACGATTTTTAACCACCACTAATTTTTAACACAAATCTTGCATAAATTTGTTTAACAATTCTCCTTGATTAAATGATGTAAAAATTTGTGTTCAATGTGGTATTAAAAAGATTCTATGTTTAGCAACTTTACAAAAGAGGTAGGGGAGCGTGGGAAAGAACCATCAGTGTTCTACAAAAATGGTGATTGAGAGGTTCTGTACATGTGCTTCATTTTAGCTAGTTAGTGGGAAAAAATGTATTTCGTAACTTTTGATTAAAGTTAGGTTAATTTAGGTATATTTTAAAGAAGTGTTTATAGTTATTCATATAGTCTGTGTAGACATTCTACTTTAAATGTTAACAAACAAATTATTTATTGTATGCATTTTTTTAACATGAGGAACTGTAAAAAGAAATCTGAGATAGTTTCAAAGGTTCAAGATATATATGATTTGACTTCAGCTGAAATTTTCGAGAAAGGTACAAATATTAGACACCCATCAACTGAAAGAAAAATATTTGAAAAATAATTTGGAGAGATAATTAAAAAGTAACACAAACATAAAGAGAAAGGAAAATATTATAGGAATAAATAAATAGACGAAGGGATAAAAATATAAATAAAATATTTTTAACTCCAGATAGATTCTGAATTAGAAGAATGGCTTGTGGAGATGCCTACAGCCAGAGCTGGAAGTCTCCGCCCATTTTCAGGATGAAAAATTTTCGGCTTCTTTGCTACTACTATATTTATACAGAAATATTTTCTGTGTTTTTATATTATGTGCCATGATTATATAATCACGAATTACAGAATATTGCATAAAAATAGTGGTAGAAAAAAAAGCAGAAATTTCTCATTAATGAGAGTATCCTGAAAAAAGGGGCGTAGAATTCGAGCTCTGCTAAATCCTCTCTCAGGCAGAAAAATGTGTATAATGCTTAATTTGTAAAATGTGGGCACACGTTAAATGTGTGAGAGGGAACTAAATATCATTTGTTTCAATTAATTTCAACTCTGACTAAAATTGACTTCTATGTTGATTATATATTTAATTTTCTCTTTATTTTACTATAATCCATTTCATATAATTCATTGTTACTATACCAAGAAGGTTATAATTTAATATTAGTTATTAATTGCCTTTTTTATTTAATTAATAAATGATAACAAAAAACATTTTGAAATATTGCCGTTGTTAGTGTTCCCTTCGTATCTGTTACAAATTTTCTCACATCCGGGGCAAATTGTAACAGGCAAATAATTTTGGAAAAATATTTTCTAAAATTAACGAAAGTATTTTTAGGAATGTGATAGATGAATATGTATGCTATGGGAAACAGCAATTATAAACAGGAAAACGTAAATACATTTCAAAATACATTTAATTTTCTAAAAACTGTTACAACCAGACCCGTGCTCATAGTTGCCAACCTAGCACCTTTCAGCTACCGAAAAAGTTTTATAAAAAAATATATTTTACTTAAGCAATTAAAACCCTTACAGTTCGCTGATTAAATGAAGAAATATTTCTATTGAAATTTTCCGGTAGCCAAAAGGTGCTAAGTTGGCAACTATACCCACGCTCTCCTACTGGCTTACAATATTCATCCAGCGAAATCATAGCAACACAGACAGACACATAACAATAAAATAAAATACAGCGCTAACAAACGTCTCCTTTCATTAAAAGATAAGAATTTGGTTTTGCAATATGTGAATGGCAAATAATTAATTATAATAATGAGCATCGCCTGTCAGGAACAATTTCGGTTAGACCGCTTCAAAACACAAACTTTTGGGAGCTTTTTTTTTTTTTTTTAAGAAATGCTGTGCATTTTTTTTTTTTTTTTTTTTTTTTGTAACTAATCTGCATAAAAGTAGTATTACAAGTATTAGAAAGATCTTTCAAAACTGAACATTTTTTGTGCGTATACTTTTCGCTTAATCTCAATATGTAAAAAGATATAAGTATGTGAATATTCGCTTTCAATCCATAGATTTGTAAACAACGGAAGAGTCATTCAAGTAATGAATCATTTATATGGATGCAGGAAGATTTTTGCAAGCCAATCAATGAAAGTTTATAACTATATATACCATTGCAATTCTAAAATACCTATGGAGGATAAATTAAAATATAATATATAAAATTCAATCATAAAATTTATGGGATAATAGTTATTACATCATTTTCTTGCAATCATGATAATATACTTATCTGATATAAACTTACAGTTGATTGTGACGTTATATTCATCAAATTAGTTAAAATCGAACCGTGAGAAGCACAGTGATAATTTGATTATGAAAATGTGTTTCAAAATTTTTGAGATTTGAGATATATTATTATATATTTTATTTTTATTTTTCATATTATATATATATACACTGATGGAAAAAAAAATCCCAACACCAAGAAAAAATTATTGCACAGTAATGAAATTTCAACAATACATTTGTCTAGGTAACATATTTAATTGATTAAAGTTTCAAGATCACAGGTAGAGCCATTGGCGAGAAGAGCCATTTCAAATGTGAAATGTTGGTACATTAGTAACCGGTGTAACCGCCAGAATTTTGAATGCAAGCATGCAAACGTGCATGCATTGTGTCGTACAGGTGTCGGATATCAGTTTGTGGGATGGAGTTCCATGCCTGTTGCACTTGGACGGTCAATGCAGGGACGGTTAATGCTGGTTGTGGATGACGCTGGAGTTGTCGTCCAATGATGTCCCATACGTGCTCGATTGGAGAAAGATCTGGTGATCCAGCAGGCCAAGGCAACATGTCGACACTGTGTAGGGCATGTTGGGTTACAACAGCGGTATGAGGGCGAGCGTTATCCTATTGGAAAATACCCCCTTGAATGCCGTTCATGAATGGCAGCACAACAGGTTGTATCACTAGACTGACGTACAAATTTGCAGTCAGGGTGCGTGGGATAACCACGAGAGTGCTCCTGCTGTCATACGAAATTGCTCCCCAAACCATAACTCCAGGAGTAGGCCCTGTGTGTCTAGGCCGCAGACAGGTCGCTAGCAGGCGTTCACCTGGCCTCCTTCTAACCAACACACGGCTATCACTGCGACCAAGGCAGAACTTGCTTTCATCAGAAAACACAACAGATCTCCACTCCGTCCTCCAATGAGCTCTAGCTTGACACCACTCACGTCGCAAACGGCAGTGGTTTGGAGTCAGTGGAATGCACGCTACAGGGCGTCTGGCTCGGAGCTGTCCTTGAAGTAACCGATTTGTAACAGATCGTTGTGTCACTGCGGTGCCAACTCCAGCTCGAATTTCAGCTGCAGACGCAGTACGATTAGCCACAGCCATACGCCGAACACGGCGGTCTTCCCTCGCAGTAGTGCCACGTGGCCTCTCGGAACCCGGTCTTCTTGAGACAGTACCTTCCCTTGACCACTGCTGCCAACACTCATGCACAGGGGATACATTCCTGCCAAATCTTTCTGCAATATCGCGGAAAGAAAACCCACCTTCTCATAGCCCTACTACACGACCTCGTTCAAACTCAGTGAGCTGTTGATAAAGGCTTCTTCGTCTTCTTAGAGGCATCCTTGACTAACATTAACCCACTACGTCAAATCTCAACTGTAAATAACGATCACGAACCTTACAGCGCTTATTTAAAGCAAACCTCATTTGCATGTTCATAGTGACGCTACTAGCGCCACACTTATGCGCGTAGCTCGAAATTTGAATCGACTTCATCTTTCAGATATATAAACACGCCTACCAAATTTCGTTTATCTAGCACAGCTCCTTCCTGGTGTTGGGATTTTTTTTTTTTTTTCCATCAGTGTATATACTACTAGCAGGCGACGCCCGCTTCGCTGGCCACTATATTTAAATGAATCTCCAAAAGAATTGGATCATTATTTATATTTCACATCACATTATAAATAAAAACTAAAATAATTACATTGGAATCGCTCTAGACCTCGCATCGGGTACTCGCTGACTACGGCATCTCTTTCTCTGCCCGCACTGTATCGGGAGCGGGTTCCCACTGCCTGCAGAAATCTCTTTCCTATGTATTTCAGTATGGGTATTTATTGACGATAGGTGGGTCTGCCATTATTTAAGAACTACGATTTTAAAGATAACTGTATCTCAGCGTCTATTAAATATTTTAGTTTTTGAACCAAGTATTTTATTGCTCATGCTGTTTACACTGTATTACAATTTGATTCCGACCAATGTAATGAAATAAAATAAAAGGTAGATTTTCTTTTAGAAAGAATTAAATACATAAAAAACAAATAAATTCCAATCAGTTTAATCCTTTCTACTATATACTACCATTATTTCCTGACAAATACTATAAATTAGAAAAATAAAAAAACTTTTAAAGAAATTAAATTAACAAATGAAAAATAATTGTTGTTATACTACAAAAATTATGCATAAACATAACTGTTATAAATATGTTTTTAAATTTTAAATTTAATATATTTAATTTTTTCTACTGCATTACCATTTTATTTTCAATAAATATAATAAATTAAAAAGAGAAAAAAGACTCGCCCTCAAATAAATGTATTAAATAAAAAATAAATTGCATAATATAGCCGTTGCTAAGATACGCAGACGGTTACAATCGAAGAATAAATTCATGAAAAATGAAACATAAAAGCTAATTTTTAAAATCGAAAAAACATTAATTTAAAAAATTCAAATTCGAAATTCGAAAAAATCTCAATGAGGTGCACATCTGCAGGGTCCCAGGTACCTATATGCCAAATTTGGAAGCTCTGCGATTATTGTTCATAGTATTGTTGCGTAGTATTGTTCATGTTTAGATAAATGTATTTATTTTCCTGTTGGGGGAAAAAAAAAAAAAAAAAAAAACCTCGTAATTTTTTTTTTTTCTTCAACAATTAAATTATGGATTAAATTTAAATGGCTAATTTTTTGCTATTATTAGCTTATTATTTTCATATTTTTATTAATTAAAAGAAAACTAAACAGAAATTCGGAATTCTGACTTCGATCTGCACAATGATCCTTCGGGGGGCACCTTTGTGTTAAATCTCGTGACTGTCCGAGCTACCGTTTTCGAGATCAGTGAAATATATATACAAATATTGCTCACTTAATAGTATAAGATATATATATTTCCTCCATGAATATTTTAGAATGGACAATATTCCTGTGACGTCACCGTAGGTAAAATCGCCGAACACGTGGCCGATATTTTGTAAACAAATTAGATTCAACATGCCATTTTATTGTTACGCATAACATTTTCGTAAATATTTCTGCAGTGAAACTTAATAATAATGTTCAAACAAGAACAAAAGAGAAATGTAAACAACTGAATCGAATGATAAAGTTAAGACTATTCCATAACGTAAAATTGCAGAACATTTTATGTATACACACACACAAACATACATATATATAATGAATAAAAGATTAATAAGAACATTTTATACACACACACACATATATATACACATCAAAGCTTAAATAATTAGAATTTCAATCATTTTAATAAAGGAATCTATTAGATAGAACATTCATTTAAATTTGTTAACATCGCCACAGTTCACATGCCATCTTTTAATATTACATATGTTGATTAATATTAAAGTATATTACTAAAACTGGATTAAAAACAAAACAAAGTTATCACTATATCACTCTTACTTCAATTTCATATAATCTGTAACTCTTAGAAATAATATTGCAAGATAAAAATTTGCAAGCCACAATGCTTTGCTATGGTAGAGTTGAGAACTGTTTCCCCAAAACAGCTGATTTTTTATAGTCTCGAACCCAAACGAGGAATATGGTCCATTACAACGATTCATTACTTGAATGACTCTTCTGTTGTTTACCAAAATCTTATTCTTCTTTGGACTGTAAGTATTATTAGTGACTTTTAGATTCAGAGTGTACGCATAAAAAAATGCATAATTTTGCAAGATCTTAGTTGTGTAAAAGTTATCCAGTTTATTTAAAACAATAGAAACACAGTACTTCCCACGGTCGCTTTGTTTGGAATCGATTTATTCGATTCTTTAAATTTTGAACCAAAATTTAAAATTTCACAACCAAATTACCACCGTGTTTTGCTCTGGTTAAAATACCTTTATTACTTTTCGTAGCCCATTCCATTTGAAAATTTTTAATCGATAATTAATAATTTTTTACCTGTATATTTAAATTTGTATATATTTCATTAACTGATGTTTTGTATTCATCTTATTAAATGAGTTTTTTATAATTTTGAAACATTCTCATAACCAGATTTTTTTTCTTTTTTCCTTAAATATTCTTTATTTTATTTGTTTATTAATTTATTTATTTGAAGCTGTAAAATGTGATTCTTCACTAATGAAAATTTTTCATTTTACAGATTCAAAGTAAATTTGAAAAAAAAAAAAAAAAAAAAAAATGGAAAACAATAACTAGTTTAACGGTGATGAATTTTCTAAATGTGAAAATAGAATTTAAAAATGTGTATTAGTACATGTGATATGTAATGGGGATTATTTCCCCATAGAAGAGCATTAGTTTTGTCTTCCAGCGACGATAAGCAGATTGTCCCCTAAATTTCTTATCTCTTTCCACATATATATATCAGGGTTGGGTTTTAGCCGTCAAAAACTAGTTTTTGACGTGACATAGGTTTAAACCAGGTTTTAACCGGTTTAAACCGTCAAAAACCCCCAATACATTTTAAATACGCTAAAAGTAAAAAAAGAAGGCTGTTAATAATAGCAAGCTCCAGCATTGTTTTTGTTTAATTATAATGTTCCTTAATTTTAGTATACATTGAATTATATTAAATTCAATTCTATTAATTTATATACTTTTCTTTGTTTATGACTTAATTTTCAATTTTTTACGCGTAATTTCTTTCTGGTGTGGATTTTTTGCATATTTGGTTAACAAGCTTATTTATTTATTTTTAATAAACAAATATGCAGCATTAATTTATTTTTATATTTGGAGCAAATTCAGAACAATATAATGTAAAATAAGAATAAAATTTATTTTATAAATGGGAAAAGAATGAAGTACTGGTATAAAAAGATTAAAATATATATAATTTAATCTCTTTATACAAATTTTTGTCTTGACTAATAATCATTTCTTACTGGTATAAATTTATCTTACTTAAGGAGTATCTCTTGAAATTAAGGACAAATGAATAATTCACCATATCACTAAAAAAGAAATAATTGCTTACCTTTCCAAATGATGAAATGAGACTTGTTTTGTGTTTAATTCAAATTATGGAAACTTCAAAACATACAAATTTTGAAATTTGTACTTTTAATAATTACAGCATACATTTACTTATTTATTTATATTACTAATATCCTGGTTCAAAAGAACCACGTAACATACGGTAACACATCACTAATTTTGAGCATTTTTCCAAACCTAATCTATTTCTTATTTTGGAATGTATATGTCCAAAGTTTGAAAACATTCTTTCAATGGAGGCGGAACTGGCTGGACAAGAATGAAGAACAATCACCATTTTTACAAATTCAAAAAATGGACTATCCTTTTCTGTAATTCCATTAAGAATTCCTTTCCACCAAGTCACTGGATTAGTTAGTCTACCACTTTCACTAAAATACGATGCAGGAAATGGTAAATCACATGCTTCAAATGCAATTAAGAAAGGAAGACAATTAGGAAATTTTTCTGTTGCCCATAAACGAGCAGACTCAATTTGTACACTGTTTAATCCATCTCCTTGATATTTGGGATGAAGAAGATATGCTAAGAAATGAAAAGGTTCTAAAGATTGCAACATTCTTTTTTCCACAGTTTCAATGTGTGGCTGCAGAGATCCTTCCTTCATGAGACCAAGCCAAGCTGAACACGCATCAGCTAAAGTTGCACTATCCCGTTGAAGAACGTCTAGACAAACACTAATCGGTTTAAGTTGCATCAAGATATCTTTACATTGCTTATAAAGATTATAATTGTTGATCAGATTAGCAATATCTTTTTCAATTTTATCTTCGTGATCTTCAACTATTTTTTGATAAAATGGTCTGTTTCTCAAAAACGTATTGATGCATACAAGCTGGCTATTCCATCTTGTATCGCATTGTAATTGAGGCTTTATAGATTCTGGATACTCCTGAAGCCATCCTGCAGGTAAGTGATGATTCCGAAAGTACTTTTGAACTTTTATTACAGGTTTTATAATGGCATCTGGTGTAAGATCTTGGCCTAATAAATTTAGCCAGTGAGATGAGCAACCATAAAAAAAAAGATCTTTGGTACTCTCTTCCAATTGAAGTAATTTTCTTGTTTTTTCCATCACTTTTGCATTATCGGTCACAAGAGCTTTTACATCACAACCAAATTTGATTTTGGCTTTATTGATTGCATTTTCAATGATTTCCTTATGATATTCAGCATTTTTTACATTTGTGCCACTGTCAACAGCATCAAGAAAGACAGTTTTACCTGAGACATGCAAACTGGATGCAATGACTGGGTCATTATGGATGTTACTCCATCCATCTTCAATTAATGTAACATTTTTTCCTTCAAGACTTTTCTTTATTTTTTCTTCTACTTCAGCAACAACCTCATCAAGAAGTGTACCAGCTAAAGCTTTTCTACTAGGAACACGATAGCCTGGTCGCAATGCAGAGACTAAGTCTTGGAAAGTTGTATGTTCCACAACACTGAATGGAATATTGTTGGCATAAAAAAATTTTGCCACTAACAAATCCAATTTTTGAGCTGAAGAACCACTTGTTTTTACAACGAAAGAATCCAATTTGAATTTTTTGGCTTGGGTTTCAGGTACTACTAGGTCTGATTCTGATCCAGACACATAATTAATGTCAGGATTTGAGTCTCTGTTTTTCAAACACTGAGATAAATGGTTTTTCATCCTTTCAATATGATTGGAACGTACATTTCCACAGTATTTGCATTTTGCACATACCTTTTGATCTCTTTCAACTTTATGGAAATGCTGCCAAACAGGATCAATTGGCCTTCCACCACGATTCATTTTTAAATTTGGAAATCAGGTGCTCCTAAAACACACACTATTTACAGCAGACTTAAATTTCAACTGTCCTGTCCTAAAATCATTCAGCTCATCAATTAATAAGCTATCTGTTATCTAAGTATATCTAAGCTATCTAAACTTAATAAATAATACTGAGGGGAAACAAATCTTCTTACAAGGAATCTTGAATGGACCAATCAACTTAAAGCAGGTGTTGTAAAACAACCAATCACTGAAAGTAGGTGGGAGAAATGGGAGATTGGAGTGGAAAGGAAACATTGTGACACAAAAACTTTAAAATGAAATAACTTTTGATCTAATATTCAGATTGTAAAAATAGAAACAGATTTGGAATCCTTGCAGCAAAATGCATAAATAGACACCAAATATTAAAGCATTTCGCTAATAAATAAAAAAGATATTAAAAATACATCAAATTAAGCAAGGTAATTAGTTAAAATTTGAACTAAAACTTAATAAATTAGATGAATTTTTATGAAATTGCAAAAATGGAAGTTAATTAAAAGGAAAATAAATCAAAATTTTAATAATTAAATAAAAATTAAATAAATTAGAAAAATGCCAATTTTTAAGAACAACTTGAGAAAATGAGAACAGAAACTTAATAAATTTAATTAATTCTTATGAATCACAAAACAGAAGTTAATTTAAGGGAAAATAAAACATAATTTTAATAATTACTCAAAATTTGATCAATTAAGAAAATGTTAAAGTTTGAGAATACATAAAACAAAACAATTTTCTACCATTCCAAAACCAAAATTGAGAACAACTGATCTAACAAAAATGTCATAACAGTTGTGATTAAATAAACTTATACCTGTACACTTCTCTACACCTGACACCTTTTTCTTGGAACAGATAAAGAGTAGAAGAGATAAACCAGTTCTATTTCTTTTCCCTTCCCTTTCTTAAGCCACCCTATTAACAAGAATACAGGGACGAAATTAAGAAAAGCTGTTTTAGTGTCAATATTTCTTGGTACCGGTAGGAAAGCATCTTTGAATATGCCCTATTCTGGGGAAAGTACATACCTTCATTAGATTTCAATTGTGATGGATTACTTTCTGCATCTATCCATAAAAAAGTTTAAAAATCTTAATTTATTTCTGCAAAATATTAGATTAAACCTACACAATTTTAATTGCTACAAATATAATTAAGGATTTATTAACTGTACATCATTGCTGAAACTAATGAAAAGTATGCATTCACAATAAAATGATTGATTAAATAAGTGTTTGACAATTTCTATTAAAAAAATTGTCACATTATTGTCTATTATCAGTTCACGTTCGCAATTCTTGAGATACATTCTACAAATAGAATGTATCTCAAGAACGCACTGGTAGGGCAAAGGAAATGATGGGTTTTATGTTTTATGACTTAATAAAACCCCTCCTACAGCATCAGAAAACAGAAACCCATGTTTGTACGCTTAAGAAACAATTCTTATGAATTAAATCACTCTCAGGCATAGATTCTGGCTGTGCTACAGAGAGAATATATTTTATTGTTGTAGTTTATACTCAGTAGTTTTAATGCATTTATGCTGCTTTATTTAAGATTTATTAATTAAAGTCTATCCAATTCTGCTAAATCATTTCTTTGATAATTTTTTATTACAAATTAGGTTTTTGACACTTTTTGACGTTTTTGACAGAGAGGTTTTTTACAAGCCGGTTTAAACCATGGTTAAAACCGTCGCATGTCAAAAACCTGCCAACCCTGATATATATGAATTACTATTTTAAGATCTTAATAGAATGTTGGGAATACTTGAAATACGAATTAACACTACAAATAGTATAATATCGAAATGTAGGTTTTAGTGATAACAATTTATATGACACTCTGAAGATTACATATCTTCAGAAAATGTGCTCTCTAGAAATTTTATTTTAAGCTAAAACAGATTTAAAATAAAAGTGTTAAATTTGCTACTGACTTTATACCAGAAATATTTCAATGAACGTTTATTATATATATGACAAAATGCCTCATTTAACGGTCCATGGTATTCGAGTTAAATCAATTCTTTCAAGTTACAAACCTGTCGTTCATTGCAGACGGTTTGAATCTTTAACGAAGACGTTCTAACATTTTAAAGCAGTAGCAGTACTTAGTAGGGCCTTTTAAGTTTAGCAATTGCTTAACCCTTTCAGTCGCAGTGTTCCACTAGCGCTTCAATGTTAAGCTCGATCCCTACGAAGTGGATCATTCTATTTAATTTGCAGGTAAATCGGTAGACAGAAGGATGGGAACCTTTGCTTGCGATCGCGCGCGCGAGGTGTGAGTGTTTACGATTTTGATTTGGCTCGTGGTTGTTGCTTATTGCTTAATTCTTTCTTCACAATTTTAAGTTCATCTTGACTCCTGTCAAAGATTTGATTGACGATATATATATTTTTTTTTTTTTTTTCATTTATCGCAAAAAAAGCTCTGGGGCTAGTGTTGTCGGATGATCGAAAGTAAATTTCTCGAAACAGTTCTCAAATTTCTTCAAATTAAGGTGATATATATACATTTTTTTTTTTTTTTTTTTTCAAAAGAAATTTCAAACTGAATTTTTTTTTTTTTTTTTTTTTAAGTTTAAAAATATTTACCAAATTTAAGCTCACATATATATTGAGTAAACAATAAATTTAATATAATTATGATTATTTTATTATTATCCTTTTTTTTTGGATGTATCTATGTCGCAACATGAAGGTTAAAATCTCAGTTCTTGACATTTCAAATTCTACTATCTAAATCAGATTGACAATATTTTTTATGAAATTGTGGTTATTGGTGTTTTTGAATACGCTTACAAAGATGTACAATTAAAAATTTTCACTGCACACATCACACACTCAACTGCATTTTTACTTTCTTCTATATGTAACATAGAGAAAGTATTGGATTCGCAAAAATTTTCGACCTCCGTTTTTTGACGGATCTACACGTTTTGGGATATCCTGAACACGAATTGATAGTTTTTAAAAAATGTCTGTCTGTCTGTGGTTTCTTGTTTTCACCGTATCTCACGAACCAATGAATGAAATTCAACCAAACTTGGTATATAGTTGGACCCTGGCGGGCCATTGTGCTAATTAGATTTGGGAATCAATCGCCCAGCAAGTGGCGCTGTGATCGCAACATTTCATATTTTTCACCGTATCTCACGAACCAATGAATGAAATTGAACCAAACTTGGTATATAGTTGGACCCTGACATGGAATGGTGCTGATTAGATTTGGGAATAAATCGCCCAGTAGATGGCGCTGTGATCGCATTTTATGTAAACTTTTAACATTTCAGTATAGGACAAAATTTCGTATAAATGTACATAATGAGTGTTATTTTAAACTTGTGATTGTAAAATTAATATGAATTATTGATAACAGTAGTAGTTAACTAGGAAAAAAATTTTGTGCATGTTGGGGCACCGGTTCCGCCCCCGGGGAAGTAAATTTTCAAGATGGGTATCTTTCGAAAGGTCTCGTTGATAATAGTAATAGTTAACTAGGAAAAATATTTTGTGCATGTGGGGGCATCGGTTCCCCCCAACTGGGGGGGGGAGTACCCTCCCGGGGGGGCAAAGTTTCAAGATGGGTATCTTTCGAAAGGTCTCGTCAATACCTTTAATACGAATGGTTGAACCATAAATCTGTGATAATTTGAAACAAAGTTATCGATTTTTTTTACTTTTAACAAAAAAAAAACGTATTTTTTTTTTTAACGAAATTTAACCAAACTTGGTATTTAGTTGGTCCCCGACATACACTGGTGCTGATTATATTTGGTGATCAATCGCTCAACAGGTGGCGCTGTGATCTCATGTTTTCTAAATTTTTAACATGGCAGTATAGGACAAAATTTCGTATATATGTACATAATGAGAGTTATTTTTGGCTTGTGATTGTAAAATTAATATAATTTATTGATAATAGTAACAGTTAACTAGGAAAAAATGTCTGTGCATGTGGGGGGAACGCTTCCTCCCCTGGGAGGGAAGTACCCCCCCGGGGGGGGGGGGGTAAATTTTGAAGATGGGTATCTTTCGAAAGATCTCGTCAATACCTTTAAAATGAATGATTGAACTATAAATCCGTGATAATTTAAAACAAAGTTATCGATTTTGTTTACTTTTAACAAAAAAAAAAAAAAAAAAAAAAAAAAAAAAACCTTAGAAAAAAATTTGTTTTTTTTTTTTTTTTTTTTTTAATATTGTTACGGATTGAATATGTATTACTTTTAACAAAAAAAAAAAAAAAACGTAATTTTTTTTTTTTTTAATATTGTTACTGATTAAATATGTATAGGAAAATATAGAAGAATGTCTTGTGGTGGCCACAACATACTAGTTTTTTTAATATTGTTACTGATTGAATATGTATAGGAAAATATAGAAGAAAGTCTTGTGGTGGCCTGACTGGGGAGTAAACATTTTTTAAGTTTTCCTGAATTTCTTTGTACAAGAAAATCAACTTGCACTGCAAAATATAGGAAATAAATATAGTTCAAATTTCTTCAAAACATGCTTTAAATCATCTATATACTTATAGTTGCAACTTTTGAAAAAGAAAAGGATTGAAAAGTGTGAATTGATTAAATAAAAATTACAAGAAAATACAGTTCTCACTCGGCTTTTTTTTTTTTTTTTTTTTTTTTTTTTTTTAATGCCCTGTCTGTCAAAAGAAAGGAACAATTTGTACTTGTTTATGTTGATATAGAATGTTTTACATTCATTGCATGTATTGTAGCTAATGTTAATTAATAATAATAAAAAAAAAAAAAACTTGCACTATATTTTTAATCATACAGTGCATTGTTTTCAATCAATGTCCAATTCAATGCGCAATTGATTTCAATCATATGATGAAAATAATATTTTAAGTGCAATTATATTAAAGTAATAATGCAGTAAACTGATTTTATTCCAGTAAATAATCTTAAAGCATTACATTAAAACTTGTTTTGAGGTACACCACCTTTTCACTAATTAAAACTAAGTTTTACATTACCCTCCTTTTCTTGCATTAAGTATAATTTAATGTAAGGTTTATTCACTTTTTTTTTTTTTTTTTTAACATGAATGTAAATAGAAACAAAATAAAGTCATTTTCGTTTATTAATATAATATTAATTATCTTATACTTGCTATTTAGTAATATTTGGAAAAGCTTTCATAAATATTACTGTTAAAATTTACCAAGTGCATGAGGATTTTGTCAATTTTTACCTGAATTGCCTGAATTCAGATTCTCATAGATATATAAGGGGAGGGGGAGAAAAAGAAGAAACTATTTTCGTGCGTATGTTAAGAGGAAAAAAAAAAAAAAAAACTGAGTCCGAAATTGAAATTTATCGTAATTCTATTGAACCTAACCTGAATCTCTTCTCCGACCGTCCTATTAGCTCAGTGCATTTGCATTTATCTCCAAAAATAAGTAATAATAATTTAAAAAAACGAAGTCCGAAATCGCAATCTATCGTATCTCCCCTTCTGCTTCCTATCCCTCCGTTTACGGCCTGTCTTACCTGCAAATTAAATAGAATGATCCACTTCGTAGGGATCGAGCTTAACATTGAAGCGCTAGTCAGTGTTCCCGCTGATGGAACACCTAATTTTAATTCTCAAGTGCAAAAACTCATCCCGGAAATTTTTTAGCAAAAATTTGCATTTATAACATAGCAGAAAAGGTCCTTTTTATGACGGGAAAATTTAAAATTTCTTGTACTTTAATTATGTTCGTAAATTCCGGTGGCAGTGTAATTTAAATGATCCGAATTATCTTTCACTGCAAATGGTTAAAATACTCCGTAATAAATTGAAATGTTGGGATCTATACAACTTTTACGAGTTTTTCTTGTCGATAATGTTTACTTATAAAGTGATTTATTTACTAAATTTAATATTATTTGAATTTAATAAGGTTTACTTACAAATGTTTCAAACCGAAAATTTCTCGAAAAGGAACAATGCTAATTTTTTATTTTTTAAATATTTATGATCAGCTATGTGTCTAAAAGCCATTTTTAAAATTAGTTTAGTAATTTTTAAAATAAATTAAGTAGTGAACCTTAAAGGGCTAAATGCAGAGCCTGATTAAGGGGGAAGCACACATTATCTCCGCTCTCACTGGAATATTTTTACAATTATTTTTTACTTCATGTTATAGAAATTCCACGCTTTGACGAGGAAATATTTTTTATAAAAAATGAACGGTGTAAAACAATCCAATTTACTCACCGTTATTAAACACCAGAATTCTTTTAAAATAATTTTTAATGAGAATTTTCTGTTTATTATAGGAGGAAAGTATTTGTTAAAAAATAACGGTGTGAGTATACATAATGTGTGCTTCCCCCTTAATCAGGCTCTGCTTAAATCCAAGTTATTTCAGGAAAGATTTAAAGCGACTGTGGCGTATTTGGTAACGTAAGTGGCTGCAACGCGGAATTTGTCAGTTCGATGCTACTTACAAGAAACTTTAAATAAATATATACAACTCATATTCAAAATATTAGAATAATTGAGAAAAGGTAATAAGAAAGAAATTATTTTCCATTTAATTATTTTTGATGCTAAGTAAATGCAATTAAATTTCTTATAAATTATATCTGGAATGTTTAGATAAGATTTTAACATTTACAAAATATAAAATACGATAAATTAGGTATACAATAGCTTTCTGAAACACATCAAAATATTAGAATAAAATTTAGATTGGTTCAAAATATCAGAATATTTTATTTTATGCAAAAATATTACAGTAGGAATATCAAGTAAATGGTTGTTAATATTTTGTAGCATCCCCTTTAGCTTTAATAACAGCTTACAATCGATCTTGTATACTATAGACAAGGTGTTTACAAACATTTCTATCAATATTAGCCCAAATAGACTTTATACGTGCCACTAACTCAGTTTTAAATGAAGGGGGATTTTCTTGGAGATTTTTATTCATTATATTCCACAAGTTTCCGATGGGATTAATGTCTGGTGAGTTTCGTGGCCATGGAAGTACCTTAATGTTGCGTTGGCAGAAACAATTCTTAGTTGACACCGAGGTGTGCGGTGACGCTAAATTTTGTTGAAAGATGAAATCATCTTCAAATAAATCTTCTGATGATGGAATCATGTAATATTCCAAAATTTCTTGATATATCTGAGAGTTAACCTTTTCGTAGAGAGATAACTTTCCAGGTTCTTCTGTGCTCATGCAACCCCAAACGCCCGAACCATGACACTAGCAGCAAATTTTACCGAACGTTTAAGGCATTCTTTATCAAATGCTTCTTGCTTCATTCTCCAAACTCGAATACCTTGATTACCATATGAAACACAAAACATACTTTTATTACTGAATAATATTTTTTTTTTTACAATCTTCTTCGCTCCATAAAAGTCTCTATTTACACCAATTCAATTCTTATACGCTCTTGTTTTGCAGTCAAGAGAGGTTTTTTTTCCGTACAAGAGATTCAAACTCAAATTTATGGAGACGTCTTATTGTTGACGATGTAGAAATTTCAACTCCTTCTTTCCATTTTCGGTGCAAGATTCGCACACTTTTAAAATGGTTTTTCTCAACTACAAGCTTCAGTTTCCTGTCATCTCATTCAGATGTTTTTGGTTTTCAGCGCTTTGGTTAAATGCACTTTATTTTATGGGTAAAAATTGCTAACGTAAAAATTTTTTGCCTTTATTAGCTTGACTAGAAAATCCCATCCTGCACACCATAAAAGAAAAGGGGAGTAATATATATAGATATAGATATATATATAGATATATATATATATATATATACTTCAGTGTTGAAAACAGGGTAGAGACTTCAAAATGGGGGAGGGAGGGGTTAAAAAATATTAGTTTTTTTTTGTGAAAATAAAAGGATTACTGTTTAAGCCTTTGTTGTGTGCTAGTATGAGAGGGGTGGGGAGGGGCAAAGGTGAAGAATGAAGTTTATAAAGATAAGAGAATTTTAACATTGAATTTTTAACAACAAAAAATAAATAAATAAATAAAAAAGTTTTTATGATCTGAAATACAATAATTTAAGTTTCATTTTTTCAACAAACATTAATATGTATATAATTTTTAACTATTTTGGAACAATGTTTTCTTATAATAAATTTATTTCTTTATTCTTATTTCTTAATATTAGATGTATTTAATAACCACTTTATTTATTTATTACACTTCAAATGTGCAAAACATAGAAAAAATATTTTTAAGTAATATAGAGAGGTATTATTACTTTTTCTGTATCTATCTTCTTAAAAAATCATGTCCGAAATTTCGTAACGATCGCCGCGGCCGCCATTCTGTGTCGAACGTACACCTGGAAATAGAGCATGCTTCTAAGTAAAATTATATTATTACGCGTACTAAGTTTGATTTATTTATACAAAACACCTCATTATTTAAAATAAATCATTATAGTAAATATCCTTTTATACATTTCAAGACAACAGATCACCTTTCAAAATAACTTTTGTGAAAAAACAATCGGCGTTTTGATCGTCACGCGATTTGGACATTCCTGTTTCTTACTTAAGAAAAGTGCATTTACAGCAAAAATATTTTACAAAAACATATATAGATACTTGGAAAAGTTTAAAAATGATTTTAAAGGTAGATAAAAGAGTCTAAAGTACTTACTTAACCCCTTAACGCGCGGTGTCCTCGCCACGAGGACGCAAAATTTAAGATCCAGCTGCAAAAATTCATCCCGGAAATATTTTAGCAAAAATTCACGTTTATAACATATCAGAAAAGGCCGGTTTTTTAAACTTTAAAATTTAAAATTTCTTTTAGTTTAATTTAGTTCATGAATTCCGGTGGCAGTATAATTTAAATGTTTCAAATTGTCTTGCGCCGCAAAGGGTTATCGTATTTTGCGTTGAAAGAATACTGTTGTTTCGATCGTTACTTTTGGACATAACAAAAATGCAAATGATATCTTTTTAGTAAAATCCTTCTATCTTCAAAAAGGATTAATCATGTGCTGCCAACTGTTGACGAAATTATTGAACAATCATCGGTTTTCTTTATGCATTCGTTATTTTCCATCAGAATCACCCGAAAATAAGTTATAATTTTTTTTTTTTTTTTTTTTTTTTTTTTTGGTGATACATTGGATCAGTTAACATTAAGAATGTCCAAAATTGGCCCTTTTAGCAAAAATAATACAATTTTAAGATATATGTATAAAGCTTTCACAATAAATTATATCAATTTTTGTCTCTGAATAAAATAACGAACTCAGTGAAAAAAAAAAAAAAAAAAAAAAAAATCTAGTCAATAAAAATTAAATTTATTTGCTGTTGAAGCTTAAAGTTATGATTTGTGTCCAGTGCCCACCTTTTGAAAACTGCCCATATATATCTGTACTGATAAGTATAAAGGATTTAAGTCCATATTCTTTATTTTTCAGGAGACGAAAAATAAAGTTAAACTAACTGAAAACTAATCAGAAGAATCGATTAGGAAAAAGGGATTATGTTGATTTATACACTTTATACCATTCAGTCATTGTCAACCTTCATTTAACAAAGGGAAATAAATGAATTAAATATTTTATACCATAGATTAATGTTAAATTTCTGATTTTAATCTTTTTTTACCAATGGATTTTTTCAAAGAATGAATGACATTAATTTAAATTCTTTACACCAGTCGATAGAGACTTTGTTTCTGAGTCTGACTTTGTACTTAACTCAAAATCGACATATTTGGACTTAAATCCTTTATATTTATCAGTACAGATATATTTAATTTCCTGATGCGAAAACACGTACTAAAGGGTAATTATTTAAAAATTTCATTTAAAATAAATTAATTCAACAGATTGAAATCTGGTGTAGATACTTACAGCAGAAACATTTTAAATATTATTTATATATATATATATATACATGCTTGCCAACCATCTCATTATGAAGCGTAGTACTTTTAGTCACCGCCTTTTTTTGTACACCAGTCATTTTTTAGAGTAATTTCATTCTTATTTAATCGTAACACTATTTGGAGAGAATTGCTCTAAATATAAAGTGGTGTGGGAAAAGGGGCGTATTTTCAACGGGCGTTAACAAGTCTACGCTTATTAATGAGATGGTTGGCAGTCCTGTAATATATATATATATATATAATAAATGCATACTTGCCAACCATCTCATTATGAACCGTACAATTTTTAGTACCAGCCTTTTTTTACACACCAATAACCTTTTAGAGTAATTTTAGTCTTATTTAATCGTAACACCATTTTGAGAGAATTACTCTAAAAATATATTGGTGTGAGAAAAGATGCGTTTTTTCAGGGGGCGTTAACAATTGTACGGTTATTAATGAGATGGTTGGCAAGTATGTAAATGTATCTGCTTAAAAAAATGACAAGAGATTAGTTATATTAAAGAGCTGATTGCGTTTACAAATGTTGGCGTTCGGTATTATAAACTGACGCGAGATTCTGTGTAGCACCGCAAATTTCAAGGTAGTCGATATCAGGATTTCTCATGAATGCACGTACTAGCTCCACCCCGTTTATTGAGAAATATTCGCACTCCAAAGAAGAAAAATTAATTAATAAAGAAAGTTGTGCATCCAAACTTTTTTTTATTTATTCATTTCCTTTGAATATTTTTATTTTTATTTTGCATACGGAAAAAATCTCCCACTAAATTAAATGCTACAAAAATACAAAACTTTCTTATACAATTACAAAGTATTTATTTGAAAAGATCACAAAGCAAATATACTTTTCAAAACTAAAATAATTTTAAATTATTTTAACTGGTATTTGAAAAAAAAAAATCGATTGAATTGGGTTGATTATTTTCAAACGGTGCTGTTTTTAAATGAAAGTGTTTTTCTGAATTTCCGATAACGGTGAATTGTATGCTGAATTTTAGTCTACTTGTAAACGGATGGGGAAGGGGTGGAAAAATACGTTTGAGGAACTTAGTATTTCAGTTTCAATTAATTACTACTTTCTTTCTTTTTTTTTTACATAGATTTTAAAACTTCTTTACACACCATAAATTTTAAGCCAGCACAACCGGTTTCGAAAGGACGTAGCCTTTCTTCATCAGGTGCAAAAGAGCACGTGCTACTGCCTTGGATGCAAAAGCAAGACTGTATGTCTTGCAGTCTTGAAGTATGTCTTGCTTTTGCCTCCAAGGCAGTAGCACGTGTTTTTTTGCACCTGATGAAGAAAGGCTACGTCCTTTCGAAGTCGGTTGTGCTGGCTAAATATTTATGCTGTGTAAGGGTGTTTTAAAGTCTATATATTGATTGTACAGTCGGGGAAAAAAAAACGCAACACTTAACGTAACTTCGTTGCTAATCGATGTCGAAAAATGTAATAGATATCATTCGATGGGGAATTGCGAGTAGTTTCAGAAAATTAACTGAAATTTTGAATAAGGGGTCGTCTACATATTAAAACGCGCACCAACTTTGATTTTTTTCAATGGTAATGCCCCATTTTTATTTTATATTTGAATTCCTGGGATCACGACAACGCGAAAAAGTATATTAGTTGTATATTTTACTTATTTTTTCACAGAGTTATAAGCGTTCAAAGTTTGAAGGTGCTAATGTTAAATTCATATTTCAAACTTTTATTAATATCTTCGCAAAAAGTAACTTGATCGATATAATTTTTTTTTACGAGATACAGTGAAGAAACCCAAACATAATGCATCATTACTTTTGATTCTGAAAAATATTTTTAATTCTGAAAAATATAAATAAATTCATATTCATAAAAATTATGAATTATGATCTACATTAATTTTTACATAAAATGAATCCTAATGCTGAAAAATGTGGGTGTGCAAATTTGCAGCTCATTCCAGTTATTAGTTTTCGAGATATAAATAAATCTTTCTTTTGGAGTGGTTTAGGGGGCCGTCTCTTATAAAGTTTTGCATGAGATAACGAATCAAATCTTTAAAAATAACAAAGAAAATTAAACAAAATATTTTTATTTTTTATTTACGGGTCAAATTATATAACAACAACGTCAAGCGCAAAGAAATGAAACAAAAATGATGATTTTTAGACATTAGTGTTAGCATCAAGAATTCCTGTTTTCTGAAGAAGACCAGCCCCGCCTTCATCGTTCTTCAAAACAAAACAATACAGAAAAAAAAAAGTAAATGTGACATTGAGTATTCGTGTTAAACACCTTATTTTATGTTGAAAAAAATACGCACAAGCGGTATTTACTTCATCGATTAATTGGTGATAAATTTTGAATCTTTTAAACGAACACTAAAAGGAAAAGAAATTAAATAGGCGGGGTTTACTGTTTTAAATAGAAAAATAGGTTTAATGTGAAATTGTCAAATATAAATAACGAATGGAATTCGAATGCAAGACAAACTCGTTTCTTAACTACCGTCACAGTTAAAAAAAGCTTAATCATTTGCTTCATATATTGCTTTATTATATTTTATTTATATACTTATTTATTTATTTTATAGGGGGGAGGAATATTATTTTAAGGACACTTTAATCTTTAAAATTTTATTAATATATTTTAACTTTATACACTTTTAAAAACATACTTTAACTTTTATAAATATATTTTAACACTTTTTGCGACCGCAGGATTTTGTCTTTTTGACAGTAAGACCCGTCTACGGGCATTATACTCTCAAAATATAATATTTTAGAACAAATTTTCTGTATTCACGATTATATTACAAATGGATATACATTATAATTATATCCTTTCTAATCAATATATTTCTATCCGTAGTATATTTTATTGCAAAAATATGAACACTGGGTACACATCTAAGAAATATGTAACACAGAAATTACGAAAGAAACGCCCGCTGACAGAGTTACAGATTTTCAAATGGCGTGAATCTACGTCAGCAGTCGCGAAAGGGTTAATTAAGAAAATATATTTTCATAGAAATTATAAAACGAATCGTACAGTTCCAAACAGTTCAACTGACCAAAAACTGGTAAGTGCGATAAAAATTGTTTAATATTTACTTCATGAACCCTTACAATAATTTATCCGAAAAGGTGTTAGTTTATGCGTTGTTGTATATATATATATATATATTATTTCATTTCGTCTATTATGTTACCTACGAAAGAAAATTTAAGCTTTATTGGTGATCAGTACAGCTATAATAGACACTTTTACTTGAAAAATATTGCACTTTTTTCAAAGAGTACTGTATGGACTAATCGCAAGAAAAATGTATTTAAATAGACCTAAAATCATCTAAAAATGTACTGAAGTATATACAAATCTAAAAAATTTAATTCAAGATAATTAAGGAACTGGAACAGACGCAATGTTTTATTAATTTTATAATTATTTTTTACCTGAAAAATTTCCGGTGTAAAACTTTAAAATTTTGTCTATTTCTTATAGCATCTTAATTTTATTTTTGTACAGTCACCCCCAAAAAAAACGCCACCTCCCCCACCTAATTTCGCCGTAAATTATCGTAGAAACATTTGACTGGTACCCATCGATTTGTAATAACATATAGTTTATAACGGTATAGTTACATTTTGCCTATGGGGTCGTCTACATATTAAAACTGGCATTAACTTCATTTTCTTCAATGGCAACCCATATTTTTGACTTCATATTCATATTTCTGAGATCAAGGCAGTTCGAAAAACATACCTATTTATATACCTTAAATCAATTTTAAATAGAGTTACACGTGAAAATGTATTAGGGGTCCGTCTATACATTTAGAATATATAAATCATGATCTACCACACATTATACATTATTTATTAAGTTTCACACCGGAAAAAAATTTAAGAAATGGTAATTATAAAATAAAAAAAAATGACTCATTCACAGAACTTTCTCAGTTAGTTTATGAATTAAAAGATTTTTATTGGTGTCTATTGATTAAACATCAGGTAGTTCACTTCATACGAAGAAAATTAAATAGCTTGAATAGATATTAAAATATCTATCAAACGAGAAAAAAAAAGGTGAATGGTTTTAAATTTGTTTGAAAATTCAAAATTATTTTAACTCAAGCTGCCGTATAATTGTCTGAAACGGCGGCACTCAACCTGGTTCCCACGGCCGTTTCACAGTGACAATGGGAGTTTGTTCTCATACTGCAGTACTTTCATTTTCTTTAATTTAATTGACTTTTTAAAAATATTAAAACAGATTTATTTATTTTTATTTATTTATTTTTTTAATTAATTATTTTTTTTTCATGACATTATTAAAAACTTTTACATAAATCTCCACTATATTCTTTTGCTTTTATATTTTATAATGTGTAACAAATTAATATGCAAAATAATAAATCCTACTACTTAATGGGATGTTCTAAAATTCTACTCTTTAACACAGATACCGAAGTGGACGGTGGGTGTAGAAAGGCTGACTACCCTTAATCTAAATCTTCACTTGAAAAGGTCAAAATGTTACATAACTCTTTTTTCTTAAGGAAAAAGAAGATAAGGAGGAGGAGAAAAGATCAAAACGAATAGAAAGCATATTAAACGTCAATACCCTTTAAACACTGGAAAAGGGCGGGGTAAATATAAATCATGATCTACCACCCATTATACATTATTTATTAAGTTTCACACCGGAAAAAAATTTAAGAAATGGTAATTATAAAATAAAAAAAAATGACTCATTCACAGAACTTTCTCAGTTAGTTTATGAATTAAAAGATTTTTATTGGTGTATATTGATTAAACATCAGGTAGTTCACTTCATACGAAGAAAATTAAATAGCTTGAATAGATATTAAAATATCTATCAAACGAGAAAAAAAAAAGGTGAATGGTTTTAAATTTGTTTGAAAATTCAAAATTATTTTAACTCAAGCTGCCGTATAATTGTCTGAAACGGCGGCACTCAACCTGGTTCCCATGGCCGTTTCACAGTGACAATGGGAGTTTGTTCTGATACTGTAGTACTTTCATTTTCTTTAATTTAATTGACTTTTTAAAAATATTAAAACAGATTTATTTATTTTTATTTATTTTTTTTTTTAATTAATTATTTTTTTTTTTCATGACATTATTAAAAACTTTTACATAAATCTCCACGATATTCTTTTGCTTTTATATTTTATAATGTGTAACAAATTAATATGCAAAATAATAAATCCTACTACTTAATGGGATGTTCTAAAATTCTACTCTTTAACACAGATACCGAAGTGGACGGTGGGTGTAGAAAGGCTGACTACCCTTAATCTAAATCTTCACTTGAAAAGGTCAAAATGTTACATATTTCTTTTTTCTTAAGGAAAAAGAAGATAAGGAGGAGGAGGAAAGATCAAAACGAATAGAAAGCATATTAAACGTCAATACCCTTTAAACACTGGAAAAGGGCGGGGTTTCGTATTGTGTGTCATTTGGGAGCTGTAAAGTGCCAGAAAATTACTTTATGTAATAAAACTTTTCATTTAAAGGGTATTTAAAGCAGCATTATGTTTAATACATAGACTAATACATATTATGTTTAATACTATTATGTTTAATACATAATTCAGAAAAAAAGTACCATTCATCTGGTTCATGAAAAATAAAGAACATTTTCTGGCATTGCTCTATGTATATACATTCTTGTCAACCTAACCCGGAAGATTACTGGTCCCGCCCCTTTCCGTACATTTTTTTCACATCAGTCTTTTTAGCGCCATGTCAGCCATCGGTGGCTGACACTGATCTTTCCATTTAGGCCAAGTCAGCCGGCAGTGTAAAATATGATATAAAACTACAGAACTTACATAGTTTTAAGTAATTACTGACACTTTATTTAAAATTTACTTCATGTTTTTTTTTTTTTTTTTTTTTTTTAATAGGATTTTTATAGGATTATATCGTTAAGGCCTAATGGGGTTTATTGAAACTCGATAAACATAACACGCTTCTAAGCAGCACATGTGGCCTGAATGGGATTTCGATAAGAATTCGCGTGGCGCTCAATGAGTTAATCGTAAATGTATTTGAAGTTAATTACTCTAAAAATTAAATTGTGTACACACAGGAGCGGGAACTAACAATGTTACGGGTTAGGTTGGCAAGTATGCATACCCACCAAAACCTCAGATAACGGCCAGCATGAGGCCAAGTGCTGGTTGCCAACAGTAGCTGAAGCTGGCCCGTCGGTGGCAAAAGTTAACGTTGCCGCAGGGAATATGTTACGCCGGCCGTCAGTAGGCCATATTCAATCGATCCACTGTTGGCAGCCTGCAGTAAATTAAAAATAAGTTAGTGGGCCAGTGAATGGATCGCTGCTGGCAGCAAGCAGTATGATGAAAATAGGTAATGAGCCACTGTTGGTAACCGACATTAGGTTGGAAATTGTTAGTGGGCCAGTGTTGGGCTACCTGGTGGCAAACATAATTTTTCTATGTTATTGCTGGAAGCCTGCAGTGGGCCAGTTGTGGCAAACATAAAAAATTATATTACTGCCGGCAGTCTTCATTGGTCCTTTATATTTTCCCATTAAAGGCCCGCTTCACTCATCGTCGCCGGAAGCCGAAGCCAATGTTTATTCTATGGGAAATTTTCTTTACAAATAACTTATTAACTAATACATATTTTTAAATTCTGTTTTCATATTCTGAAAATTCCCAACTGTTAAATTGACGGACATTTTTTTAAAAATATATTTTTTTATTTTTTTTATATTTTATTTTGAAGCTGCAAAATACGAATTTTCAATGTGTGAAATTTTTCATTTTGCAAATTCAAAATAAAATATTAAAAATTAAAAAAATAGACTTTAAAAAGGTCCGTCAATTTAACAGTTGGGAATTTTCTGAATGTGAAAGCAGAATTTAAAAATATGTATTAGTTAATAAGTGCTTTGTAAAGAAAATTTCCCATAGAATAACATTGCCTCGGACTTCCGGAGACGGTAAGTGAAGAGGGCCGTTAATAGGCCAGCAGTGATTTAGTTATAGCTAATATACTTATTTTATTGGTGATACCTTTAATTTTATTCGTGCTTTTTTTTTCTTTTTCTTTCTTTTGTTTTCCTCTCTCTTTTTTCTGATGAAGTAACAGCCAGTTTTTTCTATGCATCCAATATTTAATTTGATTTTGTACATATTCATTTTTAAATACTAATTACAAGTATTTGATTCATACACTATGGTTGTAAATTCAGGATTTCTAGTGCAGCATATAGGAAATAGTCAGTTGATCCATTTTCCTTATGATAAAAGTTTAATTTTTTGTTTTCAGTGCAAATATTTCTCTATATTACATTTTTTGGAATAAAGGAGATTATGTTCTTTTTTTTTTTTTAAGTGTTCAAATTTCACTATGTTTAACTTTGTTACGCTACTTGATATAACACCATAAACTAAAAAAAAAAAAAAAATAATAATAATAATAAATAAATAATAAAAAATTGCAGCAATTGTTTCCGGTTGAAATAGCACGAAGACCCTTCATCAGGCGAAACAAAGTGGGCACGAGTGCAGCAAAAGTAATTTGCTGCAATCGTGCTTTTTGTTAAACTCACGAAGGGGTGTGTTATTATTTCAACCTAAAAGAACTGATGCATTTTTATTTATTTATTTATTTTTTATTTATTTTTTATTTATTTATTTTTTTTTTGGGGGGGGGGGGGGCAATGATTATGTTTATTTAAAAAAATTTCTATTTATTACTACAGTACAAAATCTCAAATCCGGAATCGTCCGGACCGTGGCCTTTCCGGATGATTTCGGACTTTTCCGGATTTTAGGTCACTTTCTGATTTACGGCAATAAAAAAACGGACATCTCCATTCCGAACGTCCTTTTAGTTAATAACTAGCTTACGCCGCCCGAGGGTGCGATTCCTTAAGAAATTGGAGTATACTCTCAAGTAACATGTACAATACTTTGAATAAACACCATAAAATATTGCAAACAACACGCAGGCAGCAACGCTTGCGCTTTGTTTACCGCATTCGTGCCTACTTCGTTTGCCTGATGAAGGATCATGTTTTCTTTCCATCCGAAACGATTGTTGCGAGCTCTTACATTTTATTGTGGTTACTCTTATTACTTTTAAACACCAATTCTGTGGTGCTTTTTTATTATAACTCTCAAGTATCCAGAAAATCTTGAATATTTTTATTTTCCCCTACATCAAATGGTACCCAGTTGATAATTTTTTTCCCTACTTTTTAAAACATCAGGCAGATGAATCAGCTTCCTTTTTTTCTCTCTGTGTTTATCTTTAAAGTCGCACATTTGAAACCGCACAGAAATTATCACTGAGAAATGTGTCCGGCTATTTAGAGTTAATTATCACAGCTGTCACTCTTAACCAGGCCGCCACAAAGAACTTTTTCGCGTTGTTGATAGTCCAATGGGATCTTTACTCTCTCCCCAACTTTCTTCTAAGTCCTTGATTGAATAATTTCCCGACACGTGCGATACCGAAAGATGATTTTGCAGTTTTATACAGATGACGTTATTTGAACTTTAAGCGAATATTCAGCATTTGACCTGTGCCAATTAATTTTCATTAGGTTTGGAAAGCAGATTCTTCAGCTGAAAAAATATATATATATATATATATTGTTCGCTTGAGTAAAGAGATAAAGGAATTAGTGAGAAAAACGAGTGTGCGTTTGTCTTTGTAGCTGTAAATATTTGATAAATTTATCCGCGATTACCTATTTTAAAAATATTTTTAGAATTCCATAAAACTCATATATGTTATACAGGTTTTCGAGATTTACTATAGGACGCTTGTCATAAAAAGTTGTACAGGTAACCCAAATGGTTTCAGTATAAAAATTCATAAAATAATTTGGATACATTACAGTCAAAGAGACATTTCTTATCAGCGCACGTAAAAATCTTTATACAACGCTAAAATACAGATCAGCATAAATTTTATAGATGCAATAAGAAATGGTTCCGATCAAAAATGATAAAATAAATATTTGTGGTTCATTTAATAGTGATGCTCAAAAATATTCTTATACGTTACGGGAAATTGAGGGGGGAAGTATTTCAGTTTCGTAAAAGTGAAATTATTTTTCTCACTTGCATTTAAAAAATAATAATTAATAAATAAAATAAAACAGTTTGTTATGGCTACCACTTTTTTTTTTTTTTTTTTTTTTTTTTTTTCGGTTCCTATAATAGTTTATAGAAATTACATATGAAAATTATTATTTATGAAAATTATTTTCTGTGAATGAGGGTTTTGAGATTCCTGAACACGATTTGACCATTTTTAGAAAGTTTCACTCTGTAAGTGTGTATAAAAAAAATTGTGGACGCTGTATCTCACGAACCAATGGACGAAATTTAACCAAATTTGTTATTTAACCAAACTTGATTAAAATCGTTCCCGATTACATTTGTGGATCATTCACTCAACACATGGCTCTATATTTCTACTTCTTCGTAATTTTCAATATGACACAGTATAAGAAGAAATTTTACATAAATGATTTCAAATAAATGATAATTATTTTTTTAATTTTTATTATGAATTAAAAAATAAATATTTAAATAACTAACAACAAACTAGGAAATTTTTATTTTGTATAAGTTGAAGAATCGCTCGCCCTTCCCCATGAGGGGATAAATTTTCAATGCTGGTATTTTTCAAAAGAAACTCATCAATAACTTTCAAGTAAATGACTGAATTAAATTTGTGGAAAATTAAAGCAAAGTTATAAATTATTAAAAAAAAAAAAAAAAAAAAAAAAAAATCAAGAAGAAGAAGAAGAAAGCATTTTTTCAGAAGTTGGCACAAAATTGATTTTATTATTTTTTTTATTATTATTATTGAGAAACACTGTTCTAAAATGAAAATCGTTTGCATGCATTCAGGAAAATGATTTAAAAAAATTATTTGCACTACGCGAATTTGCATAATAAAAAATATAGAAGAAAGTTTTGTGGTGCCACATCATACTAGTTTTTTGGTCAAAAATTAAAAAATCAATAAATAATAATAATAAATAATAATAACAATAATAAAATACTAGAAAGTTAGCGGCTATCATAATTTACTAAAACGGGTCAACTGGATATTTGTTATATATTTCTAGAAATCCTTTTGTTACAACAATAGCTATAGAGTCAAACATTTAAAAAAAATAGTATTTAAAAAATAATACAAAAACAAATTAATAAGTGAATTACTTACTCATATATTCTTTTTACGAGATTTTCAATCTCGCACCCGCAGACAACAACAACGAACAAGAACTTCGTATGAAATGGCGGACAGCGAGGGAATTTCAAATCAACAGAAAAAGAATCACAGCGCCCTCTATGCATACAAATTGGTTATGGCCTAATAATTTGTGGCCACAAGATGAAGAACATGATGTTGGCCATGTGGTAATAGCCTGCATAAGGCCAACTGTGTTTATGCCACTTCTGGGCCACCGACCATTTTTCTTTAGGCTTCCATCACAGCTGGCAGCCACAAACGGCCCGCTGCTGGAGTTATATGGGGCAACCGGCAACTGATGGCAAGTGCAGGATGCCAGCAGTAGGCCATAACAAGCCCACCAGTATAAGTTTTGTTGTGTATATATTTTGCTTGAATTATAAAAATTTATAACACATTTTCTTCTTTTTTTAGTATTTTGTGTTCATATGTCTCATTAAAAATAAATACAATATTCATATATAAACATTTCCATACAGTAATGTACATAAACATATTGATTAAAGAAGTTTTGTTGATATTATGTAATTATTCTTCTATCTGTATAGTATATTAACACAAATATATTTTGTAAATTTCGCAGCATCGAAAAACAGCAACATAGCTTCCATATCAAAGCTTAATGTAAATAGGACGTAAGCGTACTGTAGCTAGTGTTGAAGTTTGAAAAAAAAAATAACAGTGGGCTAAAAATACCCTGGAATAAATTAAAATGTTGTTTATTCTGGTTTTAGTCAGGTGATATCACTCGTGCTAAATAGCTGGATCCGCCCTCTCTTAAGCTCAGGTTCAGCTCATCATTCAAATATTGTTTTTAATATCTGCCGCACCAAAATGTCCAAAACACAAATGCCAATTTTCATATATTTTGAAACCTTCCCGTTTCAACTTTAAAAGCATTTAGATTAATTTATTTTATTTTGAATTTTTAAATTTAGACGTTTAAAGTATTTTAAATGAAATTTCAGGATTCTGTAAGATCAATATCTAAATATTTGAAAGTAATAAGACAATTCCTTTGTTTTAAATTTTTATTCCATAATAACTGTGACTTTGATTTCGTGATTAGGAAATTGAAAATAAATACTGTTGAGCTCTGTTCCAATAATAGATCTTATAAACTTAAAAAAAAAATATATAAATAATAAACCAATTTTTCACTATTTGATTCTGTATTTAAAAACTTTTAATAGAAATTTGATATTTTATTATGTTACATTATGGGATAAATTTTAAATAACACAAAGCTTACAAACGGTACAGTAACCAAATGCAAATATGTCACAACAAAATTTAAACAGAAAATTCATGGTAAAAAATCTTTTTAAAATTATTAAATATTCATAATAATAATAATAAAACGGTTGTCGAATGCATAATTGCTGTTTCATGCAATCAGTTTCGCTGTACCGTGTTTTCTAAAACATGATATTTAACTAGAGGTGTACGTACTCTTGAATATTGCAATGCGAAAAAAAGTGTAACAGGGTTAAAATAGAATTTTAGCAGCGAAAAACTAGAAAAAGATATTTAATACTTATGAAGAAAGACTTAACATATTAGGATCGGATATATTCCTCTCTTGTACCGTAAGCCACGCCTTTTCACAATTTTTCTAAAACTTTATAATATAAAACAAAATAATTTTGCATATTTGTAATTAAATCATTTAAGTTTTGTCTTCAATAATCGGTGTAGTAAATACCATTGTGATTTATGCATACCAGCGTCACATATAGAGTCAAATAGGAATATGCAAATTAGTCTTTTTTTTTAAATAGTGTTATAGCGAATCAGAGGCGGGGCTTCTTTTCTTTTGAAATTCTTTCACAATCCCTGACCTACATTGTGATAACTTTACAAAAATATGCCATTTTGTATAATAAACATCGAAATATTGCTTAGGAAACAAAAAAAATAACATAAAAGTAAATTAAAATAGTTTTTCGTCAAATTATATACAAACATTTACTTATCGAGGATACAGATTATAACAAGAGACGGCCCCCTAACAGGAATAAAAAGTGAAATATCACTGTAACTCAAAAAATAATGTTAGGAACGAGCTGTAAATTTCGAAACCCATGTTTTTGATGATGCCCGTTCTATTCGTGCAAAAATTAACATAGGTCATAATTCATAATTTTTTCAAATATGAATTTATTAATAATTTTCATAATTCAAAAAATGTTTTTTTAGCAAAAATTTGCATGGAATATGTTTGGGTCACTTCATTCTAACGAATAAAAAAAACAGAATTTAAATATCATAATTATTTCGGAAGATATGATTTAATGTTTGTCACATTCATTTAACATTAGCATCCCCAAACTTTGACAGCTTATAACTCTATGAAAAATTGAGCGAAATATATAAACTATACCACTTTCCGTGATGATTTGATCCAAAGAATTCAAATAAATTATAAAAAATGGGGGTTACCATTGAAAAAAATTAAGTTGATGTCAGTTTTAATATGTAGACGACCCCCTAAGTAAAATCTAACTATAACATTATAAACTAGACGTTATTACAAACTGATTGGTACCAGTCGCATGTTTCTACGATAATTTACGGCAAAATTAGATGGGGGGTGGCGCTTTTTTTTGGGGGGTGACTGTACATTTACAAATAACCCCCTAACACATTTTTGATTATAACTCTATAAACACTAAAGATAAAGTACACAGGCAGTATACTTTTCCGCACTGCCAGACTCTTAGAAATTCTAAAATGAAGTCAAAATTGGGTGTTGCTATTGCAAAAATCAAAGTTGGCACTAATTTCAATATGCAGATGACCCCTAATTCAAAATTTGACGACATATTCAGAAAGTACTTTTAATTTCCTGTTGAATTATGTCTATTAGATGTTTTTGCGTCAATTAATAACGAAATTACAGCGAGTGTTGCGGTTTTTTTTTTTTTTTCCCCTGACTGTACACCAATTTTGATTTTTTTTTTTTTTTTAATATATAATTTATGGAGTTAAATTGCATTGAAATGAGATAGATTGACTCCTATGTAGAGTTCCATTTTTTATAATTTATTCAAGAGTATTTTTATTCCCGCCTTCTTTTTGCGCAAGAAATTTTGTAGATTATTTCTCTTTAACATGTGACAACGATTACATAAGAAGAAATGCATTTTTCAAAATTTCCGGTGTAAAAAAGAGGCGGGGCTAAAAATGCTCCTGAATAAATTATAAAGGTTAGGAACGCTGCTCCTATGTCTCTAAATTATCTGCGATTTTAATATCAGTTGCAAGCAAAGTGCATACATACAAATTCAATTAATGAAGGATTTTCTGCAATTTAATTTTTCAATTCCTTATCTATATATTTATTTATTTTCTAATACTACGCATATAACAACCTTCCACTTTCAGAAGTGGTAAATGATAATAATTCACTGTTTTGCTCGATTAACAGGAGTACCTAAATCTAAATTTTCATTAATATTCGAAATTATATATTACCTAAACTATTAAAAAACGTTTTAAAAACAATTTCCCCTTTAAAATTAATTGAAATTCAAAACGTGAATATACATCAATGCAACTGCTGTCATTTGTAATTAGTAAAATCACAACGTAAAATGATTGATGGTTTGGACAAATGAAATGAAATAGTATTTATAAACCTGTTAAAGCATACAGCCTCTTTTTTTTTTTTTTTTTTTTTTTTTTTTTTAAGGGTGTAATTTCTTTCCCCCACCATGAACTTTAGAAATCTGGTATTGATATTCTGCGTATTCTACATAATACACTAGATGAAAGAGATGAGGAACAGATACTATATAATTCATCGTAACACGCAAGGGTTTTCAAAAGAGTTTCCATTATTTCACCAAATATAACTTTGATTTTATGGCAACTTTGACAATATAACTAACTCTAATTTATAAGAGGAAGGCAGGGAAAAACGATTTTCTTGTGGATAAAATTTCGCAAAATCCTGATTTTCGAGTAGAAATATACCAACAATAGTACAAAGATGTTGAAATCGGCCGTGCGTCTTCTTGAACAAATTTGCAAAAATCTATTTTTTATTCTTTGTGATTTGTGATTTTTGGGGGAAGGTTACAAAGGGGCAAATTCGGTCTTTTTTGCGCTAAATTTGGCCCGGGAAATCTATGGCAACTGCAGTCACGAATTTCGTTGCATGGATTGTTATGTGTATTCATAACAAGTTGTAATAGGATTTTACAAAATTCCCTCCTTTCTTTGCGGGCGAAGGATGAGAGATGCAATAAACATGCTGCCAAGTATAATCTTACCAAATTATCTCAGTAAGATTAATTTTTGTGTGTGGGTAGATTATACGCACCCGACGGACACTACAAAGTGTTTTTTGTTAAATTTAATCCCCCCTTTATAAGGGCGGCGGGAACTCAAGAAACGCGTTTTGAAGAGTAACCATGCTTCAAATTATCTCAGAAAGGCGAATTTTTATGTGTCTGTTGGTTATGTGTATTCAACACGAACTATAAAGGAATTTTATGAAATTGGATAAATGAGAAGGGTTTCAAGTTTAAATTTGCTTCTAATTACCTTAGAATGACGAATTTTGGCATGTGGGTGTTGATTAAATGTACGTAATATTCACTTTGACAGGATTTCGCGAAACTTCTAATTTTTCCGCGGAGGAGGAAGGAGTAAAATTTGATTAAGGCGATCTCGAAGACATGAGGGGGGGGGGGGGGACAAACGTGCTGTTGCGAGAGGCAACAGCACTATTAAAGGTAGCAGGAATTTTAATTTAATTTTTTACTAAATTCAATAATTTATTCTTTTAATTCTTTTATTAATAATGATATGAATTTTGAGAATTCATTTAAATATAGTAACCAGTGAACCGGGCAAAACCTAATAGTCTCGTATATATTACCCAAATTGAAAGAAGTGAATATTTTACATATCTATAATACAAAGCAAATAAGCATATACATTAAAAAAAACCTTTGAGTATATATTTTAAACTATCAATTAATGTGTAGAGCGAAGCTAATTTATATTTCACAATACACATTCCCAGTGGCTAACTTTTGTAGTTTATTCTATTGTTAGCCCCGCCTTTTAATATCACCTTTTTAGGTGTAATTTGTTTCCTGTTTTATTATAGTCATTCATTGAAGAAATCATTCCATAAATAAAGTAGTGAGAAATATTAGGGGGATTAAAACTGCTCGAGAATAAATTATAAAAAGTAGTATCTCTGCATATTTGGAGCGAATTTCGTATAATCCGTAGAAGCATAATTATTTGAGCATTTTCTTTTGCTTTTAAAATTCATTATTTCAACTATTCATTATAAATTATTAACTAACACGTAGCTTTACATTTTGTTCTCACATTCAGAAAATCCACAACTGTTTAATTGGTTAAATTTTTCTGAAGATTTTTTTTCCATAAATATTCTTCATTTTTTTTTTTTTCTTTATTAATTTATTTATTTGAAGCTGTAAAATGTGATTCTTCACTAATGGAAATTTTGCATTTTACAGTTTCGAAGTAAAATTGGGAAAAAAAAAATGGAAAACAATAACTGGTTTAACAGTCATGAAATTTCTAAATGTAAAAATATAATTTAAAAATGTGTATTAGTACATGGGATATGTAGAGGGGAATATTTCCTCATAGAAGAGCATTAGTTTTGTCTTCTAGCGACTATGTGCAGAAAGTCCCCTAAATTTCTTATCTCTTTCTCCATACATATATGAATTACTATTTTAAGATGTTAATTGAATGTTGAGAATACTAGAAATATGAATTAAAACTACAAATAGTATAATATCGAAATATAGGTTTTAGTGATTACACTTTTTATGACACTCTGAAAATTACGTATCTTCACAAAATGTGCTCTCTAGAAATTTTATTATAAGCTAAATCAAATTTAAAATAAAAGCATTAAATTTGATACTAAACTTTATACCAGAAATACTTCAATGAAAGTTATTTATATACATTACAAAATGCATCTCTTAACGTGCCGTTGTTTTGGTGTTAAATCCATTCTTCAAGTTACAAAGCTGTCGTACATTGCAGACGGTTTGAATCTTTCACGTAGAGGTATTTCGCAGATTTTTTTATTTTTTTGTGAAGTCCTTTAAAGTTTAGCAATTGCTTAAATACAAGTTATTTCAGGAAAGATATAAAGCGACAGTGGCGTATTTGGTAACGTAAGTGGCTGCAACGCGGAATTTCTCAGTTTGATGCTACTTACAAGAAACTTTAAATAAATGTATGCAACTCTTATTCAAAATATTAGAATAATTGAGAAAAAGTAATAAAAAAGAAATTATTTTCCATTTATTTAATTTTGATGAGAAGTAAATGCAGTTAAATTTCTTATAAATTAAACCTGGAATGCTTAGATAAGATTTTAACGTATACAAAGTATAAAATACGATAAATTAGGTTTACAATAGCTTTCTGAAACACATCAAAATATTAGAATAAAATTTAGATTGCTTCAAAATATCAGAATATTTTATTTTACCCAAAAATATGAAGTAAATAGTAGTTAATATTTTGTAGCATCCCCTTTAGCTTTAATAACAGCGTACAATCGATCTTGCATACTATATACAAGGTGTTTACAAACATTTCTATCAATATTAGCCCAAACAGACTTTATACGTGACACTAACTCAGTTTTACTTGAAGGGGGATTTTCTTGGAGTTTATTCTTCATTATATGCCATAAGTTTTCGATGGGATTAATGTCTGGTGAGTTTCGTGGCCAAGGAAGTACCTTAATGTTGCGTTGGCAGAACCAATTCTTAGTTGGCACCGAGGTATGCGGTGACGCTAAATCTTTTTGAAAGATGAAATCATCTTAAAATAAATCTTCTGATGATGGAATCATGTAATATTCCAAAATTTCTTGATATATCTGAGAGTAACCTTTTCGTAGAGAGATACCTTTCCAGGTCCTTCTGCGCTCATGCAACCCCAAACCATGACACTAGCAGCAAATTTTACCTAACGTTTAAGGCATTCTTTATCAAATACTTCTTGCTTCATTCTCCAAACTCGAATACCTTGATTACCATATGAAACACAAAACATACTTTCATCATTAAATAATATTTTTTTTCAATCTTCTTCGCTCCATAAACATCTTAATTTACACCAATTTTATCTTATACGCTTTTATTTTGCAGTCGTGAGAGGTTTTATTTTTGGTACAAGAGATTTAAACTTAAAATTATGGAGACGTCTTATTGTTGTCGCTGTAGAAACTTCAACTCCTTCTTTCCATTTTTGGTGCAAGAATCGCACACTTTTAAAATGGTTTTTCTTAACTATACGCTTCAGTTTCCTGTCATCTCTATCAGATGTTTTTGGTTTTCAGCCGCCATTTTGGCGATTATTTTGAAATTTTTATTTTTTTAATATTGTGTTAGTATTTTACTAACGCTTGATTGCGAACAAAGTAAATAATTCGCTATATAACACTGATTTTTACAGTGCCGATACAAATCAACCATACAAAGTTTAACAGATTCAGGAATATCACTCACACGACCCATTTTAAGACGAAAAAGTAAACTGCAAAAAGAATACTGATTTTAAATAAAATCGTCTCAATTTAATCAATGATTCCACCAGTTATGAATTAGTGAGAATTAAACGAGAATTAATGTGAAATATTCTGATATTTTGAACCATTTGAATAAATATTGTAATAATTTCACTTTTCAAAATAGTTTTTTTTTTTTTTTTTTTTAATAATTCTTTGTAAAAATAATATTAATTTTATGACAATAAATAAGTTTAATCACCAATAAGTTTTTAATAAAAAAATATCGTTTGCATATTTGTATTAAAAGAGATTAAATTACTCAACGATATTTTCAATTTGTAAAAAAAAAAAGTAATTCTAATATTTTGAATATGAGCTGTATATACTCATTTATCTAAACATTTTATTTTATTTCATTTTATTTTTAATTTCTTTTATAATTAAATTCGAAATTTCAAAGTTTAATCAATAACAACAATAATAATAATAATAATAATAATAATAATAATAATTTTTAAATAAAATGTAATATTACACATATATTTTTCTATTTGAAATATTTATAATTTTCTATAACTTAAAAAAATTAATTTTAGCTCTCCTTTAAGTGTAAAATAAAAGCTTTTTTTTTTTTTTTTTTAATCTATTTATCTATCTCTCTCTCTCTCTCTCTCTCTATATATATATATATATATATATATATATATATATTTGAGACCCGTGTACCTAGGCCCGCTTTTTTTCAATGGCCGAAAACAGAGCCCTTGACCGGTTTAAAATTATGAAACTGATATTTACATATCTTTAGAATTATTTACTTCCAAGTGGGATAAATATAAATACGTAAAATAATAAATCCTGACAAATAGAAGGTTTTGAAATAAACTTCTCTGATGGCCCTAGGTACAACACTCTCATTGTACCAAGAGCCAGACCTCATTGTACCTAGGGCCGCTTTTTTTCAATTCCCAAAAGCAGAGCCCCTGACCTGCTAAAAATGATGAAACGGATATGCACATATCTTAGAACTAATTTATTTTAATTGAGTTTAATATAAACACTTAAAACAATGAATTCCGACAAATAGAAGCTTTTTAAAGAAATTTCACACATGGCTCTAGGTACAAAATACTCATTGTACAGTCACCCAAAAAAAAAACGCCACCCCCCCACCTAATTTCGCCGTAAATTATCGTAGAAACATGCGACTGGTACCGATCAGTTTGTAATAACGTCTAGTTTATAATGTTATAGTTAGATTTTACTTAGGGGGTCGTCTACATATTAAAACTGACATCAACTTCATTTTTTTCAATGGTAACCCCCCTTTTTTATAATATTTTTGAATTCTTTGGATCAAATCATCACGGAAAATGGTATAGTTTATATATTTCGCTCAATTTTTCATAGAGTTATAAGCTGTCAAAATTTGGGGATGCTAATGTTAAATGAATGTGACAAACATTAAATCATATCTTCCGAAATAATTATGATATTTAAATTTTGTTTTTTTTATTCGTTAGAATGAAGTGACCCAAACATATTCCATGCAAATTTTTGCTAAAAAAACATTTTTTGAATTATGAAAATTTTTAATAAATTCATATTTGAAAAAATTATGAATTATGACCTATGTTAATTTTTACACGAATAGAACGGGCATCATCAAAAACATGGGTTTCCAAATTTACAGCTCGTTCCTAACATTATTTTTTGAGTTACAGTGATATTTCATTTTTTACTGCTGTTAGGGGGGCGTCACTTGTTATAATTTGTATCATCTGTGAGTCAATATTTCTATACATTTTGACGAAAAACTATTTTAATTTACCTTTATGTTATTATAATTGTTTTCTAAGGAACATTTCGATGTTTATTATACAAATTGGCTTATTTTTTTATAAAATTATAGCAATGCAGGCAAGAGATTGGGAAAGAATTCCAAAAGAAATGTAGCCCCGCCTCTATATTGCGGAAAAAGTATTAAAAAACCTAGTTTGCATACTCGTATATGACACTATATGTGACGCTGGTATGCATAAATGTCAATGGCATTTACTACATTGAATGCTGAAGACAAAATTTAAATGATTTAATTGGAAGTATGTAAAATAAATTTGTTTTATAATGTAAAGTTTTAGAAAAATTCTGTAAAGGCGTGGCTTTCGTTGCAGAAGGGAGTTTACTCGATTCTGAAATGTTAAGTCTTTGTTCTTAAATATTACATAACTTTTTCTAGCTTCTCACTGCTAAAATTCTATTTATCCCTTTTGTCTTTTGTTTTTAACTTGAATATTCTAGGATTCGTGCACCTCAATTAAGTATCATGACAGTAAAAAAACGCGGTAAGACGAGGAATATTATTTGAAAGAGCAATACGCAGTGAACAATACTTTTGTTTTTTCCTTTTTTAAAATTAATATAATTGATTTTTATTAATTTTTATCAGAATTTTTAAAACAAATTTTCTGTTTTAATCTTGTGAAATTTTCGCATTTGCTTACTCTACCGTTTATGCTATTTAAATTTTATCGCATGACGTAACATAATAAAATATAAAACTTCTATTAAATGTTTTTTTAATACTGAATAATAAAGTGGTATTTTTTTTTTCTTTAAGTTTTAAAATCTATTATTGAAACAAAGTGCAATATTATTTATTTTCTATTATTCTAATCACGGCGTAAAACTGTCGTCACATTTATTACGGAAAAAGAATTTAAAACAAAGTAATATGTCTTATTACTTTTAAAGATATAGATTTTATACATTTATAATTAAGAATTCAAGTACAGTAGACGATTGCAGAACGGGGAATATTCGTTCTAGGCAATAGGAAACCGTTTTTTCCATATCCATGTTTATGTTCATATGAATATACACAATAATATGAATATACACTCTTTCTAGTGAAAAAATTTGTTTCATACTATATTGTTTATATAAATATGAATATAAGGAATATTCTTAAGAAATATCGTAACACACAAATTGTGAAAGAAACGCCCACTGGAGGAGTTACAGATTTCCAAATGACGTGAAACTACATCAGCAGTCGCGAAAATATTAAATATCCTTTCTCAGATTTTAGTTTAAATCTTGTTATGTATATTTTTGTATATTATCTATTGTTGGTTTGTACGCCTAAAATTAAATGTAAAATTTTATAGTAACACTTTCATGCGAGGCTTACTGTATAAAATAAAAATATACCCAACAAGAAGTAGATAATAATTGTTAGTTAGTAGATTTTAATTGTTTTTATATATATTTTTTCTTTTTTAAATGTATTTTAACTTAAATTTTTGTCTCTTAAATAAAACAGTTTTTGCTTTTAAGAAGTAGATAATTCTTTTTCTTAAATATTAAACACCTTTTTTTTAACTGCTATTAATATTATTATCATTATTACTACTGTTCTTTTACCTTGGTATTTAGATTTTTGTAATTCAATATTGTAGGGTTCATATCATTCAAGCTATTATTTTTCTTCGTACGAAGTGATGTATTTAACTTTCAATAATAATGTTTAATAAATTGAAACCAATAAAAATCTTTTAATTCATAAGCTAATAAAGAAAGTTCTGCGAATTTGAATCGTTTTTTGTTTTATAATAAACATTCCTGAACATTTTTTCCGGTGTGAAATTTTATAAATAATGAATATTGGGTAGTTGACCACGATTTATTTTTTCTAAATGTATAGACGGTCCCCTAACACATTTTCACGTGTAACTCTGTTTAAAATTGATTTAAAGTCTATAAATAGGTAAGTTTTCCGAACTGCCTTGATCTCAGAAATCTGAATATGAGGTCAAAAATAGGGGTCGTCATTGAAAAAAATGAAGTTTATACGTGTTTTAATATGTAGATGACCCCTTAAGCAGAATATAACTACACCATTAAAAACTAGACGTTATTACAGATCGATAGGTACCAGCTGCATGTTTCTACGATAATTTACGGCGAAATTGGGTGGGGGGGTGGCGTTTTTTTTTTTGGGTGACTGTACCTAGGGTCAGACCACATTGTACCGAGGGCCAGACCTCATCGTACCTAGGGCCAGATCTCATTGTACGTAGGGCCTCAGTGTACCTAGGGCCATTCCCTTAACCCTTTGGCTCGGCATATTTTCCGTAAGACACGCCTTTTGGCGTTCCTTAAAAACGTCACACGTATAGTTTCCAACTTACTACCTTTTGGCTACCGAAAAATTGTAATAATTTGTTTCATTTTACTTCATCATTAAATAAAATAAATCTTTCTGTTAAAATTTTCCAGTAACCGAAAGGTAGCCTATAGTTACACGTTTTAGAAAAATAACATTTCATTTGCAGAGGAACAACTTGGGACGTGGCTCGATTTTTTAATGTCCCCTCAGAAGGAACATACCAGCGATAAGGGTTTAAATTATATTTCACTTTGTAATGAACAGAAAATAAACATATGAACATATATTTTATAAAAGAAACAATATCAAGTAACGCATTTATTTATCATATAATAATTATCATGATGATAATTATTATGATGTTGCCTCAATATGAAACACCGAATTTTTCTCTCTTTTTTTCTTTGGGATATATTCTAATAGCATATTTTTCTTCAGTTTCTTTTTTTTATCTGGAACGTCTCTTAAATATC
This sequence comes from Salticus scenicus, assembly GCA_963930645.1. NCBI lineage: Eukaryota > Metazoa > Arthropoda > Arachnida > Araneae > Salticidae > Salticus > Salticus scenicus. The sequence goes on from OZ005657.1 coordinate 185,718,047, forward strand.
TAGATCTTCCTGGTTTTCGGGCACATACTTTCTTTGAGTAGTTTTCGTACGAGGTTTTCCTTCAGGAAAAGTTGTACTTGTTCAAGCATGACACACGAAAATTAGTTAGATGATGAAAGTTTCGAAATTTCAACAGGACATGAAACACAGACATCCAGTTCCATCATTGTTGGTTCATTTTCTTACTGAAGAAAATATTTTTTGGAAATTTTGGGCGGGTGCTTGTCTCTCGGCCACATTTGAATTTAAATATTCGCTTTCACCAGGAAACCATCCCAATAGTGCAATAATAGAAATCAATTGAATGATGTTCATTCGAGAGGGCATAATATAACATGATTTTTGATACAAAAACTCTTACCCCTTAAAAGTCCGTTCTCGACAAATCTATATTTACGTTTGAGCAAAAATGTAGTAACGAGAAAAGGGTGGGAGGAGTCTATCAAAATCTGCTAGAACCATGACTTTTATCAATATTTAGATTCTATTTTAGCGAATTTTTAGGCATTATATCTCAATTGAATATATCTCAAAGCTGAAATAGGCAACTGATGAATGCATCAAAGAACAAGTTCATCTATGCTATTTCAATTTCTGCTTGTTTTGAATTTCATTCATTATTTCAGTAAGGTGTGGTGTTATCGATTTAGGCGTGGTTGCACCGATTGTTAGTGAACTTTCAGAGTTTATAACTCAAAAACGAGCTGACGAGGGGTAATGTTTTATGCGTCAAGAAACGTATTTATATATGCTCTTTCGATGAATGGTTGTTTGGATAGATTTTTTCTTTTTTTCTTTTAATGATTACGGTATGGAATGGTTTCCTGATCAGTGAATATGTTTTGATTCGCTATGTTTTGATGCTAGTTACACGAAAACCTGATAAAATGTTCACAGGAGTAAAGACTGACGGATAGGACTTGCCAACACTTTCAGCAACGTCATATATAGTAATTGGTTTTCCAGAGTTTGCCAGCATCCAATTACTACGTGCTGTGTTGTAGAACATCTTATAAGGTCCAAACACACCTCTGTCCAACGGTTGAAGCTTATGACTGGTGGTGGGGTAAAGTAATATCCCTCATACAACAATATCCTTCATTTAATTATAAAAGTTTTTAATTAAATTGTAACAACATGAAGAATAAGATTACAATTGTACCTAGGGCCAAGCATGGCCCTAGGTACAGTTTAGCTATGTGGCCCTAGGTACAAGTTTGAGTAACTTCATTCAAAATACATTTCACTAAAAAAACCACACACAGAGAGGGCTAATTAAGTATCTCATTTATTACTCAATATAATGAGAAAAATTGTACGCTAGAAATAATAGAAAATTATTTGATTGACTTTTGTAAAATAGCAAGAGAGATGAGCTGTAAAATTTTACTTCAAACCACGCAAATTTTTTTTCTACATGTAACTTGTAAAAACTTTCTCCTGAATGGTTTCAAAGTGATTGTCAATGTAGCAATTGGTGTTGTTACTCGCCCAACTGAATATTAAAACATTAAAACTAAATATTACTCAAATAAAGTGGGGTGGACCTAGGTACATGATGGCCCTAGGTACTCGGGTCTCCCCTATATCAGGACTGCCAACCATCTCATTAATAAGCGTAGACTTGTTAACGCCCCTTGAAAATACGCCCCTTTTCCCACACCACTTTATATTTAGAGCAATTCTCTCCAAATAGTGTTACGATCAAATAAGAATGAAATTACTCTAAAAAATTACTGGTGTACAAAAAAAAGGCGGTGACTAAAAGTACTACGCTTCATAATGAGATGGTTGCAGGGATGGAACACGGGCGCAGAATTCATACCACTCTCAATGTAAGAAAATTTTCTACTTCTTAAATCAACGATGTTATAGCTAGAGAAATTTCTTCAACGGATTCCGGTATGAATTCTGCGCCCGTGTTCCATCCCTGTGGTTGGCAAGCATGCTATATGTATTTTTTACTTATATTTTAAAACGATGCTAAAATTTGCTATTTAAGTTATCGAAAAATATAAATATTACAAATTGAAATATATCTATAAAACCTACATACTTTTTTAAGTGACAAAAATCAAATAATTATTATTTATTAAATCTTCATATTTTGGGTTTAATTATTCAAAAGTTTAAATTTTACAATCATTCATCCTTACAATTGTTCAACCGCAGATTTCATAGCAAAATAAGTAAATAAAAACAAAATCAAATAAAAATAAAAATAAATGAATAAAACCCAGAATAGCGAATATAAAAGGTAAAGAAAAAAACAGACTAAAATAAAGCAAGATTAAACCAAGATTTAAGTACATTTGATAACTATTTTGTACTTCAGTCCTATTTCTATTAATTTTAATATTTTTGTCTTTTTTTTTTTTTTTTTTTTTTTTCTTATTTGTTATTCAAGGTTTCGTATATTTATTTATTTTGTTTATTTTTCCTTGATTATTATGTTTATTTACTTTTTTTGCTATGAAAGATTCGGTTGAACAATTGTACGAATGGATGATTGTAAAAATTAATATTTTGAATAATTAAAACCCAAAATTTGAAGACTTAATAAATAATAATTATTTGACTTTTATGAATTAAAATAGTATGTAGGTTTTATAGATATATTTCTACTTGTAATATTTATAATTTTCGATAAATTAAATAATAAACATTATCACTGTTTTACATATAACATAAAGTAAAAATAAAAAAAAATGTTTCGATAAAAATATAATTAAAAAAAATCCTTTTTTTATAATTAAAAGATAGCTAAAATGTATTATTTAAGTTATAGGAAATTGTAAATATTACAAATAGTAAAATATAACTATAGAATTACGCATTTTTTTATTTAAAAAATAAATAATTATCTTTTATTAAATTTTGACTATCATTATAAAAGAAAGTAAAAATAAAATAAAATGTTTAGATAAATTGGTTTACATATATATATAGGTTCCCCGTATAGCATCGAACTGAGAAATTTCGTGTTACAACCACTTCAGCTACCAAATACGCCACTGGTGCTTTAAATCTTTGCCTAAGTAACATGAACTTGAGTAATTACTAAACTTATAGAATTTTTTTTGTGAAAATTATTTGTAGAGTGCTAGTACTGCTTTAATACAGTCGGTAACAAAAGTGTCGGAACACTAGCGAAAATTCCTATGTAAAAAAAGTGCACTTCATATGGTTTTGTTAAATAAATCCTTGCCGAATCCCATTAAGTGCATTTTTCTTTCACACGAGTTTTTGGTACTGTAAGTTGTTACTTTCCTAGCATGCTACAGTACTGTGCATGTTCACGACGACCAGAATTTTCTATTTCGTGACCTATCCTTGATTCACGCCGTCAGCAGTGAGCGACAGCTTTCTTTCTGGAATTATGGAAATGAAACTAAAGTTCTGTTTTATAATGTATTTTGTAATTTAATATATAATACAATTATTGAAATATTTCTGGTATAAAGTTCAGTAACGAATTTCACACTATTAAATTTATTTTAGATTATAATAAAATTTTTAGAGAGCATATTTTCTGAAGAGACGTAATTTTCAGAGTGCAGGGATGGAACACGGGCGCAGAATTCATACCGGAATCCGTTTAAGAAATTTCTCTACCTATAATATCGTTGATTTAAGAAGTAGAAAATTTTCTTACATTGATAGTGGTATGAATTCTGCGCCCGTGTTCCATCCCTGAGAGTGTCATAAAAAGTGCTATCACTGAAACCTATATTTCGATATTATACTGTTGCGTTCTCGGTGGTTCGTGAGTTGTCCGAGAATGAAAGACGAAACTTGCAAAAGCTCAGTAGTTTATTTATTCCGGAAGAATACAGGTCTACAAACTGAGTATCAACTTCAATTCTACCGTTAAACACAGCTTAAATAACATCTGTCGACAGCAAATCCACAGTACAAACTGCATAGTAATTGACTATTATTCAAAGAGGCTCAGGGCACTTTAAGAAGCAATAGAACATTGGCGGAAACTAATCTGAGACTGACTGCCTTGACGTAAAGCAGCTTCATAAATACCCCTGTAGAAAAATGTAGAAAATTCCAGAAACTGCTCAGTCAATGGAGTTACAGCTTCCATATTTGGTACTAGCAGGCTTCGGCGACCAGCTGGTTCGCGATCCTTGAAAAATCTGACTTTACGAAACTCCTGTTAGGTGGCGCCTGCGGCGCATTTTATCCGTTTCAGGTCTTATAACAGCTTATTGACGTATTGAAAAATTTAATCGCAGTAAATTCCCGGGCGGTAGCGCCTTCGACGCCCTCTTCCCTTTTCAATATCTGAAACAGCCTGTTCGCTCACCATGTTATGATTTTTCAAATTTCTGACTTTAGCAAAGTCACGCTCGGTGGGGCCTGCGGCGTCTTATCCCTGTTTTAGAAATTTCAACACCTTCTATTTTACTACTTTAACATACCTTTCGAATGATGTATTAAAAAGAATTTAATCATAATTAGAATTTGAAATACGCGCATTATAATAAAATTAATTTGGAATTAAAATGTTAAATAAAATGTAAATTTGTAACTTTTTTTTTTCCCGCCTTCCCCCCTGCCTCAAGCCTTCCTAATAATTCTGCTCTTTCAAAAATACTCACAATCGAATTATCGGGCATTAAAACCAAATACTACGAAATTTCAACGGCATATCTCAATTTTAAATACTGCAAAATATAATCTTTTCCCAATAAAAATGTTTTTTTTTTTTTTTTTTTTTTTTGTTTATTCACATATTTTCATGAAAATTTAACAGTAGCTTTATAATATGCTGTCTAGGCCAAATATTACTTTAAATGAAAATGAAAATTTGAAAAAGTTTGAAAATTGCAGTTTCCCCTCCCCCACTATAAAACACGTGATAATTTAATTGGTTACATTCGTTTCCTTTCTCATCGCAGACAGTTGTTTCGCATGTGATTTCCAGATGTTTTGTTTCCGTTCCATACAGTGGAGAAATTCATCTGCTGATGGAATTTCAAACAATTAGTCGTAGATTTACGGTCATTTTTCGATCGACATGGGTCGACATTTTAATTAATATCTCCGCAACTAATTAAAATTTTAAATTCTGTTTTCATTTTTATTTCATACTAGTTTGTTTATAGATTCCCCCCCCCCTTAATATGTAAGTACGATAAAATGAGAAAGATTTACTCTTTAAAAAAAATTGGTATGAAATGGGGCTAAAAATTCTCCGAAATATGTTAAAATGTTGACAACTCTGGTTTTACTCGTAGTTAAAGGGTTAGACATGAGTTATTTATAAATGCTAGATTTTTAAAATTATAATTTATTAATCTCACAAATGAATTTCTATAAGTGATACAGCTACAACTAACAACGTAATTTCATACTTGCCAATATCCTAATTAATATTCCGTAGTCTTGCTAGTCCTGCCTTTTATCCTATACCAATATTTAGAGTAATATTCTCCATATGCAATCGCGATTAAATAAGAGTAAAAATGCTCTAAAAAGATACCGGTGCAAAAAAGAAGGCGGAGCTTACAATACTACGGAATATTAATTAGTATGTTGGCAAGTATGTAACTTTAAATCTTTCAGTGTTATTTCTACATAATATATATCAAATGATACACCATGAATAAAAGAATGGCAAAATTTGACTGGACTGTTTAAAGCGATTTAGAATGCTAAGACAGGTAAAGGGTTAATTTATTTCGGAGCAAAATTTTTATCCTCCCTTTTATCACACAATTTTATTTGCAGTGAAGAGTTCTCCAGTATGTATGATAATTACTATTAAATATGAAAAAATATATCCTCTAAGAAAACTAATGTCAAAAAAGGGCAGATACTAACAATGTTCTGAAATAAATTAAAATATTGCTATGCCTGCATCACGAGGAGAAGTCTACTTTACTTGTTTTAGCACTGATAAAAATAAAAATCGAAATATATCGTGAAAGAAGAAATGTTTGTCGTTAAAATATTTAGAATAAGGAACAAAACTAAGAATCTATACATTGAGAGGAATTAAGTAAACTTCTGCAATCAGTGTAGAAATTTGAGGAATATATAAATGAGAGACTTAGACATTCTAGGTGAAGACGATTTTTAAAAACCATTTAGAAATTGCTGTAATATACTAAATATTCCTTTTTTTTATCTTAAAAAATAAATGAATGAATACATAAAAATAAATAAAAAAAGATAAACCTTTTGCTGTAATTCTACTAAGTATTTGTTGAAATGTTCAATTCTTTTTAGAAGCAGACATTCAGAGTGTTTGTTATACATGTAAATAAATAAGGAATAGCTTGTCTTTATATTTAAATATCCTTCAGGATATTTTTTATTAAATAAGCATATACCTTTATGTATTTACAGGGTTGCCAACATTTTAATTTATTCCGGGGCATTTTTAGCCCCGCCTTCATTTCACACCCCTTTTGTTTTAAGAGTATTTTTTTTCCTTATTTTATAGTATATTAAAATGCTGGCAACCCGATATTCATTGTATGTAGACAGCTCATTTATGAAAGGAGAAGACATTATCTTACTCAAAAATTAAAGCTATTTGCACTGAGACACATTTACTGAGACACATTTGCAATTTTAGAAAATAAATGCTGTGATTCAGTCGTCTCGAAAAGAGCAGAATTTTTAAAACAATTTTAAAGCAACACATTATAAGAGCTGCCAATCTAATCTGGCAAATTGTTAGAACCCCCCCATTTTCTACACCACTTAATTTTTAGAGTAAATCTCTTCAAATGTATTTACGTAGAATTAAGAAAAAAATTACTCTATAAATAAAGTGGTGTCGAAAAAGGGGCGTTACTAACATTTTGCCGGATTAGGTTGGCAGCTCTGCATTATTTAAACAAATAATGTGTGAATGAATGTTTTTCTGATATATATATATATACATATATTATTTTATTTTTCTTTTATTTTATTTATTTATTTTTTGTCAGTAAACTCCCAAAAAATTTCTACGATTCCATTGGAAATTAAAATAATGAAATCATAGCGGAATTACCCGATTATGGTATTCTGTGCTTTCACCCACACACACACACACACACAATATATATATATATATATATATACTCTAGATACTCAATGGTCCTTGATGACTAGTAATTCCAGCATCTGATTTCCTTCCTCTTGTAAAAATAAATAAATATAAAAATAAATCTCAGGCCTACCGGTTGGACCAGAACCGAAGTCACTGTGTAGTGTTGTGTGGGACCATAACTTTCACTCACAAAAAAAAAAAAAAAAAAAAAAAAATGAGAAAAAATATATATATGGGCACTGTAAAAGTGTCTTTTTATTTATTTATTTATTTATTTTAATTTTTGAGAATCGACACAGCTTGCTTTCGGACTTCTTCCTCTGGAACACTTAAATTGTTAGGAACTGTGAACTATTTTATTTTATTTTTATTTTTATTTTATTGTTGTAAACTTTTAACTTTTTTCATTAGATTTTTAATTTTATTACCCTTAATCTTTTAAGTAGCCTTAAAATAAATTTTTATTTTCTTAGATTTTAAATTTAATTATACCTAACTTTTTAATCTTAATAATTACGCAGATTTTATTCTGCAGTTAGATCTCTTTTCTTTTTCTGGCTCACGTGTATACCACGACAATCAATAATAGCCTGGACGTAAAGTGCCCTGCACTACGCAGTCCATCAATGCAAAACTCAGTTCCAGTTCCATGCTGAAAAGAATGACAAGAGTTTAATTGAAGAGCAAACATTCAAACCGTGTTTGCTCCAAAAATAAAAAAATTGAGTTAGTAATTATCTTTAAAAGCATGTAACTATTTATGGTAAACTTTAATCGCTTTACCACCAGTTTTATTTTAAAAATGAGCCAGTTAAATTACAAATCTAGCTGCTTTTATTAGTGGGAATAAATTATGGCTCCAAAATTAGATCCTTAAGCCCGAAACGAAATTTTAAAGTTTTCGAAGGATGATTGCTCAAATTCTGTTATAAGTAAAGCATTTAAAAACCATGAAAGACATATTTCTAATAGATTACTATCTAAACTTCGAAAAGGAATAAAATTTGGCTGGAAACCAACAGCTCCAGGAAAAACATGCGGACAAAAAGAAGTTCTTGGTAAAAAAAAAAAAAAGAAGCTGAAAAGACTTATCGCTGTAGAAAATCCTCTGCCTCAAAGAACTTTAGCAAAGAAACTACAGGTATCGCAATCGAAAATTTGCTATAGAAAAGTGAATAAACCAGTCTGTTATCAAATGTCTGCAAAGACCGTAGAAAAACGAAGAAAACGTTCTTGGACTCTGTATTTAATGTTACGCAAAGGTAGATACAAAACATGGATAACTTCGAATGAAACACTGTTTCATCAGTTATCCACAACTGGCAAAACCAAAATACAATATATTTCACGCTAAAAGCGTCACAAAGACGCAGCTGTTTTGCAAAAGGCAAGTTGGCCGTCAGGTGTTATGGTATATATGGGAATGCTCTCTCAAGGCTTAACAAAGCCATTTTTTGTGGAACCAAAGGCTAAAATTGATGCTAAATACTATCAGAATAAAGTTTTTAAGCACATGATCAAAGAAAGTAAACGTTTTTACCCTCAAAAAAAAAAAAAACTTTGTTTTTTACCAACATTCTGCACCTAGTCATATGCAAAATCAACTATAAAATGGCTGAAAGATAAAAGAAAAAAAAAATTTTCTTCCTCCTGAGAAATGGTTACCATCATACCCTGAGTGTGTTCCTTGCGATTTTTTTTTTTTTTTTTTTTTTTTTATGGGGATACTTAAAAAATCAAATAAGAACACTTCAAGGGCTTCAAAAAACAATCAAAGAGGAGGTTGGAAAAATACCCCCCAAAATAGTCGAAAAAGCTCTTTTGGCTTGGCCCAAAGTTTATGTAAAGTGTAATATACTAAAGGAAACCACATTGAAAATTTCATGTAAATAACTCAATTCAATAAAACTTTCTGATGCTCTGAAATTGGTCACACTAAATTTGAATCAACCTGTATTAAAGAGCTGATTGCATTTACAAGTGTTGGCGTTTAGTATTGCAAACTGACGCGAGATTCTATATAGAGCCCCAAATTTCAAAGTAGTCGATATCAGGATTTCTGGTCAGTGCACGTACTAGCCCCACCCTGTTTATTGAGGAAAAATATCCTGACTATTCTCACTCAAAAGAAGAAAAATTAATTAATTAATTAATTAAGAAAGTTGTGCATCCAAACTTTTTTTATTTATTCATTTCCTTTGAATATTTTTATTTTCATTTTACATACTTAAAAAATCTCCCACTAAATTAAATGCTACAAAATTAGAAAACTTTCCTATGCAATCGCAATGTATTTATTTTAAAAGATCACAAAGCAAATATACTTTTCAAAACTAAAATAATTTTAAATTATTTTAACTGCTATTTGAAAAAAAAAAAAATCCACTGGATTGGGTAGATTATTTTCAAACGGTGCTATTTTTAACCCTTTCCGGCGCAAGACAATTCGGATCCTTTAAATTATACTGCCACCGGATTTCGTGAATTAAATTAAAGTAAAAGAAATTTTGAATTTTATGGTTTAAAAAACCGCTCTTTTTTAATATGTTAAAAACATAAGTTTTTTCTAAAAAATTTCTGGGATGGATTCTTGCAGTTGCGAAATGAAATTAGGTGGGATAAATATATCCCACCGCGCATGAAAGGGTTAAATGGAAGTATTTTTTCTGATTTTCCGATAACGCTGAAATTTATGATGAAATTTAGTGTACTTGTAAACGGAAGGGGACGGAAAAATACGTTTGAGGTACTTCGTATTTCAGTTTAAATTAATTATTAATACTTTCTTTTTCTTTTTTTTCTTTTTTTTTTTTTTTTAAATATAATTTATGGAGTTAAATTGACACTGAAACAGAGCCTGATTAAGGGGGAAGCACACATTATTTATACTTACACCGTTATTTTTTAACAAATATTTTCCTCCTATAATAAACAGAAAATTCTCATTAAAAATTATTTTAAAAGAATTCTGGTGTCTAATAACGGTGAGTAAATTGGATTGTTTTACACCGTTCATTTTTTATAAAAAATATTTCCTCGTCAAAGCGGGGAATTTCTATGACATGAAGTAAAAAATAATTGTAAAAATATTCCAGTGAGAGCGGAGATAGTGTGTGCTTCCCCCTTAATCAGGCTCTGCACTGAAATGAGATAGAATGACTCCTACGTCTCTAAATTCTCTGCGATTTTAATATCAGTTGAGAGCAAAGTGTATATATACAAATTCAATTAATGAAGGATATTCTGCTATTTATTTTTTCAATTCCTTATCTATTTATTTATTTATTTTCTAATACTACGCATCTAGACCTGCTAACTATGCTAGTTTATCCGTAATGGTATTTAGCCCCGCCTTTTTTCACACCAGAATAGTTTTAGAGCAATAGTATTCTTATTTAATCATGAGAACACATTGTTAACTATTACTCTGCAGCTATTGTGGTGTGAAAAAGAGGCGGGGCCTAATACTATTACGGATAAACTAGCATAGTTAGCAGGTCAACGCATCTAACAACCTTCCACTTTCAGAAGTGATAAATGATAATAATTCAATGTTTTGTTCGATTAGCAGGATTAAATCTAAATTCGAATATATATTCAAAAACCTAAACTATTAACAAACGTTTAAAAAACCATTTCCCCTTTAAAATTAACTGAAATTCAAAACGTGAATACATCAATTCAACTGCTGTCATTTGAAATTAGTAAAATCACAACATAAAATGATTGATGATTTTGACAAATAAAATGAAATAGTTTTTATAAACCTGTTGACGCATACAACCTTCCTGATTTTCGAGTAGAAATTAACCAACAATAGTACAAATATGTTGAAATCGGCCGTGCGTCTTCTTGAAAATATTTGCAAAAATCTATTTTTTATTCTTTGTGATTTCTGATTTTGGGGGAAGGGTTACAAGGGTCAAATTCGGGCTTTTTTGCGCAAAATTTGGCCGGGGAAATTTATGGCAACTACAGTCACTAATTTTGATGCATGGATTGTTATGTGTATCCATAACCAGTTGTAACATGATTTTACAAAATTCCCTCCTTTCCTTGCGGGCGTGGGAGGTGAGATGCAATAAACATACCTTCAAGCATAATCTTACCAAATTATCCCCCTTTATAAGGACGGCGGGAACTCAAAAAACACGTTTTGAAGAGTAACCATGCTTCAAATTATCTCAGAAAGGCGATTTTTTATGTGTCGGTTGGTTATGTGTATTCAACAGGAACTATAAAGTGATTTTGCGAAATTACCCACTCCCTCACTTGGGATAAGTGGGATGGGGGACATATTTTTCAATCTTAAATTTGCTTCTAATTACCTTAGAAAGGCGAATTTTGGCGTGTGGGTGTTGATAAAATGTACGTAATATTCATTTTGACAGGATTTCGCGAAACTTATAATTTTTTCCGCGGAGGAGGAAGGAGTAAAAATTAAGTAAGGCGCTGTCGAAGGCATGGGGAAAGGCCCAAACTTATGCTGTTGCGAGCGGCAACAGCACTGTCGAAGGTAGCGGGAATTTCAATTTAATTTTTTACTGAATTCAATGATTTATTCTTATAAATATTTTATTAATAATATGGTATTTTGAGAATTCATTTAAATATAATAACCAGCGAAGCGGGCAAAGCCTAATAGTCTTGTATAATTTATCAAAATTGAGAGAACTGAATAATTTACATATCTATAATACAAAGCAAATAAGCATATACATTAAAAAAGTCTTTGGAGTATATATTTTGAACTATCAATTTATGTGTAGAGCGAAGCTAATTTATATTTCGCAATACACATTCCCAGTGGCCAACTTTTGTAGTTTATTTTATTGTTAGCCCCGCCTTTTAATATCAATTTTTAAAGTGTAATTTCTTTCCTGTTTTATTATACTTATTCATTGCAAGAAATCATTCTACAAATAAAGTGGTGTGAAATATTGGCGGGACTAAAACTGCTCTAGAATAAATTATAAAAATTAGCATCTCTGCATATTTGGAGCGAATTTGTATAAACCGTCGATGCATAATTAATTAAGCATTTTGTTTTGCTTTTAAAATTCATTATTTCAACTATTCATTATAAATCATTAACTAATACGCAGCTTTACATTTTGTTTTCACATTTAGAAAATCCACAACTGTTTAATTGGTTAAATTTTTCTATAGATTTTTTTCCCTTTAATATTCATTATTTTATTTGTTTCTTAATTTATTTATTTGAAGCTGTAAAATGTGATTCTTCACTAATGGAAATTTTGCATTTTACAGATTCGAAGTAAAATTGGAAAAAAAAAAAAAAAAAAAAAAAAAACAATAATTGCACTGATGGAACACGGGCGCAGAATTCATACCACTATCCATGTAAGAAAATTTTCTACTTCTTAACCCTTTCCGGCGCAAGACAATTTGAAACATTTAAATTATACTGCCACCGGAATTCATGAACTAAAGTAAACTAAAAGAAATTTTAAGGTTTAAAAAACCGGCCTTTTCTGATATGTTATAAACGTGAATTTTTGCTGAAATATTTCCGGGATGAATTTTTGCAGCTGGATCTTAAATTTTGCGTCCTTGTGGCGAGGACACCGCGCGTTAAGGGGTTAAATCGACGATATTATACGTAGAGAAATTTCTTAAACAGATTCCGGTATGAATTTTGCGCCCGTGTTCCATCCCTGTAATTGGTTTAACGGTGATGAATTTTCTAAATGTGAAAATAAAAATTTAAAAATGTGTATTAGTACATGTGATATGTAATGGGGAATATTTCCCCATAGAAGAGCATTAGTTTTGTCTTCCAGCGACGATAAGCAGGAAGTCCCAAAAATTTCTTATATCTTTCACCATACATACATGAATTACTATTTTAAGATGTTATTTGAATGTTGGGAATACTTGAAATACGAATTAACACTACAAATAGTATAATATCGAAATATAGGTTTTAGTGATAACACTTTTTATGACAATCTGAAAATTACATATCTTCAGAAAATGTGCTCTCTAGAAATTTTATTATAAGCTGAAACAAATTTAAAATAAAAGTGTGAAATTTGCTACTGAACTTTATACCAGAAATATTTCAATGAACTTTTCCTATATTATATTACAAAATGCAGTACTTGGCGGAACGAGCAATCAATATTGACTGTGTATATCAAGTTACAAAGCTGTCGTTCATTGCCGACGGCTTGAATCCTTCATGTAGAGGTTCTAACACATTGATGCAGTAGCCGGTACTCTGTAGATAGTTTTTATTAAAAATAAATAAACAAAGGAAGTCTAGCAATTGCTTAAATACAGGTTATTTCAGGAAAGATTTAAAGCGACAGTTGCATATTTGGTAACGTAAGTGGCTGCAACGCGGAATTTGTCAGTTCGATGCTACTTACAAGAAACTTTAAATCTATTAATAAAATCAGAGTTTTTGTCTGTATATTTGTCAGAATCGAAAATTTTTGCGATATCTTCACGTTTCACACCCCATGAAAGCCGAAAATGACTTCAGAAAATTTTGCCTGTGTGTGTGTGTGGGGGGGGGGGGGGGGCATCGTGTCTGTATGTCGCTTTTTTTGTCCGGACATCACTTGAGAACGGCTGGGCGGAATTCAACGGCGCTTGGCAGGAATTTAGGTCTTCACCCAACTTAAAATTATATCTATCAACTTTTCAGAAATTCCCCCCCCCGTTTCCCCCTGGGGGATAAAAGACTAAAATACGTTTGTCCGGGCATCACTCGAGAACCTCTGAACGGAATTCAACGGCGCTTGGCAGAAACTTAGGTCTTCACCCAACTTAAAATTATATCTACAGAAATTTTCAAAATTATGATTAGTGTTTAAATTCTGGGTAAAAAACGCCTACGCTTGCGCCATAAATATTTTTTCACTAAAACGCTTTGAATGGAAAAATAAAATATATAAATAAATTTGTAAGTTAAAGATTTTTTTATTCGCGTGATTCGCACTACAAATTATAAAAAGATTGAAATGAAGTGTTGCCATCTAAGTTTCATACTTTAGTTAATTTTAAAAAATTTAATTGTCGTATCAAAAAACTGTTTACACCCCAGGATTCAGAAAAATCACCCCTTTCATTTGGTACTGAATTTGTAACGATAGGTCTGATACTTCTAACTTATTTTTCCCTTTTTACGTTTTTTCCGTTGCCACTTAAATTTCATACTTCAGTTATTTTTAAAAAATCCAATTGTCGCTTCGAAAATTGTTTGCACCCCTGGATTCAGAAAAATCGCATATATATAGGCATTTATATATTTTTTTTATTTTCCAGAAATAAAATGAAATATCTTTAATTTCACGTGAATAATAATAAAAATTAGAGAGAAAAATACCTACAAAAGTTGGTGTTTTTTTTTTTTTTTATGAGGAATTTGCACGTGGATAAATATTTTCATAGAGATATTTGGCATTAGTTTAATATTTTTATTTAATTAAGCAGTACTTTTCTTTCCTGCAGTAAAACAAAATTTTTTGTTGTTATTATGTACCTTATGAGGGTTTTTTTTATGTTCTCCCCTTAATTGTAAATGATTATAATTTGGATTTTATTAAGATGTTTTATTTATTTATTTATTATTTTTTTGTAAATATCAGAAAAGTTTTTATTTTATTTTATTATTTTATTTTATTCATTTATTTATTTTGTGTATGGAACAGCTTTAGTACTGGATTCCTTTGGCAAAATTTGAAATTCTTAACCGAAGTAGCTCGGACGTTTCTCGCCAAGATCTTTAATTGCACAATTGAGATAGCCAATTCAGTTCATCGCAAAAATGGCTTAAAATATTTAAAGTCACCAAAGGGTTCCCATACTAAAACTGTGCGTTTTGTATTTATTTATTTATAATATTTTCTATTAAAGACTTCTGTGGTCACGAAATTTGGTGCGTAAATTGTTTGTTTGCATCCGGCACTTATTGTAACTGGATTTCACGAAATTCGAAATCCCCCCCCCCCCTTCTCGGAGTTGGAGGGCAATAAACGGTATAACTTCAGTATAACCCCACAGCTGAATTTGGCGATTTTTCTTTGGCGCCGTTTTGAAGAATAACGATGTCGTTCTGCATTGTTTGCGATATAATATAGCAGCCTAATATGTTGTTTATTTTGGATTTATGATTTTATGTTTTATGTTTTATGATTTAGATTATGATTTTATCATTTATCATATATGATTTATGATTTTTAGATTTATGATTTAGCCATAATCGCCAACAAAAAAATCGCCAAATATCGTTGTGGGGTTATACTGAAGTTGTTCCCAATAAACATGTGTAAAAACATGTTTTTCCGCTTGAATTCGCTTTGAATTATCTTAGAAGGGCGAATTTTGGTGTGCGAATATTGATTAAGTGTACGCATTATGTACAGTCGGGGAAAAAAAAAACGCAGCACTTGATGGTATTTCGTTATTAATTGACGCAGAAAAATTTAATAAACACCATTCAACAGGAAATGAAATGCACTTTCTGAAAATGTCGTCGAATTTTGAATTAGGGGTCATCTACATATTAAAATGAGCGCCAACTTTGATTTTTTCAATAGCAACACCCAATTTTGACTTCATTTTCGAATTTCTGAGAGTCTGGCAGTGGGGAAAAGTATACTGCCTGTGTACTTTATCTTTAGTGTTTATAGAGTTATGATCAAAAATGTGTTAGGGGACTATCTCTAAATATAGAAAAATAAAATTAAGATCCTACAAGAACTAGACAAAATTATACTGTTTCACACCGGAAATATTTCAAGAAAAAAAGAGTTATAAAAAGAAATAAAAATATTAACACCTTTGCAGTATCTTAATTATCATGAATTTAGTTTTTTGGATATGTATATACTTTAGTACTTTTTTAGATAATTTTAGGTATATTTAAATACATTACACTTACGATTGGTCAGACAATACTTTTTATAAAAGTGCAATATTTTTCAATTAAAAAGTATCTATCATGGATATACTGATCACCAATAAAGCTTAAATTTTCTTTCGTACGTGTAACATAATATACAAACTGAAATAATATAGCTATATATATATATACAATAACGCATAAACTAAATCTTTTCGGATAAATTATTGTAAGGTTTCACAAAGTAAATATTAATCAATTTTAATAGCACTTACCAGTTTTGGGTCAGTTGAACTCTTTGGAACTGTACGATTTGTTTTATAATTTCTATGAAAATATAATTTCTTAATTAACGCTTTCGCGACTGCTGACGTAGATTCACATAATTTGAAAATCTGTAACAATGTCAGTGGGCGTTTCTTTCGTAATTTGTGTGTTACTTATTTCTTAAGCATGTACCCAGTGTTCATATTTTTGCAATAAAATATACTATGGATAGAAATATATTAATTAGAAAGAATATAGTTATAATGTATATCCATCTGTAATATAATTGGGGTACAGAAAATTTGTTTTGAAATATTTTATTTTGAGAGTATTTCAAACAGTAAACCCCGCCTATTTAGTTAATTTTTTTCTTCAAGTGTTCGTTTAAAGGATTCTAAATTTATCACCAGTAATCAATGAAGTAAATACCACTTGTGTATATTTTTGTCAATGTAAAATAAGGGGTTTAACACGAATACTTAAAGTCACATTCACTTTTCGTTTCTGTATTGTTTTGTTTTGAAGAACGATAAAAGGCGGGGCTTTAGAAAACAGGAATTCTTGATACTAACACAAATGTCTAAAAATCAACATTTTTGTTTCATATCTTTGCATTTGACGTTGTTGTTATATAATTTGACCCTTAAATAAAAAATAAAAGTATTTTGTTCAATTTTCTCCATTATTTTTTAAGATTTGCTTCGTTATCTCATTCAAAATTTTTTAAGAGACAGCCCCCTAAACCACTCCAAAAGAAAGATTTATTTATATCTCGAAAACTAATAACTGGAATGAGCTGAAAATTTGCACACGCATATTTTTCAGCATTAGGGTTCATTTTATGTAAAAATTAATATAGGTCATAATTCATAATTTTTATGAATATGAATTTATTAATATTTTTCAGAATTAAAAATATTTTTCAGAATCAAAATTAATGATGGATTATGTTTGGGTTTCTTCACTGTATCTCGTAAAAAAAGAATTATATCGATCAAGTTATTTTTTGTGAAGATATTAATAAAAGTTTGAAATATGAATTTAACATTAGCACCTTCAAACTTTGAACGTTTATAACTCTGTGAAAAAATTAGCAAAATATGCAACCAATATACTTTTTCGCATTGTCGCGATCCCAGGAATTCAAATATAAAATAAAAATGGGGCATTGCCATTGAAAAAATCAAAGTTGGTGCGCGTTTTAATATGTAGACGACCCCCGATTCAAAATTTCCGTTCATTTTCTGAATCTACTCTCAATTCCCCGTCGAATGATACCTATTACATTTTTGTGCATTGATTAGCAACGGAGTTACATCGAGTGCTGCGTTTTTTTTTTCCCCGACTGTACATTAGTGGGATTTTGCAAAACTTCGAACTCACCCGCTGAGGAAGGGGAAGTAAGAAGTGGATAAGTTTTGCCGAAGGCAGTGGGGACCCAGACTGGATATTGACTAAGTGTACGCATTATGTACAGTCGGGGAAAAAAAAAACGCAGCACTTGATGGTATTTCGTTATTAATTGACGCAGAAAAATTTAATAGACACCATTCAACAGGAAATAAAATGCACTTTCTGAAAATGCCGTCGAATTTTGAATTAGGGGTCATCTACATATTAAAATGAGCGCCAGCTTTGATTTTTTCAATAGAAATACCCAATTTTGACTTCATATTCAAATTTCTGAGAATCTGGCAGTGCGGAAAAGTATACTGTTTGTATACTTTATCTTTAGTATTCATAGAGTTATGATCAAAAATGGGTTAGGGGGCTATCTCTAAATATAGAAAAATAAAATTAAGATCCTACAAGAACTAGACAAAATTATACTGTTTCACACCGGAAATATTTCAAGAAAAAAAGAGTTATAAAAGGAAATAAAAATATTAACACCTTTGCAGTATCTTAATTATCATGAATTTAGTTTTTTGGATATGTAGATACTTTAGTACTTTTTTAGATAATTTTAGGTATATTTAAATACATTACACTTACGATTGGTCAGACAATACTTTTTATAAAAGTGCAATATTTTTCAATTAAAAAGTATCTATCATGGATATACTAATCACCAATAAAGCTTAAATTTTCTTTCGTACGTGTAACATGATATACAAACTGAAATAATATAGCTATATATATATATACAACAACGCATAAACTAAATCTTTTCGGATAAATTATTGTAATGTTTCATAAAGTAAATATTAAACAATTTTAATAGCACTTACCAGTTTTGGGTCAGTTGAACTCTTTGGAACTGTACGATTTGTTTTATAATTTCTATGAAAATATAATTTCTTAATTAACGCTTTCGCGACTGCTGACGTAGACTCACATCATTTGAAAATCCGTAACAATGCCAGTGGGCGTTTCTTTCGTAATTTGTGTGTTACTTATTTCTTAACCCCTTAACGCGCGGTGTCCTCGCCACGAGGACGCAAAATTTAAGATCCAGCTGCAAAAATTCATCCCGGAAATATTTTAGCAAAAATTCACGTTTATAACATATCAGAAAAGGCCGGTTTTTTAAACTTTAAAATTTAAAATTTCTTTTAGTTTAATTTAGTTCATGAATTCCGGTGGCAGTATAATTTAAATGTTTCAAATTGTCTTGCGCCGCAAAGGGTTATGCATGTACCCACTGTTCATATTTTTGCAATAAAATATACTATGGATAGAAATATATTAATTAGAAAGTATATAGTTATAATGTATATCTATCTGTAATATAATTGTGGTACAGAAAATTTGTTTTGAAATATTTTATTTTGAGAGTATTTCAAACAGTAAACCCCGCCTATTTAGTTAATTTTTTTCTTCTAGTGTTCGTTTAAAGGATTCTAAATTTATCACCAGTAATCGATGAAGTAAATACCACTTGTGTATATTTTTGTCAATGTAAAATAAGAGGTTTAACACGAATACTCAAAGTCACATTCACTTTTCGTTTCTGTATTTTTTTGTTTTAAAGAACGATAAAAGGCGGGGCTTTAGAAAACAGGAATTCTTGATACTAACACAAATGTCTAAAAATCAACATTTTTGTTTCATTTCTTTGCATTTGACGTTGTTGTTATATAATTTGACCCTTAAATAAAAAATAAAAATATTTTGTTCAATTTTCTCCGTTATTTTTTAAGATTTGCTTCGTTATCTCATTCAAAATTTTTTAAGAGACGGCCCCCTAAACCACTCCAAAAGAAAGATTTATTTATATCTCTAAAACTAATAACTGGAATGAGCTGCAAATTTGCACACCCATATTTTTCAGCATTAGGATTCATTTTATGTAAAAATTAATATAGGTTATAATTCATAATTTTTATGAATATGAATTTATTAATATTTTTCAGAATTAAAAATATTTTTCAGAATCAAAATTAATGATGGATTATGTTTGGGTTTCTTCACTGTATCTCGTAAAAAAAGAATTATATCGATCAAGTTATTTTTTGTGAAGATATTAATAAAAGTTTGAAATATGAATTTAACATTAGCACCTTCAAACTTTGAACGCTTATAACTCTGTGAAAAAATAAGCAAAATATACAACCAATATACTTTTTCGCATTGTCGCGATCCCAGGAATGCAAATATAAAATAAAAATGAGGCATTACCATTGAAAAAATCAAAGTTGGTGCGCGTTTTAATATGTAGACGACCCCCAATTCAAAATTTCCGTTCATTTTCTGAATCTACTCTCAATTCCCCGTCGAATGATACCTATTACATTTTTGTGCATTGATTAGCAACGGAGTTACATCGAGTGCTGCGTTTTTTTTTTCCCCGACTGTACATTAGTTTGATATTGCAAAACTTCGAACTCACCCGCTGAGGAACGGGAAGTAAGAAGTGGGTAAGTTGTGCCGAAGACAGTAGAGACCCAGACTCCTCACTTTGCGAGCGAGAAAACCTCTACCAATCCAGTGGCGTAACAAGGGTGGGGCGGAGGGGGCGGCACGATTTTGGGGGCGGCATTTTGGTAATTTCCATTAAAAGTATAACTGAAAATTCAACTTCTACGCTATCTCAAACATATAACTTGAATTTGAAAAATATTTTTTATGTTATTATAACGATTCTATAAAAATTTTTGATATATTTTTATAGAAAATATTTTCTATAAAAAATATTTTTATTATCTTATTATTTCACAAAATTTTGATTTGAATTTTCTTTTTTTTTTTTTCTCAAAGTGTATTACAGAGTTTGCTAGAGAAAACTTATTGAAAGAGGTATTAAGTGATCAATGCCCGATAAAGTAAATCCGATACAACTGAAACTCCACGGAGCCGACTTTCAGGAGGGAGAGCAGGGGAGTATTTCAGACGTTTACCCGCTCCTTGACTTGTTAATTATCAGTTAAAAAAGGATAAACCTACCAGAAAACAAGAGATAATTTTTTTAAACTTTATAATCACAAATATAAGGTCTGTAAGTGATAATAAATATTCTTCTCTCACGTAGCCTTATAAAAATAAACTTTTTGATTGGAATAACAAAGCGATCAGATATACGTACGCGATGCATATTCATCGAACGTTTACAATTTGCTTGCTTCTGCTTTTGGCCGTTTTTTGATTACACAGATCTGTATTTTAATAATACATGGAGCATTTTTTATTTAAATTTATTTTTTAAAGAATTGGTAATTTTTTCTAACATATAATTTTACAATCCTGGTTTAACAGATGCCTTTTCTTGATTGAGAATATTAATTTTTCCTGTGAGTAATAGACAATATGCTAGTTAGTAGTTAAAAAAAAAAAAAAAAAAAAAAGGTAGCGCTGAAGAATGTCTCGCTCGGGGAGAGCCATTTTTCATGATTATCGAATGATTAAAGAACATTCTTTATGATATTCGAATAGGCAAACTGTGTTACTTTTCACGGAGCACCTAAAGCTTAAAATACTTAATATTCGCACTATTTTCACGTATATACCTTCTATATATGAGTTGACATTGCAGATGACATCATCATTTTGTTAGCGATCCTTTAAAATTTTGATCGCGGCAAATTCCCACTTGCAGTCGCCTGTGGTGTCTTCAATGTGAGCAAACATTTAGATATTATTCATTCACTCACCATACAAACAAACACATGTTGGCGCCCGTAACTCATTACATTAAACACCAGCTTTATATACTGCTAGAAAAAAAAATATATCCCTAAAATTATTTACTGTAGATAAAAACAAAAGTAAAAGCTTTAAATGCTCTAAACAGTTTTGATCATGGCAAAAATCATCAAGCTATTCGTGACCCGTAAAATTTCAAAATGCGGAAAACTCCCGTTTACAGAAACCTGCAGAACTTTTTATCCTAGTCAGAATATACAATCTGTTTGCTGGCAGAGCGGACACCCGTTTGCTGGTGCGCTCAACTGATCGTGTTGCATTAAACACCAGCCCTAATGTAATGTATTGATAATACACTAAAAATTTTTACCAATGCTTTGATGAAAATATTTTAAAATGCATTTCGTTAAAAGGTCTGTAATACGTGACTGAGTGAGTTGGCATTTTTAAGTATTTTTAGACTTTTTAAGGGGCGGCAACTGTACCAATCGCAGCGAGAACTTAGGTTATTAATAAAGATATGGGATTTTGACAACTCATTTAAGTTTAATGTCCAACGAAGCGGTCAAAGCCTGCTAGTAAATATATACAACTCATATTCAAAATATTAGAATAATTGAGAAAAAGTAATAAGAAAGAAATTGTTTTACATTTATTTATTTTTGATGCTAAGTAAATGCAATTAAATTTCTTATAAATTATATCTGGAATGTTTAGATAAGATTTTAACATTTACAAAATATAAAATACGATAAATTAGGTATACAATAGCTTTCTGAAACACATCAAAATATTAGAATAAAATTTAGATTTTTTCAAATATCAGAATATTTTATTTTACGCAAAAATATTACCTTAGGAATATGAAGTAAATTGTAGTTAACATTTTGCAGTATCCCTTTTAGCTTTAATAACAGCGTACAATCGATCTTGCATGGTGTTTACAAACATTTCTATCAATATTAGCCCAAACAGACGTACCACTAACTCATTTTTACTTGAAAAGGGATTTTCTTAGAGTTTTTTCTTCATTATATCCCATAAGTTTCCAATGGGATTAATGTCTGGTGAGTTTCGTGGCCAAGGAAGTACCTTAATGTTGCGTTGGCAGAACCAATTAGTTGACACCGAGATATGCGGTGACGCTAAATCTTTTTGAAAGATGAAATCATCTTCAAATAAATCTTCTGATGATGGAATCATGTAATATTCCAAAATTTCTTGATCTATCTGAGAGTTAACCTTTTCGTAGAGAGATAACTTTCCAGGTCCTTCTGCGCTCATGCAACCCCAAATCATGACACTAGCAGCAAATTTTACCGAACGTTTAAGGCATTTTTTATCAAATGCTTCTTGCTCCATTCTCCAAACTCGAATTTGATTACCATATGAAATACAAAACATACTTTCATCACTAAATAATATTTTTTTTCCAATCTTCTTCGCTCCATAAACGTCTTGATTTACACTAATTCAGTCTTTTACGCTTTTATTTTGCAGTCATGAGAGGTTTTATTTTTGGTACAAGAGATTTAAACTTAAATTTATGGAGACGTCTTATTGTTGTCGCTGTAGAAACTTCAATTCCTTCTTTCTATTTTTAATGCAAGAATCGCACACTTTTAAAACGGTTTTTCCTAACTATTCGCTTCAGTTTCCTGTCATCTCTATCAGATGTTTTTGGTTTTCGGCCGCCATTTCGGCGATTTTTTTTTTTTTTTTTTTTTCCGTTTTTTGAATGTTGTGTTAG
This sequence comes from Salticus scenicus, assembly GCA_963930645.1. Classification (NCBI taxonomy): domain Eukaryota; kingdom Metazoa; phylum Arthropoda; class Arachnida; order Araneae; family Salticidae; genus Salticus; species Salticus scenicus. Next base: position 185,741,081 of record OZ005657.1, read on the forward strand.
TATTGTACTAACGCTTGATTGCGAACAATGTAAATAATTCGCTATTTAACATTGATTTTTACAGTGCCGATATAAATCAACCATACAATGTTTAACAGATTCAGGAATATCACTCACACGACCCATTTTAAGACGAAAAAGTAAACTGCAAAAATAATACTGATTTTAAATAAAATCGTCTGAATTTAATCAATGCTGCCACCAGTTATCAATTGGTGAGAATTAAACGAGAATTAATGTGAAATTTTCTAATATTTTGAACCATTTGAATAAATATTGTAATAATTTGACTTTTCAAAATAGCTTTTTTTTTTTTTTTTTTTTTTTTTTTTTTCCCCAATTAATCTTTTCAAAAATGATATTAATTTTATGACAATAAATAAGTTTAATCAACAATAAGTTTTTAATAAAAAATATCGTTTACATATTTGCATTAAAAGAGATTAACTTACTCAACGATATTTTCAATTTGTAAAAAAAAAAAGTAATTCTAATATTTTGAATATGAGCTGTATATACTCATTTATCTAAACATTTTATTTCATTTCATTTTATTTTTAATTTCTTTTATAATTAAATTTCAAAATTTAATAAATAACAATAATTATTATTATTATTATTATTATTATTATTTTATTTTATTTTATATTTTTTTAATAAAATGTAATTTTACACATATATTTTTCTATTTGAAATATTTATAATTTTCTATAACTTAAAAAATTTTAGCTCTCCTTTAAGTGTAAAATAAAAGTTTTTTTTTTTTTTTTTTTTTTTTTTTTTTTAATCTAAATATATATATATGTGCAGAGCCTGATTAAGGGGGAAGCACACATTATCTCCGCTCTCGCCGGGATATTTTTACAATTATTTTTTACTTCATGTCATAGAAATTCCACGCTTTGACGAGGAAATATTTTTTATAAAAAATGAACGGTGTAAAACAATCCAATTTACTCACCGTTATTAGACACCAGAATTCTTTTAAAATAATTTTTAATGAGAATTTTCTGTTTATTATAGAAGGAAAGTATTTGTTAAAAAATAATGGTGTAAGTATAAATAATGTGTCCTTGCCCCTTAATCAGGCTCTGTATATATATATATATATTACTGATATTCAAAACAATGCCAAAATTTGCTATTTAAGTTATCGAAAATTATAAATATTACAAATTGAAATATATCTATAAAACATACATACTTTTTTAATTGACAAAAATCAAATAATTATTATTTATTAAATCTTCATATTTTGTGTTTAATTATTCAAAAGATTAAATTTTACAATCATCCATCCTTACAATTGTTTAACCGCAGATTTCATAGCAAAATAAGTAAATAAAAATAAAATAAAAATAAATAAATAAAATCCAGCATAGCGAATATAAAAAGTAAAGAAAAAACAGACTAAAATAAACCAAGATTTAAGTACATTTGATAACTATTTTGTACTGCAGTCTACTTTCTATTAATTTTAATATATATATATATTTTTTTTCTTGTTTGTTATTCAAGGTTTAGTATACTTATTTATTTTATTTATTTTTCCTTGATTATTATGTTTATTTACTTATTTCGCTATGAAAGATTCGGTTGAACAATTGTAAGAATGGATGATTGTAAAAATTAATATTTTGAATAATTAAAACCCAAAATTTGGAGATTTAATAAATAAAAATTATTTTACTTTTATGAATTAAAAAAGTATGTTGGCTTTATATAGATATATCTAATTTAGAAATTTATTCATCAACCATGAAATATCATTTCAGAAAATTTTGGAGTGGAAGGCTGATATTTTATACCAACTATGTGAAAAATACCAGAGCCGGGAATCGAACCCGGGCCTTCCGCTTTACGTGCGGATGCTCAAACCATTCAGCTACCCTGGCTGATTACCAGCTAGGCATTTCTCAATGGTAGCTCAATGCGGTAGCTCAATGGTTTGAGCATCCGCACGTAAAGCGGAAGGCCTGGGTTCGATTCCCGGCTCTGGTATTTTTCACATAGTTGGTATAAAATGTCAGTCTTCCACTCCAAAATTTTCTGAAATGATATTTCATGGTTGATGAATAAATTTCTAAATTAAATTAAAAAATTTCGTGGTCTATTGGAGTTGTGCCATGAATATTAATGTCACTTGATACAGCTGTGTTTACAGACTCGGTGATTTTGCCAACGGATTTTGTGTGAGAAATGCCTAGCTGGTAATCAGCCAGGGTAGCTCAATGATTTGAGCATCCGCACGTAAAGCGGAAGGCCCGGGTTCGATTCCCGGCTCTGGTATTTTTCACAAAGTTGGTATAAAATATCAACCTTCCACTCCAAAATTTTCTGAAATAGATATATCTATTTGTAATATTTATAATTTTCGATAAATTATATAACAAACATTATCATTGTTTTAAATATAACATAAAGTAAAAATAAAATAAAATGTTTCGATAAAAATATAATTAAAAAAAAATTCTTTATTTTATAAATAAAAAATAGCTAAAATGTATTATTTAAGTTATAGGAAATTGTATTTATTACAAATAGTAAAATATAACTATAGAATTACACATTTTTTTTATTTAAAAATTAAATAATTATCTTTTATTAAATTTTGAATATAATTATAAAAGAAAGTAAAAATAAAATAAAATGTTTAGATAAATTGGTTTACACATATATATGTTTCCCGTATAGCATCGAACTGAGAAATTTCGTGTTTCAACCACTTCAGCAACCACTTACGACACTGGAGCTTTAAATCTTTGCCTAAGTAACATGTATCGTAATTTTCTGTGCATAATCCGCAGGTCAGGTAAGTCAGTTCCGCACCAGAAATTTCAATTCGCAAACAAGGTTCTATTTGTACGAGCTGTTTCTTTGAAATAATATAGATTTTTGTGTTAAACAAAATTTCTGGTGTAGGAATGACATATTTTATCTGTGGATTATACGCAGAAAATTACGGTACTTAAACAATTGCTAAACTTAAAAGAATTTTTTATGAAATTATTTGCCGAGTGCTGGTACTGCTTTTATATGGTGCTACTTTCCTAACATACTACAATACTGCGTAGCTTCACCTCTCCTTGATTCAAGCCGTCTGCACTGAGCGACGGCTTTCTAACTCGAACGATGAAAATGATTCGAATAGACTGGTTCACAAAGTATTTTGTAATTAAATATAAAATACAATCATTAAAATATTTCTGGTATAAAGTTCAATAATTTACTTCAATTATTAAATTTATTTTAGCTTATAATAAAATTTTTAGAAAGCATATTTTCTGAAGAGACGTAATATTTTCAGAGTGTCATAAAAGTACTATCACTGAAACCTATATTTCGATATTATACTGTTGCGTTTTTGGGGTTTCGTGAGTTGTCCGAGAATGAAAGACGAAACTTGCAACAGCTCAGTAGTTTATTTACAAAAAATTCCGGAAGAATACAGGTCTACAAACTGAATATCAACTTCAATTCCACCAGTAAATACAGCTTAAATAACAGCTGTCAACAACAAATCCACAATACAAACTGTATAGCAATAACACATAGCAATTGACTATTATTCAGGGAGGCTCAGAGCTCTTTCAGAAGCAATAGAACATTGGCGGAAACTAATCTGAGACTGACTGCCTTAGCGTAAAGCAGCTTTTTAAATACCCCTGTAGAAAATTATATTACAAATAGTAAAATATTAATAATAATAATGACCATCTTCTGTCAGGAACAATTTCGGTTTAGACCGCTTCAAAACAGAGACTTTTGGTAGTCTTTTTTTTTATTATTATTATTCTTAGAAATGCTATGTATTTTTATTTTTATTTATTTATTAATCTGCATAAATGTTACATCATTAGAAAGATCTTTCAAAACTGAACTTTTTTTGTGCTTGCACTTTTCCCTTAATCTCAATATCTAAAAAGATTTCAAAGAAAGTTTATAACTACCATTGCAATTCTAAAATACTCATGTAGGATAAAATTAAAATGTAATATAAAATTCAATCATAAAAATTATGCGCTATTATTACATCATTCTCTTGCAATCATGATAATGTACTTTCTGATATGAATAAAAAGTTGATTGTGACGTCATATTTATCAAATTAGTTAAAATAAATAAGGTTACAAATAAGGTACCTTTCATTTGGTACCTTATTTGTGCCGAAGTTTTGATTAGATATTTTAGAATTAATTAAAATATGAAAATAATTTCAAAATTGGCCATTTAAATTTATGACTGTTGCAAAAAAATTTACCAGTTATTGTTATACATAATACTTTTATTATTATTTTTTTTTTTAAAGGGGGGTATAAGATAAAATAATGTTTTCACACGAAAAATTAAAAAATATTAAATTTGCCCATGCATATAAAAAATACTTATTAAAACGAGTCGAAGAAGGAAGCGAAATAAGTACTGAGTTATATTACGATAAATACGATATAAAATATGATACGTTATATTAGACCTATCGTCCTGGATTAGTAGTTATTTTCGTTAAAAGAATTAGTTTGTTCGTTCGGTGCAATTTGCACATTACTTCCGTCAGGTACAACTTGCATATCAGCCCCGTCAGGTGCAACTTGCACATTAGTCCCCTTTAAATATAGTGTCCAGTGAACCAGGCAAAGCATTTGTTGATTCACTACCTTAATTGACTTCACATTCCGTCATTTTTGACGGGGTTATATACTAGTAACTATAGAATTACACATTTTTTTTTTATTCAAAAAATTAAATAATTGTTTTTTATTAAATTTTGACTATAATTATAAAAAAAAAGTATAAATAAAATAAAATGTTTAGATAAATAAGTTTACATATATATGTATATATATAAGTCTCCCGTATAGCATCGAACTGAGAAATTTCGTGTTACAACTACTTCAGCCACCAAATACGCCACTGGTGCTTTAAATCTTTGCCTAAGTAACATGTACTTAAGTAATTGCTAAACTTAAAGAATTTTTTTTATGAAAATTATTTGTCGAGTGCTAGTACTGCTTTAATACAGTCGGTAACAAAAGTGTCGGAACACTAGCGAAAATTCCTATGTAAAAAAAGTGCACTTGTTAAATAAATCCTTGCCGAATCCTGCTCTTAGTCAGTGTAAGACCATGATTCGATAAGGATTTATTTACAAAACCGCATTAAATGTACTTTTCTTACATAGGAATTTTTGGTACCGTACGTTGTTATCTTCCAAGCATAATACAATACTGCGCATGTTCACCACCCCTCATTCATTCAAGCCGTCTGCAATGAGCGACAGCTTTCTAACTCGAATTATGGAAATGAAACTAATGTTCTGTTTTATAATGTATTTTGTAATTTAATATAAAATACAATCATTGAAATATTTCTGGTATAAAGTTCAGTAACGAATTTCACACTATTAAATTTATTTCAGCTTATAATAAAATTTTTAGAGAGCATATTTTCTGAAGAGATGTAATTTTCAGAGTGTCATAAAAAATGCTATCACAGAAACCTATATTTCAACATTATACTGTTGCGTTCTTGGGGGTTCGTGAGTTGTCCGAGAATAAAAGACGAAACCTGCAACAGTTCAGTAGTTTATTTACAGAAAATTCCTGAAGAATACAGGTAGGTCTACAAACTGAGTATCAGCTTCAATTCCAACAGTAAACACAGCTTAAATAACAGCTGTGAACAGCAAATCCACAGTACAAACTGTATAGCAATTGACTATTATTCAAAGAGGCTCAGGGCTCTTTAAGAAGCAATAGAAAATTGGCGGAAACTAATCTGAGACTGACTGCCTTGGCATAAAGCAGCTTCATAAATACCCCTGTAGAAAAATGTAGAAAATTCCAGAAACTGCTCAGCCAATGGAGTTACAGCTTCCATATTTGGTATATCGATAATAAGGATTTTCTCGCCAAAGTCGCCAATATTTTTTATCTCATCTGAACTGCTGGTTAAAATAGTTTAAGAAGCTTATCCAAACTGTATACATTCCTATTACTCGACGTCCAAACATTTGTCTTCTCTCTCGCTATCTTTTTTTTTTTTTTTTTTTTTTTTTATAATAACATTTAAGATAATATATAGCAAACAGGATAAGGTCATAAAATCAAAGTATTTGTTTAAATGATAGCATCTTTTCATACCACTGTGAAGAATATGAGTTTTCAGAAATGTGACTTTTTGGAAATTTTATTAAAATGAAATAGATTGTTATGTGAGAAGTTTAGGACGGAGTTTTATACCAGTAACATTTCAAAGACCTATTTTTGTATTGAAATTAAACTGAGCGAATTGTAGCCTTAACCAAGGTTATTCTATCATAAGGTTGGGCCATTTGAAGAGTAGCCAATCAGAAGCAAGCAGAAGTGAAACGTCACAGGGCGGAAGACAGAAACAAACTACGATACAAATATACAGCTGTTAGCCCTGAGCTAGCTAGTACTTACTAAAAAATATATCCTATAATCTGATATAAATATTACCCAAAAAAGAAAATCATGTACGGTATTACATGAAATAAAAGTACATTCGTTAAAATATTTATTTTAAATACATATAAGTTCATAAAAAATTACAAAGCTTTCGCGTTTTCGGCAACATTGCTATGCATTTGTTTACATTTATAATACTTCAATAAAACGATGAATTTCAATTATATTAAAATGAAATGAAATAAAAATTCAGTTATTTAATTGTTTTACTCAAAAGAAAGCACATATATATTTTTTAAAGAATGTAAAATATATACATTTTACTGTACGATCGCGATATGTTTGTTTACATTTCAGATATTTCAGTAAAATTATGAATTTCAATTTTATGAGTATATAAGTACATTTTTAAAAATATTTGTTCAAAGAAAAACATTTTTTTTTTTTTTTTTTTTTTTCAATTTAAAAAGAAATACACAATATATGAAGTTATCTGTAATATTGATATGTTTGTTTATCTTTTAAATACTTCAATATTGTCATGAATTACTTGAATAAGACGATGAATTTTAATTATATTAAAATAAAATAAAAATGCAGTTATTTAAATGTTTTGCTCAAAAGAAAGCGCACGTATTTGTTTAAAAAAATCTAAAATATATAAATTTTGCTGTACTAGCGTGATTTGTTTGTTTACATTTCAGATATTTCAGTAAAATTATGAATTTTAATTTTATGGGTAAAAATGAAATAAAAATACATTCTTTAAAATAGTTTGTTTAAAATAAAACACTTATAATTTTCAATTTAAAAAGAAATACAGAATATATTCAGTTATCTGTAATATTATGATATGTTTGTTTACCTTTTAAATACTTCAATAAACTAAATATTGGAAATAGGAGAATTAAATATTTATGTCAGATTTTAAACTCATATTAAATTTATTATTTCCCCATTTAAAAAAAGTTTTAGCATAACGATATATTTCAAAATATTTATTAGTATCAGTTTACAAATAAAATAGTTTCCTTAATAACAGGGTATCAGTAATAGTAAATATACTCCAAGTTAATAAATGCAAAACTTTGAATAAACACCATAAAATGCAAGAACTTGCAACATTTGTTTCAGGTTAAAAGAAAACACAACACTTCATCAAGGCGAATAAAGTAGGCAAGAGTGCTGCCAATAAAGTGCTGCCAAAGGGTCATGTTTTCTTTTCATCTGAAATTGTGAACTCTTGCATTTTATGGTGTTTATTCAAAGTTTTGTACTTATTACTTTTAAACCTCAGTTCTGTGGTGCTTATATATATATATAAATATATATATATAATACTCCAAAATGTTTAAGCAATGATCAAAAATTTTTTACAAAAGAAAAATTATATTCATTGTTTAAATATGGTATGACAGAAATAGTTTCAAAACATTTTGCTCATGTTGGCTTGTTGGTATTTTTAAAACTATTATCATTGGAAAACATGTGCTACTACTGACACTTTTAACATGTTATTACAAAAGTTACATTGAAATGTGTTACTACATAAAAACAATTTCATAAAATTTTCAATTATCCAGATACTTTCTACAGAGAATTAAAGAAAGAAAAAAAAATTAAAATTAAAAAAGTACTTAAGATTTTTTTTTTTTTTTTTTTTTTTTTTTTTTTTACACACAAGTTTATTTTATTTTAACTGTATTAACGGCAAATTGAATTTTGAGCTGCAGAAATATTTTTGTGTGTACTCATTTTTATCCACTACATAACTTAAACATTTTGTTTATTATGAGATACCACAATTTGTTTCATGTTTCATAAAGATAATAAATTTTAACAAAATCTTAATTATGTCCCTATTTGAATTTAAAAAAAGGTCACTTTTGACAGCAGACAACAGACATTGGCTACTACCTGCTTTCAAAAGAGTATACTTGAAAATCGAAGGGAAGTAGCATAAACATTTAACAAACATACTTATTACATGATTATTGCTAATTTAATATCCCTTTGATTTATTACTTCTGATCTTGAAAATGCATGATATAATATACACAATGATATATTACTTACATGATTTGATTTTATAAGCAATCTATCTATCGCTATTATACATCATATATAGTTTTTCATCAATGTTCTATCACTTTCAATAATCTATTCTTTAAAAAAATTATGTGCTCTAATATGGAGCATGTCAAAGAAGCAACAAAAGACGTAGATTAAGATTATCACACGGTACATTTAAACAAATTCGATTAAAAGAAAAGAAAAAAAATTAAATCATAAAAACGCAATTTAAACACAGTTATTTCAAATGTAAACAAGATTTGATCCATCCGCATTATGACGTAGTGCGCGAGAAATCTCAAATAGCTAAAAATTCGCGCATCCGTGAAATGGCACCCCCCTGGCCTTAACGTTAAAAGGCTATAACTACTTGCTTGACAGTACGAGATATCGATTATAAATATCAATTAGTAAAGCGTTATCGATTTATTAAGAAAAGGCACCTAGTGGGCATGAATGCTAAAACATGAAGCTTAATACGTGCCTTTGTTTGTCTAAAATATCTTACAAGTCGACATATCGAAACGACCTTAGAAAGTAAAGGACAACTATTCATCAATAAATATCTTCATTTCCGATGTTCAAACTTCTCTCCATCAGCTGCAATGCACATTTGGACATTTGTTTAAACTTAACACGGTGCACACAATGTTGTATAGCGAGTGATACAGAATACTACGTAAAGCTCAAACAAGAGTCCAGATCAGATATGCATTGCACTTGTCGGCTTGTGATACCGTTTTTTTTTTTTTTTTTTTTTTTCTAAGATTGTTTTATCAAATAAAAGAGTTGGAAAACGCGTACAAACAAATGTGCATTCTGAGCATTCTATTTTTAGCATTCAAGTCTACGATGTAACTCTCCCTACTAAATTTATGATGGTCTACAACTTTCTAATTCACTTTTCCCCCTATCCAGCACAGTTTTCGATATACATAAACGCTAACTCTGTCATTTTCTACCAGGTAGCGCTGTAATGGGTCGCATCTAATAACGCATAACCACTTTGCTATAACTAGGCAACATTTTTATAGAATAGTTGCAGCCATTCAGCAGAAAAATGGGTGAGAATGGACTTTAAAAATCATCCTGTATAATTAAGTTTATAATTTGATCTTGATGCAATTATTTTATCAAGTCTATAATATCTTTATTAAGAGTTTAGTTTACATTACATTATCAATATACAGGCGCGTATCTGTTCATTTAACAGAATCTTCTTTTTTGTTTGCCATTAAGTCACAAACAGGTTTATGTTTCGTCCAGTGAGACACTTGGCAAGACCTGTAAGAAAAAAATTCTGTATTAAAATAGAAAGCACAGTCATGAGATCCAATGCACTGTTCTCAATCTCTCTCTCGCTCCCATGTAGAGTAAAAAAACTACTGGTAATTATTACATCTTGTGGAACCAGTAGTGAACATCCATAAAAATATTACATATTAATAGAAAATTAAACATTTAGCACAATATATGAAATATACATACATATTTTAGTTGGGTACATGAAATGAGGTAAATATAAATAGAGACAAAGCAAACAGAATTTTACTTTATTCAACACTTCAAGAAGAACAGAGAGTGCAATTTTTTTTCAGTTGAACTAATCTAATTCTGAAATTGATAGCTAAATATATTTGTAGTTCAATAAGTTTATAAAAAAAAAAAAAAAAAAAAAAAAGGTTAACATAAATTTTGAATGTTGGTCCAACCTATTCAGTATTTAGAAAAATTATTTTCAGTGTTTAAATTAAAAAATGTCTACAAATGACACTTTTATTTTTCTATGTGTCTACAATCAATATTCAAGAAATTAAAGTAGCGGGTTAAATGTTTCTAACAATCTGTATAAGAGTAATATACAAAAAGAATGCTATAATTCACCCTTTCGAAGTCAAACTTAATTCCACTCGTCTCATCAGAGTTCCGAATTTTGGAACTTTTTCATTTAATATCCAGCACTAAATTTTAAATACAATGGATGCAGCGTTCCCAACTTTTATAATATATTCACGAGCATTTTTAGCCCCGCCTTCTTTTCGCACCAGAAATTTTGTAGATCATTTCTCTTTAATTTGTGACAACGATTAAATAAGCAGAATTTTTTTTTTCAAAATTCAATTTATGAAAAAGAGGCGGGGCTAAAAATCCTCGTGAATAAATTATAAAAGTTCGGATGCCTAATAATCTCTTGAAATGCTATTTGTAAATTACATATATAGAATATTACTCCTTAAAATTATTGGTGGTATTAAATATAATTATTCATAAATTTTTGCAATACAGTTTATAGCGTTAGGGCGGCAAAGAGTTAAAACCTATAAGTTCCTGAAGAAATAGTCTGCAAAAATCTAAGAATTTATGTGAGTGATGTCTTTTTCTAATTCATTCATAGGCCAATAATACATAAAATTTTAGCAATGGACTTTATTCACGTGACATTATTGGTGGTAGATTTCACCCACCGTTATTGAAATTATTATTATTATTATTATTTGTTTATTTATTTATTTTTATTTATTTATTTATTTATTTACTTATTTATTTTATTTATTTATTTATTTTTTTTTTTTTTATTTTTTTTTTTATTTCAAAATCTGCTGCCCAAAATTTTTTAAAACATAAAACCTAATTTTACCTTGGTTTAAAATTTTCTCATTTCAGAATTTTAAACTCCTTTGCGTTACTTCATTTTATTCTTTATCTTATTGAAACTTAGAAAATTACATTTCTTCAAAAAAAATTGAAGATGACTGATTTTTTTTTTTTTTGCCTTCAGTTTTATCGCTTCTGTTCAAGCAACTGAAAATGCACAAAATTTGAGCATACTTGAATATACTGCCAAAGTAAACAAAATTACAATAACATTAAATAATTTGATATCAATTCCCCATAAATTAACATTGACCCTCAAGAGATAAATACCACCAGAGACGTGACTGTTGCCGATCGTTTCTATACCTGAAAAATAGCCCTTGAAAAAATTCTGTTACCTTACCTCCCGCAATACCATTCATTCATGCATCTTGAGCACCGCTTCTTTCCTTCTTGTGCGTGACAGTAAGCGCACAAGGGTTTTTCCGACAGCATCGCTTCGATGTTCTTCACGTCGAAAGATTCACCCATCCTAGAAAAAAACTTAAAAAATCAATGTTGGAAAAATATGCATGCATCAAAACAATGCTTGAAGTAATCTATGTATTTAATTACTCCAGAAAGAGTAACAGTTTACCACCCCCCTTTAAAAGAATAAATAGATTTACAGATCTTATGTAGAACTGTCAATTATGCTAATTTATCCGAATAGCGCTAGGCCCCGCCTTTTTTTTCACACCACTATCTTTATAGATTAATAGTCTTCTTATTTAATCGTGTGTACGTATTCATAGCTGCCATTATTTTAATTTATTCCGGAGCACTTCTAGCCCCGCCTTTATTTCGCACCACTTTATTTATGGAAAAAATTTCTCCAGTATGTAGCTTCGATAAAATAAGACAAAATTACTTTTAGGGAATAAGTGGTACGAAATAAAGGCGAGGCTAAAAGTACTCCGGAATAAATTAAAATATTGGTACCTTTGCGTATTGCTAAATATTATTTTATTCTAAAAATTTACTGATGTGATAAAAAGGCGGGGCCTAACGCTTTTACTGATAAATTACCATAAAAGACTATTAATCTTCGAAGCGGTCAGGCAAATGTTACAATTGAAAATTATTCGTGATTATTGAATAAAAAAAACCTCGACTCCCCCCCCTATTTTTATTTTATTTTTCTTTTGCCGATTTTTACACCAGTATATTTATATAATAGTTTTTCAATTATTTAATCGATCAAACTAATTATTAAAAGTTCCTAAAGAAAAATACTTGTGGAAGAATCAGGGAAAAAATTTGATCTGTAGCCACACTGTGTTAATATTACTCGGAGTTAATCAGTGTTTTTTATTCACTTTATATTGTAACTCGTTTAAGGGGACAAAGGACGTTGAAATTAAATAGTTTAACATTCTATTGCTTCTCAAATCATGTACTGCTGCCACGAAATCTACCACTTTTATGCATAGGCATACTTGCCAACATCCTAACTAATATTCCGTAGTCTTGTTAGTCCCGATTTTTTTCTCACACCAGTTAATTTGCAGAGTAATATACTCCAAATGCAATTACGATTAAATAACACGAAAAATACTCTAAAAGAATACTGGTGTAGAAAAGAAGGCGGGGTTAACGATACTACGGAATATTAATTAAGAAACTGGCAAGTATGCATCTGGTATGTTTTAAATGATGAGAAGTAATTTTTGAGATGAAAATAAGGCTTCTTTTTTGGGAATAATAATACAAAATAATGCCCAGCTTCAAAATGCTCCATGCTAATTCTAAGTTATTTTAAAGCTCCGATTTTCTTACTATATGCCTTATGTATGCAACTGAAAATTATTTGTGCATTCGAATTTTTTATATCTCAATTATAGCATCTGTCACAAACAAAGAATAAATTTTAGACATTAAATCTTAATGCATTTTTGTCATGCTACTGAATTTAAGAATTCGTAATAAATGCAATACTTTCTTTATTGTAAAATAAAAATGCCCAGTTTTGTGACAAATGCACTAATTACAGGGATGGAACACGGGCGCAGTATTCATACCACTATCAATGTAAGAAAATTTTCTACTTCTTAAATCAACGATATTATAGGTAGTAAAATTTCTTAAACAGATTCCGGTGTGAATTCTGCGCCCGTGCTCCATCCCTGTAATTAGCATTCACACAAATTTTTTAGGAGATTGAATGAAAGTAGCAAGGAGCTTTATAAATAGCTAATTCTTGAGGAGAATCCCTCTTCCAATAATAATAATACAATAAAATGAAATGAAATGAAATAAAAATAAATAAAATAAATAAATAAATACTTGCCAACATCCTAATTAATATTCCGTAGTGTTGTTAATCCTGCACTTTCTTTCACATCAATAAATTTTTAGAGTAATGTTCTCCAAATGCAATTATGATTAAATAAAAGAAAAATACTCTAAAAAGATACTGGTGTGAAAAAGAAGGCGCGGCTAGCATACTACGGATTATTAATTAGTATGTTGGCAAGTATGTAAATAAATAAGTAATGTTTGGGGAGCTATAGAATATTATATTTAAAATGTTACATAGCTTAGTACAGTACGTTCTATCATAACTATATTTTTTTTTTCAATTGCACCGACTTTGATAATTTTCATCACCCCTTGTCCCCTTAATAATAAGGTTTATTTCTGTATGTCATTTTACATAGGTATAACCACACCATGCCAACTTTGTAATTAATATCCGGAAGATTGTTAGCGACCACCCTCTTTTTTTTTTTTTTTTCTCCTCCTTTTTCACACCAGTCTTTTTTTAGAGTATTTTTCTTCTTTTCTAATCGAGATTACATTTGAAGAAATGTTGTCTAAAAATAAAATGATGTGGGAAAAGAGGCGGGTTCTAAAAATCTTCCAGAATATTAATTAATAGACAGGCATAGAAACGTATCTCTAATATAACACTATTAGAGATACATTTTCAGTAGTTACCACGCCTAACATGTAATTGACAGAAATTCTTCCATGCGTTCCTGTAAAATATTTATTAATTCTATGCATTCCGTTTCCTTCTGAATTCTATGCATTCCTTTTCCTTCTTCCTGAGCATTGGTCGAACCTTCAGACAGAATAGAAAGCTTATTTTCCAAGTTTAAATTTAAAAGTGTCCGCTACTGGTACAGGGTCCACTACTGGTGCTTTTACCTTAAATCTGCTTGATATATATACATTTATATATATATATATATATTATTATTTTTTTTTTTTTTGAAAAAATTTTATTTTCCCTTTTTAGTAGAAATCAAGTTGGGGATTTTTTCAAAAAAAAAAAAAAAAAAAAAAAACCTGATGTGGGGAAATTTTAAGACCTGTTTGGGGAAATAATTTTCGACCATCTAGCATCACTGGACAGACAAAGTAAAGAAAAGCGCCCTATCATTAGGTGTTACTCTAAAACAACAATTATTATTTTAAAAAAGGATTTTGCAAATTCTTGTTTAACTCGTTAAACGCCATAGGTGTAATTATACAGCGCCCCCGTGTGATGAATTATATTACCATAGCATTTACATCAGTGTTGCCAGATCTAGCGGATTTTTTATTCAATAATCACCAATAATTTTTAATTGTAACATTTGCCTAATCACTTTGAAGACAGATAGTCTATTATGTATATCAAATATCACTTCTCGAAATTATTGGTGATTACTGAATAAAAAATCCGTCAGATCTGGCAACACTGATTTACAGCGTCAGTTGCTGTGATTAAATTTATGTGATTTTAACACGAATATATACAAATATTTTTCTAAAAACTGTAACGTTTTAGAGGAGTGCCAAAAGGCGAAATTTACCTCTTGAAATAAGAAAATCTGCCGACCACAAATGGTTATTTTAATCTATTATTTTAGTGTTTTCAACATAGCTGTTGCTTTACGCTCATATAAAATGCCGACTTCAGTGTAAACGTATCGACATAGTAACATGAAAGTGAATTACTGCTTTCATACTAGAGTGCAATTTACGGTATTAATATACGTAGTTTCAAATTCATCTTTGTCTTACACCAGTTCTAAATGCATTTTTCTACAATACAGAAGCTAATTTAGGTTCATAAACAGATAATCTGGTATGCTTCACAATATTTTCTTTACAATTTTTCGATCGATAATCTATAATTAGGCCGTTATACCTTTCATTAGTGTATCTACAAATTAGAAGCTTCAAAGTCCTATTTGCATTAAGTACCATAATTTCCGGCTCTGGCCGGACACACCCGTTTCGCACTAGAAATTTTACTTAATGTTTAGCAATATTGTTGTACTCTGCGCAAACTTAATCATAACTGTAAAATAGAATTTCCGATGTGTTAAATTGATTTATCTGACTTGCAGCTTTCCCGCTCGAAATTGTGGTTTTGATTTCAAGCAATTCATTGTTATTTGTTAATATTACATATATATATATATATATACAGTTAACTCATTTCATAATGAGTTTCATTTCAGTTAGATCTGTTGTAATGATATAAACCCCTGACTGAATATTTATTTTTCTTCTTTTTCTTCTCACCTAACCCAAGAGGAGTACAACTTATTAAAATATATATTTGTTTGTTGCTAGATATAACAAAACTCTTAACATTCTTTTGTGTGATCCTTTAAGCTAATTACTAATTCTATGCTAATTACTAATTCATTTTGCCCAGAGACTACGCTTTTAACCACATTAATAATATATGTTAATTTTAACATGTTGAATGCAGTGTGAATATATTAAAATGCACTTAGAAGGAATGCCGTCCCTATAGACCGTAATGAGACGAAATATTTTAGTGTATCTCTGCACACGGGCCACAATTCGTAAGTTGTCCGAGAGTGTTAGACGAAACTTGTAGTTTATTACAGAAAATTCCTGAAGAATACAGGTCTACAAACTGAATATCAACTTCAATTCCACCAGTAAATACAGCTTAAATAACAGATGTCAACAGCAAATCCACAGTAAAAACTGTATAGCAATAACACATAGCAATTGACTATTATTCAGAGAGGCTCAGGGCTCTTTCAGAAGCAATAGAACATTGGCGGAAACTAATCTGAGACTGACTGCCTTAGCGTTAAGCAGCTTTTTAAATACCCCTGTAGAAAATTATATTACAAATAGTAAAATATTAATAATAAAAATGACCATCTTCCGTCAGGAACGATTTCGGTTTAGACCGCTTCAAAACAGAGACTTTTGGTAGCCTTTTTTTTTTTTTTTTTCCCCTTAGAAATGCCATGTATTTTTATTTTTATTTATTTATTAATCTGCATAAATGTTACATCATTCGAAAGATCTTCAAAACTGAACTTTTTTTGTGCTTGCACTTTTCCCTTAATCTCAATATGCAAAAAGATTTCAACGAAAGTTTATTACTACCATTGCAATTCTAAAATACCCATGGAGGATAAAATTAAAATGTAATATAAAATTCAATCATAAAAATTATGCGCTATTATTACATCATTCTCTTGCAATCATGATAATGTACTTATCTGATATGAACAAAAAGTTGATTGTGACGTCATATTTATCAAATTAGTTAAAATAAATAAGGTTACAAATAAGGTACCTAAGGTTACTTCGTTACAAATATGGTACCTTTCATTTGGTACCTTATTTGTAACGAAGTTTTGATTAGATATTTTAGAATTAATTAAAATATGAAAAATAATTTCAAAATTGACCATTTAAATTTATGACTGTTGCAAAAAAAATTTACCAGTTATTGTTATATATAATATTATTATTTGAAAGGGGGGAGGGGGCATAAGATAAAATAATGTTTTCACACAAAAAATTAAAAAATATTAAATTTGTCCATGCATATAAAAAATACTTATTAAAACGAGTCGAAGAAGGAAGCGAAATAAGTATTGAGTTATATTACGATAAATACGATATAAAATATGATACGTTATATTAGACCTATCGTCCTGGGTTAGTAGTTTTTTTCGTTAAAAGAAATAGTTTGTTCGTTCGGTGCAATTTGCGCATTAGTTCCGTCAGGTACAACTTGCATATCAGCCCCGTCCGGTGCAACTTGCACATTAGTCCCCTATATAATGTCTTGCGAGCCAGGCAAAGCATTCGTTGATTCACTACCTTAATTGACTTCACATTCCGTCATTTTTGACGGGGTTATATACTAGTAACTATAGAATTACACATTTTTTTTTTAATTCAAAAAATTAAATAATTATTTTTTATTAAATTTTGACAATAATTATAAAAGAAAGTAAAAATAAAATAAAATGTTTGGATAAATAAGTTTACATATATATGTATATAAGTCTCCCGTATAGCATCGAACTGAGAAATTTCGTGTTACAACCACTTCAACTACCAAATACGCCACTGGTGCTTTAAATTTTTGCCTAAGTAACATGTACTTAAGTAATTGCTAAACTTAAAGAATTTTTTTTTATGAAAATTATTCGTAGAGTGCTAGTACTGCTTTAAAACAGTAACAAAATTGTCGGAACACTAGCGAAAATTCCTATGAAAAAAAAGTGCACTTCATACGGTTTTGTTAAATAAATCCTTTTCTTAGTCAGTGTAAGAACATGATTCGATAAGGATTTATTTAACAAAACAGCATTAAGTGTACTTTTCTTACATAGGAATTTTTGGTACTGTACCGTACAGTCTGTACGTTGTTACTTTCCTAGCATACTACAATATTGCGCATGTCCACGACGACCAGAATTTTCTATTTCGCGACCTCTCCTTGATTCAAGCCGTCTGCAGTCAGCGACAGCTTCCTAACTCGAATTATGGAAATGAAACTAATGTTCTGTTTTATAATAAATTTTGTAATTTAATATAAAATACAATTATTGAAATATTTCTGGTATAAAGTTCAGTAACAAATTTCACAATATTAAATTTATTTTAGCTTATAATAAAATTTTTAAAGAGCATATTTTCTGAAGACACGTAATTTTCAGAGTGTCATAAAAAGTGCTATCACAGAAACCTATATTTCGACATTATACTGTTGCGTTTTTGGGGGTTCGTGAGTTGTCCGAGAATGAAAGACCAAACTTGCAACAGTTCAGTAGTTTATTTACAGAAAATTCCGGAAGAATACAGGTCTACAAGCTGAGTATCAACTTCAATTCCACCAGTAAACACAGCTTAAATAACAGCTGTCGACAGCAAATCCGCAGTACAAGCTGTATAGCAATTGACTATTATTTAAAGAAGCTCGGGGCTCTTTCAGAAGCAATAGAACATTGGCAGAAACTAATCTGAGACTGATTGCCTTGGCGTAAAGCAGCTTCATAAATACCCCTGTAGAAAAATACAGAAAATTCCAGAAACTGCTCAGCCAATGGAGTTACAGCTTCCATATTTGGTATATCGATAATAAGGATTTTCTCGCCAAAGTCGCCAATATTTTTGGGTTTAGTCTTAACTGCTTGCTTTTGCTGAACTGAAGTCCAGCCGTTTCTCTTCTCTCTCGCTATCTTTTCTTTTTCTTTATTAATAACATTTAGGATAATATATAACAAACAGCATAAGGTCATAAGATCAAAGTATTTGTTTAAATGATATCACCTTTTCATACCACTGTGAAGAATATAAGTTTTCAGAAAATGCGACTTTTTAGAAATTTTATTAAAATGAAATAGATTTTTATATGAGAAGTTTAGTACGGAGTTTTATACCAGTAACATTTCAAAGACATATTTTTGTATTAAAATTAAACTGAGCGAATTGTAGCTATCTTAAGGTTAAAAGGCTATAACTACTTGCAAGTGATTTGACAGTACGAGATATGGGAAAAAGAGAATTAGCGATATCGTTTTAATAAGTGCGTTATAAATTATAAATATCGATTATTAAAGCGTTATCGATTTAATAAGAAAAGGCACCTAGTTGACATGAATGCTAAAACATGAAGCTTAATACGTGGCTTTGTCCGAAATTTCTTACACGTCGACATATCGAAACGACCTTAGAAAGTGAAGGACAACTATTCATCAATAAATATCTTCATTTCCGATGCTCAAACTTTTCTCCATCAGCTGCAATGCACACTTGTCCTCTTACTTAAACTTAAAATTGCACACGGTGTTGTATACCGAGTGATACAAAATGCTATGTAAAGCTCAAACAAGAGTCCAGATATGCATTGCACTTGTCGGCTTGTGATACCTTTTTTTTTCTACCATTGTTTTATCAAATAAAAGAGTAGGAAAAAGCGTGCAAACAAATGTGCATTCTGGGCATTCTATTTTTAGCATTCAAGTCTACGAGGTAACTCTCCCTACTAAATTTATGATGGTCTACAACTTTCTAATTCACTTTTCCCCCTATCCAGCACAGTTTTCGATATACATAAACGCTAACTCTGTCATTTTCTACCAGGTAGCGCTGTAATGGGTCGCATCTAATAACGCATAACCACTTTGCTATAACTAGGCAACATTTTTATGGGAATATCTGCAGCCATTCAGCAGAAAAATGGGTGAGAATGGACTTTAAGAGTCATCCAGTATAATTAAGTTTATAATTTGATCTTGATGCAATTATTTTATCAAGTCTATAATATCTTTATTAAGAGTTTAGTTGACATTACATTATCAATATACAGGCGCGTATCTGTTCATTTAACAGAATCTTCTTTTTTGTTTGCCATTAAGTCACAAGCAGGCTTATGTTTCGTCCAGTGAGACACTTGGCAAGACCTGTAAGAAAAAAAAAATCTGTATTAAAATAGAAAGCACAGTCATGAGATCCAATGCTCTGTTCTCTCTCTCTTGCTCACATGTATAGTAAAAAAACTGATGTGTCCCTCACACGATTTTATACTATAAAAATAGATTTCATATTAAGTTATGAGATCATTAACTTAAGGTAATAAAGTTCCATACATTTTAAAATAATCTAAAATAATCTTAGGAACAGCTTTATTTGGTATATAATTCTGTGTTACGGTTGGGACAACAGTCTCCCTCACCCCCCCCCCCTTTCAATTATAGTGCCTACAATTATTTCTTAAAAAATCTACGCTATTATTAATTTTCCTTCAAATTTACCAGGCTTAAACAAATTTTTAAGAGGCAACCTAATACAAGCTTCAAAATACCAGATTTGAATTTTTTGCAATTATTTGCTTTTAAGTTAATACTGATAACAGATATGAGCATAGAAAAAACGCTAAAAATTGGACTTTCGTAATCATTGCACCTCAAAACGCAATATTATACAAAAAATCAGAGTTGAAAATAGAACTTCAAAAAATACTTTGTTTTTAATGTGGGTTTAAAAATTAATTTTCCTTCCTGTGCAGTATTCGTCAACATAGTAAAATGTAGCAAAGCACTTTCCTCAATTACATTCACTAGAAAAGAACATTTAGCTCAGTTTTGGGTAGTTCTGTATATTGTCTATAAACAACATGCACTGTAAACAATATTGTGTTCTGAAATTTAGTCGTACTTGAAAAATATCTCGCGCAAAGTGAATTACAATTCCAGCAATTTCCAAGTATAGCCCTAATATATCTAAATACTTTGGGTAGCCCTGTAAACGAATGATGAATATGATTTCTCTACCAGAATCTACACAAAGCATGCTTTTATGCATATAAAATGTTTCTTCATTCTGTTTGTTTAAACCAGCCTATAAATGTTACACCAGAAATTTCCCCATAGACATAATGTATTTTAATTATCTTGACTGTGCCTGTATACGAACCATTTACATGAACTCAACGAAAAGTTTATTGTAGCCTCCTTACTTGATACATATTTAGAATACCGAGATTTAACTTTCTTCTATCATTTGTTCTTGAGATATGCTGATAACTACCAGACAGAAAAACACATACACACGCGAATCACCCTGTAAAAGCATGGTTGTCTGATTTAGGGGGTCTCAAAACGTGTAAATATAACAAAATTTCAATTTTGAAAATGTGATCCAAAAACAATACTTTCTCTACCATGTATATGAGTAAGAAAGATAAAAAGAGTAATCTTTTATGAAGGGTTATCACTATACGCAACTGAAAATGCACAAAACTTGAGCATGCTTGAATATACTGCCAAAGTAAACAGAATTACAATAACATTAAATAATTTGATATCAATTCCCCATGAATTAACATTGGTCCTCAAGAGATAAATATCACCAGAGACATAACTTTTGTCGATCGTTGCTATACCTGAATAATAGCCATTGAAAAAATTCTGTCACCTTACCTTCCGCAATACCATTCATTCATGCATCTTGAGCACCGCTTCTTTCCTTCTTGTGCGTGACAGTAAGCGCACAAGGGTTTTTCCGACAGCATCGCCTCGATGTTCTTCACGTCGAAAGATTCACCCATCCTAGAAAAAAACTTTAAAAATCAGTGTTGGAAAAATATACATGCATCAAAACAATGCTTGAAGTAATCTATGTATTTAATTACTCCAGAGAGAGTAACAGTTTAACCACCCCCCTTTGAAAGAATAACTTAATAGATTTATAGATCATATGTAGAACTGCCAATTATGCTAATTTATCCGAATAGTGCTAGGCCCCGCCTTTTTTTTCACACCACTATCTTTATAGATTAATAGTCTTATTTAATCGTGAGTACGTATTCATAGCTGCCATTATTTTAATTTATTCCGGAGCACTTCTAGCCCCGCCTTTCTTGCGCACCACTTTATTTATGGAAAAAAATTTTCCAGTATGTAGCTTCGATAAAATAAGACAAAATTACTTTTAAAGAATAAGTGGTACGAAATAAAGGCGGGGCTAAAAGTACTCCGGAATAAATTAAAATATTAGTAGCTATGCGCATTGTTAAATATTATTTTATTCTAAAAATTTACTGATGTGATAAAAAGGCGGGGCTTAACGCTTTTACTGATAAATTACCATAACTGGCAGATCTACATGCCTCAACATACAATTACAGGCGGTATTGACAGATCTGGCGGATTTTTTATTCAATAACCACCAATAATTTTGAGAAGTGATATTTGATATATGTAATAGACTATTAATCTTCGAAGTGGTCAGGCAAATGTTAAAATGGAAAATTATTGGTGATTAATGAATAAAAAAAACCTCGAATCCCCCCCCCAACCTTTTTTGTTTTTTTGTTTTTTTGCTGATTCTTACACCAGTATATTTATATAATAGTTTTTCACTTATTTCATCGCTCAAACTAATTATTAAAAGTTCCTAAAGAAAAATACTTGTCGAAGAATCAGAGAAAAAATTTTATCTGTAGCCACCCTGTGTTAATATTACTCGGAATTAATCAGTGTTTTTTATTCACTTTATATTGTAACTCGTTTAAGGGGGCAAAGGACGTTGAAATTAAATAGTTTAACATTCTATTGCTTCTCAAATCAAGTACTGCTGCCACGAAATCTACCACTTTTATGTATATACATACTTGCCAAAATCCTAACTAATATTCCGTAGTCTTGTTAGTCCCGCCCTTTTTCTCACACCAGTTAATCTGCAGAGTAATATACTACAATTGCAATTACGATTAAATAAGATGAAAAATACGGTAAAAGATTACTGGTGTAGAAAAGAACGCGGGGTTAACGATACTACGGAATATTAATTAAGAAACTGGCAAGTATGCATATGGTATGTTTTAAATGATGAGAAGTAATGTTTGAGATGAAAATAAGGTTTATTTTATGGGAATAATAATACAAAATAATGGGCAACTTCAAAATGCTCCATGCTAATTCTAAATTATTTTAAAGCTCTGATTTTCTTACTATGTGCCTTATGTATGCAACTGAAAATTATTTGTGCATTCGAATTTTTTACACCTCAATTATAGCTTCTGTCACAAACAAAAAATAAATTTTAAACATTAAATCTTAATGCATTTTTATCATGCTACTGAATTTAAGAGTTCGTAATAAATGTAATACTTTCTTTATTGTAAAATAAAAATGCCCAGTTTCGTGACAAATGCACTAATTAGCATTCACACAAATTTTTTAGGAGATTGAACGAAAGTAGCAAGGAGCTTTATAAATAGCTAATTCTTGAGGGGAATCCATCCCCCAATAATAATAATAATAATAATAATACAATAAAATGAAATGAAACGAAATAAAAATAAATAAAATAAATAAATAAATAAATACTTGCCAACATCCTAATTAATATTCCGTGGTGTTGTTAATCCTGCACTTTCTTTCACACCAATAAATTTTTAGAGTAATATTCTCTAAATGCAATTATGATTAAATAAAAAGAAAATACTATAAAAAGATACTAGTGTGAAAAAGAAGGCGCGGCTAGCATACTACGGAATATTAATTAGTATGTTGGCAAGTATGTAAATAAATAAGTAATGTTTGGGGAGCTATAGAATATTATATTTAAAATGTTACATAATTTAGTACAATACGTTCTATAACAACTATATATATATTTTTTTTCAATTGCACCGACTTTGATAATTTTCATCACCCCTTGTCCCCTTAATAATAAGGTTTATTTCTGTATGTCTTTTTACATAGGTATAACCACACCATTGTAATTAATATCCGGTATAACCATTGTCATTAATATCCGGAAGATTGTTAGCGCCCGCCCTCTTTTTTTTTTTTTTTTTTTTTTTCTTTTTCACACCAGTCTTTTTTTAGAGTATTTTTCTTCTTTTCTAATCGAGATTACATTTGAAGAAATGTTGTCTAAAAATAAAGTAATGTGGGAAAAAAGGCGGGTTCTAAAAATCTTCCAGAATATTATTAATAGACAGATATAGAAACGTATCTCTAATATAACACTATTAGAGAGACATTTTCAGTAGTTACCACCCCTAACATGTAATTTACAGAAATTCTTCTATTCGTTCCTGTAAAATATTTATTAATTCTATGCATTCCTTTTCCTTCTGAATTCTATGCATTCCTTTTCCTTCTGAATTCTATGCATTCCTTTTCCTTCTTCCTGAGCATTGGTCGAACCTTCAGACAGAATAGAAAGCTTATTTTCCAAGTTTAAATTTAAAAGTGTCCGCTACTGGTACAGGGTCCACTACTGGTGCTCTTACCTTAAATCTGCTTGATATATATATATATATATATTTTTTTTTTTTTTTTTTGAAAAAAAAATTATTTTCCCTTTTCAGTAGAAAAAAAAAAAAAAAAAACCCTGATTTCGGGAAATTTGAAGACTTGTTTGGGGAAATAATTTTCGACCATCTGGCATCACTGGACAGACAAAGTAAAGAAAAGTGCCCTAGTCATTAGGTGTTACTCTAAAACAACAATTATTATTTTGAAAAAGGATTTTGCAAATTCTTGTTTCACTCGTTAAACGCCATAGGTGTAATTATACAGCGCCCCCGAGTGATGAATTATATTACCATAACATTTACAGCAGTGTTGCCAGATCTGGAGGATTTTTTATTCACTAATCACCAATAATTTTTAATTGTAACATTTGCCTAATCACTTTGAAGACAGACAGTCTATTATGTATATCAAATATCACTTCTCAAAATTATTGGTGATTAGTGAGTAAAAAATCCGTCAGATCTGACAGCACTGATTTACAGCGTCAGTTGCTGTGAATAAAATTTATGTGATTTTAACACGAATATATACAAATATTTTTCTAAAAACTGTAACTTTTTTGAGGAGTGCCAAAAGGCGAAATTTACTGCTTGAAATAAGAAAATCTGCCGACCACAAATGGTTAATTTAATCTATTATTTTAGTGCTTTCAACATAGCTGTTGCTTTACGCTCATATAAAATGCCGACTTCAGTGTAAACGTATCGACATAGTAACACGAAAGTGAATTCGAATTGCTGCTTTCATACTAGAGTGCAATTTACGGTATTAATATACGTAGTTTTCCATTCATCTTTGTCCTACACCAGTTCTAAATGCATTTTTCTACAATACAGAAGCTAATTTAGGTTCATAAACAGATAATCTGGTATGCTTCACAATATTTTCTTTACAATTTTTCGATCGATAATCTATAATTAAGCCGTTATACCTTTCATTAGTGTATTTACAAATTAGAAGCTTCAAAGTCTTATTTGCATTAAGTACCATAATTTCCGGCTCTGCCCGGACACAACCGTTTTGCACTAGAAATTTTACTTAATGATAAGCAATATTGTTGTACTCTGCGTAAACTTAATCATAACATTGAAATAGAATTTCTGATGTGCTAAATTGATTTATCTGACTTGCGGCTTACACGCTCGAAATTGTGGTTTTAATTTCAAGCAATTCATTATTATTTGTTAATATTACATATATATATATATATATATATATATATTAATTACTTATTAATTAAAGTGTATTTGTATAAAAAAGGGGCCAAAGGCAGCACTAAAAATTATACACAAATATATAATTTTGAAAATATGTAGAGACTTGAAGACAAGTGGGCGTGGTCAACAATCGACTTTGTATTTTTTGGACTATTAAATTAATTTAGTTATGTTGCTTTTATAAAGCATTGATATTGTTATATTTACATTACTGTTGTTATATATAATTTACCAGTAATTTAATCTTGTTTTAGAATTTCATTGATTTTTGTTAGGAATATGCTAGTTTCGCCATGTTTCCGAAACCTGTTAGGCCTTTTTCAATTTACTTTATTGTCTGTTCTGCTGCTCTCACCCACTGAAGAGGAAGCGGAAGGGTGTTTTTCACATGTAGTGTTGTTTTTAAATTGTTCTTCGTTACTTTAATTCGTTACTTCTTTGTTTTTATTAGCGTTTTTTCTTGTTGTCCACGCCCACTTGGCTTCATGTCTCTACATAGTTTCAAAATTATATATATATATATATATATATATATGTATATAATTAACTCATTTCATAATGAGTTTCATTTCAGTTAGATCTGTTGTAATGATATAAACCCCTGACTGAATATTTATTTTTCTTCTTTTTCTTCTCACTTAACCCAAGAGGAGTACAACTTATTAAAATATATATTTGTTTGTTGCTAGATATAACAAAACTCTTAACATTCTTTTGTGTGATCCTTTAAGCTAATTACTAATTCTATGCTAATTACTAATTCATTTTGCCCAGAGACTACGCTTTTAAGCACATTAATAATATATGTTAATTTTAACATGTTGAATGCAGTGTGAATATATTAAAATGCACTTAGAAGGAATGCCGTCCCTATAGACCGTAATGAGACGAAATATTTTAGTGTATCTCTGCACACGGGCCACAAAATTATTCACACCAAAGTCTATACAGAATCTCAACTATTTATGGAGCTCATACCAACTTTTAAGATCATCGGAGGATTTCCGTGACTTCTGTCACGGTACACACTGTATATACAGTGAAAACGAAACTAAACTTTTTTTTTGTTGTTGGTCAGTGGCTATTGGTAAGTTTTCTAGTCACTGACAAGAAAAAAAAAAAAAAAAAAAATCTGAAATGACTCCATTCGACTTTTCGAATATTAAGTAATTAACGGTTGTATGGATTAATTAAAGTATGATAAGTCGTTAAATAAACAAAAGTAGAAAGTATAATAAAGGGGTTGAGTATTTTTTTTCCATTATTTAATTTTACGCTATTGCACTTCTAATAATTTTAGCCTATTAGTCATAATGATAAAAAAATTTTCGTTGTGCCTTTGTAAAAATCTATATATAACGGATAGGTTCACAAAAGAAATATGCATTTCGTACGGAGGTGATCTATAACATGTGTACAAATTTTCAGTTCAATAGAATAAGGCGTTTAGACGCTATTACGCTTTAAAAAATTTGGGCCTATAGACGATCGTGATAAATAATACTTCTTTGTGTCCCTGTAAATACACTATAAGTGTTCACCCAAATATTCCCCCAAATCTATACAGTTTCTGCGACGGTGATCCGTAATATGTGTATAAATTTTCAGCTCAGTCAAATAAGGAGTTTAAATACTATCGCACTTTAAATTATTTGGGCCCATAGACCATAATGATAAGAATTTTTCTTTGTGTCTCCGTAAAAAACCTATAAGTGCTAAATTCATCACCAAAATCTATACAATTCGTGCAACGGTGATTTACAACACGTGGATAAATTTTCATCTCAGACGAATAAGGTATTTAGACGCTATCGCCCTTTAACACTAGAACGCCGGGCGGTGTCATTTTGACACTAAAGCATCTAAGTTCCGTTGTAAAATTCGAAAAACTCGAGGAATTTGATTAATTTTTCTTGACTTTTATTTAATGTGTAGGGAAAATACACATATAAAATGTTAAGATGTTAGCTCTTACTAAACTTTATTTACAGGAAAATTTACCTAGAACGCCGGCTTGGTGTCAATTTGACACGGCAATAATTTGAGTTTTTTTACTTCGAATTAAATTTCATTACTATAGGCATTTATTTAAACGGTAGTTTTGGAGTGAAGAATGTGATCGACGAGTGGAATGCGCTTTCTTGCACCTGGTGATCACGTATTATCACGTGACCAATTGCAGCTGTGTAAACACCTGCTGTAAGCAGAACGGTTTTTTTATTCTATTTCTTGTAATAATAGCGTTCGAATTACTAGTGAATTTATTAGATTTTGCAGTCAATTTAACATTTTCGTATTTTTTACTAAAGTCATAAAGGTTTGTTAATGTCTCGTAAAAGAGGACTTACCCAAGAAGAAATAGAAAAGCTTCTAAGAGAATTGTCCGATAATGAATCCGAGGGTGGAGAGTTTTCCGAAATTGATGGAGGATCTGATGATGAAATTTTTCTTCCTTTTGTATCTTCCGATTCTGAAAGTGATGAGGAAACATGCGTAGATAATTCTCAAAACAACGATATATTTACGGCTCGCGATGGTTCACAGTGGGAAGAATGCACATATGTGAGTACATCTGGAAGATTTACTAGCCAAAATATATTGCGAGAAACAAGTGGCCCCACTAGTTATCCAAAAAGAAATATAAATAGTGAAAGTGTTTTGAGTGCTTGGTTGCTATTTATAGATAAAACTATTTTAGAGCACATAATAAAATGCACAGTGACCGAAGCTCGTGGAGTCTCTGGAGCTCGAAACTTGGAATTACATTCATTGTGGTCTGAAACCTGGGGTTTAAAATTTTGTAAAGAAACCATATCCAGAGACAGATTTTGCGAAATTTCCAGATTTTTGAGATTTGATATAAAATCGACGCGTTGTAATCGAATAAAACACGATAAATTTGCAATGATCTCGGAAGTATGGAATCGTTTCATTGAAAACTGTATTAGTTGTTATAAGCCAGGCCAGAACATAACAATCGATGAACAATTGTTTCCTAGCAAAACTCGCTGTCCATTTACTCAATTTATAGCATCAAAACCTGATAAATATGGACAAAAATTTTGGGTAGCTGCAGATTTAGAAACTAAATACATATTGAACGCATTTCCATATCTAGGAAAAAATGAAGAAAGGGATCAAAACCAGAGACTTTCTGAGTATGTCGTGTTAAAACTAACTGAGCCTTTTCAAAATATGGGAAGAAATGTCACAGTTGACAATTTTTTTTACATCTCTAGAATTGGCGAAGAAACTAAAGGAAAAACGCACGAGTTTAGTTGGTACGATGAATAGAGCTAGACGAGAAATTCCAGATTGTATAAGGTCAGGAAAAGAGAAGTTATACACAACAAAAATATTGAAAAATAAGGATTCTGGTTCAACACTCACAGCATACCAATGCAAAAAGAAAAAGAATGTGATAATTTTAAGTTCGATGCATTCAAACATTGCAATTGCAAATAATTCAAAGAAAACGCCAGAAACCGTCACTTTTTATAATGAAACAAAATGTGGCGTTGATATTGTTGATCAAATGGCAAGAAAATATTCAGTCAAAGCAGGTTCAAGAAGATGGCCTGTTCATACATTTTACAAAAATTTTAGACTTTGCTACTATAAATGCTTGGATTATTTTCAAATGTGTAACTGGAAAGAAAGTATCGAGATGTAGTTTTATTCAAAGTTTAGCTGAAGAAATGCAAGCAGAATACAAGAAAATACGCAGTGAAAGAAAGAGAAAAAATGAAGATGAACTACAATCTGAAAATCTATCTAAGCGCAGAAAGTGTGAAGTAAAAAAATGTCACGGAAATCTATCAAATAAAATGTGTTCTTCTTGTAAAAGAGTGGTATGTGGAAAATGCACCAAACATGTGAGCTATATGTGTATTGACTGTAAATAATGTGAGTAGTTTTTTACTCTGTTTTTATTCCATTGTTATCTACCTGAACAATTTACCTGTTATAATACTACTTAAAATATGTAAAGATTAATAATAATCCTTAATTCCATATTAATCACAATGCTAAAATAAAATTTCATTGTTTAAAAGTCAATAATTTCCTTAAATGTATTGTATATCATTTATATTTTTTAAAAGATCATCAAAATTAGCAAGGTATTAAAATTTTATTTAAATGTTTCGCTTATTACTGAACAGTGTCAAAAATGACACCAGCCGGCGTTATAGGGGTGAACAAGGTTCCCGGCGTTCTAGTGTTAAAGAATTTGTGTTCATAAGCCATAATGATAAAGAATTTTTCTTTGTGTCCTATAAAAAGAACTACAAGTCTTGGATTCATCAAAATCAATAGGGTTCGTGCTATGATGACTATATCATATGTACCAACTTTCAGCTCATTCTTACAAAGCGTTTATGCGCTATCGTGTTTATCCACACACATATATACACATACACATACATATTGGGTGAGTGCAAAAGTTCTACCCGTTTTTATTACCTATAAAGAAGAGCAGATAAATGCAAAATGAACAGTACCTATTATTCTGCATAGTCCCCATTGCTATCTATGACTTCTTGCCACCTTTCTGGTAGGAGATAAATCCCACGGCGGTAAAATTCCAGCGGTTTCGAGTCAAAAAAGTCTTGGATGGCAGTTTTCACAGCATCGAGAGCATCAAAGATTTTATGACAAAAGGAATTGTTCAACGCACGAAATAGGTGATAATCAGTTGGTTCCAAGTCAGGAGAATAGGGAGAGTGAGGTAAAACCTCCCAACCAAAGCCCAGTAACTTTTGGCGGGTGATGACAACAGCATGTGGCCTGGCGTTATCGTGATAAAGGATAACACCGCGAGGATTGATGAGGCCTGGCCACTTTGCTACCAAATTTGAATGCAGCCTGTCTAACTGTAGACAGTAGAAGGTTTGGTTGAGTGGCAGGACCTCCCAGTGAGTTATTCCCTGCACATCCCACCACACACTCAATAACACCTTCTTGGGATGAAGCTCAGCTTTCGAAGTCGATGCAGGCGGACCAGAAGGTCGACACACAGTCCTACGACGCTTTACGTTACGGTACATAACCCATTTCTCATCTACTGTCACAATCCATGTCAAGAATGGGTCATTTTTGTCCCGGGAAAGCAAGGAAACACAGGTGGCGATTCGGTCATCCCGTTGATTAGCTGCCAGGTTAAGTGGAACCCAACGATCCAACTTTCTCGTAAAACCCAACTTAACCAGCCATCTCTCTACCGTTGTCCGGTGTACGTTGAAGGTCTCCGCTAATTCTTGAACGGATGGGTTCGGGTTGTTCCTTATGGCTTGGTCAATATCGTCGTCTCCAACGTGTGATGGCTGTCCACTCCTAGCCTGATCTTGGCAGTTTCTGTCTCCTTCCCTAAATTTACGAAACCATCGACGACATGTGCTTTCGTCTATCGCATCCTCCCCATAAACTTGACAAACATTGCGACATGCAGCAGCTACCGTACTCTTTTTATCGAACTCATATAACAAACAATACCTTATATGCTCCTTCTCGCTTTTCATGTTACACCCTCTAATATATATATATACATATATATATATATATATATATATATATTAGATGATTAACTTTGTGAGACATGGTGCATTTATATGTGAGGCATTCACACGTTTGGTTGGTCGACGATTTGCGCCATTACAATGTCATGTGTGACGTCAATTCCATTGCAAATTTGCATATCCAAAAACGGGTAGAACTTTCGCACTCACCCAATGCATCATCGTAAAAACAGTAAAAATGAACTCAGGAGACCACAAAACGTATAGAAACACCAAAATCTCAAAGTTGGATTTTTGACATGATTACAAAACTTTCCTCACATATGCATGTTCGGAAAGTAATAAAGTTTTGCCTGTAAAACTTTCATGATTTTTTCTCGATGAAGGAAAATGACCTGTAATAAATGGTCAACATTCTGAATTTTACAGCACTTTGCTACAAATACGATTACATTGCAAGAAGGTTGCACACTAAATTATAGTTAGGGACCGAAAAAATATGTTCCAGTCGCTGACCGTAAGAATAAAGTCATATACGTAAAGCTGTGATGATTTTTTCTCAAAGAAGGGAAGTGGCCTTTTTTAAATGGTCAACACTCTGGAATTTTGCAACATTCCGTCATAAACTGGACTTCTCATTTGAAGAAAGGTGCTGACCGTATAATTTAACTGTCAAATCTCTAAATTTTACGGAAATTTCTTACAGATAAATTGACGCATGAGTCATTTGATACGGTTTCCGGGGTCAGTACCTAACCCGCGAGTTCGACCCAGGTTTGCCAACACTCGTCCAGACTTTTAAAAAAGTAAACGACATTTTTCAGAGATGCTTACTTTTTGCAGAATTCTTGAAGTTCAGATTCAGACATCTTGAAGTGCTGTTCGCTTTGATAATGGGCGATCTCGTCACACTTGCCGCGAACAGATTGCTTCAAGTTTTCCCATATCTCCGGAACCTATGTAAAGCGAAAAGAAAACAGATCTTATCTAAATGAAGAAATGGGAATAATAACATTGCATGGAATGTGAAATTACTTTACAAACATGATGAGAAAAATGATTATGTTTTAAAGAAATATTCGTTAAAATATATTAAAAAACGTAGCGAGGCAACAATTGTGAAAATTATAAGGAAGCTGTGTTGAAATCATCCATTTGCTCTTGTCTTGCAAATAAAACAGTTATTGCGTCTGTTGCAAATTTTTACATTTTTTTGTTTGTTTGTTTGCTTGTTTGTTTGTCTTATGTTCTCACTCTATTATTTTTTGTACACAAGCATTCATGTCAATACTTCTAATTTATATTCCAGAGAACTCCTTGAACCTGTCCTCTTTTTCCCAATTTTCTCCAATATGTAATTAAGATTAAATAAGAAAAAAAAATACACTGCTCAAAAAATTAGGGGAGCACACGGTTTTAACCCTTTCAGTCGCAGTGTTCCCGCTGACCTAATTTAACACCTAATTTTAATTCTCAAGTGCAAAAACTCATCCCGGAAATTTTTTAGTAAAAATTTACATTTATAATATAGCAGAAAAGGCCCTTTTTTTTAACGTGAAAATTTAAAATTTCTTGTATTTTAATTCTGTTCGTAAATTCCGGTGGCAGTGTAATTTAAATGATCCGAATAATCTTGCACCTCAAAGCGTTAAAATACTCCGGAATAAATTAAAATGTTGGGATCTATGCAACTTTTACGAGTTTTTGTTGTCGATAATGTTTACTTATAAAGTGATTTATTTATTGAATTAAATATTATTTGAATTTAATAAGATTTACTTACAGATGTTTCAAACCAAAAATTTCTCGAAAAAGAACAATGCTAATTTTTTATTTTTTAAATAGTTATGATCAGTTATGTGTCTAAAAGCCATTTTTAAAATTAGTTTAGTAATTTTTAAAATAAATTGAGTAGTGAACGTTAAAGGGTTAACGAAATTACACACATACCTATACCGATAACTAATGTCAAATAAAATATCCATAATATAAAGCGTACCACATGAGGCATTAAAATAATGGATGTTTTATTTGATATCCCAAGTTAAAATTCTTGCTGGTATTTGTTTGCTAGTCTAGCATTAAATGCTGTATCCCAGCAAGTAAAATAGCATAAAATACCAAAAATATTTGCTGGTTCCACCAAAATTACCAGCAAGTCATGGTGTGTATTGGCACAGTTTATTGCTTGTCCAGCATACATAATCCAGCTTCTGTTGCTTGAATAGTATGTTGCTGGTCCAGCAATAATTATGACTACTATTTGCTTGAAATTTCTGCTATACTAGCAGTAATTCAGAACCAACAGATGCTTTATTGTTGCTATTTTCTCACTTCTCACTGGCATCTAGCATGCCATGCTATTTCTACTTAAGCTGCTGACATAACATATTACGCTGGCAAGCATAGAAAAGCACATAATAGCTTGTTAAGGTACAGTCACCCAAAAAAAAAACGCCACCCCCCCACCTAATTTTGCCGTAAATTATCGTAGAAACATGCGACCGGTACCAATCAGTTTGTAATAACGTCTAGTTTATAATGTTATAGTTAGATTTTACTTAGGGGGTCGTCTACATATTAAAACTGACATCAACTTCATTTTTTTCAATGGTAACCCCCATTTTTTATAATTTATTTGAATTCTTTGGATCAAATCATCACGGAAAATGGTATAGTTTATATATTTCGCTCAATTTTTCATAGAGTTATAAGCTGTCAAAGTTTGGGGGTGCTAATGTTAAATGAATGTGACAAACATTAAATCATATCTTCCGAAATAATTATGATATTTAAATTCTGTTTTTTTTATTCGTTAGAATGAAGTAACCCAAACATATTCCATGCAAATTTTTGCTAAAAAAACATTTTTTGAATTATGAAAATTATTAATAAATTCATATTTGAAAAAATTATGAATTATGATCTATGTTAATTTTTGCACGAATAGAACGGGCATCATCAAAAACATAGGTTTCCAAATTTACAGCTCGTTCCTAACATTATTTTTTGAGTTACAGTGATATTTCACTTTTTATTCCTGTTAGGGGGCCGTCACTTGTTATAATCTGTATCCTCTATAAGTAAATGTTTGTATATAATTTGACGGAAAACTATTTTAATTTACCTTTATGTTATTTTTATTGTTTCCTAAGCAATATTTCGATGTTTATTATACAAATTGGCATATTTTTGTAAAGTTATCACAATGTAGGCGAGGGATTGTGAAAGAATTTGAAAAGAAAAGAAGCCCCGCCTCTGATTCGCTGAAACACTATTTAAGAAAAAAGACAAATTTGCATATTCCTATTTGACTCTATATGTGACGCTGGTATGCATAAATCACAATGGTATTTACTACATCGATTATTGAACACAAAACTTAAATGATTTAATTACAAATATGCAAAATTATTTTGCTTTATATTATAAAGTTTTAGAAAATTTGTGAAAAGGCGTGGCTATTTACATTAAGCCTTGATATGGAAGCTATGTTGCTGTTTTTCGATGCTGCGAAATTTACAAAATATATTTGTGTTAATATACTATACAGATAGAAGAATAATTATATAATATCAACAAATCTTCTTTAATCAATATGTTTATATACATTACTGTATAAAAATGTTTATATATGAATATTGTATTTATTTTTAATGAGAGATATAAACACAAAATACTAAAAAAAAGAAGAAAATGTGTTATAAATTTTTATAAATCAAGCAAAATATATATGCATACTTGCCAACCTAACCTGTAACATTGTTAGTTCCCGCCCCTGTGTGTACACAATTTAATTTTTAGAGTAATTAACTTCATATACATTTACGATTAACTCATTGAGCGCCACGTGAATTCTTATGGAAATCCCATTCAGGCCACACGTGCTGCTTAGAAGCGTGTTATGTTTATCGAGTTTCAATAAACCCCATTAGGCCTTAACGATATAATCCTATAAAAATCCTATTAAAAAAAAAAAAAAAAAAAAACATGAAGTAAATTTTAAATAAATTGTCAGTAATTACTTAAAACTATGTAAGTTCTGTAGTTTTATATCATATTTTACACTGCCGGCTGACTTAGTCTAAATGGAAAGATCAGTGTCAGCCACCGATGGCTGACACGGCTCTAAAAAGACTGATGAGAAAAAAATGTACGGAAAGGGGCGGGACCAGTAATCTTCCGGGATAGGTTGACAAGAATGTATATACATAGAGCAATGCCAGAAAATGTTCTTTATTTTTCATGAACCAGATGAATGGTATTTTTTTCTGAATAGTCTATGTATTAAATATAAAGCTGCTTTAAATACCCTTTAAATGAAAAGTTTTATTACATAAAGTAATTTTGTGGCACTCTACAGATCCCAAATGACACACAATACAAAACCCCGCCTTTTTCCAGTGTTTAAAGGGTTTTAACGTTTAATATGCTTTATATTCGTTTTTATCTTTCTTTCTCCTCCTTATCTTCTTCTTTTTTCCTTAAAAAAAAAAAAAAAAAAAGGAGTTATGTAACATTTTGATCTTTTCAAGTGAAGATTTAGATTAAGGGTAGTCAGCCTTTCGACACCCACCGTCCACTTCGGTATCTGTGTTAAAGTGTAGAATTTTAGAACATCCCATTAAGTAGTAGGATTTATTATTTTACATATTAATTTGTTACACATTATAAAATATAAAAGCAAAAGAATATCGTGATGATTTATGTAAAAGTTTTTAATAATGTCATGAAAAAAAAAATAATAATAATTAATTAAAAAAATAAATAAATAAAAATAAAAAAATCTGTTTTAATATTTTAAAAAAGTCAATTAAAGAAAATGAAAGTACTGCAGTATCAGAACAAACTCCCATTGTCACTGTGAAACGGCCGTGGGAACCAGGTCGAGTGGCGCCGTTTCAGACAATTATACGGCAGCTTGAGTTAAAATAATTTTGAATTTTCAAACAAATTTAAAACCATTCATCTTTTTTTTTTTTTTTTTCTTTTGATAGATATTTTAATATCTATTCAAGCTATTTAATTTTCTTCGTATGAAGTGAACTATCTGATGTTTAATCAATAGAAACCAATAAAAATCTTTTAATTCATAAACTAACTCAGAAAGTTCTGTGAATTAGTCATTTTTTTTATTTTATAATTAACATTTCGGAATTTTTTTTCTGGTGTGAAACTTAGTAAATAATGTATCCTGGGTGGTAGATCGTGATTTATATTTTCTAAATGTATAGACGGACCCCTAATATATTTTCACGTGTAATTCTATTTAAAATTGATTTAAGGTATATAAATAGGTATGTTTTTCGAACCGCCTTGATCTCAGAAATCTGAATATGTAGTCAAAAATAGGGGTTGCCATTGAAGAATATGAAGTTAATGCCAGTTTTAATATGTAGACGACCCCTTAGGCAAAATTTAACTAAACCGTTATAAACTAGACGTTATTACAAATCGATCGGTACCAGTCAAATGTTTCTACTATAATTTACGGCGAAATTAGGTGGGGGGGTGGCGTTTTTTTTTTGGGTGACTGTACATACATACCTCTCCAGGCTTTGGAAAAGCTTAAACAACAAATAAGCATAAAATGCTTGTATATAGCTTGTCGTGCTATTGCTGTGTAAGCTAGCTAATATAGCATTTTATGCTGGCTAGCATTATAAAGCATATAACAGCATGAAAATCTAGCAGACAAAGCAAAACATAGCAATAACTAGCCTATTTTCTTTGCTGGTACTAGCATGGATTTTAACTTGGGATTAGTTGCTCGTATCTCTACACTGATGAATATTCAGGGACTAGAATTCACTAAAGATATTGCAATTTAAAATAGTAATATTTTATAGTTACTTTAGATGATTTTATGGAGATCTATACGTAGCACAAACACTGTACTAGTAAAACTGAATGCAGTTGAAAATATATTAAAATTGAATAACATATTAAAATAGAACACGTTAAAGTTGAATAATTGGAAAACATAGGGTATTTATAGTGTATAATTAAAGATAATGACTGTAGTGGTCATCTATAGTTAGTTGGTCGGTGATGGCTAGTGAGTGAGTGTGGTCCCGACTGACGTCCCACACCACTGATGGATAAAGAAGTTTTACATTTTGTTCTAACGTCAAAGTTACATATCACTCCAGTACAGGGCTCCCACTAAAGTGGGAGAACGCGAGAATCTCACATAGTTTTATTTTCTGGCATAAAATTTTTAACGTTGCAAGAAAATCGCGCACTCTTCTGGGGATAACCTTTATAATTTTTGGCCCAAAAAAACGTTATTCATAAAAATTAGCAATCTTGAAATGAAAAACCTCTTTCACCTTTCACAAAAATCAGCAAATTTAAACAGACCCTCCCCAAAAGTTGAACAATTTTAAAAATGTTCTCTAATAACTTAGATAAGAAAATTACTCATTTTGCTAATAAGCTGCAAAAACACATTATATTTCTACAAGGAATAACTGGAATTACATAAATAATCTTGCACTGTATAGATATAAATAAAAGTAAGTTTCATCAATTTACAATGTAATAGCTGCCTCTTTCAGGGATCGGTAGTAAACAAATCGATATATTTAAGCAATTAAGTACCATTACACTCATATTATTCCAATGAGCCGTAAAATTAGACATCATTAACAATTTACGTCAATGCATTTTTTAAAAGTATTTTTCCGTTCTATATTCTTTTTAGAAATCTCACTTTGTTTCTGAGTAAGAGTAAGAACGTATCTCACAAGGAAACATTTAAAAGGTGTCGTCTTCAAAAAGTATTGAAAAAAAATATATGTGATTCTACTCTTCATCAAACACCAGAAACTGAAAAATTATCGGCTGAAATGAATCACAGCGACTACAAAAAAGTATCAAAATTAAGCATATTTGGCGATTTCACACTGTCAGGCGATTGATTTTGAGTACTTGGCGGAGAAGCAAAATACGGTTCTGCTCGTACACGGCAATCTCGGTGCTAGCAAATTTACCGCCTAACAGTGCTAAATCGACAAAAATGCTTATATATGTTTAATTTTTTGTAACCCCTGTAATTCATTTCAGCCGATAATTTTTTCACTTTCTGGTGTTTTATGAAGAGTAGAATCACACACACACACACACATATATATATATATTTTTTTTCAATATTTTTTGAAGACGACATCTTTTGAATGTTTCCTTGTCAGACAGTTTTTACCTCTAGTGACAACTGTGCTCCAGTAACAAACGTGCTAAATGTTTGATTTATTTACCAAAAATGAAATAATGCTTATGAAAAACAGAGGATTACTTACTTGTTCCATGATGAGATCCGATTTGGGCTTTGGTGCGTCGTGTAAGTTGAGGAGTTCCAGCCACCGTGCCATTTCGTTCAACTGTGGAATCTGATTGGTCACAAATTCGTTTATCTTTGGTCGCAGCTGCAATGAATCATGATTGATAGAAATTACGTCTAGAAGGAAACTGTATTGTTCATAAAAATTGTTTTATCTCTTTTTTTTTACTTTTTTCTATATTCATAAGAAGAAAATATTGTATATTGTAAATATTTCTCTTTCTGTTTTTTGGTGGATCTACATATTTAAGATATATCCTGAAAACGATTTTGTGAGACCCCGATCTCATAAAATAGCACTAAAAATACTACGACACTGTACATTTCGTTGGACCTTAAAATTAATTGGTGCTGATTAGAGTTAGGCATATATCACCAAGCGAGTAGCGCTGCAATGTTAAAATTTTCCTCATTAACAATATGGCTATGCATCAGTTTTTTTGGAGTATATGTGCATCAAATAAGATAAGTATAATGATCATTATTCCTTTCGCGCCAATTATCATGCATACGTGCCAGTAAGAAACGCACTGATTTTCCGGCCGGTGTGGCAAAGCGTTTTCTCGTTCACCCCCGGACATATACCACTGTACATAAACCACACACACTTTTGATGGAAAGGTCGAATTAATTTTAAGAAAAGCGAAAACTGAATAGTTAAAATCCGATCATAAACCCTTTGGCCTAACATGTTATGTTCACTGAATAATTCAGTTCCCAGACACCACAAAAGCTAAGATTAATTGGAAATATCATTGAATTAACAATACTTTTCTGTTATGTGGAGTTCAACTCAGATTGAACCTTGTTTCAACCAAGTGTGCGGTTTCGATAGCCGTGATGTGTTTTGTCAAAAAAAAAAAAAAAAAAAAATGCAGTTTTGCGCCTTTCTTGATAAATTTTCTTTCTTGTTCTATTAATTCAAGCTTTTTCTCAAAAAGTATGTAATATATATGACGGAATTTAAATTCAAAACAGCACTCTTCAATCTAAAAATTTTTACTAATCATGGTACAAAGTTGTCCGCTTACCTTAATAATTTGTTCTTTCCGAAAACCACTCATGTCGTATTTCCTTTGACATTCTGGATCGAGCAGAAGGAGAAGCAGACTAATCCATAACTAAGAGTGAAAGAAAGGGCATACATTCAGTTACAAGATTTAAAACTCTTTTTAACAAAAGACGTTATTTTCTCATTTAATTTGTATTCATTCAATACTCCCAGATTTAGCGTTATACTCTAATTAAATATAAGGTGTGCCCAAATGAAAAGGAGACCTTAGCTGTAGCGGCGTTATATCAAATCCCAGTGAGTTAATATGTTGGCCGATATATGGCATGGTGGTATTGCTACATGCACATGCGCGGTTAACGGCTTCGCATCAATATCCTCATTGCTGGAGAGTCATTTCTGCAGTTTGTTGTATGATGGATTCCTCCAGATCAGCACAAAAAGATCAGCTGTGGATGAGCTTATACGGCAGAATCGCCGGATCACCACACGTGAAATTGCTGTTGAACTGTCGGTAAACAAAGGAATTGCGCATCACATAATCCCCCAAAAGCTTGGTTATGGCAAAGTTTGTGCACAATGGGTGCCCAAACATCTGTCAAAGAATCAGAAGACAGAGAGAATGAATGTTTTCCTGACGCATCTGTTGAGCCATCCACTTCCTTCCTACGCGCTGGGGTCAGTGTATCAAATGGCAATTATTTATAGTTGTACTATACCACATGAACTGTAATTATAATATTGTTATTAAAATTTCTTCACATAGAACTTTAGTCTCCTTTTCATTTGGGCAAACCTTTTTTGCTGATCTGGAGGAATTCCTCATGCAACGAACTGCGGAAATGACTCTCCAGCAATGAGGATATTGATGCGAGGCCGTTAACTGCGCATGTGCATGTAGCAATACCACCATGCCATATATCGGCCAACATATTAACTCACTGAGATTTGATATAACGCCGCTACAGGTCTCCTTTTCATTTGGGCACACCTTATAATTAATAACATTCTAATTAAAATGAAAATTACATCGCTTCAGATCAGCTGAAGAAAAAGACTTTTGAAGCGTTGATTGCCAGGTTTA
Source organism: Salticus scenicus (assembly GCA_963930645.1). Taxonomy (NCBI): domain Eukaryota; kingdom Metazoa; phylum Arthropoda; class Arachnida; order Araneae; family Salticidae; genus Salticus; species Salticus scenicus. Next base: position 185,781,445 of record OZ005657.1, read on the forward strand.
ATTAGAAACAGGTGTGCGCGCGTGTAAGCCAATTGCGATAATCCCCCCCCCCCCAAAAAAAAAAAAAAAAAAAACACCGTAAACAGCAATACACTGAAAAAAGTATTCTGTAACTGATATACTGTGGCTGTGGTAAAAATAGTTCCATGTCTTTATGAATTCTAGTTCCCTTTGAAAGTGAGTTTTAAAAACTCCTACTAGAATTCTAGAGCGTTTTTCTACATAATCGTGGTCAAACATATTTAAAAATTTCTGCAAATAAACGCGAACACAAAAGGCGAGTTTTAGTAACTATAATTTTGTTTAATGACCGAATTCTAAAAAATCAAACGGTAATTTCTCGCAACACAAAAGATTCCTAATATAGTTTCAAAATTAAGGAAGCATAGACTAAAAATTCTCTATCATTTTCTCTATTCAGTTTATTCGTTTGTATTCTTTTGTATCTTATACACAAAATCTCGTGTACTATATCTCGTGTACTATACTCGGAAATCAATAATTTTAGTTTCAGAATTCAGAAAATGATTACTTATTAAATCTAGACAAAAGGGGTATAATTTTTACTCATTCTAAAAACATTTCACTCTCAACGCCTAAAATGTCAGAATTTTCCATTGCATTTTAAAACAAGAATACCGGAATAAAATTAAACTGTAGGGCAGAAAGTCATGAGAAACAATATCGTGTGACATTCATACTACTTTCCCTTAACTCCTGATTTTTAAGAACACAAAACGTGAATGTCAACTTTTAAGGCGTCAAAATCAAGGTTTTTCTCAACTGTGCATGCGTCATGAGACTACTTGATTTTAACGCCAGTGCGGATATCAAGGATAATCTAATTTCAGTATGTTCATAGTAGTGGCAAGCCGAGAAGAAAACATGGCCACGTCCGAAAACAACAAATATTATAAACGTAAAATTTTGATGTTGTTCTTTACAACTAACATCCGCGCTATTTTCCCTGCGACGACGCATCGCAAAAATTGGCCTCCTCACTTTGTGTTTTTTAAAAGCTAGAACTTTAAACACCATTTCTGTATGAAAACAGGCAATTAAAACTAATGTGTAATATAAGGGGGACTGCTTTTGAAATTTACAAAAGTACAGTTCAGAAATATTTTAGATTTTTTTTTTTTTTTTTTTTTTTTTTTTTTTTTTTTGCATGCATTGCTGTATAAAACAGACTAACCACACCCCTTGTACTCGTCTCTTTAACCATGAAAGAAAAAAAAAAAAAAAAAAAAAAAAAAAAAAAACATAATATTTTAAATGTATTTCCAGCCTTTTTCATTCATAACACTAATATATTCGTATTCTTATGCCATGTAAACAAATGTTGAATTATTTTCCTACCATATCTCATTTTAAAAATGTATTTGTATACATAAAAATATATGACATTTTCATTTCGATTTATACAGTCCAGTGAAACTATACGAAAGCGAAATTTCTTTTATAGTTTATAATGTATTTGAATTACACGTATTTCTCAGTACATGAAATATTCTTCCGATATCAATAAAAAGTTTTAAGTCATATTCATATGTGAAACAAATTTAGAATACCGAATTCAAAATTCCAGCTAATACTTGCTTTTAAATTATGCTGATAACAGATTCACAGACACACAGAAAGGGATGTGTGTGTGTGTGTGTATTGGGAAGGGGAGGGGGGTTCACACAGACCAACTACTTAAAAACTTATTTTCGGATTCACGTGATATCAATAATTGTATTTCTAAACAAAGTCTTAGTTTCGAAAACATGACCCAGTAAACAGTAACTTTCTCGATCATATATAGGTAAGAAATAAACTGGAGAAAATCAGGAAAGAAGGATAAAACTTTTTATTACCTGCCCTTCTACTTTACTAAGCTTCATAAGTTCTCCATACGATACTTTTTTCCACCGTCCATCCAAGAATTTTTCTGTCTCTCCGTCCTGCTCTCTCACCCAAGGTGGGTCGCATATGAGTTCGGTGAAGAGTAACGGAATATCATGAACGATCAAGATACGATGAAGAACGGATAAAGGTACTCTGAAAATGTAAAACATATTTTTATTTAGGCAGGAAGAAATCTCACAATAATTACCGTCAAAGCTTTAATTTTAAACAAAAATTCTGTATAAAAATAATAGAAGTGTCTGTGTGTCTGCGTGTGTTCTGAAGCTCAGTACACTGATCGCAAAGAAACAAAACTTGAGGAAGGGTAATTTGGAACATGCAGGGGTACATGGCAATTTTTTTTCAATTTTCGAATTTTATTATATATGTATATATATATATATATATATATATATATATATATATATTAACGATTTTTTCCGTGCATTTTTTCTGTTTAATTTTTTATAATTTTATTCAAACTGGCATGTTCTTTTATTTCAGCCATCTGCGTCTCTTAGCAACGGTTACACTACTATTTAAGTTTTATTTGTTTAAACTACATTTCACGTTCCTTGAACAAAAGGTAATAATGAGTTAAGTTATTAATATTCGGTTCGAATGTATTATTACTAATAATATAAAATTATTTGTTATTTAAATTTATGATAATAATATTATTTATATTTTAATGGCTGTTTCTAGTTTAGAATGTTTGAACATAATTCACCGTTTAATCGCGTGGGGTCTGTGAAAGATTTCCGCCAAATCGCAAAGTCACAGTCAGCAAGCAGAAAATACTACAAATTCAAAGTGAAAAAATTAACAAATATTTATCTATTATTATAAAGGGGGAGGGGGAGGGGAAAGGAGCTAAAATGAATGTTTTATGTGTGCGTTACTAAAATCATCAAATATTACGACAATCATACTACATTAAAAATACTGGTTTGGATTTTAAGTTATCGACAGTCTGTCGCTTGAATAGTTTATTGTAGTAATTAATGCCATTTTGTTTTTCAGGCAACGGCCTAATGGGCTCTTCCCACCGTCGTCGTCTGTTCAATCACGTGATAGAGGAAAACGAATAATCGAATTCAATTAAGTATTGTTTTTAAGAACAATAGTGTTAATATTTAATATAAAATAAAATAAAAGTAATATTGTGCATTTGAAAACAGTAGAATAATTGTATTTGTAAATTTAATATTTTTAAAAAACACTTTATGTGTTTATTTATTTTCACCTGTAAGAATCGATTTTTGTATTGTTTTGTGTAACTGTTACATTAACTGATCTAGCAATAAATAATAGCTTGTTCTTGTGGAATGTTTATGGATTCTAATTTGAAATTTTAAAATGTTTTCATTTAATTTAATTGCATAAAGGTGTTACAACAAGTTAATTAATTCAGTTACTGGTCTAAATGGATTTACTCAGTACAATATTGCACTGTCACTGATTTAAGTACCAAAAATCAGAGTATTAAACATGTTCTTCATGAACATCAATAACAAACATAAACTAAATACAGCAAACAAAAGATGATGAATAATGATATAAAATAGATTAAAAAAGATTATGTATAAAAAAATAACACAGATTAAATACGATTGATCAAAAATAAGAGTAGAAAATATGTTATTTCAGCAATCGCTCTAGATAAACAAGACTTCGTTTGCTATTTGTTTTTCCTCTATCATGTGACCTCTGACGTCAGGAGGGAAGAGCTCATTACACGTGCGAAGCCCGGTTAGTGCTATTTTTGTAGAGCTCTGCATGTCATCTCAAACTTGCACAGGCACCTTATAGTGTGCTAAGAATTCAGTAATAATAATAAAAATTTCTTATAACACAACTCAAAAGACATTTTAAATCATTTTCTTTTGTATTCGATATTGTACGTGAATAAATGTTTGAAACCTTGTAAACCTACACTGAAAAAAAAAAAAATCTGTAACAGACATCTAGAATCTAAATTGTGGCTCTTGAAGAAATAATTCCATGTAATCCTTATAAATTCTAGTCCCCTTTGAAATCAAGTTCTAGAAACCCCTATTAGAATTTTAGAGCGTTTGCCTATATTCTCGAGGGCAAAGTTATTTGAAAATCTCTCCAAATAAATGCGAACACAAGTGGCGGGTTTCAGCAACTATAATCTTGGTTTATGACCCCATTCTAGATAATCAAGCGAGAATTTCTCGCTATACAAAAGATTCAAAATATTCCGAATATTGTTTCACTCTCTAGAAATGTGTACACTAGAAATTCTCGATCATTTCGTCTATTCAGTTTATGGGCGTGCCTCATGCGCATAGCTCGGAAATCTATATTTTTAGTTAAGGGATTTAGAAAATAGCCACTTATTCATTCTAGATGAAGGTGGTATATATTTTTTTTTTCTCAGTGTATCATTGGTGCTGATTCTGTGTCATTCTAAAGGAAATATGTTTTTGTGCATCTGAATAATGCGCTTTTTTTTCCGTTATATTTTTTATAGTACAGTCGAACCTCGTTAACTTGAATCTCATGGGGGATAAAAAATTCGTTCAGATTATCAGTATTTCATGCTATCAGTAACTAATCTTATGCAACTAAACTAATCTTCATTTTAATAAGAGGTTATGACCCTTCCATTATAGTGAAAGCTATCCAAATCTTACAACTCCCTCATATTTCGTCTACTAAATCAGTCACATCTAATATCAGTATTGTTTTACCCTATTTTTCTAAAACCAGTCAAACCATAGCTAAAATTCTCAAACAATATGATTTTAAAATAATATTTTCATAAACACACCTTTTCTCACTTAAAAGATCCCATTGATATGCATAATTCTTGGGGCATTTATAGTATTTCCTGTCAGCGTGGTTTATCATATATATTGGCCAAACTAAACGCAGTCTTAAATTTCGTCTAAAAGGACATATGAATTACGTCCGCCAACAAGAAACCAATAAATCGGCTATTTCTAAACATTGCGGGGAGGAAAATCATAATTTTAAATTTAATTCAGCTAAAATAATTTGCAGACCTAAATCCATTCATGAACTCGATTTCTTTGAAGCTTTTCATATTTATAAAAATTTTAAAAACCTTGTAAATTGTGATTTCGCTGTTCCCTATTTGTCTGATTGTTGGAAATTTTACATTCAGTCCACATTTTCTTAATTTTTTTACTGTTTACACAGCTGCACATTCCTAAACTCCTATTGGCCACACTCCCCACCTCTTCCGTAATCCTATTGGTTTAACTAAATCCGGTCCCTCTCCTATATATACGAGCACTTCTCCAGATTCAGAATTCTTTTTGCACTGAAGACGGTACGATTAAGGCTACCGAAACAGCTGTTTGCACCTCAAATATTTTTCTTTGGCGTTTCTGACGTAGTAGTTTATTCGGGTTTTAATCTTTATTTTCACGAGGATTGTGAAAATAATTCATATTAAAAGTAATTCACGTTAACAGTGTTCACGTTGACGAGGTTTGACTGTATAAATATATTAAAGTATGTTTTAAATAAGTAATTCTTTGAATATTAAAATCCCCTCATAGACCTTAATGTACCCGAATTATTTAGTCAGTCCTTGTACATAAATCGGTTGTGCTATATATCCCTTTTAATAGGAGATGGGGTAAAATTAATCTAAATAATATATATCATTTTCCTAACATTCTAAAATTATTGATGCGGTTGAGAGCACCAATTTTATATACACATTTAAACTTTGTTAAAAAAAAAAAAAAAGTTAGAAAGGGCGTCTATGAATGCCGTCTAACAGGTGAGAACAAATGTGTGAAATTCGTTATCATTAGAATTTTTTAGATTTTGGAAAAATCAGCCGATCGTCTCTGTTTTTAAGCCATTCGTGAATTTTCTTACTTTAGGATTTTAGGCATTGTGACACGAAAAATACAAGATCGATGTATTGTCTGTAGATTGGTTAGTTTGTTAATCTGTGTAAGTAATATTTCATGGATGAATGATCATAAAGAAATCAGCCTAATTTTAAAAACAGCCTACGATACTGGCAACAACTCTACTGAATTCGAAGATTCTTTTAAGAAACTTGAAAAGTTATTCCCAATTTGAAATTTTTTTTAACATGACAGAAATGGGAAATATTTCGTATAAACTTAAAATTCTTGGGTTATTGGATGGGAAATAGCATAAATTTTCAAGAAAAATATAAGACTAACACTTATAAAATTATGTAGAAAATTAACCCATATTTCATCATCTTCCTAAAAATAGGACATCATGCATAAGTGGTATTTATATAAATTCTTTTCAATATTTTAATTCAAATTAAAGGCGATAAATTATTTAAAAATCCAATAAATACATATGTGTCTTAATAGTTTGTTTAAATTAACATTTAATTTATATATATATATATTTAATTTTTAAAATGACAATTCTTGAAGATTTATTCATTACATTTTCAACACATTATTACTCAAAAAGGTTTTACGTTAAAGAATAACAAACCTATAAATTTATTGAGGTAATATTCTACACTTTTGTACTGGTAAAGCAATTCTTTAAATATATATATCGATAGATAGATAGATAGATAGTCTGTTTTCCTTATATTTCCGGCTGTCCTAAAGCATTGTCCTATTTTTTAGGACAGCCTGTACCGATTAAGCTAATGAACAGTTGGTAAGTTTTTAATTTTGTGTGCGTACATAGGCTTAAAGAAACATATATTTAAGATTTTACATGGAAAAAAAATATTTTTTCAATGCTTGGTACGATATGCGTTAACCCCTTAACGCGCGGCGTCCTCGCTGCGAGGACGCAAAATTTAAGATCCAGCTGCAAAAATTCATCCCGGAAAATTTTTAGCAAAAACTTACGTTTATAACATGTCAGAAAAGGCCAGTTTTTTCAACCCTAAAATTTAAAATTTCTTATAGTTTAATTTAGTTCATGAATTCCGGTGGCAGTATAATTTAAATATTCCGAATTGTCTTGAGCCGCAAAGGGTTAATATAATAGATATGTATTGAAAGGGGAGAAATTACGCTTCTGAGTGAGGCATTTCTGTCTCTGAGCATGCCGGTTCATCAATCGACTTGCTCTTATTGTGAATTATATAGACTGCCTTACATTAGAAATGAGATATATATAATAAGTAGAATTTACCGATGCCAATTAGTTCTACTACGTGTACGGTTATGAACATGATAGCAGGGTCTAAATAGACTGCAAATTTTTTTACAAAAGTCTATCGATAGGCTCAAATTTTCATTGTGTATGTGTTTGTAAGCGTCCTAAATTATATAGTTCCTCAAAGGACAACTTGGTTAAGCTCAATTTCCACCAAAAGTGAATCAATGAAAACTGCAGTCAATACCTGAAAAGATTTTTTTCTCTCAACTAGTTTGCAAACAAATGAGGGTTCGTCTCGTTTTATTTATTTATTTATTTTTCGGTCTGCGTTTTATTACTTTTTATCAGTTCTACACCGTCCAGTACTGAACTTCGTGCGTAAGTTACCAGTAGGCCAGAGCAGAGACCTCCTCCTTTCTGTGAATGATCAAAATTGGAATAGCATTTCATCCATGAGGATGACTCCCAGATCGATACCAACAGCATACTGAAAAGATTTGGTACAACAAATATGTTAATCAACACAACTATGAATATAGTGAACGTTTTGAGGTCCGCAGAGTACATTTAATAGTTTTATAGCAAATCGTTCAGTATTTAATAACTCCAGGTATTTTTGGATCAATTATCACTGAGAAAAAAAATATGTAACTGACATCTAAAATCTAAATTGAGGTTCTAGAAAAAATAGTTCCATGTCATCCTTATAAATTCTAGTCTCCTTTGAAAACGAGTTCTAGAAACCCCTATAAGAATTTTAGAGCGTTTGCCTATATTCTCGAGGGCAAAGTTATTTGAAAATCTCTCCAAATAAATGCGAACACAAGAGGCGGGTTTCAGCAACTATAATCTTGGTTTATGACCCAATTCTAGAAATTCAAGCGAGAATTTCTCGCAATACAAAAGATTCAGAATATTCAGAACATTTAGAATATTAAAAACCTGAATAAATTACTACGTCAGAAACGCCAAAGAAAAATATTGGAAATGCATACAGCTGTTTCGTCAGCCTTAAGCGTACCGTCTTCAGTGCAAAAAGGATTTTGCACTGAGATCCTTTTTGCACTGAAGACGGCACGCTTAAGGCTGCCGAAACAGCTGTATGCATTTCCAATATTTTTCTTTGCGTTTCTGACGTAGTAATTTATTCAGGTTTTAATATTCCAACGCCAAGTCTCCTGTTATTATTTAGAATATTGTTTCACCATATAGAAAAGTGTAGACTAGAAATTCTCGATCATTTCGTCTATTCGGTTTATTGGCGTGCCTTATGCGCATAGCTCGGAAATCTATATTTCTAGTTTAGGGATTTAAAAAATAACCACTTATTCATTCTAGATGAAGACGGTATATTTTTTTTCTCAGCTTATACAGTTTTAATGAACATTAATCTTTGGCTTCTTACGTTTTTTTATGCTGTGCTATGGAGGAAAGGATAGAAACACTTTTTATGCCGGATTCAAAACTGATCTTCTTTTGCATGTTTTGAAGTCTTTGCACTTCTTCCAAACCAGCACAAGAGTCGTCAACAACTTCTTTTGGATTTAGGCTGCAAAAATAAGTGAGAAAACTGGCATTATTAATCAATGCCTCTTTTATGACTGAAAAATTTATGCATATTTTCAGTTAATGTATTTTGATTATTTTCAACTTGATAATATATAAGAATAAAAACCATCTTTTAACGTCTTAAAAATTTTTACTATTCTCTGTCACGGCTGTGCTTTCATATAGCGGTCTCTTTCCGTTTCTTAACTTGTACCACAAACACTATTTCACCATAGCCTCCTTAACTAGATGCCTGTCGCATAGCTCAGAAACTAGGCAACAGTTGAAGCGGTAGACAGCGCCACCTAGTACAGATTATAAGACTTTTTTATTCAACTGTCACCAATAATTTAAAGAAGTGATACATGATATATATAATCGACGTTTCTTCAATTCTATTCGCCTTTTATGTATATCATATCCCACTTTACGTCTACTGCTTCAAATGTTGCCTACTTTCCCAGCTACGTGACAGGCATCCACTTAAGGAGGCTATGATTTTACACATAAAATCCAGAAATTTCCCTGTTTTGTATCGAAGTAAATAATAAACTAACTAAAACAAATTAGGCATGTCTCAAAACTATTTTAGGTGTATTTAATGTTGAATTCTGCTAAAATTTTCTCGCAACAAAAGATTTATGGAATTAAAAACTATACTTTGCAATTACATTTCGCTAGCATATTCCGCATTTTACTGCGGTCAGTCTGTTCTTGATTTTGAAATAATTTTGATATTTTTGAACACGTAAGAAAGTTATATCGAGATGAGTTTCATTTTTAAATTCCCAGATTTTTGTAATGTAGGTGAAATAATTGTATACCCATTTAAGTAAAAGTATTAATACTATTAATACACCAATTGTTACAGCATTACTGAACTGAGGACCTAAATATGCACCTGTGTTACCTTTAAACATAGAAATAATTGTCTGAAATTTTGATTGAATGTAGACAATCAGAATCTATTACCTTTTAAGGTTATTTTATTAAGATATTTAATTTACTATTTTTAAATAAATTTTAAATTGATTTTTAGGACAGATAACTTTTTCATTTCCCAATTCGTCCTAGACTGGAATTCATTCAGAAGGGAGAAAAACATAGTATAGCGTTCAACTTAGAAGAAAGGGGTGTTTCCACCAGTCATTTAAGCTGCCAAAATAGAACTTCATTACTTCAGTTACAAATTCTTCACATTATAATCTGTCAAACATATCTACTTCATTTGAGGAAACCAGTTGGTTTTCACCTCTAACATTTCGAAAAATTGTATTTCTTCCCGTTTATGGAAATCAGTGATGGTTGTCTGCGTACAGTCGGCAGCAAAATTATTGAAGCACACATACATATTTTTCATATATATATATATATATATATTAGTTCGATCGCTAATTTTTATTATCAATTCACTTTTTTATAAACAGCATAAGACTAAGATCATGACTCGACAGACATTCTTTTAACAAAACAGTATTAGGTGCCCGCCTTTTAAGTAGGAATTATTGCTAGTGCAATTTTTATTAAAATCACACAATCAACTGTGGAAGAAAATCATATTTATTGAAATTTTATTTTTCCGACTGAGTGGAAATAATGCCCGGACCGGGAGTCGAACCCCGGATCTTTGACTTACAAGGTCAAGGTCTTTGACTTACAAGATTTTTGACTTACGGCTTATTTCTGTTGAGCTATCTAAATGATAGGCCAGATGTTTTCTGCCTAAAGGTTGTCTGAGTGAGTAATGCCGACCGGTTTGTCGGCCTGGATGGCTCAATTGGTAAAGCCTTGACCTTGTATGTCAAAGATCCGGGTTTCGACTCCCGATCCAGGCATTATTTTCACTCAGTCGGAAAAATAAAATTTCAATAAATATGATTTTCTTCCACAGTTAATTGTGTGATTTTAATAAAAATTGTATTTCTTTCTCCCATTGTTTAATGGTGTTTTCCATTACCTGCGGCTTATTTCTGTTGAGCTATCTAAATGATAGACCAGATGTTTCTGCCTAAAGGTGAGTAATGTCGACCAGTTGTGGGCCTGGATAGCTCAATTGGTAGAGCCTTGACCTTGTAAGTCAAAGATCCGGGGTTCGACTCCCGGTCCAGGCATTATTTTCACTCAGTCGGAAAAATAAAATTTCAATAAGTATTGCTAGTGCTTCAATAATTTTACAGCCGACTGTAGCTAGTGAATGGTGAAGATTTTTAGTATAATTTTAAAAAATCTTATATTTGTTTAAAACATGACAAATATGTTTATCACATGACAAAATATTATTTACTAACATCGAATGATCAGATAGAAACCGAAAAGGAAATTGCGAAATTGAATGTTATAAAGAATTCTAAATGCTAAATTTTAATATTAAACAAACAAGGGCTTTAGAGTCATAAAAAGTATTGTACATACGCAAGTACAGTCTTAAAAACATTAATTGAATCGTAGCTATTTCTAAATTTAGAAATCATATAGTGACAAAAAAAAAAAAAAAAAAAAAAAAAAAAAAGAACCAAAAATTAGAAGTTATAATTGCTCCAAATGGCAAAATTTCAACCTTTTATGGAAAATTTATTCTAAAATATGCAGGAACCTATTTGAAACATACGTTTTGCGTTTTACAATTAAGGTATACAAAGTAAAAATAAAAACCATTTTTTTAAACGGGATCTTGTTTAGAATTAAAATACAATATATATATAATGTTTTCTAATTATGTAAAAGAGAGAATGTGTGTAGAGGGCGTTCATCGATTCGACGACTAGACAAGACAAAAGGAATGGTATAAGTCTCCACTTCAGTGCAGGGTTGCCAAATTTGGCCTTTTTCTATTTAATAGTCAACAATAATTTTTATTTGTAACGTTTGATAAATCACTTCGAAGATTGTTAAATGTATTGTGTATATCAAATGTCACTTCTCAAAATTATTGGTGACTATTGAATAAAAAAAGGCCAAATTTGGCGACCCTGCTTCTGTGTGTGTTTCTCCTTAAATTCATACATACAAACGCTTGCATTTCTGGTAATTTGGTATTCCGGTTTATGGATAGTCTACTTCAAAATAATAATAGAATAATAATAATAATAATAATAATAATAATAATAATAATAATTGTAGTTGAAAGGCGCTTACCCTTTGAAAATCACTATTCTTCGATAGCAATAATCTACAAGGTCGACCAGAGTATCCCCTGCTGATTCCATCACATCCTCATGGAAAAGGAGAATCTCCAGAAATGACAACAGGGTGATCTCGTGATACAGCTGTAAACGGAAATAAAGCACTTAATGGGGGTAAAATGATCTGGTGAAGCATTTACACTACTTTCACTTACCCTATATTGCAATAGCATATTTTTGCCCCCCCCCCCTTTTTTTTTTTTTTTCCAAAGGAAGTCTTTATGCCAAAAATTTTTTATAGTGAAGTTCAAGATATAAAATCACCAATTAATTAATAACAGAGGTTTCTATTAAAAAGCTGCGATATTAACTCCTTCGGCCCTGACATCCTAGTATATTAGAGAGGACACATCTTTGCATTACTCTAAATTCCTTATTTTTTAAGAGTTTTAACCTCGAAATTTAATGCCCTACTAATAATACATACAAGAATAGCAGTATGCTACCATTTTTGATCAGTAGATGGTAGGGTTCCCAGAAGAGAAAATAATGGAAGCGTCTAGTCATTTCCAGCCAAAAGGTAAATGCATCTTTTCTACTAAATTTATTTCATTTTGTGAGAAATGCGCAGTATTTTTATGTTCTTACGCACAAGGAAATTACTTCAAACTGTTTCATACAAAATAATTGTATACTATCATAGCTGCCAATATTTTAATTTATTCCGGAATACTTTTAGTAGCTTTTATTTCGTACCACTTATTACTTTCTCTTGCCCATAAGATAGAGAAAGTACTGTTTTGGGGTCAAATTTTCGAACGCGAGTTTTTGTTATATATACATGTTCTGAGGTCCCCTGAATACGAAAATCATGTTTTTAGCAAATGGTCTGTGTGTATGTATGTGTGTCAGTGTGTGTGTCTGTCTGTGTGTGTCGGTGTGTGTGTCTATCTGTTATCAGCATATCTCAAAAACAAATAATGGCAGAAAGTTCAAACTTGGTATTCTAAATGTGTATCATATAAGGATGCTACACTAAGCTTTTCGTTAAGATCAAGGAAATGGTTCGTGTACAGGGACACTCAAAAGTATTCAAATACATTACGTTTATGGGGGAATTACAGGTAAGTAGAGTTTAACATCTATAGACTGCACTAAACCAAATGAAACGAATATAGATTTTTTGTAATATAGTCAACAGGGAAAAAAAATTGTGTATGTAGGAGCCTCGCCTCCCCTCGAGGGGAGTAAATTTTCATGATGGGTATCGTTCAAAACAGCTCGCCAATACCTTTAAAACGAATGGTTGAACCATCGATCTGCGATAATTTAAAACAAAGTTATCGATTTATTTTACTTTTAACAAAAGAAAACTTGAGAAAAAAAAATCTTTTTTTTTTTTTTTTTCTGATATCGAGAATAAAATGGACTTTTTTTTTTTTTTTTTTTTTTTTTTTTTTGGATATTTAGTGTTATACTACTTCTCTAATATGGAAATCGTCTGCATTATCATAAAAGATAATTTTTTTTAAATAATAATTTTAATAAATTATTTTTTAAAAACAGAATTATTTTTTAATAGCCGATTTAAATTCTATATAAATGTAGGTGCGTTAATGAAACGGGGGGTTGAGGGGGGGGCTGTAGCCCCCCCCCTCACACAGAACTAATTATCCTATGAAACTCTTCCGAATCCTAATTTGAATTGTTTTAACTTAGGTTTACATAACAGTACTCGTTATCTTATCTCTTAATCTCCAACCTGTATTTATAGTATTAAATTTCAGGGTAAGAGAAAGTCGTGTGAGTGACACACCAGATTATTTTTTTAAAGTAATTTTTTTCTTATTTGATCAAAATTATGTATTAGAGAAAAATTTTCTGTGTATAAAGTGGTGCGAAATAAAGGCGAGGATAAAAGTACTTCGGAATAAATTAAAATATTGGCAGTTAAGTACTGTACATAAAATTAATTTTCACTTTTTGATTAATTATAACTTAGTATCCTACTATTAAAACACTTTTCAATTAGTTTGTAACAGGCAGAATTTTATAATATTTCAGAATTAAGATATTTACAAATAATGTAGAATATCCAATTGATTTGTTTTATCTGTGCATTTCATAATTCAAGGTCGAAGGGGTTAAACTTTTTTTTAAAAATATGAATGTTAATAGCTTGGCAACAGACATATCATTATACTTTATGGTATAATATGTGATCAGGATTCTGACAAAGAGAATTTGAAATACAACTATTTTTATATAGTAATTTTAGATTTGACTAATCACTGATATCCGTTCACATCTGTTTAAAAAAAAAAAATTATCGTATCAAAATTTTTCTTTGTAAGAACTCTATATGTGATGTACTGTACTTGAGTATGTTCAGTGTATTTTAATCAAAACAGTTGAAAATAGTTTTAAAAGCCGTTCTATTTGACATGCATTATGTGTGCAAGGAGCAATCGTCCCTTTTAAGAATGAACAATTTATCCATGTAGGAGAAGCCCAGAAAGGTGAAAAAAAAAAAATCTCATCAGGGGATGAAATACACACATCCAAAGAAACCAAATTTAATTTTTAACAGCCCGCAAAACAAACGATACAACAAACCAGCTCAACCAAATCCCAAAAGAAAAATTCAAACTAAATCGAAATTCATAGGGAAAAAAACAACCCAAGAAAGGAAGGAAGGAGGCAAGCGGCAAGACTTGTGACTTGCCTGTGGGGTTGAACTAGTTTTACACCGGCAACACTCCCCCAGCCTGCCAAGACCAGATTAGGAGGAAACATGGATGTAAAAAAAAAAAAAAAAAAAAAAAAAAAAGCAAAACCCCACACCAAATAAAGAACAATGAAACTATGAAATTTATTGATTGATTACGAACCCATAATAAAAAAGAACCCCGAAATTAATCAAATGGAACAATGTGATATTTAATAGTACCTACTCAAAAAAATTAGGGATGGATTTTGTAATATATTAATTAATTTTTTTGAAAAAAAAAATTTAAAGTTCTTGTCTATGTAAAAATTTCCGAAAAAACATGCTTTTGCTATATTTTTATTTTTAATATATTCTCTTTAAAAGATATTGCAAAAATCTGTCCCTAATTTTTTTTTAAGTGGATTTTATTAAACACACCCAAAAGAAAATATATTAAGTCTTTTCTTAAATATCTGTAAAAGTTTTAGCCTTTTCAAGATATGAATTCACGTAAAATTGGCATAGCTGCCAAGTTTTTTAATTTATTCCGGAATGTTGTTAGTTCAGCCCCTTTTTCACACCGTAATAATTTTAGAGTAATTTTCTCAATATTAAATCGTAATTATAAATCGAAGAAAATCTTTCTACAAAGATTACGGTGTGAATAAAGAGCGGGGCTAAAGACATTCCGGAATAAATTAAAAAACTTTGCAGCTATGAATTAGAAAGTGAGAGAAAACAAATTAAAGATTTTCAAAACTGTAATTATATATATATATATATATATACATATATACAGTCGAACCTCGTTAACGTGAATCTCAAGGGAATAAAAAATTTGTTCATGTTTGTTCATGCTGTAAGTAACTCAGAAACTAATCTTCATTTTAGCAGGGATTGTGGAAACAGTTTATGTTAATAAAAATTCATGTTAAGCGTGTAACGTTAACGAGGTTAAACTGTATTAAAAATCATTATGATTGTTGCCTGAATATATATTTTATCGAACAAAACCTAATATATCTCAATTTATAAATATTAAATGGAAATATAAGCTTTCATATGAAACCTTCAACAGTGCTAATTCAAAGGTGGCAAGACCCCTTAAGCGTAAAATTATCGCATAACATATCTAAAAATGTGGTATCATACTTGCCAACATACTAATTAATACTCCGTAGTATTGCTAGCTCCGCCTTCTTTTTTACACCAGTATCTTTTTAGAGTATTTTTCTTCTTATTTAATCGTAAATGCATTTCCAGAATGTTACTTTAAAAATTTACTGGTGTAGAAAAAAAAGCGGGACTAACAACACTATGGAATATTAATTAGGATGTTGGCAGTATGTGGTTTAAGCCATTTCCAATTATAGCCCATATACATTGGAATTATTTTATAAATAAATGGTAAAAGTTTTTCTTTTATATATATATATTCTTTATGAAACATACTTTTGTGCATAAGAAAAATACATGTTAATTATGTAATGTTTCGCGCAATCTAAAAATGTTGACAGTCAGAAACTTCGCCTATAGACGTAATGTGTTTGAATTCTTTTACATGTCTTTGCATTTCCCACCAATGTCTGTTTTGGGGTATTCTCATAACAGATGCACACAGACAAATTGTTAAAATTCTGATTATGTAAATATTAAGAAGACTTAAAATACAGGGTAAGTCAAAAGGAATATAGCGATTACAAACAGCTATAACTGTTTAATGGAAAAGAATTTATCGATAAGATTAACACAGAATGTAGACGGAACTCCAAAATTTTGTATACATACGTCATAGATGTTGTTTGTGAGTTTGTGACTTCCCTTGGTCACACGGACAACATCTAGACGGTTGTCCATTTCACACCATACATTCTGAAGCATTTATTCAGTCACCGACGCAAGTGCATTACAAATGCGTACATTTTAAGACCCTGCGATTTTTATCTATGCGTTTATGTGAAAGACAGGGTATATGTGCTTCCCATGCCCAAAACAATTGAAGAACTCAAAGTACGCATTTGTAATGCGCTTGCGTCGGTGACTGAACAAATGCTTCAAAATGTATGGCATGAAACGGACTACCGCCTAGATGTTGCCCGTGTGACCAAGGGAAGTCACATAGAACATCTATGACGTATGTACACAAAATTTTGAAGTTCCCTCTACATTCTGTGTTAACCTTATCGATAAATTCTTTTCCATTAAATAGTTATAGCCGTTTGTAATCGCTATATTCATTTTGAGTTGCCCTGTATATAAATACACCACGATTCTAATTCGAACACTCAGAAAAAATTCTATAACTGACATCTAGAGTCTAGTTTGTGACTCTAGTAAAAATAGTTCCATGTTATCTTTATAAATTCTAGTCCCCTTTGAAAGCGAGTTCTAGAAACCCCTACTAGAATTCATATAACATTTGTCTATATTATAAAGGTCAAACTTATTTAAAATTCTTTGCAAATAAATGTGAATACAAGTTCCAGCGAGTTCCAGCAACTATAATCTTGGTTTACTGTCTAATTCTATAAAATCAAGCGAGAATTTCTCGCAGTGCAAAGGATTCAGAATATTTAGAATATTCAGAATATTGTTTCACTATCTAGAAATTATACACTAGAAATTCTCGATCATTTCGCCTATTCAGCTTATTGGCATGCCTTATACATATGCATAGCTCAGAAATCTATATTTATAGTTTAGGAATTGAGAAACTGACCACTTATTCATTCTATATGAAAGTGGTGTATTTTGTCTTCTCAGTGAAAATTAAACCGAAAAAGAATAATTTTGTCTACTACAAATAGAGTAAAAGACCAGTAAAATGTAAAAATCGTATGCTTACCACTGTGTAGAGAGGTATGAAGGATTTAGCCACCCATTCCATTTTCATAAGGCGAGGCAGTATCTTTAGCCTCCATAATTCAACGGTTATCAGTTCGTGTACCAACGTTGGCACCTAAAATTTAAGTATTTAAAAATGCGAAACACAGAAAACAATTCTGTTTATATGCAAAGATGTTCAAGAAGCATTGGCGATCAGTGTTCTCACAAAAAAAAAAAAAAAAACTAGGTATCACAATTTTTATATAAGTTTACTTTTAATGATATCAACGGATACACTGCTCGGCATGAAAATTGCGTCTGACACCATTTCAGCATATTCTTATGTAAAATGACCTCCTGAATCCGAATAGGACGCCCATTTCGCCCTATCACTGACGGTTTTATAGGAATGACCCCCTATTTTTATCATTTTTCGGTGGTTTTATGGCTATAAATTTAATTTAGGAGAGGGGAGGATTATTTTAATCGTTAAATATCTTCTGAGGGCTACAGAGTTGGAAAACTGTAAAACATGGACATTTGCGACAAGGGAAAAATTTGGGGGGGGGGGGGGATTTGCCAATGAAATTATGTATTACATATCTTATAATTTTTAAATCTGTTATCAATGTTATTTTTTAAACTTTATATTTTTTTGTTTTTAGGTGTTAAATTAATTCTTTTTCATTCTTCAAATCAAATTCATGGTCATAAAATTATCGAACAGGGAAAGAAATGAGGGTGGGGTGGTGTTTCTAGAACACGGTGCGTGACTGGGCAAAATGGTAGTCGTATTCAGATTCAGGAGGTCATTTACCATAAGAATCAGCAAGAATGGTATCAGAGCTCGATTTTTTTTTTTTTTTCAGAGCAGTGATATTAATGGCAGGTATCATCGCATATCAATTCTAAAATTATTATATAAAAAATAATGATATCCAAATTTCCCTTTGTGATAATAATGCTTGGCGTCCTTTCAATTCCTTGAATATTCATTTTAATGCATAAAACACACGATGAGGAGTTTTACTTTTTTTACTTTTCATTGTACATTACTTTTCATTATACATTATTTTTTTACTTTTCATTATACAGTTTGACTTTTTTTACTTTTCATTATACATTAAAATATAATTAAAAATTTGAAATGACATTTAAAAATATTTATATTTCAAGTAATTTAATTTTAATATAATGCTGCAAACATAAGTAAACAATAACAACATCAACGACAAAAAATAAATAAATACTTTTTGCAAAACATGAGAAATTAGCTTTAAATGGAGATATTTTAAATCTATAAAGATTTATTACCATTATTAAACCATTTTCCAAGGAGTGAACTACTCTCATATTTGTAACTTGAGTACTTCAAAAAATGTATAAGTTAAATCATCAAAGAAGCATTAAAAAGTATTAAAGAATTATTTAAAATTTATCGTTAATGTAATTTTTATCATCAAATGCATGTGCAGTATGCAAGCATGCAGTTTATTCATCCTTTGCAAAGAATTCGCTCATTTTAATCCATATTATTTTTTGTTATGACGTTTTATGCAAACCGTACTTGCCAAGTTAGTATTGTACCACTTGCCATTAGTATGTTGGCAAGTACATACTTGCCAACATACTAATTAATATTCCGTAGTATTGTTAGCCACGCCTTCTTTCTCACACCAGTATCTTTTTAGCGTAATTTTCAACTTATTTAATCGTAATTGCATTTGGAGAATATTATTCTAAAAATTTATTGGTGTGTAAAGAAGGGCGGGACTAACAACACTACAGAATGTTAATTAGGATGTCGGCAAATATGATAAACGCAAAAGGTTAATATTTTTGTTGTGAAAATGCGTCAAACACTAAATTTAACTGCATGGAAAAGGTTGACACGTTGTAATATTTAAAAGGCTATATAATTCTAGTTCTAAATGAAATATAAACAATATTCAGATTTGGTACGAGTAAAAATATATTATATTAAAATTTATATTAAAAAAGAAAAATCGATTTTTGTCCGAAAATCGAATTTTGTAGTATGTCTTAATATATCTTAAACCAAAGTACAAGGAACATGGTGCAAACGGTGTTTATTTTTCTGTATAACTAAATTTGTACAAGCCCTTTATGAATTCACAAATCTTAGCAAATAAATAAAAATACATTAGTGTTACAATCCTATAAGGATTTTTTCACGAACAAGAATTCTTGCAATGTTGTTCTTCAAAAAAAAAAAAAAAAAAAAAAAAAAAATAGATCTTCAAATTAAGCTAATGACACCAGTGCTCGCCACTCTTAAGGCCGTATTTCCAAAATATTTGTTTTTTTCGCTTGGTTTTCATGTGTCATTGTTATAATGTCGTCTGTTTTATACACTGATCCTTCTAGTTCTCGATAGACACTTTCAATCTTTGAATACATTAAGCCAATTTTGTAAAAAATAATAATGATAAAAATAACACTGCTCTGAAGAAAAAAAAAAAAAAAAAAACATTTTTGAGATCTGATACCATTCTTGCTGATTTTTATGTAAAATGACCTCCTGAATCCGAATAGAACTCCCATTTTGCCCAATAACCCACCGTTTTCCAGCTGCACCACCCCCTCCCTCAATTTCTTTCCCTTTTCGATCATTTTATGACCATGAATTTGATTTGAAGAATGAAAAAGAATTAATTTAACAAATAAAAACGAAAAAATATAAAGTTTAAAAAATAACATTAATAACAGATTAAAAAAAAATAAGGTATGTAATGCATAATTTGAGCGGCAAATCCTCTCCAAAATTTTGCCCTTGTCGAAAATGTCCATGTTTTAGAATTTTCCAACTCTCCAGCTCCTCAAAAGATATTTAACGGTTAAATAATCTTCCCCTCTCCTAAAAATAAAATGTATAGCCATAAAATCACCGAAAAATGATAAAAAATAGGGTGCTGTTCCTAAAAAACAGTGGGTGATAGGGCAAAATGGGCGTCCTATTCGGATTCAGGAGGTGATTTTACATAAGTATATGATGAAATAGTGTCAGAGGCAATTTTCATGCCGAGCAGTGTAATTAAACCTAAAAAATCGCATCAGTGTTCGCTATTCGAAAAACGTATTTCACCAGTAGTCGTGATATAAAAAAAAACGTAAAAATTTGTTAAATAATTCTATTTTAAATATGTTTTTACAAAATTTTATCAAACAAAATGTTTTTGGCACATACTTGATACCTAAATTTACTCTTAGCGGTACTTTAATTGAATACCACTTTTTTTAATTTAAAAAAATCAGTAATGTTTTGCTTTTTTCTACTTTAATTCTTTGAATTTCCCTTCCTTTTCTTTTTTTTTTTTCTTTTTTTTTTTTTTCTTTGCCTTATTTTTCTGATATTCTCTCCAAGGATTTGGTGCGTTCATACTCGGTGAAATTTCTTAGTTCTTTCTTTTTTTGGAAGGTGTAGATCCAGAGAAATATAAAGTATTTTTGAAGTGACTTTGTAAGTACGCTGAACTGGAGATAGGTACAAATATAGAGGGTGTTAAAGGAGGGGTGGTTAATTCTAAAACTGGTAGAACATATGCATATACGAGAAAGTTCAAAAAATACTTCTTTTTCCACCTGAAGACTTTCTTGTCCTCTTACTCCCCCCTACCCCCTTCTGCGATTCAAAAGCTGGTCTGTTTTTATGAAAAACTTTCCCTTTCTTAGCGTTAAACAGTTGCAATTAAGCTACTACTATTTAATATATCACACACACACCCCAAAAAATAAATAACTATTTAAAAAAGGCGCTTCATATTCAACGTTTTTACAACTAAAAGATTAATTTATATATTTATTTTGTTCATCTTATATAAATACTGGTGTCGTTACCTTAAATACGCGGCATTTGAAAATCCCCTTTTGAAATTTTAATTCTGAGAAATATCTAAAATCTAGCTCGCTCTTGTGTCGAGATTTGCTTAATTTTTATTCCATTCAAATGAACTTTTGACAAACGTTGCCCAAAATATCTAGCTTTCAACTTATATAATAAAAAAATTTCTATCTTTCGCGCATACGTAGTAAAAGATCATTTACTGTAAATGCTCATATCTCAGCAAATATTACACGTGTGGATTTTATATTTCAGAATAATGTTTATCTATTGTTTTGTCAATTTTTCTGCAAGTTTTATAAAGTTTTATGGAAATCCATTATAGTTAAAAGCAAAAAACTTGTCAAAAAAATAATAATAATAATAATAATAATAATTTTTGGAAAAATAATTCCTTATATTTGCTTAAATAATTGCGCAATTTCCACAACAAAACATATAAATATTGTACATAGTAAGGCAAAGACACCAGTGTTCGTTACCCCTTAAATGTGTACTAGTGTTCGTCACCCTTACAAAAGCCGCGTTCAAATAGCAGTTAATTAACATCTATGAATTTGAAAGCGCCTGTGCTAGATTCCCTAGAACCAGAGGATCTAGCTCGAGCGGATTCAAATCCATAGATGTTAATGGACTCTTCCCAGTTTCGTCTGCTCAATCATGTGATAGAGGAAAACGAATAATCGAATTCTGATAATCGAATTCAATTAAATATTGTTCTTAAGAACAAAAGTGTTAATATTTAATATAAAGTAAAATAAAAGTAATATTGTGCATTTGTAAACAGTAGAATAGTTGTATTTGTAAATTTAATAATTTTTTAAAAACACTTTATGTGTTCTTTTATTTTCAACTGTAAGAATCGATTTTCGTATGTTCTAGTGTAACTGTTACATTAACTGATCTAGCAATAAAGATTAGCTTGTTCTTGTGGAATGTTTATGGATTATAATTTGAAATTTAAAAAAGTTTTCATTTAATTTAATTGCATAAAGGTGTTACAACAAGTTCATTAACTCAGTTACTGGTCTAAATGGATTTACGCAGTACAATATTGCACTGTCACTGATTTAAGTTGCAAAAATCAGAGTATTTAACATGTTCTTCATGAACATCACTAACAAATATAAACTTAATGATTATTGTAAATGTATACAGTAAACAAAAGATGATGAATAATGATATAAAATGGATTAAGAATGATGATGTATAAAAAAAATAATACGATTAAATACGATTGATCAAAAATAAGAATAGAAAATATGTTATTTCAGCAATCGCTATAGATAAACAAGACTTGGTCTGTTATTTGTTTTTCCTTTATCACGTGACCTCTGACGTCAGGTGGGAAGAGCCCATTAACAGTTATTTTATTATGTCTTTTGTGAGAGTGACGAACACTTTTGTAAATTTTAGGGGTGGCGAACACTGGTGCCTTTACCTTATGTGCAACAATTTGTTAAAGTAACAAGTCATTTGTAGCCTTTAGTGATACAGGATGACCCAAAGTATTTGCGCTCTTCCTCAATTTGTGGTTGGTTCTGTAATTGCGTTCTGAACTACATCGATAGTGGAAAATGTGAATTTTTAAGTGTTCTTTTCATGTCAGAAGTTCTTTTCTTGTATTTCTTTAGATAATCAAAAAATATGTCAAAAAAAAAAAAAATTAATAGTTTGATTACTTTTTGTATATATGACATTAAGGAAATAGGGTGCAATAAGTATACCTTCTGATGCAGAACAATTTCTTCCTTAACCATTTCATCCGCTCCCGATTTCACTTCTAAGGAGGCTTGTAACGAGAGTTTATAGATGCGGTCGAACTGCTCAAACCATCTAAGGCACGAATAGGAAAGAAAATAAAAACATAGTATAAAGTAATATGTTGTAGAGTAAGTGCACCAGTGATTGACACTTTTAGAGCAATCACTGATGTTTTTAATGCTCTAGTCATCAGAAAATATGTTTAGAAGTCTTAAGTTAATACATAGGGCATAAAAACATTCAGAACCATGTATATGTTAAAATATATACATTTGATAACAATTATTTTTTTTATGATTTTTTATGTGACACCCACTCAATGTTCCAGTAATTGACACTGCCAGTTTTTCATTTTATCAGTAACTGGCCCCCTATGTTCCAGTGTTTGACACTGCTAGTTAGTCATTTTAACAGTTATTAGCACCCTATGCTCCAGTGTTTGACATAAAATGTTAAAATTCTTACGTGTAAAATATATGATTTTATTATTTTTCTTATTTATTAATTATTTCGGGATAGATGTCAATTACTGGAGCCTGCCAGTCATTGGAGCACCTACCCTAGCTATCACAAAATTTTCTTCTATGTCGTTCTATATAACAGCAGCACTTATTACTGTTCAACATGTACAAAAGTTTAATCATAGCTTTTCACAGTAAAAATTTTACATATGGTGTTTGGTACGATTTCATTCAACAGATGTTAAGATGGAAAATCACAGAAAATTAATAATGGAATCGACACTTGTCGGGCAAAATAGTCTCAAATTAAGTCATCATTGTCATAATGGTTATCTTACATATCATTTGGTGCCTTTATATGCCATAGAAGTTGAGATTTATCGCAGCAGCGCCACTTCTCGGCCGATATGCACTTAAATTCAATTAGCAGAGTGTTTCATAACGGCCCGCTCATATATGATTTTTTTGCAGTTACATACAATAGAATCTGAGCTGTAGTCTTATTCACGGGGAAATTGCAACATAGCAGTGCCACCTATCGATTAATGAGCATCTAAACGATCATAACGACCCTCTCCCATATCAAGTTTGTTCGATTATTTATAAAATAATACCTCTATTGTTACCGAAGCGGCGAGCCATCCCCTCTGTGAAGGATCAAATTTATGAAGCATGTCTCCGGGACAACTCTAGGGTTGAATTCCAGATAGAAACCAGCTGTTCACTGCGTAACTCTCATGCGCCGTTCAATCCAATTAGCCTCAACCTATTGAAAATATCTTCTGTATTTTAACCCCTTCCTGGCTTAATCCTGAGCTCAGCTCGGGCAGGTGGACAAACAAGGGTGCAAGACTTTCCATCTGAAGACTGAACACTGACACCAGTATTCTTAATCAATAAGTTCTATCATATTTGCGCAGTAATTTATTGTGATAGAATTATTGATAAAGAATACTGGTGTCAGTACTCCTTTCTGAAAGAGAAACTCTTACCACCCTATGCATAACTTGAGTCGGCAAGAGGTTAAATATATCAGGGTAGCTCAAACCACAGCCACGGCCCCTAGAATGTCATAAGCTGTGTGTATGAGCTGTGAAATGCGCAAAATAGCATTGCAGTCTGCAAAACTCTTAACCCTTTCAGGGGTGGTGGTTGCATAGTGCGACCACAAATTTTAATTTAAAATTGCAAACAAGTCCTTGCGGCTTATTCGGAAGGGTAGGTTGATTTCTTTTTCCTTATCAAGTAGCCGTCATTTTGTTTCAAAATGGCGGCTACAAATTATTAATGCATTTGGTAGAAATATTGATGAAGGCTATGCACATATGGAGTTTTAAGCAAATCGGTTCATAAATACCTTTTTATGTGAATTTAAAATTTTCAAGTGACCGGCGCTTGGAAACAAAATGGTGAGTTAAGTTGACAAATATATGAAATGTATTTGTGAGATAAGTCTAATCGTCTACTGTACACATATAGTTCGAATTAATTCAAAATCTCAAAAGTCATCGTGTTGAAAAATTAAGTGGCTGCCACTTCGATCAAAATGGCAGAGAAAATTGCTCATCTAAGATATCGTTGCAAATTTGAAAATAATTTTTTTTGTAGAAATTCTTTCAAAGAGGCTTAGTAAGCTGATAAAATATTAGTTTTCAGCATTTCTAGTTTGTTTTAGCATTAAAATAGCATAATTTTTCCTTAAAAACACATTAAAAAGATCCAGTAACGCAGGTAATGGATTTGGCGCCAAACTTGGCGACTTTTCCCCTATGGCGACTTTTTTGGCGACTTTTGGCGAGAAAATACTTATTATCGATATGCCAAAGATGGACGCAATAGCGTGATTGGTTCAAGAGTTACGTGAATTTTCTAAATTTTTGTTGTTTGAATGATAAATCCATTTTTCAACTTTGGTTTGAATTGGTTAAGTATTCCTAAAGTTCCAGCGAACACATCCAAGATATTTGAAGCATAGGTTACTGTCTAACTGTGGTTTAAATCAGTGCCGTGTTTCAAAAGTTATTATTATGGCAAATTTTCAAGTGGCAGTCTAAGTGGCTGCGACTTGGAAAACAAAAAGGCAAAACAACTTGCCCATCGAAATCATCCAGTATATTTGTACGATAAGTTCATTGTCCAGTTCTAGTTTAAATTAAATCAGTATTTCAAAAATTATCGTCATAAGAAATTTTCAGGTGGGACCACTTGTAAAAAAAGGTGAAGCGAGATGCCCAGCGAACTTATCTGAGATATTTGAATGATAAATCCACTACCCAAATTTGATGCGAATTGGTTCTGTAATACTAAAGTTACCATAATGGCAAATTTTCAAGTGGCCGCCACTTGGAAATAAAATTGCGGATCAAGTCACCAAGTGAACTTATCCTAGATATTTGAACCATAAGTTCACTATCCAGCTTTTATTTGAATCAGTTTAGTATTTTAAAAGTTATCGTGATGGCATATTTTCAAGTGGCAGTGTGATTTCAAGTGGCTGGAACTTAAACACAAGATGTCGGGACAAGTTGCCCAGTGAAAACATTCAACATAATTATATGATAATATCACTGTCAAAATTTGGTTCGATTTGGAATATTATTTCAGAAGTTATCGTGATTTTAAATTTTCAAGTGGGAGACTGATTTCAAGTGGTCCTGCTTAACTTAAGATATCCGCCACTTTATTAAAAATGACGGATAAAGTTCATTAATAAAGTTATTTGAGACACTTGTGTAATCTATAAAAACATCAAAATAAAAAATATATAAAAAATCGGAATACGCTTTTTACAAATTGAATTTGAAATTTTCAAGTGGTCTCCACTTGAAAACAAAATGGCGGAGCAACTTGATTAACAAATTCATCTAAGTTATTTATAAGATAAGTTAAGACACTGTTTAAATTTGGTTCGATTTGGAGTATTATTTCAGAAGTTATTGTGATTTTAAATTTTCAAGTGGTAGCGTGATTTCAATTGGCCCCGCTTATCTTAAGATATCTACCACTTTATTAAAAATGACGGATAAATTTCATTAATAAACATCATTGAGACCCTTATATGGTCTATATTTACACCAAATTTCAAACAAATTCGGAATACGCTCTTTACAATTTGAATATGAAATTTTCAAGTGGTCTCAACTTGAAAACAAAATGGCAGAGGAACTTGGTTAATAAACACATCTAAGATATTTTTAAGATAAATTAAGACACTGTCTAAATATGGTTCGATTTGGAGTATTACTTCGGAAGTTATAGTGATTTTAAATTTTGAAGTGGTAGCCTGATTTCAAGTGGTCCCGCTTAACTTAAGATATCTACCACTTTATTAAAAATGACGGATAAATTTCATTAATAAACATCATTGAGACCCTTATGTGGTCTATATTTACACCAAATTCCAAACAAATTCGGAATACGCTTTTTACAATTTGAATTTGAAATTTCCAAGTGGTCTCCACTTGAAAACAAAATGGCGGAGCAACTTGGTTAATAAACTCATCTAAGATATTTATAAGATAAATTAAGACACTGTCTAAATTTGGTTCGATTTGGAGTATTATTTTGGAAGTTATAGTGATTTTAAATTTTCAAGTGGTAGCCTGATTTCAAGTGGTCCCGCTTAACTTAAAATATCTGCCACTTTATTAAAAATGGCGGATCAACTTCATTAATAAACTTCATTGAGACCATTATGTGGCCTGTATTTACATCAAAATTCAAGCAAATCTTGCTGCAAATATGCTTTTTACAATGTCGGTTTGAAAATTTCAAGTGGCTGCCACTTGATTCGATTTCGAGTATTGTTTCGGGAGTTATCGAGATGACAAAATTTTCATTATAGATAGATAAGCGAAGTGATTGCAATAGGTCGATTTCTAAAGAAATCAACCTAAAACTGTCTCCGGAAATTTTTTATGAAATTTTTCTTTTATAACTTAGACTAATAACTTCATTTATTTGTTGTCTTTATTTTTGGTTATTTCTGATAGTTATTGATTTTAAATGAAGAAAATTTGTTTGCCCCTGAAAGAGTTAAATACATAATTTTTACTTCTGTACAAAAACAATGTATTCATTTCTATGGAAGCTCTACTATACGGAAAAAATAATGAAAAAGGTAAGAGGTTTATGTTTTGATTAATATGTTAATTTATATGTTACTAGCAGTCAATGACAATTTCGCTGGTCACTATATTTATTTATTTATTTTATTTATTTATTTATTTTTTTAATGAGTTGAATAATTGAAACGTTTAAATAGATATATTTCGATTGGCGACTGTTTTTGCAAATCAAAACCACCACCAACTACAGTGATATAGAGTTGTTAATGACATATAAATGTAATTATTTGAGTTTCATTATGTTCATTAGAAACGCAGTTGATTCAAAACAACTAAATATGAATTCCCATTAGGAACGATTTAGTCTAGGACGCCCTTGGCAAAATTTGAAATTTGGCACCAATTGGCTCGGGATAGCCATTTTAATTCATCGCCAAAATAGTAAAATTAATAAAAGTCACTAAAGGTGTCCTATACTAAATCTGTGCCCACATTACTTTGTGAACGAAAAAATCAAGAAAAACAAAACACATGTCTATTTGATTGATTGAAATTAATACATTAAAAATATAAATAATACATAATAAATAAAGCGATTTTGACGTCAGTTTTATCAGAATTTTTTTATGATATGGTTTAAGTTTTCAATTTCTTTTTTTCTTTTCTTTTTTTTTTTCAATTCACGCATAAAGAAATGTTTCTTTTTATGTTAAATAAATACAAAAATTGAAATGAAAGCATTTTGTTTTATTGGCAACAGCTTGAAACTACAACTCAAAGAAAAATATTTGAAAAAATGCAAAAAATCGTATAAAAGATTTAAAAATATATATATAAAATAAAAAAATTAATTAATTAAATTAAAAATTTACTTGGACTATCGAAAATTTAGAGATATGTTGCAAATCTGCACGCACTTCTTTATCAAGAAAATTTTTTTCAGAATTGTACTTGCCATAGTTTTTTACCATGTTTTTATTTACTTCGATTCTTGTTTGTTTGTCCGGTACAAATCTTGCAATCAATTTTTAACTAACTTTCCTACTAGCTAGACATTTGAAACTTTCAGAATAGTTCAGAACCTGATGACAACACTATACTTCGAAGTCTGATTTTCTAATTTTTGTTTAGTTTTCTTTTTATTAATTAAAGTATGAAAATAATAGCCTCCTAATAGTTTTAAAATTAGCCATTAAAATATTGCCATAATTTAATTGGTTCTAAAAAAAAATTACAAGTTTATTTTCACTTCGACATAAAAATAAATACTTTTAATTAAACGTGAACGTTAAAAAATTGTAAAAAGTTAAATTTTGCATCTCACAAAAATGGAAGTTATTATCCCTTTAAAAATTTTAAAAGCATTGATAAAGTGCTAATGTAGTTCTATAGCTATGATTTAACAGAGAATTTAAAAATATAGTATATAAAAAGCTCTTTATCTTATAATTATTCTGTACTCTGCACACAGACAGACAAACATTTTCTTTTATTAGTATAAATACACAAATATGATAAAATAAACTTTACTGGACAACATCAAAATTATTTTTTTTTTTTTTTTTTGCATGTTTGACACATGTTACACTTAACGATGCTCTATTGAAAAAATTATGCTTAATTTACTATTTTATTATTCCTTATTTCAGTTATTATTTGAATATAATAATATCTATTATTCAAATAATTTTTTCAATGTCATCCTTTTTAAAATAGTATTTAATCTGCTTTTAAAGAATATATTTTTATTTTATTTTATCTTATTTTATTTTATTTGTTTATTTTAGAAATTGAAATTTTAATTCCTCGTAAGTATTACATTTTGATTTCAGCAAGAAATTTTATATTAATATGAATAAAGAACTAAATGGTTAATGATCTCAGTACAATGAAACCATCATATACATAATACATTTAATATTCTAAAACATTATTTTTCTTTATACTTACTGGTGACTTCCAATATGGCGAATATCGAAAATCTGCAAATTTTCCAAGAAAGATTCCACTTCGTTTGGATAAAGAACTCTCTCACTGGTATCCATTTTTCTTCTAGATCATAATACTTCTTCAATGGCTGTGTCTAATACAAAACACAGAACTTATTTTATTTGGTTGCCATAGAAACACGGAACAGCATGATTTTAGTTGTTCACTGCCATAACTGACTGGAACAAAAGTTAAAATAGCTTGTAATTATAATTAAAAAAAAAAAAAAAAACAAGAGCGTTGTCTAATATTGGGAAAACACGCAATTTTCTTGCATGTTAGCGTTAATGTTGACTTAATATATATATATACATATATACCGGGTGGTCAAAGAAAAAAATATAAAATATATTATTCAAAAAGTATACGCAAGCGAAGTGTGACGTCACGTCACTGACAGTCCGTGGATGCAAGAAAATGATTTCCTATGTTAATCGCCCATTGGATTTTTTGTAAAAAATTATTAAAAATCGAGGAAAATTATTTCCCGATTTTAATCCCCATATTTGGGTATATATATGTATTAGTTATCATGTGCATGTGTTAGATTGAATTATTTTGCTGTCAAATTGACAAAATTTTAATTTTAAATTTCAAAACTTTGTTGTCCTTGGCGTTTTTGTATTTGGCGATCAAAAACGTAATACGAAAATACACATGCCAGATGTATATTTTCGTAATATGTATTGTATGAAATATTGTTCCATATTATTCATTACTCTCTTAATATAAATTGTTAAAATAACCATGATTTTTGAAAGGAATTAAATTATGATCGCCAGATAATTTGGCGATATTTTTTTTTTTTTTTTTCTGCCAAGGATGACCGATATCAAATCTATTCCGATGCAACATACTATCTTGTATCAGATATTTTATTTATACATTTGAAAACAAATTTGACTTCAAATTAGGAGAGAATATTTATCATTTTCCTTTTAATTAGTATATTAGTCTGATATTTATTGTGTAAATATCACCCTTTGAAATGAAATGTTTATGTTTTCAATCGAATATGGAAGTTTGCCATTTTTTTTTCTAGAGTTTTGAAATTTAAAATTCAAATTTTATCAATTTTACAACAAAAACAACGTAATCTAACGCATGCACATGATAACTAATACATATCTATACCTAAATATGGGGATCAAAACAGATCAAAATCGAGAAATAATTTTCCTCGATTTTTAATATTTTTTTACAAAAAATCCAATGGGCGTTTAGCATAGGAAATATTTTTCTTGCATCCACGAACTGCCAGTGACGTCATCACTTCGCTTGCGTATCCGCGATTGTAATGAAATGCTCGCCCTCTGGTGGGCTAAGGTGAAATTATCACACCACTGCATATCATCATATTATGCAATCGATTTTCCATGATGTAATGGTGGAGAAAGAACAATTATTAATCCACGTGGCTATTATATTTACTAACAACTTCAGTTCAGAGAGCGCCATCTATCGATCATTACAAACGCGGATTGACCAGTAACACTATGCGGTTTAAACCATAGATATATTAATTTATATAGATCTATCATCTCCATGTTAACGAGCAAAGGTTTTTGATGCCGAAAATGTTTTATGGCATCAGCCAAGAGCGTATAAAATTCGAAAATAGCAATAGAATAGAATGTTAATGAATTTTGAAAATGCCGAAATATTGTCCAGCTTTTAAGCGTTCTAATAAATATATGAAAAAAAAAATGGGATAAGTCTTCATAAATAAGTTATATTGAAGTAATTTATGAAAATTATAATTTTTATTATCAGTTGCTTTGTTATTATTATGAAATAATTACTGTCTTCATATTTAATGGAATACTTTTAAATTTCAATATTTTTTAAGATTTTATATTAGTAAGTAATACGGAATTTTCAAAATTCTTTTAAATATAGTTAGCAGCCACAGAAGTTTTAATATGTAACTAGTATATTTTGGCCACCACAAGACTTTCTTCTATATATAATCCTATACAAATTCACGCAATCCGCGATTGTAATGAAATGCTCGCCCTCTGGTGGGCTAAGGGGAAATTATCACACCACTGATAGCTTTCACGCTGAAACAATGATAGAACAACAAGAAAGAACAATAATAAATACACGTGTCGCTATTATATTTACTAACAACTGCAGTTGGGAAAGTGCCATCTATCGATCATTACAAACGCGGATACAGATAATTTATTAAATTGTAACCTCTTAAAATTATTTTTCATGTTGAATGCAGACGATTTTTATCTCAAAGAAGTATAATAATAAATACCGAAAGAAAGAAAGTCTGTTTTGTGCAGACGTGAGTACACTAGAGCACAGTTAAAAAAAAAAAAAAGGAAGGAAAGGAAAACGAAAAGAAAGAAAGAGAGAAAAGTAGTTATCTGAAGTTTTTCATTCTCTTTTAGTGCATAAATTTTATTTGCTAAATTACCCATGTGTATTCCCGTGTATATTCACTCGGGGAAAAACATCCATAAGAGAGTGAAAATGGCCGCCTTTTCCCATCCATAGTGATCAATCTATGTCTCATTACTATACCTATGGTTTAAACTGAAATGCATAAAAAGACATAGGAATTTTTTTTTTTTTTTTTTTTTTTTTTTTTTTTAAGGTTACAAAAAAAAAAAAAAAAAAAAAAAAAATATATATATATATATATATATATATATATTAGCAAATTTGTGTAAATTTTCTTCATCAGGTGACGCTTTAATAGTAAAATCACTTTTTTTACAGCAGCACAGTGCATTCAACGACACATACTCTGTTGTTGTTGTAGGGGGGTATGCATTGAGACCTATAGCTGCAGGGGCTGTTGTCTCAACTGTTCCATAAGGCATACTCTGTTCGCGAAGAACTGATAGCGAAAGTAAACATAAAGGGTTGCTGTTTTATCACCAGAGTTTGCCACATTTGCGTTTTCTCGCTGAATGGGCGATTCTGTTTATATTGACCGAATGTTAGCTTTCCCTGCCTTGTAAGTGAGTATAGTTTGTGACATCTGGATAAAAACTATTTTCTGGTTTCATTGCATTGATCTTTCCTTCCGAGGAATTTATTCCATGCTTTCATTTTCCATAATTCTCATTACACACCTGAAAAAAGAAAAACATCGCTACGAAATAAACAAATGAAAAAAGAAATTGTCAGAGAGACGCCGTTTGTCTTCAGTCCAACGCCAATCACTCTACAGTATCGCCAAGAATCACGTTGCTTTATTTTCTTTCGCTATCAGTTCTCGACGAACAGAGTATAGGATTACAAATTCTCAGTGCAACGGTCATCATTCATTAGAAAGACCACCAGATGTTGCACATCATAGACCTTATATACATTGACCACGCATCCCCCTCATTATCTGTCCGCGAGATGAGCTAGCTTCCCCAGCTAAATTATCACGTGATGCGGACCTGGAGAGAGAGAGACGAGAATGAATATTATGTTATTTTTCCATAGGAAAGAAAGTAGTTTTGGGTTTTTTAGTTTCTGTATTGTGCACATACTTTTTATTTAAGCCTTTAGATTTACGCATCGTTGGAAAGCTAAAATGTCATAGATTAATTTAAAAAAAAGTTTCTTTTGTGAAAAACCATTTTGAAGGGGAGAATTTTTTGTTTGAATTATTACAAAAATAAGTGCTTTCTTATGGAAGAATCTCTCTCAAGTCCCTGTCACTTGTCATACGGCGCTGACCGCAAAAGATGAGGGTATCAGATTACACCCTCGTGTTGAAGACATTCACTATAATGGGAAGTCCTGTCGGTGGCGTAGTCTATCTATATAAGGTCTATGTTGCGCATTGCAAATTCACCTAAAAAAAGCTTCAGTTTTTTTTTTAGTATATGGTATCATTTGATCAGGCGAATCTGTTTAAAAGATGAGAGGATACTGCAAATACAACGCGATATATTCGTGAAAAATGTAACTAATATTTTTTCTTATGTATATTAATAAATAAATAAATAAATAAATAATCTCATGCTTTCCTGGATATTTTAGTAAAAACCGTCTAGAGCTACACTCAGTACCTTTTGAATAATATTTTTTTAGGACGGAGGACTATTAGTCTCAATCTACGGAGTTTTACGAGACCAGTTTTACGACAGTTAGACATGTATTGAAATTGAAAATTTATCGAAAATATAATTCAATAGTTTAAAAGCAATTTTATAATTTGAAAAAAAAAAAAAAAAACTAATAGTCCGCCGTACTAAACTAAATTCTGCTTTTGCCAGAATTTCAACAAAATCTTTCTTTTCTTTTCTTTTTGAAAGAAAAAGAAAAGAAAAGAAAATTAATAATAATCAGTTTCGAAACGGACAGTGACGAATTTTTTTTTTTTTTTTTTAATAATTTTTAATTAGGAAATAAAAAGCGCGCGCTCAAAATGAAATAAAAAATAAAATAAATTTATAAATGGACAATATTTAAGCTCGTGGACTCAGTTCCGTCATGTAATCATAGATAGTAATTTATATAAATCTATCATCCCCATGTTATCATGCAAAGATTTTTCTATGCCGAAAAAAAAATATTATAATTATTATTATAATTAATTTGATTAGTGAGAGCATGTATACTTTCACGTTTTGTTTAATTACAATTGTATGCTGATATTCTAGAATCTAGCTAAAATATGTATTTATTTATTTATTTATTTATTTTAAATTTCTTCTGTGAGTTTTTAATCACCCGATATATATAGGTTCACTTATAATGAATCGAATCGATAGTCATTAGAGTAGAAGACACGAGATTTATTTAATGTTTCACTGAAATAAATATTCTACTAAGCAATCGAATAATGAAATCATGTACTCTACAGAACCATTATTTCTCTGTCGTGAACCTCTTAATGTAGGTTCACGTTCAAACACACTCATGTCCATAAATTAAGGATAATGCTAGCTGCGGCAAATAAAGGTTCAGAAACAATACAAACCTGACTCATTCATAAAGCCCATTTATTAAACAAAAGGTCAAGAACAAAAAAAGGTGATTCATCTAGGATATCATTTATAATGCTCCCTGAAGCAATTACATTAAATATCTCCCTTACAAAAACTTAACATTACATGGTTGGTATGATGGTTAATACATTCTATGTCTCTCAGATGATGAAATACAGTCCTTACAACGCCTAGGAATGCTGAGTATTAAATTATCGATCTGATCTTGGGGAAGATTACTCCACTCAGTAAGCAATGCCCTCCGAAGTTCCGGTACACATGTAGGAGGTGGTTGATGGGCTACAACTTGTCTGAAAAGCATGTCCTACACATGCTCTATCGGATTCTAGTCAGGTGAGAATGCTGGCCATTCCATGCGGATGATAGCTTCAGATTTTAGGCATCCGTGTACAATGTTTGCACGGTGAGGACGCGCATTGTCATCCATAAACACAAATTCTGGCCCCATGGCACCTTTAAACAAACGTACATGTTGTTCCTGAATGATGTCCCGATAAATTTGGACTGTCATGGTTCCAATTTGAACATGCAGATCTGTTCTGGTGCCCAATATGATCCCCCACCCCCAAACGAGCACTGCTACCCCGCAGTAACGGTGTCGTTCAATGATGTTGTTTTGATAGTAATGTGTACCTGACGTTCTACATACGACGTCTGGGGTGAATCACACTGCAAGCTGAACCTGGACTCGTTGGAAAACATCACACAAGCCCAGTGTGCCACTGTCCACATTGCATGTACTCTACTCCAAGTTAACTGCTGGCAACAGTGAATTGCTGCGAGCGGAACACATCTAACAGGCTTGCGAGCATATAGACCAAACGTCTATACACGGTTTACTCTGAAACTGTGGTACCCGTGGCTGCAGACAGCTGACGAGACAGGTCTGATACTGTTCTTTATATGCTTATTTTGGCAGTCACTGCCAAATACCGGTCGTCATTCAGCATTGTAACTCGGGGCAGACTAGTACTGTAACGTCAACTGGCATTTCCATCATTTTGGAATCGTTGCCAAAGCCTAGAGATGACACTTTGAGCGATTCCAAGTTCCCCCGATACTTCTATATTAGTACCCCCACATTCTAGTCAGCCGATAATTCTACCACGTAAAAAATTATCTGCATGTGTCCTCAGTGTCATATCTGTTCGGTTATGGCACTGAGCGGCATACAGAAGGCTTGTGAAAAAACTTCCTTCTTTGCTCCCATTCCTTATCTACCCTCTTGTTACACTTTCGTCAATGTAACATCATATTGGCGTCATATGATAGCTTCCTATGATTTACATATTATTCTTAAAAATGTGTGTGGTATTTCTACAGGTGAAATTTTTGCATTAAAGTTCGATTTCCGTGTGATTCTGAATTATCCTTAATTTATGGACATGAGTGTATTGTAATTACAATTTTAAAGGCTAAATAAGATTAAATCTTAATTATATACACATGTTTATTGTTTTATTTTTATTTTTATTTTTATTTATTTTTTAAGAGAAAAGAAAAGAAAGAAAGAAAGAAAACTCTTTACAAACAGAATTTAATTTAGTACAACAGAAGTTTTTTCTCGTCTATTCTTCTACATAAAAATATTCGGTAACTGTGTTGCATTCCTTAGAAATAGTCACTACATCCAATTTCTTTAAAAATTCTTTGGTACAGATTTAGTATCAATCACCTGCCCGACTCTTAAATTTTTGTTTTCATTTTAGATATTAATTAAAATTGATATCGCTATTGCGTAGGCAAAGACCTTGGCGATAAACGTTGGAGCTACTTCGGTGTCAAATTTCTAATTTCGCAAATGGAGTCCTATACTACCTGTACCGTTTCTGTTAGACGATTTATCCAAATTTTATTTTATTTATTTATTTTTTGTTTTTTAATTTGATACGAGAAGGAAAAACGGAAAAATATTTTTTAATTGATCTTAATGTACGAAAAGCGTAATGAATAAATAAATAAATAAAATAAATAACTGATTTCTTTTATCTTTAAATACGAAGTTGCATTCTTTAATAGTGGATATTATATTTATTTCTTAAAATATCATTTACAGGTTTTAATTGAATTTTAATATAGTAAATGATGACATAAGTGAAATGTCTGACTAAAAGTAAGTCTTGTTGTACTTAAAAACTATTAAATAAATATATAATATTTTTTAAATAAAATATTCCTCATAACAAACAAGAACCGCTTTTATTCCATCTCTAATAAAAAATAATCAAACAAAATAACAAACAAATATTAAAATAAAGTAAATATTTTAAATGGTTGGGGGATGTTATCTTTTTCAAATTACTGTCTTACATTTATTGAACCCCTCTAACTTTGGTTTTGACACAAGCTCCCTGTTTTTT
This sequence comes from Salticus scenicus, assembly GCA_963930645.1. Taxonomy (NCBI): domain Eukaryota; kingdom Metazoa; phylum Arthropoda; class Arachnida; order Araneae; family Salticidae; genus Salticus; species Salticus scenicus. Next base: position 185,818,135 of record OZ005657.1, read on the forward strand.
ACAACATCTAGTTGTGTACCTCCTCTTTTGGTTCGTCTGTGATTTTCCGTTTTGGAGATCCTTAAGAAAATTATATTCATAATGACCAAAAATATAAAGGTTTTGACCTTTACATATGACTTACCATCATAGAGATTTTAAAAGAAACTAATGATAGAGCCCGTAATGATATTGTTATAGAATGTATGCAGAAAGTAATTCGTAAAAAAATAAGCAGGTTTTAGTCAACGAATGCACATTATTTAATGAATATTCTGGAAAACAGTCATATAAAATTGATTTTTGTACTATAAAAATCAATATTCTCGAAACAATCCAATTAAACACTAATACGCACTACAAATATGAAGTAAACATGGTTAAATACACTATGGAACAGGAAATTCGCTAATTCAGGAATAATGATCAACCGCACAGTTCGAACTCTAAGTAGAGTCAGTGCGTTTTAGAATTTTCGAGGTCGCTCTGTGCTAGAAAACAAGGAATCGGTCCGGAAATTTTCAGAACTCGAATCATATTAATGATAGAGATTCCAAATTTTGGAAATCGTAAACTACCCCATTTCCTTAATTTTTTATGCCAATTAGCCTAATTTGACATTAAAGTCCACTTTGTGGAAATAAAAATACTGCCATCTGTTTCTACTTTTACTGTGATATTGTATAAAAAAGTAACATGTAAAGACACATGCAAATTCTAGAATACAGTCACCAATGATGACATTTTTATTTTTAATATATTTATGTTAGTCATTTATAGAACTTTCGAATAAGTTGGTTCTGCGTTAGAAACCAAAGAATCCTTCCGGTAAATTCCAGAGCTTTATTCTTATTGAAGTTAGAGCTTCCAAATTTTAATAACACAAAATTACAAATTTTCGACAAATTTGGCCGCTAAGTCGCCAAAATTGACGACAAGATCAAAATATGACTTGGCAAAAAACTTGGCGACTGGGTAAGATTAGCGACCAAATTTCGCAAATATATTATAGGCAAGCTAAAATTAATTAAGTCTTTTTCATTTTTAATGGAGTTAATTATTTTAAAGTATCGCTTCTTTCTACTAATTTTTGCCAAAGTGAACAAAAGTAGGTCACGTGCACTCGAATGAATGCCGTTGAACTCTAACCTGCACATCTAACAACGACATATTCTGTTTTTAGCTGTGTAAAACTATTGCGGAAAATAAGATATTCGTTCTCTGGTGTATGCCAAACATTAGACATAATTTAACAATTTTTTATGCAGTGGTTTTTTTAACATTTCCCCCTTGTTTTAATGAGGTTTTAAACTTTTTCTCCTTTTCTGTTTGGTAGATAGCAGCATTATTCCAAAACTTAACAAATAATGTTTCAAAGGAAGCCAAATGCATAAGTCACTTGAAGTTTCTTAGTGTACGCAAGTGCGAATTGCTGGTTTGATGATGCACTCACGTCTAGTTTTTTTCATTTAATGAAGATAATTTATTATTTTCCTTTGAAGCATCTTTTACGAGTTTTTGTAGTCGATAATGTTTACTTACAAAGTGTTTTATTTATTAAATTTAATATTATTTGAATTTAATAAGGTTAACTTAGGGATGTTTCAAACCAAAAATTTCTCGAAAAGGAACAATGCTATTTTTTTAATATTTAAATATTTATAATCAGCTATGTGTCTAAAAGCCATTTTTTAAATTAGTTTTGTAATTTTTAAAATAAATTAAGTAGTGAACGTTAAACGGTTAAGATGACTTTTGTGGTTGGAGTAATAACAGTTTTCTTCGCCCGTTTTCAGGAAAGTTTATTTAGTTTAACCTGCCTGTTTATTTACGAACGTGCAGCCTAACAAAATATCATTGATGTATATCAGTGAGTGTATAAGGAAGTCATGTAATGTCCACATCAGAATTTTTTTTTTCTTTCTTTCTTTTTCTAGAAACGCATTTTTTTTTTTTTTTTTTTTTTTTTTTTTTTTTAACTGTAGCGATAATATTTTATACTGGAAGCCTTAGGCAGGGATCTTAGCATTCACTATAACGATTAATTATTTCCTTATCGCTCCCGTGATATTCATGGACAGTAACCACGCCCCACGTGTATTTTTCCTTTAATATTTTAGGGTACATGAAAGCACCAGCCAGTACCAAACTATATATAATGTGTTTCAAAATATGTAAAGAATAAATTTATATATAATTCATATATTTATTTTCAATCTATTTCTTTTAATTAGACAAAAATGCAGACTTTATGGGCGTGTCTCTGAAAAATATGCGACCGTTAAGAAGTTAATTAAGATTAAGTGGTATTTTTTAATATAGTGACTGTTTAGAAACCCAGCTTTATGAAACAAAAATTTTCTAATTCGACATATTTTGATTTTTTTTTTTTTTTTTTTTTTTTTCTATTGAGTCTTCGAACATGTGTTTTTTTTTTTTTTTTTTTTTTAGAAATTTTATTAAAACCACTAAAGTAATATTGTGTGGAAACGGTGACAAAAATTTCGGGAAAAAAATCTGAAAAAGTTTTAAATATTAATTTACTTCTTTAGATAAGTGAAGTTTACTGGCAAACACTATGGTAATTTATAAGGGAGAGCTGGTGCTTATTGCTTTGAACTGTTATACCTAATTACATTCAAGTTTATTGTTGTTTGAAAGTAATTCAAAAGATTATTATTCATTGAACGAATTAGAACCATAGATACGTAATCAAATTGTTTGTTTTATTAAGTTTCATTCTGGAACTGTCCGAGAAGACTGGAATGCATACACATCAGAATATGTTTCAACAGAAATTAGGTTGTACTGAGAGGGATGAAATGATGGCAATGCTTGAACAGTGTTCGTACGGCCACGTCTTTTATGTAAGAATCTTTCACCAATATTTTTTAACGATAAATTTCTTTTGAAATTAATACGATTCTATTACCATAACTGCCAATATTTTAATTTATTCCGGAGTAGTTTTAGCCCCGCCTTTATATCGCACCACTTTATTTATAGAGGATTTTTCTCCAATTCTTCTCTAAAATTACTTTTAAAAAATAAGTGGGACGAAATAAAGGTGGGGCTAAAAATACTCCGGAATAAATTAAAACATTGGCAGCTATGTATTACAAATAATTTACAATATAGAAGTGGTGGTTGAAAAGATCAAGGAAAAGCAAAATCGTATTTGCTTTAAACCGCATTTAAAACCAATTACCGTCTTCTTAAATACAGAGCTTGAAGCCTCCGCCCTTTTTTAAAGAGACCAATGTTCATATTCTCCGCCCTTTTTCCAAGTCACATTCAAGAGTGAGAAAACCTTCCCTTTTAAGTCATCACTAAATTTATGGAGAAATATTTAACATTTTTATAATAATGAGTCTCGATTGAATAGGATACAGATTGTCGTATAAAAATAATGGTAGCACTAAAGGCAAAAATTTCTCACTTCAGAAAATGCCTTGAAAAAAAGGTGGGTAGTACGAATCCTGGACATTCCGAGATGACAAATTTCTATATTTTTGCAACCACTCTTTTTATGCATTAATTTCTATCCTATTTGTTCACGACACTTAACTATAAAAATACGGGAAAGATATCTGCATGAAAATATGGTAGCAAAAATGACGTAAATATCGCATCCTTAAAAAAGGGGCGGAGACTTTGAGCTATGTAAATATTGGCTTACGGATTATAACTCTCTCACGGTGGCGACAGACCAGTATTTTTTTTTTCGGAAGTTTTAATCGTTAGTTTTAATAGTTAAGTGAAAAAATGTAATATATATGTATATACATACTGGTGTAAGAATCAGGGGAAAAGGAGAGTCAGTTGCCACCCTGTCTCCTATTTAATCAGTGCACTGGCGGTATTTTCATTCCTTTTTTCAGAGCTGTGTGTGAAGTTTGAAATTACAATGTTTTATGCACCCACTAATTTTATGCAGAAATATTTCTGGTATATATAATAATGTGCATTGATTGTACAAAAGAGAGATTATTGTATAAAATACTGGCATACTTGCCAACCATCTCATTAATAACCGTTCAGTTGTTAATACCCCCTGAAAAAAAGCCCCTTTTCTTACACCACTATATTTTTAGAGTAATTCTTTCCAAATGTTGTTACGATTAAATAAGACTAAAATTACTCTAAAGCATATTGGTGCAAAAAAAAGGCGGATACTAAATATTGTACTGTTCATAATGAGATGGTTGGCAAGTATGTACTGGTAACAATAAATTTGAAGATTTATCATTCTTGAGAGTGTCCTTAAATAACGGCGGAGAGACCTCTGTGTTTAAGACATTGTCTTTAGTGTGTTATCCAATTTGAATAGTAAACCATGCCCTTTGACGTTACTCTAAAATGCTATATTATCTATTAAAATGATTTTACGTACTCATGATTGAATTATTCCAACTTTATTAGTAATTGATTCTGTAAGTGTCACTGGCCTATACATACACCAGCATCATATAAAGTGTTTAACACGAACACGGGAAAACTTTTTTTTTAAAGTAAAGTACCTTTTTAGAAGAATGCCTGAATGTGGGGCTCGTTTTTCATGAAAAATGTAATTTTACGTAAAATGTTAAAGCATACCTGCCAATATATTCATTTATTCCGGAGTATTTTTAGCACCGCCTTTATTTCGTACCACTTATTTTTTCAAAGTAATTTTGTCTTATTTTAGCGAAGTTATGTATTGAAGAAAATTTTTCTATAAATAAAGTAGTGCGAAATAAAGGCGGGGCTAAAAGTACTCCGCAATAAATTAAAATATTGGCAGCTATGTACTGCCAAGCAAAGTGTTCCCACTTTCGAGACCGCATGTTTTTGTATTTTTAACAGTTAGGTCCACCTGTGGGCGTAATTCTTCCAAGTTACAATATTTCAGGACGAAATTTTCAATATTCACATTTATATTACAAATAAATATACATTATAATTATATTCTTCCAAATCAAAATATGTTAATCCATATTATATTTCATTATACAAATTTGAATATTAGGTATATTCATAAGAAATAAGTAACATACAAATTGCGAAAGAAACGCCCACTAGTAGAGTTACAGTTTTTCAAATGACGTGAATCTACGTCAGCGATCGTGAAAGTGTTAATACTAGAACTCCTACATTGATAGGCTGACACATCCGTCATTTTTTACCCACAAGACCGGCTGACGATTTATTATTGGTGGTTTTCCGGCAATAAATTGCACGAATAACACCAGAAAAGGACACCGCCTGTTTATATTTTCTTCTAATTCACAAAGAAGGAAAAAGTGGATTATAAATTGCAAATGTAACTCGTGGATACTACCTGACACAGGAGCACAACTTCGTAGCGTAAGATTTCTTTTATTTTTAACATATTTCAATTCAATTTCAAAGTTGTTTGACAGTTTTGCTATGAATGTACAGTTTCTTTAAGTTATTGTTTTTAAATTCTTTTAAAATTAACTTTAAAATTACATTTCTTTTAACGTGAAGGGTTGCAGTTTTGAGAAAGTTGGCGATGTTCTTAAAATTGCCAACTTGCTTGTTTCGTGATAAGAAGTTCTAGCTCTCATGATCTGTATAGAAGTTTAAAGGCTATAACAACGCTAATCAGGAAACCTAGCTTTCCCTACCGCAACATTTTCCCAGATGGGCTAAATTATGGCGGACACTACGCCAGCTCGTATCATATAGTAGCCTTAGCTGATATTTTCGCGACCGCTGACGTAGATTCACGTCATTTAAAAATGTCTAACTCCACCAGTGGGCGTTTCTTTCTCAATTTATATGTTATTTCTTTCTTAAAAATATACCCAGTATTCATATTTGTACTATCAATATACTATGGATATAAATGTTTTAAATAAATACAAAAAGTATAAAATTATAATGTATATCCATTTTTAATATGAGTGTGAATATACAAAATTTTGTTCTGAAATATTGTAACTGAAGAGAATAACGCCCACAGGCGGGCCTTACGCAGAAAAAGACAAAAACATGCTGTTGCGAAAGTGTTAAATAAATTACCATGTAATAATTGCTCCAGTATTGAGAAATTTTAAACGTTCACTTTCAGGGCGTTTAATAGTCTCTTTTCATTTTAATATATTTTAATAGACGATTATTTTTTTTAGCTTTTTCTTCTCGTAATGCTAATTAACATTTTATTTATTTATTTTCTCACATTATTTAGTGCTTCAAAAACATCTTAAAGGGATTATTTTACAAATAAAAATAAAAATTTTGTTAATAAGTACGAAAATAATAACTTTATTAAATGGCAAATAGAAAACTATTTATTTGTTATAGAGAAACATAAATTAGGAAATGTTCGAAAATAATTCTGAGAATTAAGAAATAAAAATTCTTTTGCTGATTTTATATTTTATACGATGCTTACAAGAGACATTTTTTGAAATCTTTGAAATCTGGAGCTATCTGAAATATGTTTAAATGGGAGATATATTTTTTAACAGTCTGAAAGAGATAAAATATGACTTTTAAAAATTGCATTAAAAAAAATAATAATAATATTAATACCAGAAATATTCCATAGGCAAGTTTTAAAAGAAATTTATTTGCACTCTCTTTTCAGTTTGTTAAATGGTAGTTCTTCCTGACTTTGGGTTATCGCTTATTGCTGGTTTCCCAAACATTTACAAAATTATTTCAAAGAACTTCTAAACGAGAAGAACGGAGGGCTCCGTTCCGTAGACGTCATTTAAAATGCACTTCCGTATTTCTGCTATGAAAATGTATTGCTACTTTACAGGATGAAATTGGCGACCTATGCCTGGCGGGATCGCTGTTGTGGTAGCAGCCATAAATTGGGAATTATTGCTTTCTTTGTGATTTGAAAATCCCCTTTTCGCAAAGCGAGTATAATCAGGGGTCGTAACTCTCCGCCCCTTTTTCAGGGCACACTTAAGAATAAGAAATTTTCTCCTATTTTGCCACTAGTAATTTCAAGCAGAAATTTTTATTGTACTTTTTATAGAAATTTCTCCAGATTAATCTAGTTAGAGATCACCGTAAAAAAATAGTGGTAGGAATAGAGGCGGAAATTTGTCATATTTGAGAGTGTCCTGAAAAAAGGGCGGAGAGTACGACCCCTGAGTATAATGGATAGAGGGGGTGTATAATTAACCCCTTAACGCGCGGTGTCCTCGCTGCGAGGACGCAAAATTTAAGATCCAGCTGAAAAAATTCATCCCGGAAATTTTTTAGCAAAAAATTAAGTTTATAACATATCAGAAAAGGCCAGTTTTTCTAACCTTAAAATTTGAAATTTCTTTTAGTTTAATTTAATTCATAAATTCCGGTGGCAGTATAATTTAAATGATCCGATTTGTCTTGCGCCGGAAAGGGTTAACCCATTATACTCGCTCAGACTTTGTGAAAAGGAGTGACTCAAAAGTTCATTATACATGCTCATTCACAAAGTCGCTCAGACTTTGTGAATATATATATATTTTCGCTAGAAAGTGACTTTTCATAACAACACATATATTTCGTAAGCTAATTCCTTTTATCTCATAAGTACTTTGCATCATCAAAAACAGTTTTTACTTGTGATTCCAGAAAGTAAAATTATTTTGTATCAAATAGTTTTTTTTTTTTTTTTTTTTTTTCCCCTTTTATTTCAGAATTTTTGTACTTATGGATATATTACATATATTTATAGATTAAACCTTTTTAAAAGCTAATAACTACGTAAAATGTTTTAGAATTTTTACTTAAAGTATTAAAATATGTTGTAGCAATTACAAAACTTTTACATTTTCCTATAAAAAGTTATGTAATTTAATACAAATCAGTGACTATTGTATTTTATTTTATAAAAATTAAAAGGGAAAAATAATGAAAAAAGTACTTTTTTTCTTCCTTTTTAGTTAAATGTGGGAGGGGGAAAAAAGATAACTTTATTTAAAATTTGTGCATATTGTACATTGTTCAACCATTTATTTTGAAGGTATCAACGAGTTCTTTTCACTCATACTTGTATTGAAAAATTACTCTCCCCAGGTGGGGAAGAGGGTGTTCAAATTCACACATTTAAAGAAATCTGCGTTGATAATACCATTAATAATATTTTTTTAGAATTCTACAATGACAGGTTAAAAATAATCTAAATTGTATAATTTCTAACGAAATTGCTTTTCCCATATTGCCATATTAAAAATTATGGGGAAAAAATTAGCTTTCAACACTTGAGTGATTTTTCTTTAAACGTAATCAACATTAATTTAAGACAAGATTCAACTAAATATCAAGTTTTGTTCGATTTCGTCCATTGGTACAAAAGATAGAGCATGTATAAAATTGTATGTATACAGAGAAAAAGATAATTTTCAAAAAAAAAAAAGAAAAAAATCAAATCGTGTTCAGGATATCTCAGAACATGTACTTCTATTGAAAACTAGAGGTCGAAAATTTTTATGAGTCCAATACTTTCTTTTTATCTTATATATGCAGAAGAAAGTAATAATTTTAATGCCCAAATTTATACAAAATTTTGTCCTTTACTCTCACGTTAGAAAAAATATGAGAAAATGGGATAAAAATGCCACCTATTGGGTGATTTTTACAAAAGTTGATAGCCACTTATTTATTTCAAGGTGCAAATATATATGAATTTGTATAAAATTCTGTGGATTAGGTCTTGAGCTAGAGCTGCCACAACATTTTTGTCAAATACAGTCATTTTTTTTTTAATGGTGAAATTATGTTCAGTGCATCCCAAAATGTGTAAACCCATCGAAAACTTGAGGTAAAAAGATTTCTCGAATCCAGTACCTTCTTTTTATAGAAAAAATGTTATAATTTCCAATCCACACATTTATAATTTTTTTTTTTTTTTTTTTTTGTGTAGTGCAAAATTAAAAATTTGGAAAAAACGGAATTACAACACCAACAGTTGGACTATTTTTACAAAATGACGTAGGCTGACAGTCCACAAAAGCTTTAATTCAGAGATAATTTTTTATCATTCTACAAATGTTTTTTATATACAAAAAGTAGAAGAAAAATTCTTAATAAAAAAATTTAACATAACATACATATCTTTACAAATTTATGTACTATATTGTTTGTTAGTTTATATGTGTATATATATATATATATATATATATTTCTTTGTAATCAGGCATGAAAGTGATAATCCGCCAAAAAGTCTGAACTTGCACGCACAATGTAATGCAAAAATATGTATTTTATTTTGGGAACTAAACACAAAAATTTATAATAGTTAATTTATAGTAAACTAACCAGTTAATTGGCAAAGATTGGTAAATTAATTGGAAGACAGAAAAAAAAGATGAGAATCAGCAATTTTTGTGCATTTGTTAATCATACATTTAAAAAAAGCAAAAATTTTAATGAACTAATTACATATTTCAGGCTGACACCAGTGGCGTATCTAAGCCCCCCCCCCCCTCAAAAAAAAAAAAAAAAAAAAAAAAAAAAAGGTACTGACATTCAGAACTGAATATTACAATTGTAAACTTTTCATTAATCTGAATAACATCTTTAAAAAAAATCCCCCCCCCCCCAAAAAAAAAAAAAAAAAAAAAAAAAAAAAAACTTTTTCGATACTGTCGGTTTTGAAACTGATTTTTCTTAATTTTCTTTCCATTTGTTTAAAAAAAAAAAAAAAAAAGATGAAATTCATGCAAAAGCAGAATTTAGTTGTTTAGTACGGAGGACAATTAGTTTTTTTTTTTTTTTTCCTTTTTTCAAATTATAACATCGTTTTCAAATTATTCCATTATATTTTCGATAAATTTTCGATTTCGATGAATTTCCAACTATCGTAAAACTCCATAGATTGAGACTAATAGACCTCAGTCCTAATAAAATAAGATTTGTAAATGAACAATATTGAAGCTCGTGGACTCAGTTCAATGATATAATCATAGATAGTAATTTATATAAATCTATCATCGTCATGTCATGCAAAGATTTTTCTATGCGGAACAAAAAAATATTATTATTATTATTATTAATCTGATTTTTTACATTTCATTTCAATAATAAATTACTAAGTGTTAGTTTGCATTGCAAGAAATAATCTAACTAAAATCTGCATAAGTTTCTTTTATTGATTCAATGCTTAATACACATAAATTCTGTATTAGCTACGCTTGTGATTTTTCAACCAATGAATTTACTCCATTTTATTTTATTTTTTAGTTCCGAATACACTTTCTGCATTATAAATTTAAAAAAAAAATAGCTATTCAAATGGACTCTTGTGACAAAATTAATTTACGCACTTCAAGTTAAATTAATTAGTGAGGGCATGTATACTTTCACTTTTTGTTTAATTACAATTATATGCTGATATTCTAGAATCTAGCTAAAATATGCATTTATTTATTTATTTTAAATTTCTTCTGTGAATTTTTAATCACCCGGTATATATATGCGCACATATAATGAATCGAATCGATAGTCATTAGAGTAGAAGATACAAGATTTATTTAATGTTTCACTGAAATAAATATTCCACTAAGCAATTGAATAATAAAATCATGGGCTCAACAGAGCCATTATTTCTCTGTCGTGAACCTCTTAATGCAGGTTCACGTTCAAATATTGTAATTACAATTTTAAAGGCTAAATAAGATTAAATCTTAATTATATATACATATTTATTTATTTATTTTTATTTTTATTTATTTTTTAAGAGAAAAGAAAAGAATGAAAGTAAGAAAACTCTGTACAAACATAATTTAATTTAGTACAACAGAAGTTTTTTCTCGTCTGTTCTTCTACATAAAGATATGCGGTAACTGTGTTGCATTCCTTAGAAATAGTCACTACATCCAATTTCTTTAAAAATTCTTTGGTGCAGATTTAGTATCAATCACCTGCCCGACTCTTAAATTTTAAATTTTGCAATTGCGTAGGCAAAGATCTTGGCGATAAACGCTCCAGCTACTTCGGTGTCAAATTTCTAATTTCGCAAATGGAGTCCTATACTACCTGTACCGTTTCTTTTAAACGATTTATCTCAATGTTATTTTATGTTTTTTTTTTTTTTTTTTTTTTTTTTTTTTACGTGATACGAGAGGGGAAAAAAGGAAAAACATATTTTAATTGATCTTAATGTACGAAAAGCGTAATAAATAAATAAATAAATAAAATAAATAACTGATTTCTTTTATATTGAAATACGAAGTTGCGTTCCTTAATAGTGGTTATTGTATTTATTTCATAAAATATCATTTACAGGTTTTAATTCAATTTTAAAACAGTAAATTATGACATACGTGAAATATCTGACTATAAGGAAATCTTGTTGTACTTAAAAACTATTAAATAAATACCTAATATTTTTAAATAAAATATTCCTCGTAACAAACAAAAGCCGCTCTTATTCCATCTCTAATAAAAAAAAATAATAATAATCAAACAAATAAAAATAATCAAACAAAATAACAAACAAAAGTTAAAATAAAGTAAATATTTTAAATGATTGGGGGATGTTATCTTTTTTAAATTACCAGAGCTGCCAATGTAATCCGGCAAATTGTTTGTACCGCCCATTTTTCTACACCAATATATTTTTATAGTACTTGTTTTCTTAATTCATCGTAAATATATTTGAAGAGAATTACTCTAAAAATTAAGTGGTGTAGAAAAAGGGGCGTTACTAACAATTTGCCGGATTAGGTTGGCAGCTCTAAATTACTGTCTTACATTTATTGAACCACTCTAACTTTGGTTTTGACACGAGCTCCTTTTTTTAGAGATATCTACGATTTTGCACAATTTTTCATAACGTCTGTATGTATGTATATGTGTATCTCACATAATTCAATAACAGTTGGTCGTAGAACATTACAAATTGATATATAGGTTTTTTATAACATCTAGTTGTGAACCTCCTCTATTTGGTTCGTTTGTGATTTTCCGTTTTGGAGATCCTTAAGAAAATTACATTCATAATGACCAAAAATACAAAGGTTTTGGCCATTACATATGACTTACCGTCATAGAGATTTTAAAAGAAACTAATGATAGAGCCCGTAATGATATTATTACAGAATGCATGTAGAAAGTAATTCGTAAAGAAATAAGCAGGTTCTACTCAACGAATGCACATTATTTAATGAATATTCTGGAAAACAGTTATATAAAACTGTTTTTTGTACTATAAAAATCAATTTTCTCGAAACAATCCAATTAAACACTCATCTGTACTACAAAAATGAAGTAAACAGGGTTAAATACACTATAGAACAGGATTTTCGCTAATTCAGGAATAACGATCAACCGCACAGTTCGAACTCTAAGTAGAGTCGGTGCGTTTTAGAATTTACCAGGTCGCTCTGTGCTAGAAACCAAGGAATCATTCCGGAAATTTTCAGAACTCGAATCATATTAATGATAGAGATTCCAAATTTTGGAAATCATAAACTACTCCATTTCCTTAAATTTGGATGTCAATTAGCCTAATTTGACACTAATGTCCACTTTCGTGGAAATAAAAATACAGCCATCTGTTTCTACCTTTACTGTGATATCGTATATAAAAGTGGCATGTAAAGACACAGGCAAATTCTAGAATACAGTTACCAATGATGACTTTTTTTTTTTTTCTAATAGTTTTGTTAGTCATTTATAGAACTTTCGAATAAGTTGGTTCTGCGTTAGAAACCAAAAAATCCTTCCGGTAAATTCCAGAGCTTTATTCTTATTGAAGTTAGAGCTTCCAAACTTTAATAACACAAAATTACAATTTTTTGCCAAATTTGGCCGCTAAGTCGCCAAAATTGACGACAAGATCAAAATCTGACTTGGCAAAAAACTTGGCGACTTGGTGAGATTAGCAACCAAATTTCGCAAATATATTATAGAGAAGCCAAAATTAATAAACTCTTTTTTATTTTTAATGGAGTTAATTATTTTAAAGTATCGCTTCTTTCTACTAACTTTTGCCAAAATGTACAAAAGTAGGCCATGTGCACTCGAATGAATGCCGTTGAACTCTAACCTGCACATCTAACAACGACAGATTCTGTTATTAGCTGTGTAAAACTATTGTGAAAAATAAGATTTTCGTTCTCTGGTGTATGTAATCCTATTAACCCTTTAATTATCATTGGTTTCGCAGCGAAACCAAACGTTTGACATAATTTAACAATTTTTTAAGCAGTTTTTTTTTAATTTTTCCCAATTGTTTTAATCAGGTTTTAAACTTTTGTTCCTTTTCATAGCAGCATTATTCCAAAATTTAACAAATAATGTTTCAAAGGAAGCTAAATGCATAAGTCACTTGAAGTTTCTTAGTGTACGCGAGTGCGAATTGCTGGTTTGATGATACACTCATGTCTAGTTTTTTTTTTTTTTGTTTGTTTTTTTTTTTTTGTTTGTTTTTTTCATTTAATAAAGAGCTGGACTATTATTTTCATTTGAAAAATCTTTTACGAGTTTTTGTAGTCGATAATATTTACTTACAAAGTGTTTTATTTATTAAATTAAATATTATTTGAATTTAATAAGGTTAACTTATAGATGTTTTAAACCAAAAATTTCTTGAAAACAATGCTATTTTTTTTTTATTTTTAAATATTTATAATCAGCTATGTGTCTAAAAGCCATTTTTTAAATTAGTTTAGTAATTTTTAAAATAAATTTAGTGAACGTTAAACGGTTAAGATGACCTTTGTGGTTGGAGTAATAGTTTTCTTCGCCAGTTTTCAGGAAAGTTTATTTAGTTTAACCTGCCTGTTTATTTACGAACGTGCAGCCTAACAAAATATCATTGATGCATTTCAGTGAGTGTATAAGGAAGTCATGTAATGTCCACATCAGAATTTTTTTTCTGTCTTTCTTTTTCTAGAAACGCATTTTTTTTTTTTTTTTTTTTTTAACTGTAGCGATAATATATTATACTGGAAGCCTTACGCAGGGATCTTAGCATTCACTATAACGATTAACCCCTTCCTTCTCGCTCCCGTGATATTCATGGTTAGTGACCACGCCCCACGTGTATTTTTCCTTTAATATTTTAGGGTACATGAAAGCACCAGCCAGTACCAAACTATATATAATGTATTTCAAAATATGTAAAGAATAAATTTATATGTAATTTACATATTTCTTTTCAATCTATTTTTTTTTAATTGGACATAAATGCAGACTTAATGGGCGTGTCCTAGAAAAATATGCGACCGTTAAAGAGTTAATGAAGATTAGAAAAAAAAAAAATAATAATAAGGGGTATTTTTTAATATAGTGACTGCTCAGAAACCCTGCTTTGTGAAACAAAAATTTTCTAATTCGACATATTTTGATTTTTTTTTTTTTTTTTTTTTTTTTTGAGTTTACGAAGATGTTTTTTTTTTTTTTTTAAGAAATTTTATTAAAAAACACTAAAGTAATATTGTGTGGAAACAGTGACAAAATTTTCGGGAAAAGTTTTAAATATTAATTTAATTCTTTAGATAAGTGAAGTTTACTGGCAAACACTCTGATAATTTATAAGGGAGAGCTGGTGCTTATTGCTTTGAACTGTTACATAATTACATTCAAGTTTATTGTTCTTTGAAGGTAATTCAAAAGATTATTATTTATTGAACGAATTAGAACCATAGATACGTAATCAAATTGTTAGTTTAATTGAGTTTCATTCTGGAGCTGTTCCAGAGATGCCAAGTTATTACGGATTGTCCGTAATCTTAACACCGGAAATTTTTTAATGTATTCTTTTGTATTAATTATCTGCAATTTAATAAGGCAAATTTTATTTTCTCCTTATTGTGGTATTAAATTGATTTTTCGTTAGTAGTAATTTGGCATCTCTGCTGTTCGAGAAGACTGAAATACAAACACATCAGAATATGTTCCAAAAGAAATTAGGTTGTACTGAGAGGGATGAAATGGCGGCAATGCTTCAACAGTGTTCGTACGGCCACGTCTTTTATGTAAGAATCTTTTACCAATATTTTTTAACGATACATTTCTTTTTAAATATATACGATTCTATTACCATAGCTGCCAATGTTTTAATTTATTCCGGAGTAGTTTTACCCCCGCCTTTATATCGCACCACTTTATTTATAGAAAAATTTTCTCCAATGCATAACTTCGCTAAAATTGCTTTTAAAAAACAAGTGGGACAAAATAAAGGCTGGACTAAAAATACTCCGAAATAAATTAAAACATTGGCAGCTATGTATTACAAATAATTTACAGTATAGAAGTAGCGGTTGAAATGATCAAGGAAAAATAAAAGTGCATTTGCTTTAAACCGCATTTAAAACAAATTACCGTTTGAATAAATACAGAGCTTGAAGTCTCCGCCCTTTTTTAGAGACCAGGGTTCATACTCCCTGCCCCTTTTCCAAGTCACTTTCAGGAGTGAGAAAACCTTCCCTTTTAAGTCATCACTAAATTTATGGAGAAATATTTAATATTTTTATAATAATGAGTCTCGATTGAATAGGATACAGATTATCGTATAAAAATAATGGTAGCACTAAAGGCAAAAATTTCTCACTTCAGAAAATCCTTGAAAAAAAGGGTGGGTAGTACGAATCCTGGACATTCCGAGATGACAAATTCCTATTTTTTTTTTTTTTTTTCTATCACTCTTTTTATGCATTAATTTCTATCCTATTTGTTCACGACACTTTACTGTAAAAATACGGGAAAGATATCTGTATGAAAATATGTTAGCAAAAATTACGCAAATATCGCATCCTAAAAAAACAGGCGGAGGCTTTGAGCTATGTAAATATTAACTTACGGATTATAACTCTCTCATTGTGGTGACAGACCAGTATTTTTCTTTCGGAAGTTTTAATAGTTAGTTTGAATATCTAAGTGAAAAAAAAACAAATATATATATATATATGTACTGGTGTAAGAATCAGGGGAAAAGGAGGGTCTGTCGCCACCCTGTCTCCTATTTAATCTACACTGGCTGTATTTTCAATCACTTTTTCAGAGCTGTATGAAGAGTTTGAAATTACTGTGTTTTATGCACCCACTAATTTTATGCAGAAATATTTCTGGCATATTTATAATAATGTGCATTGATTGTACAAAAGAGAGATTATTGTATAAAATACTGGCATACTTGCCAACCATCTCATTAATAACCGTACAATTGTTAATGTCCCCTGAAAAAACGCCCCTTTTCTGACACCACTATATTTTTAGAGTGATTCTCTCCTTCGGATCTTCGGATGGAATGGTTGGGAGGCACCTGTGACAGCGTCACGCATCCTCCAGTACCTAGATGTGGAAGCTAACGGAGTGAGGGTCCCGAACAACAATTCACTGCAATGGAGAAAGGGTGGGGGGGAACATAAAAGGCACAAAAAAAAAACAATAACAGATAATTTTAGAGCTTATGGAAAGAGGAAGCACAATAATAAAAATGAGTAGGAAGGTTAAGTACAGCATTACACATCTAGGAGAAAGTTTAGGGATAGTAAGAATATTTTTTATTTTTCAGAGAGCAAGTTTTTTAATTTTTTTTTTTTTTTTGGTATTTTAAAAACACAATTTTTTTTTTTTTTTTTTTTTTTTTTTTTTTAACATAAGGACAATAATAACACACAATACAGGACAGCACAAGGACGAGGACAGGATATAATCTCCGAAGAGAAGTCAATGCCCGAAGGCGATAGGAAAATGAAAAAAAGAAGAGTTAACATAAAAAAGATTAAAGGTGGGAGTTTAGACTGAGACCCGCTCTGGGTCTTCGTCTATTAAGAGGATCATTATGGTCATATGTTGCGATTGTGTTCAAAGCAGAGTTATCTAATGATTCAAGAGCCAAATGAAATTGTATATTTAAGTATTGAATGAAGTCGTTAAGTCTAGGAGTTTCAATTTCTTTATATATGTGAAAATTTCTAACGTACCAAGGCATATCAAGAATTTGCCGAATAGTTGAATTTTGAG
This sequence comes from Salticus scenicus, assembly GCA_963930645.1. NCBI lineage: Eukaryota > Metazoa > Arthropoda > Arachnida > Araneae > Salticidae > Salticus > Salticus scenicus. The sequence goes on from OZ005657.1 coordinate 185,835,037, forward strand.
CCCTAATGAGTAACTTGATATGCGATTTGGCAGCATATGACCATACCATACATGCATAAGTGAGAATGGGTCGTAAGTAGGAAGTGTACAAGAGCAATTTGTTATTAAAGTTTAATTTGCTATTCCGTGCTAAGAGGGGAAGTAATTTACTTTTAGCAGCACGGAATTTATTACGCGTGGTGAGAATGTGTTGTTGAAAAGTGAGAGATTGGTCTAGAATAACACCAAGGTATTTACAGTGATTTGACCATGGTAGGGGGGTGGCGCCGAGGCTAATTTGGAATTTATCACGTTTATCAGATGTCATAGCATTTCTTCCACGTGAAAAAAGAATAGCTTCAGTTTTGGTAGTATTAAATGCTATTCTCCATTTATAAAACCAATGAACCAAAATTTTGAGGTGACGGGAAATTGCCGAAATAGCATAACGCCTGTTGACGCTCGAAGCGAAAATACAGGTATCGTCTGCAAAAATAGCCAATGAGGTGTGAGGGTATCTAGGTATATCATTAATATAAAGATTAAATAATTTAGGACTAATTTTGGAGCCTTGAGGAACGCCGAAATGGGCAAAAAAGTTCCGTGAAAGAGTGTCTTTCACCTTCACGTGGAAGTTCCTGTCAAGTAGGTAACTATGAATTAACTTAATAAGGGCGGGTGGAAAGTTATAATTAATAAGTTTAAAAATTAAGCCAGAGGTCCAAACTTTGTCAAATGCCTTTTCAATGTCAAGAAAAACTGCCGCAGTATATTGCTTCCGAATTTTGCCGGTGGTAATGTGCTCAACTAATCTGTAGACCTGGTGTGGGGCTGAAAGGCCATTGCAGAATCCAAATTGTTCGGGGATCATAATATTATTTTCTGCAATATGAAAATCTATCTGTTGAGCAATAAAGGCTTCGAATAATTTACTAAGTACATTCAGAAGGGAAATTGGGCGGTAACTCGAAGCCCTATCAGGGGGTTTGGCAGGTTTTAGTATCGGAGCAATGACTGCAGTTTTCCAATAGAAGGGAAAATAATTGAATTTAAAAATATTATTGAACAGGTGGGTGATTTTTGGAATATAAGTGAATGGTAGATTCTTGAGGGCGTCATTAGTGATTCCGCTGATGCCTGGGGCTTTTTTGTTTTTAAGTTTTTTGATTTCGCGGATGACATCAGCGTGGGTTACCAAAAAATCAGAAGGAGGAATGGGGTTATTCAAGAATCTGCTAACAGTAGAATTGACTTCTCTCTCAGTTTCAGCACTATCAATAGGATTACCTTGGAATTGTGTCTCGAGGTTTATGGCAATAGCATTAGCCTTCTCCTCGTTAGTGTACGCATAGTTCTGGGAATTTGGAATAAGGATAGGAGGCATTGGTTCAAAGGAGCTCTTAAATCTCCTGGCCGCTTTCCAGATGGAGTTATCCTCTGGAGACAGGGATTCGAGGAATTCTTTCCAACTGTCATTGCGTTTTTTATAAAGATAATCTTTAAGATCCTGCTGAGCTCGATTGAGAATAATTTTATCTTGAATTCTATGCGTACGTTGCCAAGTTTTCCTGGCTCTATTTTTATTAGTAGTAAGAATGCGGACGTGCGGGTCTAATTTAAAAAATTCGTTAGCAGGTTTGGAAGTAGTAGCATAGTCAATAGCACTCTTAATATCATTAGTGATGGTGTTAACCAGGAGATCTATGTCATTAGTGCTATTGATGGTTGGAAGGGAGGGTGGAATATCGTTAATAAAATTAGTGAATTGAGTCCAATTTGTACGAGAAATAATTTTGGGGGGGATCAGGGGGAGACGAATTTGAATATTAATTTTAATTGGATTATGATCAGAACTCAATTCAGCCAAGGAAATAATATTTTTATCAAAGTTAAACCCATTAAAAAGTCCAAAATCAATAGTGCTACTACTTAAGCCAGTGTGATGGGTAGGGAAGTCCGGAAAAAGGATGTCCGCATAATCAAATAGAAGGATGTTGTCATGGATTGCTCTACCATAAGCGTTCGAGGCATTACAATTCCAAGAGGGATGGTGGGCATTAAAGTCACCAAGGAGAATGGTGTTCGCGTCATATCTGAGTAAAGTTATTAAATCAGATCTAACATCAACTGCGCTCTCATTACAAGGAACATAAACTGAGAAAAAAGTCAAGGGGGGGGGGGAACCAGGAATCATGAGAGTAATGCCAGTGGCATTGACAATGTTCAGAGTGGGGATACCCTAGTAGCAAAAAGTAATTGGCCTTTCATTGGCCATTCATCGGCATCCGATGATCCGAGGAATGGCCGATGAAAGGATAGTTATCGTCATATGATGAGTTCTCATCGGGAACTCATCGAAAATGTCTCATCGAGGGAAGGACTTTAAGATATCGGATACTGATGACTTTCCTATTAGAATACGATAAGATACCGATGAAAGACGTTGATTTGGGATAACTAACCGATGATAATCCGAGCAATTTCAGAGCACTTAATGATGATGGTACGATAAGATTTTCTGATGTACTTATGGCTAATTCTCATCAATATCCAATGTAACCGATAATAATCCGAGCAATTTCAGAGCACTTAATGATGATGGTACGGTAAGATTTTCTGATGTACTTATGGCTAATTCTCATCAATATCCAATGTACCCGATGATAATCTGAGCAATTTCAGAGCACTTAATGATGATGGTACGGTAAGATTTTCTGATATACTTATGGCTTATTCTCATCAATATCCAATGTATATCCGTGGAATTTAAAAGCAGCGCCGATGAAAATATGATCAATTATTTATTAATTTATACTGCAGTAAAATACACCGAAAAATTACCGTTGAAAAGTAATTAAAAAACACTATAAATTATAAAAATATGCAACAATTGTTTTGGATTGATTTAATAGCACACAACTCTTCATCAAACAAAAACATTAGGTTTTATCGCCGTATTTTTTCTTTTTGTAAATGATCATTTTTATGCTGCTGTCGTGCCTACTTTTCTTGCTTGATGAAGAGTACTGTAATTAATTCAATCCAAACCAATTGCTTTTTTTTTTTTTTAATTATGGTGTTTTCTAATAGCATTTTTACAGTTTAAGAGAATATACAAATTAAAGTTTGATACACTATAATTATTCAAGTTAAAAGGAATATTTAAAAAATTTAATAAATTAAATTATAATGAAAACAATTGGTATATTTTTGCTACTTTTCTACAAAAAAGTTCCAATTCTTTTTAAAATTATAAGTTTGATTAAAAACAATTTATAATAACAAATTTTTTTAGTTTTATTGTATTATACTACCGAACACAGTGAAACCAAAATAAACATCCACTTTCCTTAAGGGCTAGCTTTTCCTTACAGGATTTAATGCAAAATTTTAACTCTATTAAAGTCTATGAACAGTTGTATATCCTTCTTAAGGGTCATATTTTGCAAGAGCAGTTGGTTTTTATTTTTTCCTTTGACTGAAATGACCATAGTCTACTATATAAATGAGGTTAAATTCCAGACATGAAGCGTATTTATTAACCAGGGTTCCCACAAAATGAAATTTGGATACCAGAATTTTCATGTAATATTTTTAATTGACATTGATGGTTATCAAAGATTAGTTAAGTCTAAAATTTCTGAGAAAAAATAGTGGTGTTCAAATTCTTATTTGTGAGAACCTTAGATAAATCTCTCGCAAATAATTGGCTGATTCCTCTCTTTTGGAGAAAATATAGCAGGATTTTCATATACATGTGATGTAGATAAAATAAATGCATAATCAGAATTCATAATTCTGTAAATGCATATTTAGACGTGAAGTTCAAGTTTAGAAAAGCCAATTCAGTGTCATACCCTTATATATCGCTAATTATATTAATACAAGTAATCTTGACTATCGATGGTAAAATAAAACTGCTAAACCTATCTGCTATTACTGAAAATTAAACCTAATAATTACTGCCTTATATTTACTACCAGAAAACTATTTTTAGTGGAAGTTCATAGTTCAATACACATTTCTTTTTGCCTTAGAAATGCTGCTAAGTTGAACAACTTGATCTTGCATGTAAAAGAAACATTAAAAGGAAAATTATTTCGAAAAAGCTTTTTTATTCAAAACAAATTAATATTAATAAACTGATAACAGATAAACAAAAATATTGAATATATTAAACCATTAAAATTTATATTTTTCTGAATTCTGATCAATCATTTTAAAATGTCACCTATATTGAGCTAACTTCCTACGGCAGGATAGGTGATCCTGTTATTTTAGGGAGGTTTTACTGTAATATTAACTGATAGCCAAACAGCTTTACTTTTACAGAATTCAATTCTCTATTTCTTATTTTAAAAATAAAAAAAAATTGAGTTGATTTTTGTTACAATGTAAAACCTGGTGAGTACTTAATTTCAATTCATGAACCCTACTTTCTGAATTCAAAAATGCCTTGGAATTAAACCATGTAGATAATGGAAGTAGAAACCCTTTACATCCATCAAGATCATAATACGTGTTAAAAGTTGAGAGTCAAAGTGCAACAAAATAAAAACTTATTTTTAATTACATCATTTGTTTGTGTGATACAGCGTGAACAAAATTTTGGTAACATACACAAAGAGAGACTGGCATTTTCTAAAAACAAATCTTATTCAGAACTTCTAAGAAACAATAGGTCCAAAATTTTTACAAATCCCATACTATTTCTTATGTATAAACAGGATGTTCACTTAAATTTGTAACATAATTTTTAGGTTTTCTTCTATGTCACATATTAAATTTTCAGAGTCTTGGAATTAAAAGATTACGAATTTATGTCCTATGAAAAAATTTCATCTAATAATCAAAAAATTACAATACCCTCTCCTAATGTCTTTTTTTTTTTAAGTGCAAGAAAATAAGTGTATATTTAATAATTGGTATTTTATAAAAAGCACAAAAATTATTTACCTAGATGATAACCTAAAACTGATGTTGTTAGTAGCATAAAAGTTTATAATGTTTTGTACTAACAGTCACATTATAAAACCAAAGGAAAATTTGTCAGAAATTTAAGAAATCAATTTAACAGAATCGAAAAAGTTAATAAAAGTCACTTTTAAATTATACCTAATAATAAAAAAAATAAATAAATAAAACTTAAAAGTTTTAAATTTTATCTTTATAAGTGTTTTCTTTTTTCATATTTTCCCCCAGAAGTTTCCAATAGAAATAAAATGTCTTCTGCATTATACCCACTTTTCTTAGTCCTCGAGAATTGTATTTGGAATCCTAAACCCTCCAACACATCAGAAAAGTCTTAGTAGGTTATCAACAAGAATATTTCTTGTTGGAGAATTTTCATAATTGCTCCTAATATCACTAAATTTATCAATGAAAATGATCTTAAGTTCTGGCCGAGCAGTAGTTATCATCTAAGCATATTTCATTTTATTACTTACTTTTCAGCTTTTTTCTTTAGTAAATCATCCTGAATGATTTTTTCTTTTTCTCCCAATCACAATGTCAGTGTATTTTAGACCAAGCATTGGCCGCAGAACAACTGTAAAACTTAGAAGCTAAATGTGTAATTAAATAAATATCAAGTTTTATTTATGCCCCCCCCCCCCGAAAAAAAAAAAAAAAAAAATATATAAAAAATAAAATGCAGAATTAAATTAACAATTTTTAAATATATATATATTTATTTATTTATTCATTCATTTCCAGCTTTTACCAGATAAATTTATATTTTCCAAGTTATTAGAAGAAGTGATCTGTTCATGTCGACCTAAATTTTCCAGTTTTCAATGAATACATTTTTTTAGGACTTATTTTCAATACCTGAAATTGTTTCATATAGTTTCTAAATTGTAAAATAAAGGCATTAAGCATATAATGATTCAGACCAATTCACCCTTGTAGCTTATTTTTTAAGATATTTTAAACTTATAATAAAATTACTATATTTCTAGAACTTAACAGTCTATAATATTAAAATTAATTTTGTATTATAGAGTGTATTAACCGAATTGATGCTGCCCGCAAATTAAAACTTTTAATAAAATAATAGTTTTTTGTCAAAACAGAGTTTACTGTATTACACTTCTTTTACCTGTTTTTCTTGACACTATAAATAAAATATCTTGTAGCACAAACCCTCTTGACATATCACTGCTAGTAATCTAAAACTTACAAGCAAGAAAAGAAAAAGAAATTAAATCAATGTATGCATAGTATTTATTTTTACAACATTTACAAAATTATACAGGTACACATATGAACAATTTATCATCTTAATCTCCACTGTAATCTTTGACATACTGTAGCTTTTACGGCAGTTTGCACTTCAACTTCAGCTGTTGATTTAGAATTTCTGCAGAACACACATCTAAACAATAAAGATAACAGACGATTATGCATTTAAAAAATATGTTAAACATATTATCATTAAGAAAAACAGTATGCAGGTACTGGTCTGATTGAATTATAAAGTTATTTAGATAACTTTTTTTTTTTTTCCTAATGAGGTTCCTAAAAGTTTTTTTTTATTATTATTATTATAGTGTATTTGGAATGATATTAAACATACTGGCGAGCCCAGTAGCAAAAACAATGCAGCATGGCAATGAGAGCTACAGATTTTTTGAAGCTATACAGATTAATTTAACATCTCAAAAAGAAACGTAAGGGTTAAAAATACAAATATAACTTAAATTATATCTCTGGATTACTGTACTTATATATTCTTAATTTTCTTTGTCGATGCAAATTTTACATATTTTATGAATTGTTGATACTTCTCGTGATACCAAACTTGATCCGGTATTCCTGGATAGTTTTTTTTTTTGGAGGGGGGGGGGGGCTGCAGACAAATACAGAAAATTCGGCTACTGGGCTAGCCATCTTAACTTTCTGGTGTGTTAATGTTTTTTAATTATCACTCATTGCATATTATCACATTAATTCTTATCAGTAAAGAAAAAAGTTGTAAAAAATCATTTCCGATTAGGGAAAATATTACTCCGAATCCCCACTGCTTTCGATACTCGACAGTGCAAGCCCATGAGCGCTGTGCATGCCTGTTAAAGTTCGTACCTCTTAACAAATCGCTGCCTTTTTACAAATCCATTGATTATTTTTTAAAGTAAATTAATTTTAACAGAAAGAAAAATGAAACTGATCAGAGAAAAACTCGCACCCAGTCTCCACTACTTCAGAGCACAAACCTGTGCACACCAATTTAACTTTGCTTCTCTTAACGAATCCCTATATTTTATAAGTCAAAAGACAAAAATAATCAAATAATAAATAAAAATACTGTCAGGGAAATTATCGATCCAGCTTCCCATTGCATTTGACAGCGCATGACCGCTCGTCTGTCCAAGCTCGACCTTCTTAACAAATCACTTTAATTTTAAAGTAAAGAATTAAAAAAAAAAAACATTGGTGAAATATCAGCTGTCCGTGACTCAACTGCTTGCGGCAGCATATAACCGCGATCACTATGCACACCTGATGATCCTCAGTAATTTTATACTTTTGAAATTAATCACAATCAATTCCTTAGAACCTAAAACGCAATAATACCAATATTAGTTTTTCCTGCAGGAGCATAAAGGTAGTTAATAGTCCCCCCGCTCTTTTTTTTTTTTTTTTTCGTTTTCTAGGCTCTGGGAAAACTGACCATCTGCATCTGCATGGCGGACAACATGTTCCAGGCACTTAGCTTTTGCTTATTATTCTCTTCTTTCATGTCTTCCTGCCTCTGTCTGTTGAGCATCTATATAATATTGAATCGGCTATCGCACGAAAATCTGTATATTCTAAAGTGTAAGATATTGCCTCTCAAAGCTACAGAACCACTTTGTTGAGCTGTATATATAATTATTTTTAAGCATAAACGAAATCCACAAATGTAAGCAACGGTCGCAACATTTGGCAATTATTCACTTCAAGGTTTGAAAGGAATAAGGACAGAAGATATTTCCGAATCGCGTTTCTCCAATGGACAATATTCCTGTGACGTCACCGTAGGTAAAATCGCCGAACACATGGCCGATATTTTGTAAACAAATTAGATTCAACATGCCATTTTATTGTTACGCATAACATTTTCGTAAATATTTCTGCAGTGAAACTTAATAATAATGTTCAAGCAAGAACAAAAGAGAAATGTAAACAACTGAATCGAATGATAAAGTTAAGACTATTCCATAACGTAAAATTGCAGAACATTTTATGTATACACACACACAAACATACATATATATAATGAATAAAATATTAATAAGAACATTTTATACACACACACACACATATATATAGACATCAAAGCTTAAATAATTAGAATTTCAATCATTTTAATAAAGGAATCTATTAGATAGAACATTCATTTAAATTTGTTAACATCGCCACAGTTCACATGACATCTTTTAATATTACATATGTTGATTAATATTAAAGTATATTACTAAAACTGGATTAAAAACAAAACAAAGTTATCACTATATCACTCTTACTTCAATTTCATATAATCTGTAACTCTTAGAAATAATATTGCAAGATTGCAAGATAAAAATTTGCAAGCCACAATGCTTTGCTATGATAGAGTTGAGAACTGTTTGCCCAAAACAGCTGATTTTTTATAGTCTCGAACCCAAACGAGGAATATGGTCCATAGGAGAGTTCATGCTGAAAATTACCGTATATGATATAAACAGTCAAAAGTTCGTAAATGAATATTTGTGTGGCAAAATGTTTCAAACGGTGATATTTCGACCATTTCCCTCATGAAAAACTGTTTAAAAGGTAGCATGTGATAATGATTCGCATATTGCACTTCGTCTGATAGTGCCTTTGTTCTGCCACTGACCACTGTTATGCAGTTTCTTCTCGTCTTCTAGAAGCTCTACTTTGGCACTCAACAAGGCGTCTCGCTTTTATTTCTTCAATGGACTCTTCACAGTGTCGTCTGCTCAATCATGTGACAGTAAAACGAAGAATCGAATTCAATTAAATATTGTGCAATCGTAAACAATAGAATAGTTGTATTTGTAAATTTAATAATTATTTATTTTTAACTGTAAGAATAGATTTTTGTATGTTCTACTGTAACTGTTACTTTAACTGATCTAGCAATAAATAATAGCTTGCTCTTGTAGAATGCTTATGGTTTATAATTTGAAATTTTAAAATGTTTTCATTTAATTGCATAAAAGTTAATTAACTTAGTTACTGGTCTAAATGGGTTTACGCCGTACGATGTTGAACTGTCTATGATTTAGTTCCAAAAATCTGAGTATTTAACATGTTTGAACATCAATAACAAATAGAAACTAAATGATGATTGTAAATGTATACAGCAAACAAAAGATGATAAATAATGATATAAAATGGATTAAAAATGATGATGTTTAAAAAAAATAACGCAGATTAAATACGATTGATCAAAAATAAGAATAGAAAATACATTATTTCAGCAATCGCTATAGATATACAAGACTTCGTCTGCTATTTGTTTTTCGTCTATCATGTGACCTCTGACATCAGGTGGGAAGAGCCCTTTAATGTAACTTGCAGCTGCTAACAATTTCTTGCTGATGTTTTCTTTATCAAATGCTTCGTAGTGCTGTTCTTTTTGTAGCCGAAAACTTCACATAATACTTTTTTTTTTTTTTTTGGAAGGCATTACTATTTAATATATATACTAAACACAGGTTTTTTAATTTTTCACATGATTGCTGAATTTCAGTATCAAAATTATTTAAATGTTGAAATTGAGAAAGAAAAATTTTATGGAAAAAAAAAAAAAAAAAAGCAAAATGATTGACTAAATGTGTTATCTCAAAAAATCCAAATTTTAACTTAGTATGAGAACTTAAACTACTGATAAACAACCATCTTAAATACAAATATTGTTTACATATCCCCCCCCCCAACTTAAAAAGAAATATTTTTATTTACACATGAATATATTTTTTTTTTTTATGTCGTATAAAATATTGTTTATAAAATATTATCAAAAGTGCTAAATTTATTACTTTTTATCATAAAACAAAAATTACATAAAATGAAAACATTTTTGAACAATTTCTCACTTTCATTTGTTAAATGGAAAATTTTAATTTAGAAAAATTCTATCCTTAAAACCCAGAATTTTGTTATTGCATATCATACATCCTGGTTTTGCAAAATAAAATAAATAATAAAATGTTTTGTATACTGTGATATTTAAGACTGAAATTAACTTATTTTGTCTTATATATAACATTGTTCAGAAATTGAGAGGACACAGTCTTCAATAACTAAATAAGAATGATAAAGTTTATCTCCAAATTTTCCTCTGAATTTTGACATTTTGTATTATTTCACACCTTACACTTTCATTGTATTATACAGAACTAATTACTGCGCTCTTTCAATTTCTGAGTTTATTTTTTTTTTATGAAATTTTATTACTTATAAAATATACTTAGTTAAATTTTAGGCTGTATACTTGAAAGAAATGTATGTTATTAAGCAATACAGGAAATAAATTGCAGAAATCCTTCATTCTTTACAGATTTTATTATTGATACTTTTTAAATGATGTATAAAAAAGGTTGAATTTCAAATATCAGGTAATTTTTCTGCCCACTTTGAATTTAAAATTTTATCTGATTTTAACTCAAAAGTCAAAAGTTATTCAAACAGATAGAAATTTATTAAGTTTTGTATAAACTTTTTTTTTTTTTTTAATTTACTTTTAAATCTTGAACTTTTACTTACCAGTGCTGTGTATGACTCTTTTCATAAAAAACACTCCTTTAAAAATCCATATAATTCCACAATCTATTCACAAGATATCTAGCATTAAAGAAAAAAAAAATGTGTTAAAAAAGTTATATTATCAAAATTATGACACAAAATTTGAAGCATTCTTTAATATCAATATCCTAGATTTCTATTTAAAAAGAATAAACTCTTTACTTTTTATACAAAAATAGATGTATACATTTTAACACAGTTCCCACTCAATTTTAAAAAAAATTTCTCGATTTTCCAGGTCTATTTTTAGAAAATTCCAGTTACAAAATTTGGTTTCTGACAACAAATAACTCGCAGTGAAAAACAACATAGCTTGTGATATAAATGACAACATATTAACATAAATTGTGATATAAATTGAACGCTCAAAAAGCATTTTCCCAGGTTTTTGGAGCAATATTTACTATTGTCGCTGATATTTTCCTGACTTTTTTTCAGTAATTTAAAATTTCCTGACTTTTCCAAGTTTTCCTTGTTCTCTCTCACCCTGTTTTAAATATTATTCTAAAGCTGGGCACGATTATAGTAAGGCCAAGGTTATAAGGCCCCCCCCCCCCCCAGATCCTATTATCAGATACAAAAGGAGCTTTTAGACAATATTGTGTTCAGTCTACTCAGACATACATAATCGTAAAATAGCCAAAATGAACTCATGGAACCTCAAAACATGTAGATACACCAACATCACAAGTCAAATTTGTGTCATGATTACAATATTTTCCTTACCTATGTATTTTCAGAAAGTAAAAAATTCCATGAAAGATATGTGAAGCATTTATTTCATCATGCTTAATAAAAATTTTTTTTTAAAGGTGTTTATGACTATGAGGGAATAGATGACAATGTAGTTGAAAGCAGTGGAGGCGAGGGGGGGGGGGAATTAAAACTGAAACTTTTAACTATCACTTTTGCATCCAATCCACCCTTAGAAATAGATATATTTATTTATTAAATATTGTTAACTTTGCATGTCTATATTAATCATTCATGTCTATTTTGAAAGATTTAAATTGATTTTAACCACATACACAGGGTTTAGAAATTTATTTAAAAATATGATCGCCAACAAAAAATTCTGGTAGCCCATAAAAAAAATATTCTTCAACGTTTTCTTTCTTTCTTTCTTTTTCTTTTGTTTCGTTTCAAAATTTACTTGAATATAGAAATTAAGATTCTATATACCAATTATTATACCAACTAAAAAACAATTATTTATTAGGCTTGAATGATTTTTTTTTTTTTTTTTTTTTTTTTTTACATCAGGAAACACCTGTTTAAATTTAACATCATAAAACTGGTTTTATTATTTTCACTAAATCAATACACTATTGGCAGTGATAAATCATTACACAGGTACAACAATTCTGCACCAGACCAACAGGAGCAGTGTAAACCAATTCCCTAAAACGGTGCAATAATTTAACGCCGAGTTGCGAAACGTGCACAGAGATGTGTAAATTCCCTAATTCAACTCAGTGTCTCAAAAAGTGGTGAGAGAAGCAGGAATCAAAACAGCGAAAGTAGAATTGAAGCCCGATTTTGGGACATATTCTTTCACCAAAATATATATTTAAAAAAAAAAAAAAAAAAAAAAAAAAAAAGTTTCTTAAAGTTGAAAATTATTACTAGTTAAAAAAATATTGGTCGCCAATGGCGACCAGGTGACCATATTTCACGAGCTCTCACATACACATAATGATAAAGAATTGTTTTATATATATGGAATGAATAAAGGTATTTTCAATTTAGTACTCGCAAATAATTCATAGTGGACAAAACTGTATTTTGTCCGGGACGGTTTTAACCAGGTTTTTCTGAAACAACCCTGCTGTGAAGGGAACATAGTATTTAAAAGTAAAGTGTACTGAAGTAGGTATCATACGTTGTAAAAACATTAGCCAAATAAAATTACCAACAAAATATCATTTTCAATATTTTAAAATTTTTCCCAAAATAACTTTTTCTTAGGGGGTAAAAGAAAAAAATAAAAATTTTTTCAAAAGCAGTTTGAAAATTATAATAATACAGTATATTTGTACATAATTACAATAATTCAGTATATTTACACATTATAATAATAATAATAATAATACAGTACTTGCATCTTTATTATTATTTTAGGAACCCCCAGTAAAATATTTTCTGTATAATGTGACAGACCAAGCAAATTTTTATTTTAAAAGATTGCATAAAAATATTTAGCTCAAAAATAAATCCTGAAATATTTGAATGATTTATAAACTTTAAAGTGAAAAATTTAAACTGAATGCTGAATATTCCAAGAAACAGCAATATTCTGACTCTATAAACTGATTATAACACCACAAGGAAAAATTGCAATTAATCGAAAAGCAGATATTTACATACATTATGAATTCATTAACAGTGTCACAGTCAATATTGAAAAATGATGGTATTTATTTATCATATTTGTATAAATATTGACTGAAGATGTATAAATTCAAAACAATGAAAAAACACCAAATTAGTTTGTGTTTAAATTAATACACAATTCCAAACACCTAGAATAAAAAAGAACTGATAAATTTTTTAAATAAAGACAAGCAAATAAAGCCTGAAAAAATTTTGTCCGGGGAAAAAAAAAAAAAAAAAAAAATCACATTGGTTTAAAGAAAAAAGTTTAACCTTACAGTTTATTCATTGACTTTTTTTTTTTTGGTGGGGGGGGGGGGGGGAGAGTGTTATTCATTTGACAGTCGAAATGTAAATTCATGCTTGCAAAATTCATATTTACATTTTAAAAAAAACTTACCTAGGCATGGCAAGTTAGTTGAATAATTTCAAATCTAAAAGAAATGATATAAAATAAGAAAGTTGACATAAATATAATACCGAATAAGTGGAAAATTTTCTATTATAACAAACACCTAAATTTTTCTCAACTGAAAAATTAATATTAAATGATAAATTAACTTTTCGCTTCAATACAAATGCATAGAAGTTTGTTTAGAACCACTTCATAGTTTTTGTGAAAATTTAATTATTAGGTATTGTACTTTTAACATCTTTGGCCATAAATTATTACTTTCCCAAATACACAATTTGACACTGCTTCAGACCTTAAATTTTCTTTTATCATGTCTAAAACATTAAATAAATCACAAAGCAGGGTTTGGATTTTTTTTTTTTTTTTTAAACCAGGTTTTTATTAATATATATATTTTATTTTCAGTCACATTGTACTTGTTCATATTTGTAAATTAAAATTGCCACTTTAGAGAAAACTAAAATATGAATTTCTTTAAAGTGATTCAAATGAATAATTTAAAAAGAGGAAGAAGGGCGGGGGGGGAGATTTTTCAGTATTTTTGCCGACTGTTAATATTTTCTGTAATAATGTACAAGTAACAAAGTTTGTGTTTATTAATATATAAAGTTCTGTTAATTATCTAATTAAATCAATGTTTTGCGCTTCCATGTTTGTGAAAACAGCTAAAAGAGAAAATTACATTTAATATTATGAAATTCGATTAAAATTATGCAAATGATAATTCGTTAATAAATTACAAAAATTTAATTTTCTCAAAAAAAAAGGGGGTGGGGGGAGATTGCTAACACCCACTTTTCATTAACCGAGCCAATGCATGAATCGCCCAGTAGCAGAAACAATGCAGCACAGCAGCGAGTGTTTTAAAATAAAAACAATTAGTTTCCACTGTAGAAAAAAAAATGGTTTAATTCAATCTGGGTCCGCAGGGTATGTTTCCCGGCTTCGTGTAGTTTTGCAGCCCGTAGAAGAATTTATAAAATGTATAAGCTGGCTGATGCATTTTGTTAGTATAAAAAGATATCCGTTTCAACTCTAGTGTTGAAAACAACATAGATAGTAGCAATTAATAGAATCCTGGTGGAGCTGCAACCTTAGAGTTTCATTAAAATATTTAAAATTACTACTAGTTAAAAAAATTGACATTGTACGGCATTACATATTTTTCTATTGTATCAGGGTGTTAGATTTCGACACATTTTTATTTAATCCAGTTCGCTATTCGGAATCATACACATACATGCAGCCTGACCTAGGTAAATGCATTTACCAAGCAGCCTTAAAGCAATTTGGATTGAACAGGCCAGATTTCAACCATGATTAAAATCGTGCCAATTCTTTCACAAAAGACATTTTAAGGCAAAATTTTGCATAAACATACATCGTGAGAATTATATTCCTTGTGAAGATGTCTGACCATCTTTTTAATATATTATTTATGATATTCGCCAAAATATCATTGAATTTCAACATTCTACTTTGAAAGGTTTTCTAAACTTAATATATTCTTAACATGGCTGAATACTTAAAGATTTTGTACAAATATGTATTATGAAGATTATTTTCATCATAAAAAAGTTGGACATAAAACATTATTTATGATATTTGCCGTAGCCTTATTTAAATTAAACATTCTATTTTGAAAACTGCATAAATTATTCGAAATTAAAAGATTTTCATAACATGGAGGTATTAGGCAATGTTTCGCATAAACTTGCATTAGCATTATGAGGATTAATGTACAGAAAACAGCAATTAACTGCACAGAAACTGAAGCACAGAATTGGTAACAATGATATTATGCAGCAAATTAGGATAAGGTAAATATACCTATTGAAGCTAATAATGAGTAGCTTAGTAGATGGGGTATTTCAGTCACTGACTTGTTCTGGATATCAGAGTAGTTAACTGTTTTTAATCATTATAATATTTTACACCTTTTGCAGAAATTTATGACAAAAAATACATAATGAGGTTCTAAGCAGAGTCAACTTACGTTAATTAGTTTCTTTTGTAAAGTTTTAGGATGCAAATACTTTATTCAGGTACAAGATATTCGATATATATATATATATATATTATTATTTTTATATTTGTCTGGTAAAGTATAAATAATATATATTCCTGATATATAAGAATCTAGATAAATATTTCTGAAATATTTAAAATCAAAATTTGAATCTTTAAAAACTATAATGAACACACGATCCTAACGTTTTTAATGAAAACAGTTTAAAAATATATCAATAATTTCAAACTTGAAGATTATACGGAAAAGAAAAAACGTTTTGAAAGTATAATTTTGGAAGATATTACAAATGCTAAATATGCTATAGAAATAATATTTTTAAATTAGTTTACGCATCCAATGATTTGCCTTATCTTTAAATGATTTAAATAATTTGAACAATTTTAATATCAATCAAAATAAATATATAATTTAAAGTAAATAGAAATCGGGCACGTTCAAAAAAAGAAAAAAATGTTTATTTAACTGTATAAAAGCATCATTAACTATCTAGTTCAGAAAATATCGATAAATAAATAAAATACTATATAGATTATTTTATGATTCTCGACCTTCAAATAAGTGAAAAAGTATAATTTATTTACTCTCAAACCAATTTTTATACGCTTTCACTTCCTGTTTGGCAGTAGAAAGTTTTCTATCGGTTATATATATCATATTAATGGATACGCATTTTAGGGTTAAAGAGTATACAACAAAACAACATTTACCCCAGTTTAATGTTTATAAGAAACACAGTATTTTGAAATATACAAACTGTTCACTTACCTCATAAATTGCTACTGGTATTCAGCTTCATCAGTGATAATCCAGACGGACACGAATCATTTTAACAATTCGAAAATAGAAAATTAAGATATTATTCCTAAACTAGTATGAAAGCACACCACGCCACAGTTCGGTGAAACCAATGCTTGCGCGCGCATCGATATGAGAGCATATGGAGACACACATGACGTAACGTCTAGGTCAGCAGCCAATCAGTACATTTCCTTCAGTTGGCGAAAAGGGAAGGTGGGAAAGGGGGGATCAGAAAGGCATATTTTTATCGAAATATGTGCTACTGAAGATGAAAAGTTCCGATTTAATTCAGCTCATCGGAAACCGTTCTCTATAACTGCTGCAAAAGATGTAATGGATTACATACAGGATGAATTTATCATACATTCGATGACAGGCCAAGCAAATTCCGATGAGGCAATGCTACTAGGGTAGTTACCTGGTGAAAATTTAGATTATTTTTAATGCAAATAGCAGTGCCTCGGATGGACAGTGGGCTAATGGGGTTAATATAATCATTTCGAATAACAATGTAATTTGGAATTTTAAGGGTCATACCAGGTCGTAATTTTGTTTCTTGCAGTAGAATAATATCAGGAGCATGCTCTTGTACAAATTCCCTAAGCTCTAAAATTTTACCCTGAATGCCATTGCAATTCCAAGCGACACAGGACAAGCAACCGCGAGCATCCATTAAGGAGCCGAAAACGCCTGGGTTAGAACATTAATTTTAGCTGTGAGATCCTGGCAACGTCTAAGTTTGTAAAGAATGTTTTTATATTTATTTATTAATTCTGTAAAACTGTTAACATTAAATTCTTGGGCTATTTCTGTTAAAACACTATTGAGTTCTGAAAGGGGATCAGCACTATTTGATGAGGTTGAGGGGGTAGAATTTGGAATAAGTGGGGGTGGGGCAGTAGGGTTGGATGGCTTAAGTGCACTGGCGAAAGAGAAACTGGGGTTGTACGGAGTGGAACTAAAGGTGGGAGGCTGTTTTTTGTTGCCATTTGGAAATTTGTCGCAACCTCTGTAGCTGGCCGCGTGTGCACCCTGACAATTGCAACATTTCACATTCTGGACCTTTTTTCCTTCAGGACAATCCCGAGTCTCGTGATCGCCCGCGCACTTAACGCAACGGGCAGACATTTTGCAATTTTGTGACGAGTGATGGAAATATTGGCATTTATAACATTGAACAGTGCGGGTGGGTCGGAGATAGTCTTCAACGCGAATAGTGTAAAATAATAATTTATCTAGTTTAAAAATTTCGCGACTTTCAGGGATATTTTGTAAGTGAATTTGGAATAGGGGCATGGGTAATTGGGTTTTAAAGCTTGTTAACTGGTTTACTTTTAGGACCTGAAAGCCTTTTTCAGTAAGAGCATTATGTATTTCGTCTTTATCCGTAGCGGAGTCGATGCCTCTAATGACCACACGGAGGGGCATTGTCGTGCGATCCGGAAATAAAAAGTGCTGGATATTGTGCTGATCTAGTTGTGCAATTAAAGTTTTATAGTCTTGTTCACTATCTGGATAAAGACGAGTGAATTTACCCGCCGGTGTCGCTCGGAATTTGCATTGGTCACTGTGAAGTTTTTTAAGTACATTAGTCATATTATTTTCAGATAAAATAGTAATAAATCTGGTTTTTGGCATATTTATTCTCTTATTCTGTTTATGATCATTGGCCCCTTTAAGGGGGTTGGCTTTAATTAGAGGGGATGGTCCGCCCAGGGAAGTTTCCTTAAGGGGGGCGAACCGGTTGGTCGTAGATGGGTACATTGCCATTCTGGCAACTTTAAGGGATGGATGGTATTCATTTATGGTGGTGGGGTGACTGATTTTAGGCCTTTTAGAATTATTAGTTACAAGTTTGAAGTCATTTTCGTTAGGGAT
Source organism: Salticus scenicus (assembly GCA_963930645.1). NCBI lineage: Eukaryota > Metazoa > Arthropoda > Arachnida > Araneae > Salticidae > Salticus > Salticus scenicus. Next base: position 185,853,306 of record OZ005657.1, read on the forward strand.
CGCAGCGAATTGAAATTTGGGTCCACTCACCCCATTTTCTGCAGTGGCTGGAACATTTGAACTCGCTTCTTCCATAGTATCATCCTTCATTTCAGTTTCGTTGTCAATTGGTCTTATTTCAGGGTAATTTGGTTGTACTGACTTTATTTCTATATAACTGCATTCACGAACTGGCTTTTTCATGAAATAAGGTGGTGCAGCAGTTTCAAGATAAATGTCTGTGGTTTGGAAGAAGTCATATACATCTTGTGTCCAATTTACGATAATATTTGGTTTTGGTCTCAAAGAACTTGAAGATGTGGACTTGTTCGCCATATTATCGGCGAAAAAAGCACTGAAAAGTGCTGTTAAGGTAGCAAGAGAAGAGTTTAAAGCGAAAAACGCTTAAAGAGGCGAAAAGCCTCTAAAATAGCAAATAACTGCTAAAACCGCCGCCAGATGGCGACACTAGAGAGCTAAAAAAAAAAGAGCGACTGCTCTCAGTGAAAGCAGAAACGGTTCCACGAGTCGTCGAGTCGTGATTCTCTCCGAATGTTATTAAGATTAATAAGACTAAAATTACTCTAGAAATTATTGGTGTGATAAAAAAAGGCGGATACTAAATATTGTACGGTTGATAATGAGATGGTTGTCAAGTATGTACTGGTAGCAATAAATTTGAAGATTTCTCATTCTTGAGAGTGTCCTCAAATAAGGGCGGAGAGAACGACCTCTGTGTTTAAGACATTGTCTTCAGTGTGTTTTCCAATTTGAACAGTAAGCCCTGCCCTTTGACGTTACTCTAAAACGCTATATTATCTATAAAAATGATTTTACGTTCTCATGATTGAATTATTCAAATTTTATTCTTAGTAATTGATTCTGTAAGTGTCACTGGCATATACATGCACCAGCATCAAATAAAGTGTTAAACACGAACACGCAAAAACTTTTTTTTTTTTAAGTAAAGTATCTTTTTAAAAGAATGCATGAATGCAGGGCTCGTTTTTCATGAAAAATTTAATTTTACGGAAAATGTTAAAGCATAGCTGCCAATATTTTAATTTATTCCGGAGAATTTTTAGCCCGCCTTTATTTCGTACCACTTAATTTTTAAAAGTAATTTTTTCTTATTTTAGTGAAGTTATATATTGGAGAAAATTTTTCTATAAATAAAATGGTGCGAAATAAAGGCGGGGCTAAAAGTTTTCCGGAATAAATTAAAATATTGGCAAGCAAAGTGTTAACACTTTCGAGACCGCATGTTATTGTCTATTTAACAGTAAGGTCCACCTGTGGACGTAATTCTTCCAAGTTACAATATTTTAGAACGAAAGTTTCAATATTCACATTTGTATTACAAATGGATATACATTATAATTATATTCTACCAAATCAAAATATGTGTATCCATATTATATTTCATTGTACAAATTTGAATATTAGGTATATTCTTAAGAAATAAGTAACATACAAATTGCGGAAGAAACGCCCACTAGTAGAGTTCGAGATTTTCAAATGACGTGAATCTACGTCAGCGGTCGTGAAAGTGTTAATACTAGAACTCCTACATTGATAGGCTGACACATCCACCATTTTTTACCCACAAGACCGGCTGACGATTTATTGTTGGTGGTTTTTCGCCAATAAATTGCACGAATAACACCAGAAAAGGGCACCGCCTCTTTATATTTTCTTCTAATCCACAAAGAAGGAAAAAGTGGATTATAAATTGAAAATGTAACTCGTGGATACTACCTGGAGCAAGAGCACAACTTCGTAGGGTAAGATTTCTTTTATTTTCGACGATTTATTTTATACGATTCTATTACCACAGCTGCAAATATTTTAATTTATTCCGGAGTAGTTCTGGCCCCGCCTTTATTTCGAACCACTTTATTTCTAGAAAATTTTTTTCCAATACATAACTTCGCTAAAATTACTTTTAAAAAACAAGTGGGACAAAATAAAGGCAGGGCTAAAAATACTCCGGAATAAATTAAAACATTGGCAGCTATGTATTACAAATAATTTACAGTATAGAAGTAGTGGTTGAAAAGATCAAGGAAAAATAAAAGTGCATTTGCTTTAAACCGCATTTAAAACAATTACCGTTTGCTTAAATACAGAGCTTGAAGTCTCAGCCCTTTTTTAGAGACCAGGGTTCATGCTCCCTGCCCCTTTTCCAAGTCACTTTCAGGAGTGTGAAAACCTTCTCTTTTAAGTCATCACTAAATTTATGGAGAAATATTTAATATTTTTATAATAATGAGTCTCGATTGAATAGGATACAGATTATCGTATAAAAATAATGGTAGCACTAAAGGCAAAAATGTCTCACTTCAGAAAATGCCTTGGTTTTCCGGCAATAAATTGCACGAATAACACCAGAAAGGGACACCGCCTGTTTATATTTTCTTCTAATTCATAAAGAAGGAAAAAGTGTATTATAAATTGCAAATGTAACTCGTGGATACTACCTGGAGCAAGAGCACAACTTCGTAGCGTAAGATTTCTTTTATTTTCAACTTATTTCATTTTATTTTCAAAGTTGTTTGACAATTTTACTATGAATGTCCAGTTTTTTTAAGTTATTGTTTTTAAATTCTTTTAAAATTAACTTTAAAATTACATTTCTTTTAACGTGAAGGGTTGCAGTTTTGAGAAAGTTCACGATGTTCTTAAAATTGCGAATTTGCTTATTTCGTGATAAAAAGTTCTAGTTCACATGATCTGTATAAAAGTTTAAAGGCGATAACAACGCTAACCTAGCTTTCCCTACCGCCAACATTTTCCCAGATGGATAAATAATGGCGGACACTACGCCAGTTCGTATCATATAGGAGCCTTCCGATATTTTCGCGACCGTGGGCGTTTCTTTCTCAATTTATATCTTATCTCTTTCTTAAAAATATACCCAATATTCATATTTGTACTATCAATATACTATGGATATAAATATTTGAAATAGAAAAAGTATAATTCTAATGCATATCCATTTGTAATATGAATGTGAATATGTAAAATTTTTTTCTGAAATATTGTAACTGAAGAGAACAACGCCCACAGGCGGGCCTTACTCAGAAAAAGACAAAGACATGCTGTTGCGAAAGTGTTAATTAAATTACCATGTAATAATTGCTCCAGTATTGAGAAATTTTAAACGTTCACTTTTAGGACGTTTAATAGTCTCTTTTCATTTAATAGACGATTTTTTTTTTTTTTTTTAGTTTTTTCTTCTCGTAATGCTAATTAACATTTTATTTATTTATTTATTTTCTCACATTATTTAATGCTTCAAAAACATGTTAAAGGGATTATTTTACAAATAAATATAAAAATTTTGTTAATAAGTACGAGAATAATAACTTCGTTAAATAACAAATAGAAAACTATTTATTTGTTATTGAGAACATAAGGTAGGAAATGTTCGAAATAATTGTTAGAATTAAGAAATAAAAATTCTGTTGCTGATTTTATATTTTATACGATGCTTACAAGAGACATCTTTGAAATCTTCAGCTATCTAGAAATACATTTAAATGGGAGATACATTTTTTAACAGCCTGCAAGAGATATAATGTGACTTTTAAAAATTGCATTAAAAAAGAATAATAATAATACTAATATCAGAAATATTCCTTAGACATGTGTTAAAAGAAATTTATTTACACTCATTTTTCAGTAATTTGAGTTAACTGAATTCTTCTTGACGTTGGGTTATCGCTTATTGCTGGTTTCCCAAACGTTTGCTATGTATTATTGCATCACATTCCTTTCGGGATCAATCTTGATGACTGATTAATTTTTGAACTAATGTAATTAGTAAGTGTAGGTGTCATGAAGAAAAGAATGAAACAAGCATCTTGGTCCTAAACAGCACCCAGGGTTGCCAGTTATTTTTACTTTCTCTTACCATGGCTCCCTGCGATTCAACAGAAGCTGTTCAGACACGGCAACAACCCCGTACAACCAGAACTTACTTATTTTACCGCTACCCAGCAATTGGCGCTGTATACAAGTCTGGGTTTCACCTGATTTAAAGGTCTAGCCATAGGAATAACATTATACAGAAGCATTTGTAATTAACGCTGTAAACTCATTAAAATGCCGATTATTATTATTTTTTTCTTTTTGAATATGCATAATAATTAATATCAGGGCATGTAGAACTATATGTTTGTTTGTCAGAATGTTTTCACCACAAAAAATATAATAAAAAGAATCGTTTCTTCATCGCTAATTTAAAGGTCCGGTCATAAGAATAACATTTTATATATGCATTTGTTCACGCTAGAATCTCATTAAAATGTCGATTTTTTTTTTTTTTTTTTTTTTTTTTTGAAAGGGCATAATACTTATATGAATGCATATAGAATTATATATGTTTGTTAAAATGTTTTCATCATAAAAAATTTCATCGTGATATTCGCGCTCTTTAATGATGATTTGAAATAATAATGCCTAACAATAAACTTTTAGAACCATTTCTTTATCATAAACGAATTAAATTTGAAAGTAATATATATATATATATATATGTAATGAAATAGAGGGCATTTTAATATTTTTCTGTAAAGACAATTTTTATTTTTTTTATTCGTATCAAAATATGAGCATCTTGAAACATCTGATACCATTTTACGTTGATAGTAAATGTTTTAAATATATATATTTGTTATTTATTGCATTAGAGTTATGAAAATTTACATGAGTATATGAAAATTTCTTGAAAACTATCCAAATAAAAAACTACACATATATATGATTTTTTTTTTTTTAATGCTCTCTGCTTATTAATTTTTTTTTTTTTTTTTTCTTTACTGAATTTTGCATTATTACAGTTTTTAACAATATATTCTAAACATACTTCGATATTACTTTGTGGATTCTTTTTTTTTTTTTTAATATAATTGTATGTTTGAATGCTGAAATATAATTCAAACTTTTATTATTCAAACATAATAAAAAAAAAAGCTTATTGATGAATACACCACACTTAGATTATATTATTAAACTGTGGTAGATAGGATGTGCCGGGTTCGAACCCAGGTCACACTCATTGACCTAGCCGTTAGGAGTTTTCTGTGATTTTCTCCAAAACTAAAAAAAATACAGGCTGGGACCCCCCCCCCCTGACAAAGAGCCCCACGGAGGGTATACACCTATAGGCCTAGGACCCTAGTGTAATAATCACCCTTAAGCCACACAATCTCATAATTTTAAATTGTAATACTCTAAAATCGAGGGAAGTAAAGAAAAATTCGTCAGCAGGAAACATTTTTAAAATATTAAAAATTTTGAACTTTATTTAATTTAAATAGTCCTAGTAAAATTTTAATATACATAATATTGTTTTATTGAAATGCCTATGCATGCAGATTTTTTATAATTCTGAGATTATGTAAAACAGAAAAAAAAATCTACAATGACTGAAAATGAACTCAGGGCACCTCAAAACATATAGAAGCATTAAAATTTCAAAGTCGGATTTTTGACATGATTACAATATTCTCCTTAAATATGAATGTACGGAAAGTAAAAATTATTATAATGTCCATAATTTTCCTTTTTCATTTGTGTACTATTTTAGAGTTGTTATTCCCAAATAAAGATTTATCATATTAGTATATGTTGAGAAATTAAAAAAGTTATATAAAACTATGTTACAAAATACTTTTAATTTTGAAGAAAATCGAACTATGAGAATTTGGTATATCTATACGTTTTAAGGTCTCCTGAATTCATTTTTGCTTTTCAGACATATACTATATAAGGTAGATATTGTATCCATGAAAAAATAATAATCCACGTGGGTTTTTGGTATATTTATACGTTTTGTGGTCTCCTGAATTCATTTTTCTGTTTCTATAAAGGTATGTGTATGTGTCTGAGTGAACACAATAGCATTTAAATACTTTATCTAATTACTATATTTCACTGCATATGTATAATGATTATACATGTGTGTGTGCAAAACAGCAATTAAAAAGCAAAATAAGAAAAATAATAATAAAATTATAGGAATTTTTTGGTGTGAGTACAAGAAGTAGATATTATTAAGTATCAAATGTTTTGCTACTAAGAATAATGTAAATATATTTTTTTTTCTATCTCGCATTAAACCAAATATTGGAAAAGATTGCGAATAAATCAGAATGGCTGAATTAACTATCGCAACATGGCTTTGAACACGGCATCTCCCCTCTACCAGCTTAGAGAGCATAACCTTTCGGCCACAAGTGGAGCAAAAAGAAAATAAGGGGGGGATTAAGAATTAATTAGCAGGGAGCATAAGAACTTCTTTTCCCAAAACAATTTTAAATATTTATTTATTTATTATTGGAACAATTTTCAAGAAATGTCAGTATAATGATTACTAATGAGTTTCATTGCATATATATAATAAAAATATCTAAAACAATTATTTAAAAAAAAAAAAAAAAAAAAACATAAAGAAAAATTTTTACTGTGCGTACAAAATGTAGATATTATTAATAAAATAAAATAAAATAAAATAAATAAAAAATATTTCAGATGCTAATGTAATACATACATAAATTGATTTCGAATATAGATTTGTTTTTTCAAGCACAATTATTAAATATTCTTTACATACAGTTTCCTCTTACCTTTATTATTATTATTTGGCTTATTTCAAACAGATTTTTTTGTTTATAATTAGTGACTTTTTTTTTTTTTTTTTTTTTTTTATATCTATCTATCTATATATATATATATATATATATACATATATATATACAAAATCTATGTTATTATTATTATTTGTTTATTTTAAATTTATTAAAACATTTTTAGCAGAAAATTTTTAAATAGCTGAACTTTCAGGAATAAATGCAGAAATAAATAATTATTTATCTACAAATAATCTTCTTAAAACATTCTGCATTTGTAACAAACAGTTTTGTGCATTAAAATATAGTTTTAATAAAAATAATTCGTTAAATTGTAAAAAGTTTCTTGCGCAAGTAAGTACATATCCTAACTACGAGACGAGACGTGTAACTAGCGCACCAAGCGTAGAGGAGAGTAACTATGCCTTGTACGGTGTTTCTATTGTTCAAGTTCGCGTCTGAACAGCCGCTATTCTATTGAATCGCAGGGAGCCATGATCTTACCCATAAGGTAGAGAAATTATTGTTTTGGGGTCAAATTTTCGAACGCGAGATTTTGTTATATTTACACGTTTTGAGATCACCTGAATACGAAAATCATGTTTTTAGCAAATGGTCTGTGTGTTTGTCTGTCAGTTATCAGCATATCTCAAAAACAAATTATGGCAGAAAGTTCAAACTTGGTTTTCTAAATGTGTACCATATAGGGATGCTACAGTAAGCTTTTCGTTAAGATCAAGCAAATGGTTCCTGTACGGGGACAATCAAGAGAATTCTAATACATTACGTCTATGGGGGAAATTGCAGGTAGAGTTTAACGTCTATAGACTGCACTAAACCAAATGAAACGAATATATATTTTTTGTAATAGAGATAGTTAACTGGTAAAAAAAAAATTTGTGTATGTAGGGGGGAAGTGCCCCCTCGACTGGAGTAAATATTCATGATGGGTATCTTTCAAAAGAGCTCGCCAATACCTTTAAAGTGAATGGTTGAACCATCGATCTGCGATAATTTAAAACAAAGTTATCGATTTTTTTTACTTTTAACAATAAAAAAAATTAGAATTTTTTTTTTTTTTTTTTTTTTTTTTTTTTTTTTAATATTCAGAATAAAATGGATTATTATTTTTTTTATTTGGTGTTATACTACTTCTCTAATATGGAAATCGTCTGCATTATCATAAAAGATATATTTTTTTTAATGATAATTTTAATAAATTATTTTTTAAAAACAGAATTATTATTTAATAGCCGAATTAAATTCTATATAAATGTAGGTGCATTAATGAAACGGGGGGTTGAAGGGGGCGGTAGCCCCCCTCACAGAGAACTAATTATCATATAAAACTCTTCCGAAGCCTAATTTGAATTGTTTAACACAGGCTTACGTAACAGTACTCGTTATCTTACCTATTGATCTGCAACCTGTATTTATAGTATTAAATTTCAGGGTAAGAGAAAGTCGTGTGAGTGACACACCAGATTATTTTAAATAATAATTTCAATAAATTATTTTTTAAAAACAGAATTATTTTTAATAACCTAATTCGGGTTAAATTTCAGGGTAAGAGAAAGTCGTGTGAGTGACACACCAGATTATTTTAAATAATAATTTTAATAAATTATTTTTAATAACCGAATTAAATTCTATATAAATGTAGGTGCATTAATGAATCGGGGGGGGGTTGAGGGGGGGTGTTAGCCCCCCTCACACAGAACTAATTATCATATAAAACTCTTCAGAAGCCTAATATGAATTGTTTAACACAGGTTTACATAACAGTACTCGTAATCTTACCTTTTAATCTGCAACCTGTATTTATAGTATTAAATTTCAGGGTAAGAGAAAGTCGTGTGAGTGACACATCAGATTATTTAATAAGAAATTGCACTATTATGGAATCTTAGAATTCGGCATACCTTTGAGTTAAAATTATCTTGTTCAATAGGCTTTTTTTTTTTTTTTTTTTTTTTTTTCTTCTTTTTTTATATTTGCTTTTAGAAACTATTTCTTTCATTCAAAAGATTATTTTCTCTTACCCATAAGGTAGAGAAAGTATTGTTTTTGGGTCAAATTTTCGAACGCTAGATTTTGTTATATTTACACGTTTTGAGGTCCCCTGAATACGAAAATCATGTTTTTAGCAAATGGTCTGTGTGTATGTCTGTCTGTTTGTCTGTCTGTTATCAGCATATCTCAAAAACAAATTATGGCAGAAAGTTCAAACTTGGTATTCTAAATGTGTATCATATAGGGATGCTACAGTAAGCTTTTCGTTAAGATCAAGCAAATGGTTCGTGTACAGGGACAATCAAGAGAATTCTAATACTACATTACGTCTATGGCGGATATTGCAGGTAAGTAGAGTTTAACGTCTATAGACTGCACTAAACCAATCGAAACGAATATATATTTTTTGTAATAGAGATAGTCAACTGGGGAAAAAAAATTGTGTATGTAGGAGCCTCGCCTCCCCCCCTGGGGGGGGGATAAATTTTCCTGATGGGTATCTTCCAAAAGAGCTCACCAATACCTTTAAAACGAATGGTTGAACTACCGATCTGCGATGATTTAAAACAAAGTTATCGATTTTTTTTTACTTTTAACGATTTTTTTTTTTTTTTCAATATTGATAATAAAATGGATTTTTTTTTTTTTTTTTTTTTTTTTTTTTTTTTTTGGGGGGGGGGATATTTCGTGTTATACTACTTCTCTAATATGGAAATCGTCTGCATTATCATAAAAGATATATTTTTTAAATAATAATTTTAGTAAATTATTTTTTAAAAACATAATTATTTTTTAATAACCTAATTAAATTCTATATAAATGTAGGTGCATTAAAGAAACGGGGTGTTGAGGGGGGCGGTAGTCTTCCTCACACAGAACTAATTATCATATAAAACTCTCCCGAAGCCTAATTTGAATTGTTTAACATAGGTTTACATAACATCGTTATCTTACCTCTTAACCTCCAACCTGTATTTATAGCATTAAATTTCAGGGTAAGAGAAAGTCGTGTGAGTGACACATCAGATTATTTTGTGAGTAAAACGTTGAAAAAAAAAATAGAGTAAATTTATTTTACAAATGTACTATAGTTTTCTCCAAAATCAGTGTAAAAATCTTGCACGAATGGCATTTTCCCTTCCACATACGTCTTTCATAAGTTTGTATACATACAGTATTCCATCAATAGTTATGAGATTTTTTTTTTTCTTTTCTTACAGAATTTAGTAAGTAAATGTTTTTATGATAAGTTTTCATGTGCGTTTGCATATTTAGTTGGTAGACGATATTATATGACAAGTGTAACGTACATTAAATGACATATATTATTTTCTAATTATTTTTTCTTTTTTCCTGATTAATGATTGATTGAAACATAGCCTCTTAAACTAGATGCCTTCCGCTTTGCTCAGAAACTTGGCGGTAGACAGCGCCACCTGGTACAGATTGCGCAACTTTATTATTCAACAGAAACCAAAACAAGTGGGATTTGATATACATACAAGGAGAATAGAATCGAAGAAAAATCGATTGTGTATATCATATATCACTTCTTAAAATTATTGGTGAAGTTGAATAAAAAAGACCGTAATCTGTATCAAGTGGCGCTGTCTACCACTTGAACTGTTGCCAAGTTTTCGAGCCACGCGAAAGGCATTTAGTTTAGCTATGGTTGTATACCCTTTACTTTGGACTGCACACTGAGCTGAAGAACAACTGGAGCAAATGGTTCCAACACTTTTACACAGTGTTCGTGCGTGCCAGTTTTTCTGCAATCGTTTGCCGTACAGAGTCAAACCCTGCACGGCAAGCAACATTTGTCGGGTCGTCTATTACTATTATACACTTTAAAGAATTAAAATTTAAATATGTAATATCATGTTTAGCATACAGTTGTTCGAGCAGACAACCTTTACGCAATTTTACTTTGAAATATAAAGATATCAAATGCTTTCTGCCGTGCAACGTTCGGCAGGCAAACCTTCAAAAACCGGCATGCGAAAACCGGTCTAGCATTTCCTCCAGTAGTTCTTCAGTTCAGTGGAACTGCAACACTCTTTCAAGATTTGTTTTTCTTTTCCAATTACAAGCTGAACATAACAAGCATCTGCTCCAATTTGAACTAAAAACGAAATGATTTAGAAATCTTCAAAATAGATAATTAAAGATGCTTTATGAAAAATAGTAAACCGATGTTTCATTTTTTCAAAAGGATGTATTACAAGAACAATTAAAGTTCATAAAACAACAATACAATGTAACCCAAGTCCTTTTTCTTTTTCAAATGGAAACCATACTGTTTCCTCACAGAACCATGCATTCTTGCCAAACATCTGATTAATAAGCATACAGTTGTTAACGCCCCTTGAAAAACGCTCCTTTTTTCACACTACTTTATTTTTAGAGTAATTCTCTCGAAATTTTGTTACAATTAAATTAGAATAAAATTATTCTAAAATATGACAGGTGTGAAAAAAAAAAAAAGGGCTAAAAACTAAAAACTAAAAATTATTAACACCAAAAACTAAAAATTGTACTATTCATAATGAGATGGTTGGCAAGTATGAAAGTGTTGAGTGAAAAAAAAATCTGTATTAAAACATTTTTTTTTTCTCTTTTTAAACTGTTGTTGTTAACCGGAGGCCGATTCCTATGTTCAACTAAAAGTCTGGGAAACCGAAATTATTTTAAAAGCAAGACAATTGACCTGATGATATTGATTTCAAAAATTATGTGCATTCAAATAATTTGTCAGGTTCTGTTTCACAGGTGGACCCTAAGATATCCTAGCGCACAACGTGACACAAAAACATCTTTTCTAAATTGAAATCATGCATTTATATTTTGTTTTGTTTTGTTTTTGAAGAATCGTGGTAAGCAGAAAAATCCATTTTAAAATTTGTTTTTTTCATTTTCAAAGTACGGTTCCATGGGATTCCAGTTGTTATATTCGAATACATAGGGGCCAAATTTCCCGTTTTTCAAGGTAGACTTCAAAACGGAAAAATTTTATAACGGAAAAATATATAAATATAAATTTTATTTAAAAAAAAAATTATATTTTATTTATTCGGATTTAAAAGTTAAAAATATCTGCAGCTCTGCGAATAAAAGTTTGGCAGCCCCCAATACCTCAATAAATAAGCAATTTCGCTGTTCACATGTACGTAAGTTTCTTGCTGTAAATAATCTGTCAGATCAGGTACCAGAGGTTGACCACCAAGGTCTTAAGTGCCGCACGCTATACAAATTCAAGTTCTTTAACCCTCCGTAAGGCGCGCGGTCTCCACTCGTAGACCAAATTAATTTACGGTTTAATATATATATATATATATATATATATTCGTTAAAAACTAATTCATTCTTTTTTTTTTAAAACACATAGCTGCCAATATTTTAATTTATTGCGGAGTACTTTTAGCCCCGCCTTTTTTTCGCACCACTTTATTTATAGAAAAATTTTCTTCAATACATAACTTCGACGAAATAAGAAAAATTACTTTTAAAGAATAAGTGGTACGAAATAGAGGCGGGGCTAAAATTACTCCGGAATAAATTAAAATATTGGCAGCTATGTAAAAATTTTAAAAGGGTAATAAAATTGTTTAAATAAACTTCGTAAACAGCTGCTGACAAAGAAGTGTGTGAGCGTGCCATCTATTAAAAATTATGTTGCTTAAAACATACCTAGTCTACTATCGTACACCGCTCGCCCAAAAAAGGGTTAAATGAAAAACATACTTTTTCTCAAAAATTTTCGGAAAAAGGAAAAAGTTAATTTCCAGATATAAATGGCTCTCTTTTCAAAGTAAAGGTCCCTGCGACCCTGATATTTATATTTGATTGAATATCTGGAAACCCCAAATTAACTCAAATTTAAAACAGTTTCTCTTAACACAGTGTTCTTAACCTAAGTTTTTAAGCTTTTATATAATCTATAAGGTGAAATATATCAAGCGAGACCATAAAGGTCCAAGAGTAACATAAACTCTTTTTTTTTTTTTTTCACTATTTTTACTCTGCATCTAATTTTGACCATTTTGGTAAAAGAATTATTCATTTAGGACTAACATTTGCGAAAATAAAGGTCGTTCAGATTAAACGGGGATATCCTGTATATACCATTATTTGTAGAACAAATTTTCAATACTTTTTAAAACGATTTTTAAACATTATGGAATTTTAATGGATTTTAAGAATTTACGTGGCGCTCAACGTGTTAAACGGGAATATCCTGCATATATTATTATATGTGGAACAATTTCTCAATGCTTTTTTTTTTTTTAACGATTTTTAAACATTTATTATTTCTCCATTCGTTAGATAAGGGAGCTAGCACTTTAAAATATTTTTTATAACAAACGATGTTTCAGAGTAATCCACATGGAAATGTCTAATTAAATTTCTTAGTAAACACGAGAGCACCGTGCCTCTTTGATGATGCATTCGTGTCCAGTTTATTTCACATGATGAAATGCAGTGTTGTTATTTTAACCTGAAATACGAAATTGTTCATTAATGTATTAATTCGATAGCGAAACAGAAAGTCTTCCCCCCTATTTTTTATTAGCCAAAATCAAGTACTTACAGGTAATTAGAAATACACGCACTATAATACGTTACCTTACACTATTTTTTCACATAGTTCCCACAACAATTCAGACATTTGTCTCATCGGCGCCCTAAATTTGAAGTGTCTCTACCATATAATTCATCCTACTGATTCTGGAACAACCGATGGAAAGCAGTCATGATTTCGTGGTTGAATGTGAATCACCGCCCTGCCGCTATTTTTCTGACAAGATTACGGCTGTAAATGCGAAGTCAATGAATATATTCCCAACGATAGACTTTCCTTCAACCGGACCGGTCTTATCTACCAATAACTAATCAATCAATAGTCCACAATAAATTAATAACTTAAAATTAATTCTGTCTCTCACAGAAATTTTAATGGTTCTTCATTTTATTTTATTTTTTAATTTAGGTTGAAAGCAATGGATAATGGCTATATTGTTTGTCTCAAAGCAATTCTCTTGGATCTCGTCGACCTCGTATTAGCATCCACAGATTAAAGCAATCTTTAAAACCATATTAATATTATTGTTATTATTATTATTTTAATTATTATTCTTTTATTTTATTTATTTATTTATTAAATTCTGGTTTTAGCTTTGCTTCAAATTTCACATGTTACACTGTCAGCTGTGCACTATTATTGACAATAATTATATAAGTTTAATTAGAATTTTGTTGTTTTATGAAAATCAGTATTTAACCTGTTAATTATTTCCTTGTTTGGCATTAGTATAGATAATTGTTATATTTTCATCAAAATGCAATACTTTTTATATAAAGCTTTTCTCTCTCACTCTCTCTCTGTCTCTTTTTTTTTTCCCCTTAACAAAATGAAATTACCATTTTTATTTTCTTTCGGGATACTGGGACGGATTTTGAATTCGTGAAAGCTTTTGAGAGGAAATTTTGTAATAAATTACATGGAAAAAGGAATTTTATGTAATTATTGTTTCATTTTTTGACGAATTTTCACTAAAGCAGGAACTTTTATTGTCAGTTGAGTAGTTTTTTTTTACATCGCATTAGTGCTACATTATGGACGATTGGCTTCTATCTGGGTTTCGACCCTAAAGATGGTCCGGAGATATCTCATTACAATTTTGATCCTCCACTGGGGTTTTTGAGTAAAACTTTCCGTTTTGGTGATCCCAGATATATAATTTGGATGGGAACATGGAAGGCATCGCAGCCTTTGACGAATTTTACGTGCATCCGCCACCATTAGTGTATACAACGATCTTCGGCCAGCTCAAGTATAGAACTGACAACCTTCCAAATACTGGCATGGCGCATTAATGTAAGTTTTCAAAAGATGTGGTTTTTAGAAAAATATTAAAAGATACAGAAACGAAATCACCAAAATCTACAGTGTTGAAGTAATGTCGAATTATTTTGAAAAATGTGCTTGAGAAAGTTTTAAATATTTATTTACTAGCTTAGAAAAGTGAAATTTGCCTAAAAATATTGTAATAATTTAGAAGGAAGAGCTCCTGCTTATTGCTGTTAAACTGTTACAAAATACCTACCATAAGTGCTCGTCTATTTTTGAAGGTGATTCAAAAAATTATTATCCATTGAGCTAATTTAGAACACAGGCAGTTCATAATCAGGAAGACGTTAGTTTTATTAAATTTCATTTTGGAATTAATAGAAAATATTTGAATGCATAACAGAATACTTTACTACACATATCAGAGTGGTACTGCGAGGAAATGAAAATGCGGCAATACTTTACCGTCTTCCAACATAGATGCCAACATTTTAAATATTATTTTTACCTCCTCCTTTATTTCACCCTAATTTATATTGAAAAGTTATCTCGAATATATAACATCGATAAATTTACAAAAATATTACTTTTATAAAGTAAGTCGTATGAAGTAAAGGGAGTCTAAAAATACTCCAGAATAAATTAAAATGCTGGCATCTATGTTTTAAATACCGAACTCGAAGTCTCTACCCTTTTTTCAGAATACATTCATACATCACAAATTTCTGCCTTTTTCAATACAAATAATTTTATACAATAATCACTAGCCTGTTTAATGAAGACACTTTGATACGGTAAAAATCTCTGCCTGAAAACACTGGTAGCATAAGTAGTGGCAATTTGTCGTCCCTAAAAGCAGAGGTGAATGTCTCCGCCCTTTTCTCAGAATGCATTCGGAAATGAAAATTTCTCCTTTTTTTGCTACCATTATTTTTGCTACCACTATCCCATTTAATCACGACACTTTACTATAAAAATACGGTAAAGATATCTGCCTGAAAATATTGGTAGCAAAAAGGGCGGAAATTTCCCATCCCTAAAAATGTCCTGAAAAAAGCTCGGAGACTTCAAACCCTGTGTTTTAAACCCCTCCTTCGTTAATATTTTATTAAATAGTCATGTAATTTCTCAAAATGTTAGGAATCCTTAAACGCTCACTTTAAGAACATTTACGATATCTTATTATTTTAATATAAATAAAGTATTATTTTAAGGCTTATTCTTTTTTTTTTTTTTGTAATGTTACTTAACATTTTATATATCTATTTATTTTCTCATTTCGATTTTCATTTTTATTTTGTCATTTGTTCAAAATCATATTAAAGGGATTAGTTTAGAAATAAAATTATAAATTTTGTTAATAGAAACGAAAATAAAAGCTTTGCTAAATGATAAATAGAAAACTATTTATTTGTATAGAAAACAGAATTTAGGAAATAATCGAAAATAATTCTTTTAATTGCAAAAAAATATTCTGTAGCTGGTTTTATATTATAAGAGAGATTTTTGAAACTTTCCGATCTCGAGTTATAGAGATATAAGTTTAAATTCCTTTTTTTTGTTGTTGTTGTTTTTTTTTTTTTTTTTTTTTTTTTTTCTTTTAATAAGAAAGAATGAGAAAATGTGACTTTAACAAACGTAATAAAAGGTACAATTCGATATTGAGTTTTATACCAGAAATATTTTACTCACTAGCTATATAGTTAATTTGTTTGTACTCTATTTATCAGATCATTTAATTTCTCAATAGGCTTTTACTACGGGGTTGTCGCAAACTGCTGATGGTCCCAAAAATACTGGAGTTTTGTGTGTTCGTATCTGGTGTGTTTATTTTCAAAGAGGTGGAGCTTCCATTGTTTGTGAATAAAAACTGTGCTGTGATTGGCTACAAGCGTCTAGGGAGAGAGTGCAACAATCCAGCAGACCGGAAATGAGGTTTCGGCCGATGATAGATTTAAGATTTCTGCTCAGCTAGTGTCGCCATCTCTTGATTAGGTAATAAAACATAAAAAGATTGAAAATTTATATTTCCTGTCATTAAATAAACTTAAAAACTAACTTAAAAAAAAAAAAAAAGAGAAGGGAGAGGATAGAATAATGATCGCTAAGAAGCATAAAAATTTAAATTTTATTATCTTTTTTTCAATGATTCAAACGCTGTTTATTTATTTATTTTTAATTCTTGTTTACTGCATTAAATATGTTCTTAATTGATTATTTATGAGACTTGTTTTAAATGTGTATTACATTATTACTTTTGTAAAATTTATTTTATGAAATTTTGTAAATTTACAAAAACTGAGAAACAATCAAAAACCATGCTATAATTTTTAAGAAATGTTTTTAATCTATGAGCTTACAAAAAAAAAAAAAAAAAAAAAAAAAAAAAAAAGAAAGAAAGAAAGAGAGAGAGAAAGAAAGGGGAGGGGGGGGGGATAAAATATTAATCTATAATAATGCATAAAAAGAAAATAAATTTTATTTATTTTATACGTATTATGACTCAAATGCTTTTTATTTATGTATTTTAATACTTGTTTATTACATTTAGTATGTTCTTAATTGATAATTTATGAGACTTGTTTTAAACGTATATTACTTTATTATTTTTATGAAATTTATTTAATAATTTTTTTAAACTTTCAAAAATTAAAAAAGAACCAAAAGTCATGCTATTTTTCAAGAAATGTTTTGAACTTTAACTTTACATACATATATATATATATCTGTGTAGAATGCATGTACACACACATACACACTCAGAAGATATTAAATTAATAAATACATTAAGTAATACACTGTAATTTATAAATAATAAAAATATATTATTCACATAATAAAATTTTTTACAGTGTACTTACTTAATTAAAAATGTAAACATAATATTATATGATAAATATTAAATAGTATTAATTAAATATTTAATAATAATAATAATTAATTAAAAAATAAATAAACCATAAATATGAACTATTAAAAATATATATAATTTAAAATAGTGTATTACTAATTTAAGTAATACTCTATTTTATATTTTCAGGTAATAAAAATATTATATTAGTATATGTAATATATATATATATATATATATATATATATATATATTATTAAATATTGAATAAATTAATAAAAATAAATAAAAAGAATTAAAAAAATAAAAAGAAGAAGGAAGAAAGAAAAAAAGACCTCCCTCCCCCCCCCCATAAAATATGAATTAACTTTTAGGTATAGATTTAATATGTTCTAATAATTTTAATCTCAGTAAAACACTTTTTTCTCTTCATATCACACACACACACACACACACACATATATATATATATATATTCAAAATCTTATAATGCTGAAAATTTTATATAGTTTTACATTTAAATAGTATAAAATATTATTAGATATTTAGTGAGCAAATTAATTTATTAAAATATTGTAAAACTTTTATTATTATTATTATTATTATTATTATTATTATTATTATTATTATTACTTTTTTTTTTTTTTTTTCAGTATACTTTTGCAGGAATATATATACATACATATATTTAACAGAATAAAGTGTTATAATGCTGATATTAATATTTTTTTAAATAATTATTATGGGTTGTAGTAAAAATCTAAAAATGTGTTATTCACTCATTCATTCATTGATTTTTATTTTATTTATTTATTTTTGACATATTTTATGAGATTTAATTCTATTTTCAAGGTTTGTATCATCACATAGTCATTGTTGTTTAAAGTACATTACAAATTTTTGTCATTTTATCATGATGTCAATTATTTTTATAAAAGTAAAGAAAAGTTTTTGCTGTCACTTAATAGAAAAATACAAAACACTAATAAAATTAATTATAAAACAAATTAGTTTCCCTTATACATTTATGTTATTTCAAAAGTTTATCTTTTTATAAACCTGAAAGGGGAAAAAGACTCTGATATTAAATAAATAATAATTAAAAATAATAATAATTCATGAGAGTGTGTTTTTCATTAATACCAACAGATGGCAGCATTAACTCCCATATTTAGACTGAAATGAAGAATATTTGAGATGGAAGATGGAACGCATGCTCAGACAGCCATTTCCGTTCTGGCTGGAAAGTTGCACTCTCTCCCTAGACGCTAGTTGATTGGCTGCATTCCATTATTTGTGGGCCAAATTAAGCGTCATCATGACGTCAAGTGCCGCCAGACAGTCACGTCGTCAATTGAATAGTTTCCACAGACTTAATGAATAGACGTTTGAACGCATAACTTACACATTATCATTCTTCATTGGTTTTGAATTTCCCTTATGGGTTTTGTATACACACACACACAAAGAAAATGTGTAATCTTGTGTGACACTCGAAATATTTTCCTTTAAAAGGTATGAATATGAGGTGTTAACTTGTCAGAATTTTTTCAAAGAAAATTCAACAGTTTTATTTGAGATACATTTCTGTATAAGGGTCAGCCCTTCAGTTACATATTGTAGCTATATCCATAAAACAAAAATTAATATTCATATATATATATTGCAAATTATTTTGAGAATTACCAAATACATCACTTTTTAAATCTTACACGATTAATTCTGAATAGCCCAGTATATAGTCTACATTTTATATATGCGTTCTTAAAATTTGCACACACACACACACACACAAAAAAAAAAAAAAAAAAAAACCACTTCAAATGTTCTTTGAACTGTCTAGAACCACAGCGCTAATATATTCAATTATTTTGTGTGGAACTGTAAATGAAGAATAAAAACTTTTCATATCATACTCTATGTAAAACGCCTTTTGTGTCTACAAAAAATATGTATTTATTTTATTTTGTTCAATGCATAAGTTTTTAACCAATGTATTTGAATATATATATATATATATATATATATATATATATATATATTCATTTATAATTTATTTGATAATGAATTTTGCTTGTTATGTTAATATAGATTTTTATATTTTGTTTCTTAATTCATCGTTTAATTAAATTAAATCGACATTTTCTATAAGAATTTTGAGCTGCTTTAATGGGACAATTTATACATTTTCATTTAGTTTTTCACTTTAATTGCAATTTAAATTTAAATTATATATATAGAAATAGATAGATACATAGTCGAGACCCCTCAAATGCAGGATGGAGAAAGAACAGCAAGACTTTTCAAGAGATTCTATCAAATGTTCGAAATTTTTTATCTCCTGCGTCTCGCCAAGCGAGTAAACATTCCGTAACTACCGCAGCACGAGGTATGTATGTATAATTTATGAAATGGAAAGAAAGCATATATAAAATTAAACAATTATACATACAAACATAAAGCTTATAAAAACATTGTAAAATAAATAAAAACGAAAAAAATAAATGCAAAATATGCATCAATACATCTAAGGTGAAAAATACTTATATAATATTTAACAGTTAAAAAGAGAAGTGAAAATATAAGAGGAGTAGCCATTCGATTTGGTGGTTCCGGGTAAATTGTGTAATACAAATTTGATACCATCACAATCGTTACAAATTCCTTTAATTCTAGCAATTTTCGAAAACAAAATAATTTTGAAAAATTTTATAGTGATACATGATAACCAATCAGTTAAATTTATAAATTTAAAACCGAAATCCAGTCTTTTCTCATAAAGCCTAATAACATTGCACTGGAAAAAAATTGGAGCCCTGATATTATTTTTAAAATTTTTCATTTAAAGTGACCTAATGATTCTGAATATGAGACTCTAATTGCCGAATCACCCACAGTTTCCGCAGAACACCGCCCACTCCCCCAAACTTTATAGATAGGCGAGACCCTTCAAATACAGGATGCAGGTAATTAGAAACATACAAAACTATTCAACGTTACCTTACACTATTTTCGCCCATAGTTCCCACAATAATTCAGACTGTTGTCCCATCTCCGCCCTACATTTAAAATGCCTCTACCGTATAATTTACTCGGCTGATTCTGGAACAACAGATGGAAAGCAGTATTTATTTCATTGTTGTATGGGAATCGCCGTCCTGCCCCTATTTTTCTAGTCAGATTACGGCTGTAAATGCGAACTCATTGAATATATTCCCAACGATAGACTTTCCTTCAACCGGACCGGTGTTATCTGCCAATAACTAATAAATCAATAGTCCACAATAAATTAATAGTCCACAGTATTAAACTTAATTCTGTCTCTCACGGAAATTTTAATTTTTCTTCATTTTATTTTATTTTTTAATATAGGTTGAAAGCAATGGATAATGGCTATATTTTTTGTCTCAAAACAACACTCTTGGATCTCGTCGACCTCGTATTAGCGTCCACAGATTAAAGCATGCTTTAAAACCATTTTATTATTATTTTATATTATTTATTTATTTATTAAATTCTGGTTTTAGCTTTGCTTCAAATTTCACATGTGACGATGTTACACTGTCAGCTGTGCGCTATTATTGACAATAATTATCTGAGTTTATTTAGAATTTTGTTGTTTTATGAAATTCAGTACTTAACCTGTTAATTATTTCCTTGTTTTGCATTAATATTGATAATTTTTATATTTTCATCAACATATAATTCTTTATATAAAGTTTTTCTCTCTCACTCTCTCTCCCCTCTCTCTCTCTCCCCCCCCCTCTCTCCCCCCCCCCCCCTCTCTCTCTCTCTCTCTCTCTCTTTTTTTTTTTTTTTTTTTTTCTTTCCTTAACAAAATGAAATTACCATTTTTATTTTCTTTCGGGATATTGGGACGGATTTTGAATTCGTAAAAGTTTTCGAGAGGCAATGCAATTTTGTAATTAATTACTTGGAAATATGAATTTTATGCAATGATTGTTTCATTTTTTGACAATTTTTCACTAAGGGATTAACTTTTATTGTCAGTTGAGTGGGTTTTTTACGTCCCACTAGTGCTACATTATGCGCGATTGGCTACAATCTGGGATTCGACCCTAAAGAGGTGCCGGAGGTTTCTCATCACAATTTTGATCTTCCACTGAGGTTTCAAAATAAAGCTTTCCGTTTTGGTCATCCCAGCAGGGATGGAACACGGGCGCTGTATTCATACCACTATCAATGTAAGAAAATTTTCTACTTCTTAAATCAACGATATTATAGGTAGTAAAATTTCTTAAACAGATTCCGGTATGAATTCTGCGCCCGTGTTCCATCCCTGTCCCAGACATATAATTTGGATGGGAACACGGTAGACATCGCTGCCTTTGACGAATTTTACGTGCATCAGCCACCATTAGTGTATACAACGATCTTCGGCCGGCTCGAGTATCGAATTCACAACCTTCCAAGTACTGGCGTGGCGCACTAATGTAAGTTTTCAGAAGATGTGGTTTTTAGAAAAATATTAAATGATACAGAAAGGAAATCACCAGAATCTACAGTGTTGAAGTAATGTCGAATTTTTTTTGGAAAATGTGCCTGAGAAAGTTTTAAATATTAATTTACTAGCTTAGAAAAGTGAAATTTGCCTGAAAATATCGTAACAATTTATAAGAAGAGCTCTTGCTTATTGCTGTTAAACTGTTACAAAATAACATTAGTGCTCATCCATTTTTGAAGGTGAATCAAAAAATTATTATCCACTGAGTAAATTTAGAACATAGGCAGTTCATAATCAAGAAGACGTTAGTTTTATTAAATTTCATTTTGGTATTAATAGAGAATACTGGAATGCATATCAGAATACTTTACAACACATATCAGGGGGGTACTTCGAGGAAATGAAATTGCGGCAATGCTTTACCGTCTTTCAATATAGATGCCCAACATTTTAATTATTGCAGAGTATTTTTAGCTCCTCCTTTATTTCGCCCTAATTTATATTGAAGAGTTATCTCCAATATATAACTTCAATAAATTTAGAAAAATATTACTTTTATAAAATAAGTAGTACGAAGTAAAGGCTAGGCTAAAAATACTCCGAAATAAATTAGAATGCTGGCATCTATGTTATAAATACAGAACTCGAATTCTCCCCCCTTTTTCCAGAATACATTCAGAGATGACAAATTTCTGCATTTTTTGATACAAATATTTTCATACAGTATTCATCATCCTGCTTAATGAAGACACTTTGCTAATGATACGGTAAAAATCTCCGCCTGAAAACACTGGTAGCAAACGTAAAAGCAGAGGTCAAAGTCTCCGCCCTTTTCTTAGAAAGCGTTCGGAAATAAAATTTCTGCTTTTTTTGCTACCATTTTTTTTATACAATAATCACTATCCCATTTAAACCCGACACTTTACTATACAAATACAGTAGAGATATTTGCCTCAAAATATTGGTAGCAAAAAGGGCGGAACTATCTCATCCATAAAAATGTCTTCAAAAAATTTCGGAGACTGTGTTTTATACCCCTCCTACGTTAATATTTCATGAAATAATCATGTAATTGCTCAAAATGTTACGTATCCTTAAACGCTCACTTTAAGAACATTTACGATATCTTATCAGTTTAATATAAATAAAAGGTTATTTTTAGGATTTTTTTTTTTTTTTTTTTTTTTTTGTAATATTACATAACATTTAATTTCTCATTTCGATTTTCATTTTTATTTTCTCATCTATTCAAAATCATATTAAAGGTATTATTTTAAAATTAAAATTATAAATTTTGTTAATAAAAACGAAAATAAAAGCTTTGCTAAATGATAAATAGAAAACTATTTATTAGTATAGAAAACAGAATTTAGGAAATAATCGAAAATAATTCTTTTACTTACAAAAAAATATTCTGTTGCTGATTTTATATTATAAGAGAGATTTTTGAAACTTTCCGATCTCGAGTTATAGAGATATAAGTTTAAATTCTTTATATATATATATATATATATATATATATAAGAAAGAATGAAAAAATGTGACTTTAACAAATGCATTAAAAGGTTGAATTTGTAATTACGTTTTATACCAGAAATATTTCACTCACACGATCTAAAAGTAATTTGTTTTTACTGAATTGGTAACAGAATCACACTTTACGTATAATATTCATTGTGGGGCTGTCGCAAACTGCTGATGATCCCAAAAATACTGCAGTTTGGAGTGTAAGTATCTGGCGTGATTATACTGATGTTCATTTAAGATGTGTAGTAGTGGCCATCTAGAACGGGATGAAGTTTCCATTGTTTGTGGGGAAAAGCTGCTCTATGACTGGCTGCATTCCATTATTTGTGGGCTAAATTAAGCCTATTATAAGTTAAATTTAAAATAATTGTCATCATGACATCAAGTGCCACAAGACAGTCATGTCGTCAATTGATTAGTTTCGACAGATATATTCAATAGACGTTTGAACGCATAACTCACACATTATCATTCTTCATTGGTTTTGAATTTCGCTTATCGGTTTCTTAGACACACGTTAAAAAATGTGTAATCTTCTGTGACTCGCGAAATATTTTCCTTTCATAAGGTATGAATATGAGGTGTTAAGTTGTGAGATTTTTTTTCAAATAAAATTCAACAGTTTTATTTGAGATACATTTCTGCATAAGGCTAAGCCCTTTAGTTAAATATTGTAGCTATATCCATAAAACAAAAATTATTATGCATATATATATTGCAAATTATTTTGAGAATTACCAAATACATCACTTTTTAAATCTTACACGATTAATTCTGAATAGTCCAGTATATTGTCTACAATTTATATATGCATTCTTAAAATTAGCACCCACACAAAAATAATAAAAAAATAATAATAACACTATTTTAAGTGTACTTTGAACTGTCTAGAACCACAGCCCAAATACATTCAATTATTTTGTGTGGCACTGTCAATGAAGAATAAATACTTTTCATTTCATACTCTATGTGAAACGTCTTTTGTGTCTACAAAAAATATATATTTCTTTTATTTTGTTCAATGCATAAGTTTTAAACCAATGTATTTGAATATAGATATATATTTATTCATTTATAATTTATTTGATGATGAATTTTGCTTGTTATGTTAATATAGATTTTTGTATTCTGTTTAATTCATCGTTTAATTAAATTAAATCGACATTTTTCTATAGGAATTTTGAGCTGCTTTAATGCGGCAATTTATACTTTTTGTCACGTTAATTGCAATTTAAATTTAAATTATATATAGAGAGATAGATAGATATGTAGATAGATAGGCGAGACCCCTCAAATGCCGGATGAAGAAAGAACAGCAAGACTTTTAAAGAGATTCAATCAAATGCTTGAAATTTTTTATCTCCTGTGTCTCGCCCTCTCGCCAAGAAAAAAAAATTCCGTAACTACCGCAGCAGGAAGTATGTATGTATAATTTATGAAATAGAAAGAAAGCATATATAAAATTAAACAATTATACATACAAACATAAATGAATACGCTTATAAAAACATTGTAAAATAACTAAAAACGA
The DNA here is from genome assembly GCA_963930645.1 of Salticus scenicus. Lineage (NCBI taxonomy): Eukaryota > Metazoa > Arthropoda > Arachnida > Araneae > Salticidae > Salticus > Salticus scenicus. The sequence continues at coordinate 185,878,155 of OZ005657.1, forward strand.
AAAAAATAAATGCAAAATATGCATCAATACATCTAACATGAAAAATACTTATATAACATTTAACAGTTAAAGAGAGAAGTGAAAATATAAGAAGAGTAACCATTCGATTTGGCGGTTTCGGGTAAATTGTGTAATACAAATTCGATACCATCACAATTGTTGCAAATTCCTTTAATTCTAGCAATTTTCGAAAACAGAATAATTTTGAAAAATTTTATATTAATACTTGATAACCGATTAGTTAAATTTATAAATTTAAAATCGAAATCCATTCTTTTCTAATAAAGACTAATACCATTGCGCTGAAAAAAAATTGGAGCCCTGATATTATTTTTTTCTATTTTTCATGTAAAATGACTTAATGAATCCGAATAAGAGACTCATATTGCGGAATCACCCACAGTTTTCGCATGACCCCGCCCACTCCCCCAAACGTTATCACTCTTCGGTAATTTTATGTCCTTGATTTAGTGCTGCGATTGGATAAATGTTTGAATTGGTGTGAGGACTATGCGAAAAAATGCTGTAAGGTACAGAAAATTGCACGTATATTTCTAATTATCTATATGTACCTTATTTTGGCAAATAAGAATTAGTGGCAAAAACCTTCTGATTCTTCCCTGTAATATTTAAATTTAATAAAGTGAACATGTAGATATTTGAAACCAAAAATTTCTCGGAAATTATTATTTTTTTTTTTTTTTTTTTTTTTTTTACATATTCATGATCAACTAGGTATTTAACATCCATTTTTGGAATTAGCAATTTTCAAAAGAAAATATGGAGTAAACGTTAAAGGGTTACGCAATTTTTACACGTTTTTTGGCCCATATATCGCTTTTGTCACTTTTTTTAAAGCTTTATTACACTTGCATAAGTGCCTCCTTTCACATGAAGAAAATTAGAGCGTAGCCGCGCCGATTGGTGGGAATTTTATTCAATAGTGAATAATCCGGAATAATTTAAATTAAGTTCTAATTAAATATAAAATTTTGTGCAATTATATTTGACAAAAGTTGAAATACAGCCTTACATTAAAAGGGGAAAATTGCAACATAGCAGCGCAACCTGCAGGGCGATACAACTCCAAAATGTAATCATCCCTAATTAATTTCAAGATGTAACTAAATGTAAACTTCTAAGCAATTATTCGCAAAACAAAAGCTAAGTTATAGCCTTCCTTCAAATAGGGAAATTGCAGCATAGCAGAGCAACCTGTTGTGCAATTTTATCCGAAGTGTAATCATTACCAATTTATATGAAAATCTAACTAAATATAAAATTTTGTAGCATTCCAAACACTATTTGATAAGCTATATTGCCCATAAAATGTTAAACCAGAGTTCCATATTTTTTTAATTTCTTTACGGACATTTTTAGCCGCGCCTTCTTTTCGCACCAGAAATTTCGTAGATTATTTCTCTTTAGTACGTGTCAACGATTAAATAAGAAGAAAATCATTTTTGAAAATTTCCGGTATGAAAAAGAGGCGGGGTTAAACATGCTCGTGAATAAATTATAACAGATGGGAACGCTGCATCTCACTAATAAGTGTGCTGTTGCACCCTTTGAAAAAACGCTCCTTTTTTTACATCACTTTATTTTTAGAGTAATTCTTTCCAAATGTTGTTACAATTAAATAAGAATAAAATTATTAAAAAATATGACTAGTGTGTCGGAGGCCTATTCCTATGTTCAACTAAAAGTCTGGAAATCCGAAATTATTTTAAAAGCAAGACAATTTCGCTGATGATATTAATTTCAAAAATTTCGTTCGCTCAAATATTATATCAGGTTTGGTATCACAGGTGGACCACGGGATATGCTAGTATTACGCAACGTGATACAAAGACAACTTTTCTAAATTGAAATCATATATTTATATTTTCTTTTCGATTTTTTTCGAAAAATCGTGGTAAGCAGAGAAAATCCATTTTAAAATTTCTTTTTTCGTATTTCAAACTAGGGTGCCATGGGGCTCCATTTCTTATATTCAAATGAAAGTCTGGTAGCCCCAAATATCTCAATAAAAAAGCAAATTCGCTGTTCACATTTATGTCAGAAATTTCGTGCAGTAAATAACCTATCATATGAGGTACCTCACAGGAGCCACTGAGACCTTAAAGGCCGCTCGCTTCACGAATTCAAGTTTTTTAAATGGAAATAAGCATTATTTTAGTACATTGAATAAAACTGTTCATGAAAACAACATTACAATTTTCTGGTCTAAGGGTCCCCGGCACCCATTTGTAATAGATACTTCATCTTATAGTTTATTTAAATTCACGAAACTTTTGAAATAAATGCTATAACCGAAATAGCTTTCCTTTAAGGCTAATACGGGGTTTCTACACTTTTATTCCAAAATCTCAATTTGTGTACTGTCCCGCACACCATGCGTTAAAATTTTGAACTGGAATTATTCCGTGAATACTTGTCTCACAAATATCAAACTTTTAAAGTTGAAAATGTATTTTTATGGACAAGATTAAAAATGCAGGGACATAGAGTATGTTACAAATTTAGATTTGTATTTGCTCATTAAATTTCTTTGTAAAAGTTTTATTATCTTTAGTCTGCCTCTAATTTTGACCATTTTTGTAAAATGGTTTATGTTTTGGACTAACATTTGTGAAAATAAAACTCATTCAGATTAAACAAGGATATCCTGCATACATCATTATTTGTAGGACAATTTCTGAATACTTTATTATTTTAAGATTTTTAAATATTTATTATTTCTCCAATCGTTGAATAAGAGAGCTAGCACTCTAAAATATTTTTATAACAAACGTTGTTTCAGAGTTATCCGCATGGAAAAGTCTAAATATGTTTCTTAGTAGACATGAGAGCACCGTGCCTCTTTGATGATGCATGCGTGTCTAGTTTATTTCACTTAATTTTAAGTGTCGTGTTGCCATTTTAACCTTAAATACGAAGCTATTCATTAATACATTAAAAGGATAGCGAACCAGAAAGTCTTCGCCCCTATATTTTATTAGCCAAAATAAAGTACTTACAGATAATTAGACACACGAAACTATTCTACGTTATCTTATACTATTTTCGCACATAGTTCCCACAAAAATTCAGACTTTTGTCCCATCTCCGCCCTAAATTTAAAATGCCTCTACCGTATAATTTATCCGGCTGATTCCGAAACAACAGTTGGAAAGCAGTATTTATTTCATTGTTGTATGTGAATCGCCGTCCTGCCCCTGTTTTTCTAGCCAGATTACGGCTGTAAAGGCGAAGTCAATGAATATATTCCCAACGATAGACTTTCCTTGAACCCGACCGGCCTTATCTACCAATAACTAATAAATCAATAGTCCACAATAAATTAATAGCTCACAGTATTAAACTTAATTCTGTCTCTCACAGAAATTTTAATGGTTCTTCGTTTTATTTTATTTTTTAATTTAGGTTGAAAACAATGGATAATGGCTATATTGTTTATCTCAAAGCAACTCTCTTGGATCTCGTCGACCTCCTATTAGCGTCCACAGATTCAAGCATGCCTTAAAACCATATTATTATTATTATTATTTTATATTATTTATTTATTTATTAAATTCTGGTTTTAGCTTTGCTTCAAATTTCACATGTGACACTGTCAGCTGTGCGCTATTATTGACAATAATTATCTGAGTTTATTTAGAATTTTGTTGTTTTATGAAAGTCAGTATTTAACCTGTTAATTATTTCCTTGTTTTGCATTAATATTGATAATTTTTATATTTTTATCAAAATGCAATTCTTTTTATATAAAGTTTTTCTCTCTCACTTTCTCTTTTTCTTTTTTTTTTTTTTCCTTAACAAAATGAAATTACCATTTTTATTTTCTTTCGGGATATTGGGAAGGATTTTGAATTCGTAAAAGCTTTTGAGAGGCAATGCAATGTTGCAATTAATTACATGGAAATATGAATTTTATGTAATGATTGTTTCATTTTTTAACAATTTTTCACTAACGCAGGAACTTTTATTGTCAGTTCAGTGGGTTTTTTACGTCCCACTAGTGCTACATTATGCACGATTGGCTACTATCTGGGATTCGACCCTAAAGATGGTCCGGAGGTTTCTCATCACAATTTTGATCCTCCACTGAGGTTTTGAAATAAAGCTTTCCGTTTTGTTGATCCCAGATATATAATTTTGATGGGAACATGGAAGACATCGCAGCCTCTGACGAATTTTACGTGCATCAGCCACCATTAGTGTATACAACAATCTTCGGCCGGCTCGAGTATCGAACTCACAACCCTCCAAGTACTGGCATGGCGCACTAATGTAAGTTTTCAGAAAATGTGATTTTTTGAAAAATATTCAAAGATACAGAAATGAAATCACCAGAATCTACAGTGTTGAAGTAATGTCGAATTTTTTTGGAAAATGTGCCTGAGAAAGTTTTAAATATTAATTTACTAGCTTAGAAAATTGAAATTTGCCTGAAAATATTGTAATAATTTATAAGATCTCTTGCTTATTGCTGTTAAGGCCGTATCAGATTCACCAACTTTTCAGGCAATTTTTGACCCAACGCTTAATTTGCTCCGATTTTCTGGGAGAAATTGCTTCAACACCCAGTGTGATAGCGATTCTGAAATTCGAACAACTTTTTTCTCCATGCCTTAAAAAATTGGGCGTACGAACAATTTTCTACCAGCTTTATACCAATCTGAGGTACAGGCTTTGTAACGTCATTCTTCAAGATGGCGGACAATACGAAAGAGAGTATCTCTCTCTTAAAATGGAACATTTAGCAAAGAAATGTTTTAATTGAATGCATTAAAAATTGTAGGAACTGTGGATGCTTGAAATAATTAAATACTTGTTTTCAGTGTATTTTCTTTATTGATGCGTGTAATTTAAGAAAATATTTAAAATTTCAGGGTTTATTCGTATCCATCTTTTATATATAAGTCTGTGACCTCGAATAGATTTTTATATGTTATTTAAAGCTTCATACTTTATTAAAATAAAATCAGTAAAAATACTTATTAAAATGCTTTATGGATTACTAAGTAAAAGTGCCTTATTATTCTCCGCGATTGTAATGAAATGTGGTGGGGGGCTCTGGTGGGCTAAGGTGAAATTATCATACCACTGATAGCTTTCACGCTGAAACAATGATAGAATAACAAGAAAGAACAATAATTCATACACGTGGCTATTATATTTACTAACAACTGCAGTTGAGAAAGCGCCATCTATCGATCATTACAAACTCGGATAGTTATTTTTAAATAATTATCGTTTGTAGTTTTTTTTTTTTTTTTTTTTTTTAAAGCAATGAATACTTAATTATTTCTGAAAAAAAAAATTTTGATTCAGGATTTAAGGTTTGACAAAATTTTCTTGAATTTTATTTTTGCAAAAATTAAATAAAAATAAATTATTAAAATTTTAAAAAGAATTTATATTTTAATTTTGTTTGTTTTGTGAAAAATATGCAAGTATAAATATTTTCAGAAAATAAACTCCTCTATATTAATATCTATATAACACATTTTTTGTCTTCCAATTCATATTATATAAGAAATATATCAATTGAATGACTGGGGCGTAGAAATGGGTGGGGTCATGGAATTTAAAGTCCTACCCTTTGTATTTTGCATAGTTTATAAATCCTACCCATTGGTCCCATGGACTCAAAGTCCTACCCATTGGTTTTTGCATTATCTCAAAGTCCTACCCATTGGATTCCTTTTAATGCTGTATGAAAGAAGTATTATTTTAAAATATATATTAAAACTGATATTAATTATCAGTAAATATTAATTATACTTAATTATTAATTGACTTTCTTGAAAATAATTTTTATCCATTTTGAAATGAAATTATTGAACAAAATATTGATGTTATTTTAAATATATTCCCAATATTATTAATTTCCAAGTAATTAAATAAACACAAAACATGAAAAAGATATTTTCTTTTATTTATATTCATAAGTACTAAAAATATTTTTATTATAATTAAATAAAATGAAGCAGAACTTGAGCTGTGCAAGAAAAAAAAATCATCATTCCAATGAACGCTTTATTTGCGCCAAGAAAAGCGTGATAAATAGTAAATCATAAAACAGTTGTTCAAGCAATTTTTGTTACAATAATTACAATCCTCTTTTCTCCTTTCATCCAAAAAGTCGGGGCAAATATTGACCAAAAAGTTGTTTGTTCGAAAAATCGCCTAGTCTGATACTGGCTTAAAACTGTTACAAAACAACTTTAGTGCTCATCCATTTTTTAATGTGATTCAAACAAATTTTATCCACTGAGCTAATTTAGAACACAGGCAGTTCATAATCAAGAAGTTAGTTTTATTAAATTTTATTTTGGAATTAATAGAGAATACTGGAATGCATATCAGAATACTTTACTACACATACCAGGGTGGTACTTTGAGGAAATGAAATTGTGGCAATGCTTTACCGTCTTTCAACATAGATGCCGACATTTTAATTATTGCAGAGTATTTTTAGCTCCTCCTTTATTTCGCCCTAATTTATATTGAAGAGTTATATCCAATATATAACTTCGATAAATATAGAAAAATATTGCTTTTATAAAATAAGTAGTATGAAGTAATGGCGAGGCTAAAAATACTCCGGAATAAATTAAAATGCTGGCATCTATGTTTTAAATACAGAATCCACCCTTTTTTCAGAATACATTCAGAGATGACAAATTTCTGCATTTTTTGATACAAATATTTTTATACAATAATAACCATTCTGCTTAATGAAGACACTTTGCTAATGATACGGTAAAAAATCTCCCCCTGAAAACAATGGTAGCAAAAGTAGTGGAAATGTATCATTCCTCAAAGCAGAGGTCAAAGTCTCCGCCCTTTTCTCAGAACGCATTCGGAAATAAAATTTCTGACTTTTTTTGCTACCATTATTTTTATTCAATAATCACTATCCCATTTAATCACGACACTTTACTATATAAATACGGTAAAGATATTTGCCTGAAAATATTAGTAGCAAAAAGGGCGAAAATATCTCATCCCTAAAAAAGTTCTGAAAAAAGTTCGGAGATTGTGTTGTATACCCCTCCTCCTACGTTAATATTTTATTAAATAATCGTGTAATTGCTCAAAATGTTACGAATCCTTTAACGCTCACTTTAAGAACATGAACGATATCTTGTCATTTTAATATAAATAAAACATTATTTTTAGGCTTTCTCTTTTTTTTTTTTTTGTAATGTTACTTAACATTTTAAGTATCTATTTATTTTCTCATTTCGATTTTCATTTTTACTTTCTCATTTTTTCAAAATCATATTAAAGGGATTATTTTAGAAATAAAATTATAAATTTTGTTAATAAAAACGAAAATAAAAGCTTTGCTAAATGATAAATAGAAAACTATTTATTAGTATAGAAAACAGAATTTAGGAAATAATCGAAAATAATTCTTTTAATTACAAAAAAAGATTCTGTTGTAATTTTATATTATAAGAGAGATTTTTGAAAGTTTCCGATATCGAGTTGTAGAGATAGTAGTTTAAATTCCTTTATATATGTATATATATATATAAGAAAGAATGAGAAAATGTGACTTTAACAAATGTAATAAAAGGTACAAATTAATACTGAGTATTAAACCAGAAATATTTCAATCACACGCTTTTTAGGTAATTTCTCTTTACCTATTCGTTAACTGTATTATACTTCAATAATTCGATTTCATTGTGGGGCTGTCGCAAACTGCTGATGATCCCAAAAATACTGTAATTATGATTGTCAGTATAGTTCAACTTTTACGAGTTGGCCCTTCGTCCCTCCTTCTTTTCGAAGAGTTTACTTTAAGGAAGGGGTGCACAAAGTGAAAAGAATGAATGGGTGGGGAAAAAAGAAGGTTGCCATGAAAATAACACATCAAGCCAATAATTTTTACTTTTCGCTAGCTGAAATTCGTTTTGCCTGTTAAAAGGAACATGTGTTAATATTTAAAAATTAATAACACATAAACTAAAAGGGGGAAAAAAAAAAAACACTTTTCAATAATGTCTGAAATTTCAATAAGCACTAATACCTTATTTGCATAAAGAAGTTTCCAGCAATAAATTTAAACAAAAAAAAAAAAAAAAAATCGTGCTGTTTGCATGGATTATAAATTATTGTCTACGCATTTTATTTTGTATTTCAGGAAAAAAATAATTTTCTTTGAAAACATTTAAAAAATAAAAATGAAAAAAGTTTTTACGCTATACTCTTTTTTTTTTTTTTTTTTTTTTTTTTTAAGAAAAGAAAAACATTTTTAATACTGAATCAATAAATGGGGAATTTTATAAAAATAAATTGAGCTGTACGCATAATTTACAGTATTATGTACAATAGCTCTCAGAATATTTGCATACACATCAGATATGAATATGAAAGATAATTTCTTACATTACTGTTAGAATGGCTTTTAATTTCTATGTATTTTGCCAAAAAGAAAAGAAAGAAAAAAAATATATATATATATATATATAATTACAGTAGTGCAGTTCTTTATTTAAATTTTAAATATTTTTCTTTCTTTTTTTTTTTTTTCTTTTCTTTTCACTTTTTTTCTAAGAGAAAGAAAGAAAGGTTGGTAGATTGGTAGTTTTATTTATGGTGCTTAGGTCCAAATTAGGACATAAGGAAAGAAAGAAAGAAAAAAAAAATGAAGAGAGAAAAAAAGACTGCAAACCGAAATTTTGAAATATCGTTTAGACAATCATAACAATCCTCATCGTATTAATAATTAGTTATAATGTAACAAATATTTTTTAATGATATAACATATTAGAAAGCCCAAAAGTTCTCCTAATTTGGAAATAAGTAAATAGGTAATGAACAGTATTTTCGCCAAAATGTCGCAAAACTCGTAAAGATAGCAAACCACCTCCCTTTTCACCCTCAACCGATTTCAAGGTTATGGAATCGTCGCTGCCTACGTCACGTTTGATTGACAGGGGCCAACTCCTGACAGTCGCACTATATCAGGCGTGTTCATATTGATGTTCATCTAAGATGGGTAATAATAGCCGACTCGAACGGGATGAAGCTGCGCTATGACTGGCTGCATTCCATTATTTTTGGGCTAAATTAAGCCTATTATAGGTTAAATTTAAAAAAATCGTCATCACGACGTCAAGTGCCGCCAGACAGTCATGTCGTCAATTGATTAGTTTCGACAGAATTATTCAATATATATTATATATATGTGTACACATTATCATTCTTCATTGGTTTTGAATTTCGCTTATCGGTTTTTAAGACACAAAAAATGTGTAAATTAAAAAAATGTGTAATCTTCTGTGACACTCGAAATATTTTCCTTTCATAAGGTATGAATATGAGGTGTTAAGTTGTGAGAATTTTTTCAAAGAAAATTCAACAGTTGTATTTGAGATACATTTCTGCTTTAGGGTCAGTCCTTTAAATTAAATATTGTAGCTATATCGATAAAACAAAAATTTAATATATATGTGTACATATATTGCTAATTATTTAGAGAAATACCAAATACATCACCTTTTATATTTTACTCGATTAATTCTGAATAGTAAAGTTTTTTCTCTACAACTTATATATGCATTATTAAAACTAGCACACACACACACACACAAAAAAAAAAATCATAACACCATTTTAAGTGTACTTTGAACTGTCTAGAACCACAGCCCTAATGTATTCAATTATTTTGCGTGGCACCGTAAATGAATGATAAATACTTTTCGCAACATACTTTATGTAAAACGTCTACTGTATCTAATATATATATATATACATATTTCTTTTATTTTGTTTAATCCATATATATATGTATATATATATATATATATCTATATTTATTTATGTATGTATACAGATATATAATTTATTTATGATGAACTGTTCTTGTTATATTAATACAGACCTTTATATTTTAGCATTTGCGAAACTTACTGACGCCGATCGCCTTGGCGTAAACCAGCTCCTTAAATACTCCAGTAGAAAAGTGTGTAAAATTCGAGAAAGTGGTCAGCCAATCAAGTTACAGCTTCCATATTTGGTATATCGACAATAATAATTTTCTCACAAAAGCCGCAAAAAAAGTCGCCAAGGAGGAAAAGATCGCCAAATTTGGCACCAAATCCATCACCTGCCTTATTGGAACTTTTTAATGCGTTTTGAAGGGAAAATTAAGCTGTTTTAATGCGGAAAAGAGCTGGAAATGCAGAAAATGACATTTTATCAACTTACTAAGCCTTTTTGAAAGAATTTATACAAAAATATATACAATTATTCACATTTTCGCAACAATATTTAATAAATTACTTTATATAAGTGTTCAAACAGCGATTTGAATTTAATATCCTGCCTACATTTTATTATTATTATTATCATTAAATCTATTTATTTTCTATGTATTTGGATTAAAACACAACAAAAGGTATGTAAAGAAATTTTCTTGGTTCTGTAATCTTATTTACTTATATATCAATAAAAAATAAAATTGATTAATAAATGAAATAAAATAAAATGAAATTTTAATAAATTAATAAAAATTGCTGTGTGTGCACTTAAAATTTAATAAATAAAAAAATAATATTACTAATTACTGTACACTTAAACTTTCTTTTAATTAGCAGCGATAAAAATTTCATAGAACAATTTTTTCATTCGAAAACCTTGTTTTAATTTATGTGTTTTACATTGAAATTAAAAGGGAAAATAGCGTAAATGAACAAAAAATGTATCTCATCACAATTTTGATCCTCCACGATGTTTTTTAAATAAAGCTTTCCGTTTTGGTGATCCTAGAAATATAATTTCGATGGGAACATTGAGGACATAGCGGTCCTGGCGAATTTTGCGTGCCTCAGCCAACATTAGAGTAGAGGACGATCTTCCGCCGGCTCGAGTATTGAACTCGCAATCTCCTAAGTAGGAGCATGGCGCTCTAACGTAAGTTTTTAGAATTTTTTTTTTTTTTTTTTTTTTTTTTTAGAAAAACACTAAAAACCATAGAAATAATGTAGTATGGAAACGGAGTCCAATTTTTTGGAATAAGTGTCTGAGAAACTTTAAATTTTAATTTACTGGTTATGATAAGTAAAGTTTTCCTGAAAACTTTGTAATAATTTATGAAGCAGAGCCAGTATTTATTGCTGTTAAACTGTTACATAATAACATTCGTACCCATTCTTTGTTTTTTGAAGGCGATTCAAAAAATTATTATCCATTAGGCCGATTAGTTAAGTAAATAATACATAATCATGATGTTTGTTTTATTAGGTTTCATTTTCGAATTGTCAGAGAAGACTGGAATACATGCATCTCAGAATACATTACTACACATATCAGGATGGTACTGAGAGGAATGAAATAGTGGCAATGCTTTACTAAAACAAACTACCGATTTTCAATATAGTAGATGCCATCATTTTAATTTATTCGGGAGTATTTTAAGCTCCGCCTTCATTTCTCCCCGCTTTATTCATCGAAAAATTATCTCCAATCAGTAACTTCGATGAAATAAGAAAAGTGTTACTTTTAAAAATAAGTGGTATAAAATAAAGGCGGGGCTAAAAACACTCTGGCATCTAAAATTCTGGCATCCTTGTTTTCAATACAGAGCCGGAAGTCTCCACCCTTTTTTCAGAATATAGATATGACAAGTTTCTGCCTTTTTTACTATCATTAATTTTATACAATAATCAAAATCATGTTTAATCAGTCACTTTATTACAAAATTACGGTAAAGATCTCTGCCTGAAAACACTGATAGCAAAAATAACGGCAATTTGTCTTCCCTAAAATTAAAGCTCGAAGTGTCCGCCCTTTTCTTTCAGAACACATTCGGAGATCAATATTTCTACCTTTTTTGCTACCATTATTTTTACGCAATAATCACTATCCCATTTAATCACGTCACTTCACTATTACTTAAATGTTACTTAACATTTTATTTATTTATTTATTTTCTCATATTAACACAATCGCAACCGCATGTTTTTGTCCTTTTGACAGTAAGGTCCGCCTGTGGGCGTCATTCTCATAAGTTACAATTTTTCAAAACGAAATTTTCTGTATTCACAATTATATTACAAATGCATATGCGTTATAATAATGCACTCTCTAGTCAAAGTATTTCTATCCATAGTATATAGACTGTACAAGTATTAATATTGTATATATTTTTAGAAAAACAAATAACATACAAATTGAAAAAGAAACACCCACTGGTTGAGTTTCAGATTTTCAAATGACGTTAATCTACGTCAGCGGTCACGAAAGTGTTAATTTGTTCAAAATCCTGTTAAAGAGTTTATTTTACAAATAAAATTAGAAATTTTATTTATAAAAAGAAAATAATAGCTTTTTTAATTGATAAATAGTGATACAGAATTTACGAAATGATTAATTAAATATAGAAAGTAAAAATTTTGTTGCAGATTTTATATTATAAGAGAATTTTTTTTAACTTTCGGATATCGAGCTAAAAAGATACAAATTTAAATGGAAGCTTTTTTTTTTTTTTTTTTTTTTGCTTAACAATCTGAGAAAATATGACTTTTCAAAATTCAAATTAAAACACAACTTGATATTCAGTTTTATACCAGAAATATTTTATCAACACGCTTTACAAGTAATTTGTTTGTCTTACTATTGTGTTAGAAACTCCCTTTGGCAAATTAAAAAGCGCCTTAACAACAATTATACTGCCATTCCACCTTTAAACTATAATAATGCTACCCACTATACGGATGAGGACAAAGCTAATGCTCTTGCCTCCTCGTATGAACTTCAATTTTCACCCAATAATAACCCGACCGACGCTGATCATCTTAATCAGGTTAATTCCGTTTTGAACAACTTTCTCTCTACCCCCCCTTCTCCCCCTGACACTAATGTTAGAACTATTGAAATTATTAATATTATTAAATCTTTATATATTAAATATTATTAAATCTTTAAAGAATCGTAAAGCACCTGGTATTGATAAAATATCTAATGTTGCCATTAAAAATCTTCCACTTAATTTTACCCTTTTTCTTACTCATATTATTAACCATATTCTAAAACTCTCTTATTTCCCTAAATTATGGAAAACTTCTGTCATTTCCCCAATACCTAAACCATCATGTAATCTAACTAATCCCACTAATTTCAGACCGATCTCCCTTCTTCCCTGCCTTAGTAAAATCGCTGAACGAGTCATTCGTGAACGACTCATTACACATCTGCAAGACACCAACGCATTCATGCCTGAACAATTTGGCTTCAGAGCCCAACACTCCACTGAACACCAGCTGCTTCGGGTTGTGGAATTCCTTAGTGAAAACCTCAACGCATCGATACCAGCTGCCGCAATTTTTCTCGACGTTGCTAAAGCCTTTGACAAGGTATGGCATGAAGGCCTCATATACAAATTAATTCAGCTAAATACTCCTGCCTACCTCATACATCTTATACACCAGTATCTTAGCAACAGAACCTTCGTTGTTCGCGTCAACAACACACTATCACACCACAAGAATATTACTGCAGGCATTCTCCAAGGCTCAGTACTTGGACCTACACTTTTCAACATATTCTTTAACGACATTCCCAGACACCCACGCACAAATTTAGCCCTTTATGCTGATGACACTGTAATTTACATGGCAAGCAGACATCCATTTACACTATACTTTTATCTGCAAGAGCACATAGACACACTTATGAGTTGGTTCAACCGATGGCTCGTCAACATTAATGAATCTAAAACAAATGCTATTTATTTTTCTCGAAAACTAACCTACCCTAACCGCATAACCATTAACAATACTACCATCCCCTGGCAAGATGACACCAAGTATCTTGGTGTCTACCTTGACCGTAGATTAACTTTCAGAAAACATATCATTACCTCTAGAGCAAAAGCTACCAATGTTAAAAAATCCCTCGACCCCCTCCTTAAAGGCAAAACGCTTTCTATACGCAACAAACTCTTACTTTATAATTCATGTATCCTCCCGATGCTCACCTACGCATGTCCCATCTGGGGATGTACATGTAAATCCTCTTTTAATTTATTGGCCCGCACCCATAACAAAATTCTAAGACAAATTCGTAACGGAAACAGATACCTACGAAATACCACAATTCAAAATGACCTCAGGACTCAGTCTTTTCACGACAGAGTCAGAAAACTCTCTAAGAACTTCTATGACTCCATTGGAAATATTAATAATGAAATCATAGCGGAATTACCCGATTATGATATGCTTTCTCCAACTAAACGAAAACGACCTAAATATTCTATGGTCCTCGATGACTAGTTTATCCAGCATTTAATTTCCTTCCACTTATTTTTCATTAAAAAAAAAAAAAAAAAAAAAAAAAAAAAATTAACATATATTTAATTTCACACTTCACAATTAGTTAGATTCTCTTTTTAAAAAAAAAAAAAAAAAAAAAATGTATGGTCACTTTAAAGTGTCTTTTTTCTTTTTTCTTTTTGGGAATCGACACAGCTTTGCTTTTGGACCTTTTCTACGACCTATTAAATTTTTAGGAACTGCGAACCATCTTAAATCTCTTTATTTTTGTTACCTTTTTTCATTTCAATAGTTTTTCCATTAATTTTTCTATTCCTTTTGTATAGACTTAAGTTTAATTTTCCTATCCTAATGCTTAATATTTATATTTAAAATTTTTATCTTTTTTTACACGCAGAATTTTCTCTGCAGTTAGATTTTATTTTTTACTGGCTCACATGTATAGCTAGACAATTATCAATAGCCTGGACGTAAAGTGATGATCACTAGGAAGTCCACCAATGCAAATATCAGTTCCAGTTCCATTGTGTTAGAGTTACATATTCACTGTTAATGCCAGATTATCGCTATTTGCTGGTAATCTGGAAATTACATAATAGGTATTAAATGCTTTGGTCACGCGGTTATAGTGAGTATGAGTGAATAGTGTACCGTTCGACGCGGAGATTACGTTCGAAACTGAATGAAAATCAGCAGAGGGCACAAACGTCGTTTCTCCGGAAATGAAAATGCTATGTAAACAAAGTTGTTTTTCATTACATTGTAATCAAATCAACCTTTTGGCTATAAGTTAGCGATAACTAAATATTAAAAAAGCTTTATATAAAAATATGCATAAAATAAGTTCAAAAGCCAGAGATATAAATTAATTTAGAAAAGCAATATGATTAATTGATACAATAAAATGAAGTTTAAACACATAAATTACGTAAGAAAAACATGAACAATGAAAATTAAATAAACTACAAAACACTTAAACTTCTTTAAATGTAAATGAAGTTTACTTTTAAAGTTTAAAATACTTTTTGAATAATAATAAAATAAATAAAAAATAACAGTAATAAGTAATTAAAAATCCATTAGTAATAGATGCAATTGTCAAATAGTTTATTTATTTTTTATTTATTCATGAACAACACACACACACTCACATATATATAAATATAAACGCTGGAGAAGAATTGATTGTACTGTTTGCAAAAGAAATGTTATAATTAAGAGTGGTGAAAAAAGCATTTAAAATTCAGTACAAATAAATTTTAAGTAAAATGACAAAATCAAAGTTGAGAGTTAGAATAAAGTACTACTATTTACACTATTTATATTCTTAACAAGACTTAACACAGATTCAAGAAAAAACAGAAAATATTCAACCCAAAAATATGTTAGATATTAAGCTGGTACAGAAACACAGTCACAAAACTGTTCTTAAAGCAATAACCGGAATGTTATATATATAATCTATTTCTGATTAAATTAAATTTAAAGAATAATATTTCAAAATGTGTTGCAAAGGGGAAGCCTTTAATATAACCAGTCAATTTCCACAACTAAAATTCAAGCTTGCAACTAATATATAAATACTAATATTGATATGTTCATAATAAAAACAATTGACAAATGGAAACAAAGAAAATATATACATATATAACTTGTATTAGCTTTTATCCGCACTTTGAATTAATCGTTCCCATTTCTTTCGCATTTCAATATCGTTGGGTGCTTTAAAGAACGAAATTTTTTTCTTGAAATTTCAATATCTAATGCTGCATCCTGGAACAAAGCAGTGACTTTGTCGCTTAGGTCGAGTATTTTTATCATTTTCCATACCTTGGAAACATTAAATAATAATAAACAAAACCTCAAACAAGAAGTAAACAATGCTGTCATATACGCTCAAAATTTAATGATCCCTCAATGTTTTGCCAAAGAAGGAACAGTAGCGCCGCCTAGATGCAGGATTTTTTAAGAAACTGGTTTTGCATTGGATTATCAGTAGAACGGCACACTATAACTTATACTCACTATAACGCGGTATCATCTTGATGATTAATTGTATTATGCTACGATTGATTAGTTTCGACAGAATTAATCAATAGATGTTTCATGCGCATAACTCACAAATTATCATTTTTCACTGGTTTTGAATTTCGCTTATGCGTTTTGTAGAGGCACGTAAATAAAATGTGTAATCTTGTGTTACTCACGAACAATTTTCATATCATAAAATATATAATATGATATGTTCTGAAAATTTTTTCAAAGAAAATTCAACAGTTTTATTTGAGATACATTTCTGCGTGAAGGTCATCCCTTTAATTAAATATTGTACCTATATCCATAAAACAAAAATTTAATATATATATATATATATATGTGTGTGTGTGTGTGTATTGCTAATTATTTAGAGAATTACCAAATACATCACCTTTTATATCTTACTCGATTAATTCTGAATAGTCCTGTATATTGTCTACAATTTACGTATGTATTCTTAAAATTAGCACACACATACACACAAAAAAAAAAAAAAAAAAAAAAATCATAGCACCATTTGAAATGTACTTTGAATTGTCGTGAACCGCAGCCCTAACATGTTCTAATTATTTTGTGTGACACTGTAAACGAAGGATAAATACCTTTCGCAACATATTTTATGTAAAACGTCTTTTGTGTCTAATATATATATATATATATTTCTTTTATTTTGTTTACTCCACATATATATGTATACATATATATAATTTATTTCTGATGAATTGTGCTTGTTATGTTAATACAGACCTTCTTATTTTGTTTCTTAATTAATCGTTTAATTAAATTAAATTGTTATCTTTTTATTAAAATTTTGAGCTGCTTTCATGCGGCAATTTATACCTTGAAAAAACAACAGCAAGACTTTTTAAGAGATTCTATCAAAGGCTTGAAGAATTTTGATCTCTACGTCCCGCCAAGAGAATAAATTCCTTAATTACCGTAGCACGAAATTATGTATGAATAACTTATGGAATAGAAAGAAAAAAAGGATCAGAATTACACAACTATACATACAAACATAAATGTAGCAGCTTATACAAACATTGTAAAATAACTAAAAACGAAAAATATAAACGCAAAATATACACCAATACATCTAAAATGAGAAATATTTACATAATATTTAACCGTTACAGATAGCAGTGAAAATATAACATGAGTAACCATTGGACCTGGTGGTTTCCGATAAATTTGGTAATACAATTTTAATACTATCACAACTGTTGCAAATTCTTTTAATTCTAGCAATTTACAAAAACGAAATATTTTTGAAATTTTTTTTAGTAATACATGCTAACCAGTCAGTGAAATTTATGAATTTAAAATAGAAATCTATCCTTTTATCTTTTATCATAAACACTAATAATAATGCGCTGGAAAATAATAATAATAATAAAATCGAGCCCAGATACCATTTTTCTGTTTTTTTGTAAAATGACTTCCTAAATCCGAATTTGAGACCCATTTTACCCAATCTCCCACCGTTTTTACGGGACGCTACTCCCTCCCCCAAACTTTATCCCTATTCGGTTATTTTATAACCATGAATTTTATTTAGAGGGTAGAATAGGATTATTTTAACATTTAAAAACACAGAAAAATTGTCATATAATAAATAACTATAATAATAAAGTAAATGAATGTAATTTCAAATTTCAGTGGCGAATCCCCTACTCCTAAATTTCCCTCTTGTTACAAACTTTCCCGTTTTACGATTTTTTTTTCCTCTGTAGACCCTCAGAAGATATTTAACAGTTAAAATAATCCTACCCCCTTCCAAATCAAATTCATAGCAATAAAATTACCGAACAGCGATATAAATAGGGGGGTCCCAAGAAAAGATGGGTGATGGGGGGGAAATGGACGCATATTCTGAATCAGGAGATCATTTTACATAAGAATTTGCTTGAATGGTATTGGGCTGATTTTTGTGCAGACTAGTGTAATCCAAGAGTCCTTAACTAATTTAATTCTTAAATTTAAAAAGGAAACTATACCTTTGTTACTAGTGTGTTTTCAAATTAATTCCACTGGATGAATATCAGCAGAAATTTCGACAATTAAGCACTATAACATCATGAATATATCTGAAATATTTACCATAATTTAGTATATATAAGCCGCATTGGTACATAAGCCGCAGTTTGTTAACACGGATCGGGAAAAACAATACTCTTAGATAAACCGCACCGGAAGGTAAGCCGCGGCTTATGCAAGCATTGTTACGATAATGTGACAGATAAAGAAGGGAAAAAGTTATCAGTCTTATGACATCTACGCAAGTTAATAAAAAGAATAAGTTATTAATTATAAATGAAAATAATATTTTTTTTTTTTTTTTTAAATAATTCGGTATAAAGAAAATAAAATCTAGCTATTCCAGTATACAGATGTAATGCAACAAATATGAGAAACAAGGGAACAAGACGGGTGAATCCGGGCATATATACAAAGTCATAAAAATAATTAATTATAAATAAAAGTAATAAATTATTTTGAACGACACTGTATAAAGAAAAAATTAAAACAAAGCCAGTATACAAATACGATGCAAAATATCAAAAACAAGGGAACAAGATGGCGAACTCTAAACGTATATGCAAATTAATCAAAATAAAAGATTATTAGTTAATAAATAAGAGATTATAAAAGTAAAAATAAGAAATTATAAGAGTGAACGAGTGTTCGAGAAACTCGAATACTTAAACTTCCGTTTTCTGAGGATATCGACTGTTCCAAGAAGTATGGACGACGAAATTTGGCATTACCATTAGACAGCCCGCACTGGTAGATAAGCCTCCGTCCCCTAAAAATCAATGTTTTTCTAAAGATAGCCCGGGGCTTATCTTCACTAACATACGGTACACCAGAACTAACTAATATTTTCTCATAAAAATATAGAAATATGTTCGAAAGGGCGTTAGAATAACAATTTCTTATAGAAATTTCTTTAATTAAAAAAAATATTCACTATCATTATATAAAATATTTTCAAAAATACAAAATTTAAGAGAGTGACGACAGCCCTGATTCTTACACCAATATGTTTATACAATAATTTTTGAATTATTAATCGTTCAAATTAACTATCAAAAGTTCCGATGTTCCGAGAGTGAAATATTGGTGGGAGAATTAGGGAAAAAATTTTATCTCTGGCCACGCTCCACTAAATTAATCCAGTAAACCCTTTCGCAGTCTATAATTGTTTTAAATTCAATATATGTTGTGTTACAAATTATAAGATTGTCATAATGAGGTATTCTTATGAATGAATACACAAAAATGTCTTACCGTAATTTTGCAGTAAAGCGTCTTCATTAAATAGAATATTAATAATCACATAAAAATAATGGAAAAACAAAAAAAACAACAACAAAAAAAAAAGCAGAAATTTGTCCCTACCCTCTGCAGAAAAGGCGGGCTTTAATATATGTGTGTGTGTGTGTGTGTGTGTGTGTGTGTGTGTGCACCCAGAGCTCGAAGTCTCCACTTTTTTTTTTTTTTTTTTTTTTTTTTGGGGGGGGGGCCTTTTTTTTTTTTTTTTTTTTTAGGACATATTTAGGAATCAGAAATTTCCGCCTTTTGCTAACTATACTTTCAGGTAGATATGTTTAACTGTATTTTTCTAGTAAAGTGTCTTAATTAAATAGGATAGTGATTGTTATATAAAAATATTGGTAGTAAAGAAGGCAAAAATTTTCCAACTACGAATATGTCTTGAAAAAGGAGCGGTCGCCTCAAGTTGTAATATATCAAAATTCTAAGTCTCCGCCCTCTTTTTTTTTTTTTTTTTTTTTTTCTTTCTTATTAGGAAATTTTCGTGGATGAAATATTTCAGACTCTTTTCCTAGCCGCAATTTTTGTAAAATACTCTCTGGCCTATTTAACCACGACATATTAATATAAAAATACGACAGAGATTTCTGTATGGAAAAAGCGGTAGCAAAACACGTGCAAATTTCCTAAACAGGGCAAAGAATTCGAACACCATTATATATACATATATCACAGCTGTGAATTCTTTAATTTACGCCGGAGTAATTTTAGCCCCACCTTTATTTCGTACCACTTTATTTATAGAAAAATTATCTCCAATATATAACTTGATAAAATAAGACAAAATTACTTTTAAAAAATAAGTGATACGAAATAAAGGCGGGGCTAAAAATACTCTGGATTAAAATAAAATATTGAGAGTTATGCATATATATATATTTAAATATCAGACCTCGAAGTCTCCGCCTTGTTTTATAACATATTCGGAGAGGAGAAACTTCTGACTTTTTTGCTTTCACCATTCTTTATACAGTAATCACTGTCCTATTTAATCAAACACTTTACAATAAAAATACGGTAGAGATATCTTCCATCCCTTAATCTGTCCTGGAAAAAAAAAAAAAAAAAAAAAAAAAAAAAGTAAATAAATAAAAAGGTGGGGACTTCAGGTTCTGATATATACTAAAGTCGGAATTCTCCGCCCTTTTATCAGGATACATTCGGAGTTTACAAATAATTGTCCTCCCTAAAAGTGTCCTGAAATAAAAAATGGGGGGCGGAGACTTCAAGCTATGATAAATACCAAAGCATAGCTGCAAATATTTCAATTTATTCCAGAGCATTTTTAGCTCCTCCCTTCTTTCGCACCACTTTTTTTTTTAATATTTTTCTGCAATATATAACTAAACTATGATAAAACGAGTAAAATTTACCCTTTAAAGAAGTGCATACTTGCCAACCATCGCATTAATAACCGTACAATTGTTAACGCCCCCTGAAAAAACGCTCTTTTTCTCACACCACTATATTTTTAGAGTTATTCTCTCCAAATGTTGTTAAGATTAAATAAGACTAAAATTGCTCTAAAAAATTATTGGTGTGCAAAAAAAAGCGGGTACAAAAAATTGTACGGTTCATAATGAGATGGTTGGCAAGTATGGAAGTGGTATGGAATAAATGCGGAGCTAAAAATGCTTCGGAAAAATTTAAAATTTTGGCAGCTATGCCAAAGTCCGAAATCTCCATCCTATTTTCAGGACACATTTGGAGAATGACAAATTTCTCCCTCTTTTCTACCGTTATTTTTATTCAATAACCACTAATATAATCAAAACACTTTATTACAAAAATACGGTAAGTATGTCTACCTGAAAATATTGGTATCAAAAGTGGCGGAAATTCCCGAAAATTGCACAAAAAAAAGGGCAGTGGATTCGAGCTTCTCTCTCTTTCTATATATATATATATCAGAAGACCATGCATGATATTTACATCAACGATATAACACGGGTACAGTACTCATACCACTATCAATGTAACAAAATTTTCTACTTCTGAAATCAACGATATTATAGGGAGAGAAATTTCTTGAGGCGCCTGCCGACCGTCAGAGGTAACTTTTTTTTAATAATTGAAAAAATGCCTGTTTATGTGCATTTTATGATAGAATATAGTAAAAAACAGAGAATATCCTGAAAAAAATATGCAAATTTTAAAATATTTTAATATTAAGGTTCAAAATATCCATAAAATTTTCGAAAAAAAAAGCACTTTTACAAAACATCATAAGTCAATTTTAAATAAAGATATTTTTATTCTGTAAATTTTATTTAGATTATTGAAAGGTCCTTAAGGGAGTGAACTACTCTAAAACTATAACCATGTTATTTAATATTTTAGAGAAGATAACATTTTTACATGCTGAAAAAATCATGAATATACATGGCAGTTCATAACTTCTATTGACAAAACAAACAAAAAGGTAATTTAGTAAATAATTTAAGATCCGGTTGCAAAAATTCATCCCGGAAATTTTTTATCAAAAATTTACGTTTGTAAGATAACAGAAAACAACGTTTTTTTTAACCTTAAAATTTAAAATTTCTTTTAATTTAATTCAGTATAATTTGAAGGAACTGAATTGTCTTGCGCCGCAAAGGGTTAAAAAGTATATATATATATATATATATATATATATATATAAGGTGACCACGTTTAACCTAAAGAACCATTATTTCCACAACCTTTAATCATACCAAGAAACCATCCCAATAGTGTAATAATAGAAGTTAATTAAAATTTGTTCATTCTAGAGAGCACAATCTAACGTGGTTTTTGACGACTAAACTGCCCTGGGAAGCCCGTACTCGAAAATTCTATATTTAAATTTAAGTAAAAATGAAGTAAGGAGAAAGAGGTAGGGGTAGTCCTATTAAAACCAGTCAGAACCATGACTTCTATCAATTTTTAGATTCTATTTTAGCGAATTTTTAGACATTATATCTCGAGTGAATATATTTCAAAGCTGAAATGAACAACAGATTATTGTATAAAATAATATGTTTGTCTATGATCTTTCGATTTCTACTTGTTTTGGATTTCGTTTATTATTTCGTTAAGGCGTGATGTTATCGTTTAAGGCGTGGTTGCACTGATCATTAGCAAACTTTCAGTATTTATAACTCGAAAACGAACTGACAAGGGCAAGTATTTTATCCATTGAAAAACATATATATTCTCTTTCGATTAAACCTTCTTTTTTTTTTTTTTTTTTTTTTTTTTTTTTAAGCTATTGTATAGCTTTTATCGCGGGCTTTGAGCGCGGCGACCGAATCAAAAAATTCCGTAACGAAAAAAAAACCTAACACAGTTCGGCAGACTTCGGCTGTACTAAGCTCGCACGAATCGAGACAAGCTGCTCCGAAATCGGACGAATACGTAAGCAGCTGTTTGTGAGAAAGTATATAGGTGTATAGGTATTTATCATCTATGTACAACAGTGAATAGCTGTACGCGTACAATTTGTGTATAAAGTGTCTTAAATATGAATAAACAAAGTGCATTTATTTGTGTATAAAGTGTTTTAAATATGAATAAACAAAGTACATTTATTAATGAAGAAAGTGATGAAAAAATAGTGAAAGAAAATGAGTGAGTACTCTATATACATACATTTCATTATTATCACATATGCAGTATTTTTTAACACGCTTTTATTAGCTTCACCTGTTTGTATGTATGTATGTAAGTATGTATATATGTATGTTTGTTTGTAACTTCTCTGGGAGCAAACAATAAATTTATATTGTAAAAAAAATACTTCCCCTACGTGAACGATATGGCGTAGAGGTAAGGCGACGCGCTACGAACTTAAAGGTCCAGCGTTCGATCCCCGTCAGGGGAAATTTTTAAAAAATGGTTTTTGTTAATTCTAAGTTATTTTAATTAAAGATTTAAATGTATGTAAATATTACGGTGTGTCACTCACACGATTTTCTCTTACCCTGAATTTTAATACTAAGATAGATATTTTGTGCTTTTTAGTTCACATTTCTATAAAAGCGTGTTCTTTAATTTTTTAAAACTATAATATATTTTTCTCTATTAAAATTTGTTTTTTTATCGGTCACCACGCTCAAAAAGTGTAACTTGAATTAATATCAAAGAAAAAACTTGAATATACCCATTCGACTTGCAAGCCTGTAAAACGTATTAAATAACTTTTCTCTATTAAAATTTGTTTTCTTATCGGTCACCACGCTCAAGAAGTGTAACTTGAATTAATATCAAAGAAAAAACTTGAATATCCCCATTCGACTCGCACGCCTTTAAAACGTATTAAATAACTTTTCTCTATTAAAATTTGTTTTCTTATCGGTCACCACGCTCAAAAAGAGTAACTTGAATTAATATCAAAGAAAAAACTTGAATATCCCCATTCGACTTGCAGGCCTTTAAAACCTATTAAAATACCTTTTCTCTATTAAAATTTGTTTTCTTATCATTATTGTTATCTTATCATTATTGTTATCTCATTCATTAATATCAAAGAAAAAACTTGAATATCCCCATTCGACTTGCAAGCCTTTAAAACCTATTAAATACCTTTTCTCTATTAAAATTTGTGTTCTTATCGGTCACCACGCTCAAAAACTGTAACTTGAATTAATATCAAAGAAAAAACTTGAATATCCCCATTCGACTTGCAAGCCTTTAAAACCTATTAAATACCTTTTCTCTATTAAAATTTGTTTTCTTATCAGTCACCACGCTCAAAAAGTGTTACTTAAAATTATATCAAAGAAAAAACTTGAATATCCCCATTCGACTTGCAGGCCTTTAAAAACCTATTAAAATACCTTTTCTCAAAAAATAGAGTTAGATCATTCAAATTTGGTACATCGAGGTTTTCGATACCTACAAATCGATTGCTGATATTTTTGATATATTCTTATTGCGGATATATTCTCATTTATTCAATAAAAGAAAAAAATTTGTTTTCTTATCGGTCACCACGCTCAAAAAGTGTAACTTGAATTAATATCAAAGAAAAAACTTGAATTAATATCAAAGAAAAAAAAAATACTGCATAAATAAAATAAATAAATAATTATAATTACATACGTTGATAAAAAATGCTATGCAATAGCTTTACCGCGGCAGTCCCCGAGTGCCACACGTATTTTTTTTTTTTTTTTTTTTTTTTTATAATTACAGTATGGGATGGTTTATTGGTTAGATGCAAACATCCAATTACAAAATCGAATCAAATGAAGAGTAGATTTTAGATATGCCATTTTTTGAACACAGGGATTTCTTCAGGGATATCCTATACTACTTTGTATACAGATTAATTCACGAAATTTAATTTTTATACGATCCCTCAGTTCCTATGAGTAATGAGTAGAAAAATATTACTGCCAATATTTTAATTTATTCCTGAGTACTTTTAGCCCCGCCTTTATTTTTGTACCACTTTATTTATAGAAAAATTTGCATACTTACTAAACATCTGATTAATGAGCGTACAATTGTTAACGCCTCTTGAAAAACGCTCCTTTTTTTTCACTACTTTATTGTTAGAGTAATTCTCTCCAAATTTTTTACAATTAAATTAGAATAAAATTATTCTAAAATATGACAGGTGTGGAAAAAAAAAAAAAAAAAGGCGGCAACTAAAAATTGTATTGTTCATAATGAGATGTTTGGCAAGTATGAAAGTTTTGAGTGAAAAAAAAAACTGTTTTAAAACATTTTTTTTTTTCTCTTTTTAAACTGTTGTTGTTACCCGGAGGCCGATTCCTATGTTGAACTAAAAGTCTGGAAAACCGAAATTATTTTAAAAGCAAGACAATTGACCTGATGATATTGATTTCAAAAATTTTGTGCATTCAAATAATTTGTCAGGTTCGGTATCACAGAGGGACCCCAGGATATCCTAGCGCACAA
Organism: Salticus scenicus; assembly: GCA_963930645.1. Classification (NCBI taxonomy): domain Eukaryota; kingdom Metazoa; phylum Arthropoda; class Arachnida; order Araneae; family Salticidae; genus Salticus; species Salticus scenicus. Next base: position 185,903,714 of record OZ005657.1, read on the forward strand.
CGTGACACAAAAACATCTTTTCTAAATTGAAATCATGTATTTATATTTTGTTTTGTTTTTGAATAATCATGTTAAGCAGAAAAATCCATTTTAAAATTTGTTTTTCTTTTTTTTCATTTTCAAAGTACGGCGCCATAGGGTTCCAGTTGTTATATTCGAATACATAGGGGCCAAAACTCCCGTTTTTTCAATGTAGACTTCAAAACAGAAAAATTTTATAACGGAAAAAATATACAAATATAAATTTTATTTTAAAAAAAATAGATTTTTATATTTTATTTATTCGGATTTAAAAGTTAAAAATGTGTGCAGCTCTTTGAATAAAAGTTTGCCAACCCCCGATTACCTCAATAAATAAGCAATTTCGCTGTTCACATGTATGTCAGAAATTTCTTTCTGTAAATAATCTGTCAGATGAGGTACCACAGGTTGGCCACCAAGGTCTTAAGGGCCGCACGCTACACAAATTCAAGTTCTTTAACCCACCGTTAGGCGCGCGGTCTCCACTCGTAGACCAAATTAATTTACGGTTTAAAACACTATATATATATATATATATATATATATATATACATACATATATATTCGTTAAAAACTAATTTATTCTTTTCTTTTAAGCATTTTAAAACGATAATAAAATTGTTTAAATAAACTTCATAAACAGTTGCTGACAATGAAGTGTGTGAGCGTGCCATCTATTAGGAATGATGTTACTTAAAACATACCTAGTCAACTACCGTTGACTTCTCGCCTAAAAAAGGGTTAAATGAAAAACATACTTTTTCTCAAAAATTTGCGGAAAGTGGAAAAAATCTATTTGCAGATATGAATGGCTCTCTTTTCAAATTAAAGGTCCCTGCGACCCTGATATTTATATTTGATTGAATATCTGGAAACCCCGAATTAACTCAAATTTAAAACAGTTTCTTTTAACACAGTGTTTTTAACCTGTTTTTAAGCTTTTATATATTCTATCAGGTGAAAGATATCAAGTGAGACCTTAAAGCTCCAAGAGTAACATAAACTCTTTTTTTTTTTTTTTTTTTCATACTTTTACTATTTTTACTCTGCATCTAATTTTGACCATTTTGGTCAAAGAATTATGCATTTAGGACTAACATTTGCGAAAATAAAGGTCGTTCCGATTAAACGGGGATATCCTGTATATATCATTATTTGTAGAACAAATTTTCAATACTTTTTTAAACGATTTTTAAACATTTATTATTTTTCCATTCGTTAGATAATAGATATAATAATATTTTTATAACAAACGATGCTTCACAGTAATCCACACTTAGTAGACACGAGAGCAACGTGTCCCTTTCATGATGCATTCGTGTCTAGTTTATTTCACTTGATGAAAGGTCGTGTTTTTATTTTAACCTAAAATACGAAGCTGTTCATTAATGTATTAATTCGATAGCGAAACAGAAAGTCTTTCCCCCAATTTTTTATTAGCCAAATAAAGTACTTACAGGTAATTAGAAACACACGCACTATAATACGTTACCTTACACTATTTTTTCACATAGTTCCCACAATAATTCAGACTTTTGTCTCATCGGAGCCCTAAATTTGAAGTGCCTCTATCATATAATTCGTCCGACTGATTTTGAAACAACCGTCGGAAAGCAGTCTTGATCTCATGATAGTATGTGAATCACCGTCCTGCCCCTATTTTTCTGGCAAGATTACGGCTGTAAATGCGAAGTCAATAAATATATTCCCAGCGACAGACTTTCCTTCAACCGGACCGGCGTTATCTGCCAATAACTAATAAATTAATAGTCCACAGTATTAAACTTAATTCTGTCTCTCAGAGAAATTTAAATGGTTCTTCATTTTGTTTTATATTTTAATTTAGGTTGAAAGCAATGGATAATGGCTATATTGTTTGTCTCAAAGCAAATCTCTTGGATCTCGTCGACCTCGTATTAGCTTCTACATATTAAAGCATGCCTTAAAACCATTTTATTATTATTATTATTATTATTATTATTTTAATTATTATTCTTTTATTTTATTTATTTATTTATTAAATTCTGGTTTTAGCTTTGCTTCAAATTTCACATGTTACACTGTCAGCTGTGCACTATTATTGACAATAATTATATAAGTTTAATTAGAATTTTGTTGTTTTATGAAAGTCAGTATTTAACCTGTTATTTATTTCATTGTTTGGCATTAATATAGATAATTCTTATATTTTCATCAAAATGCAATACATTTTATATAAAGCTTTTCTCTCTCACTCTCTCTCTCTCTCTCTCTCTCTTTTTTTTTTTTTTTTTTTTCCCTTAACAAAATGAAATTACCACTTTTATTTTCTTTCAGGATACTGGGACAGATTTTGAATTCGTGAAAGCTTTTGAGAGGAAATTTTGTAATAAATTACATGGAAAAATGAATTTTATGTAATGATTGTTTCATTTTTTGACGAATTTTCACTAAAGCAGGAACTTTTATTGTCAGTTGAGTAGTTTTTTTACATCGCATTAGTGCTACATTATGGACGATTGGCTTCTATCTGGGTTTCGACCCTAAAGATGGTCCGGAGATATCTCATTACAATTTTGATTCTCCACTGGGGTTTTGAAATAAAGCTTTCCGTTTTGGTGATCCCAGAGATATAATCTGGATGGGAACATGGAAGGCATCGCAGCCTTTGACGAATTTTACGTGCATCAGCCACCATTAGTGTATACAACGATCTTCGGCCGGCTCAAGTATCGAACTGACAACTTTCCAAATACTGGCATGGCGCACTAATGTAAGTTTTCAAAAGATGTGGTTTTTAGGAGAATATTAAAAGATGCAGAAACGAAATCACCAAAATCTACAGTGTTGAAGTAATGTAGAATTATTTTGAAAAATGTGCTTGAGAAAGTTTTAAATATTTATTTACTAGCTTAGAAAAGTGAAATTTCCTGAAAATATTGTAATAATTTATAAGGAAGAGCTCCTGCTTATTGCTGTTAAACTGTTACAAAATACCTACCATAAGTGCTCATCTATTTTTGAAGGTGATTCAAAAAATTATTATCCATTGAGCTAATTTTGAACACAGGCAGTTATTAATCAGGAAGACGTTAGTTTTATTAAATTTCATTTTGGAATTAGTAGAAAATATTTGAATGCATAACAGAATACTTTACTACACATATCAGGGTAGTACTGCGAGGAAATGAAATTGCGGCAATACTTTACCGTCTTCCAACATAGATGCCAACATTTTAATTATTATTTTTAGCTCCTCCTTTATTTCGCCCTAATTTATATTGAAAAGTTATCACGAATACATAACTTCGATAAATTTACAAAAATATTACTTTTATAAAGTAAGTAGTATGAAGTAAAGGGAGTCTAAAAATACTCCAGAATAAATTAAAATGCTGGCATCTATGTTTTAAATACCGAACTCGAAGTCTCCACCCTTTTTTCAGAATACATTCATACATCACAAATTTCTGCCTTTTTCGATACAAATAATTTTATACAATAATCACTAGCCTGTTTAATGAAGACACTTTGATACGGTAAAAATCTCTGCCTGAAAACACTGGTAGCATAAATAGTGGCAATTTGTCGTCCCTAAAAGCAGAGGTGAAAGTCTCCGCCCTTTTCTCAGAATGCATTCGGAAATGAAAATTTCTCCTTTTTTTGCTACCATTATTTTTGCTACCACTATCCCATTTAATCACGACACTTTACTATACAAATACGGTAAAGATATCTGCCTGAAAATATTGGTAGCAAAAAGGGCGGAAATTTCTCATCCTTAAAAATGTCCTGAAAAAAGCTCGGAGACTTCAAACCCTGTGTTTTATACCCCTCCTACGTTAATATTTTATTAAATAATCATGTAATTTCTCAAAATGTTAGGAATCCTTAAACGCTCACTTAAAGAACATTTACGATATCTTATTATTTTAATATAAATAAAGTATTATTTTAAGGCTTCTTCTTCTTTTTTTTTTTTTTTGTAATGTTACTTAACATTTTATATATCTATTTATTTTCTCATTTCGATTTTCATTTTCATTTTCTCATTTGTTCAAAATCATATTAAAGAGATTATTTTAGAAATAAAATTATAAATTTTGTTAATAGAAACGAAAATAAAAGCTTTGCTAAATGATAAATAGAAAACTATTTATTTGTATAGAAAACAGAATTTAGGAAATAATCGAAAATAATTCTTTTAATTGAAAAAAAATATTCTGTAGCTGGTTTTATATTATAAGAGAGATTTTTGAAACTTTCCGATCTCGAGTTATAGAAATATAAGTTTAAATTCCTTTTTTTTTTTTTTTTTTTTTTTTTTAAATAAGAAAGAATGACAAAATGTAACTTTAACAAACGTAATAAAAGCATAGTTCGTACAGTCCTTGACTTTTCTTAATTTTCTGCACCAGTATAATTATATAGCAAATTTTGATATTAAAAAAGCCTTAAAACTTAAAAGAAAATATATTGTATAAGAATACTGGTGGGAGAGCCCTTGAAAAAAGGCGTGGCCGTACGAACCATGAAAAGGTACAATTCGATATTGTGTTTTATACCAGAAATATTTGACTCACTAGCTATATAGTTAATTTGTTTATACTTTTTTTATCAGCATTTTTATTTCTCAATAGGCTTTTACTATGGGGTTGTGGCAAACAGCTGATGGTCCCAAAAATACTGGAGTATTGTGTGTTAGTATCTGGTGTGTTTATTTTCATGTTTGATTAAGGTATGTAATAGCGACCGTTGTTTGTGGATAAAAGCTGTGCTATGACTGTCTGCGTGCCATTATTTGTGGTAGAGCTCCTGTAATACAGGCTGACGCATCGGCGGCCATTTTTACGCTTCAGCGAAACCAGAACTAAAACGTGTTACTCGCTTGGCGTCATTATTGCTTTTACGAAGCAAATATTTGACTGGTTTAAATAATGTCGGACAATTTTCGAGATTACTTTAAGAAAGTGAAATGTAACATTCCTGTATTTAGAGCAACTTTTCTAACAGAGTTCAAGAATCACAAGAATGCTAATCGGTGATTAATGGAAAATTACATTATTTATTCTTTTATTCAACAAAATTTGAAATGTTTGTAAAAGTAGTAATGAAAAAAAAAAAAATCATAATACAACTAAAGAAGGGATGAAGACATCCCCCATTGATATAATTTAAACAGTTTAAAAGTAATTTATGAAGAATAAGCAGGCCCATTAAAATATTACATATTCATATCACTTTTTTTTTTATGTTATTAGAGAAAATATCTCAAAATTTTAATATATCTCAGTGTCTTTGAAATAACAATTAATTTACATAATTAATCTCATTTTCGATTAATAAAACAAATTTCTGTCATTTATTCTTATTACATGTGATCATTATAAATAAATAATACTTAAATTATTATAGTAAGAAATTACACTTTTTTAAATATTTAACATTTCTGTCATTGGCTGGTATTTAAAATGTCATTATTTTCTTTTAATCACTTATAGTATCACATATTTTACCCTCACATTATACAACTTGAAAAAAACGTCCTTAATTAAAAGCTAGCATATTGTGGCCATCATAAAACTTTCTTCTATATCATTCCATATAATAGCACCACACACAAAAGTCAATCATAGCTTGAAATAAATATTTTGGAATTTGATGTCCGTATTTACACAAGTTTCGGAGAAAACCCCGGAAAACTCCGAATGGCTAGGCCGGCGTGCGCGGCCTGGAATTGAACCCGGCACCTCACATCTACCAGTTTAGACGATAGAACCTGTCCGCAGCTGGTAGGTCGATAACTTAAAATATTTAACGTTATGCTGTTTATTATTATTACATTATATATTATTCTTTTAGTTTGGGCATTGAACATTTTAAGTATTTTAAAAACAAATTTTTTAAGTCATATGGTTAAGAGATTAAGTCATATGGTTAAGTTGTTTAAGTCATATGGTTAAGAGATTATATCTATACCGCTGCTAAAAATTTTTACTGGCTACCTAGCATTTTTCAAAATGTTGAATCCAGATATATATCGATACATATCTGTATATAAATTAGATTGCAAACAGCCTACTATTTAAAGAGTCAAAAACTTTATTAATTCATTTATTTTCATTTTCTAAAAATATAGATAACTGAAATCATAAAATGATCGCAAAATTCAGCTATCATTGATGCAAAGAATAGTAACAAACAATATTCTCTCTCTCTCTCTATCTATCTAGCTCTCTCTTTTTTTTTTTTTTTTTTCAAATCATTGTTAATGAAAATCGCAATTAAGCAAATTAAGTATTAAGATTTTAAATACATAATTTTATTTTTGTATTTTTTTTTTTTTTTTTTTTTTTTTTTTGAAAATTCTGTTAGAATTTAAATGGAGAAAAAAAATCAGTTAGCGTCTGGCATTGTTTAAAGATTAGTAAACATTGGCGAACACTGTCAAAAAATTCGCCAACAACCCTAGTAAATTTCATAACCAAATAATTATTTTCATCGTTACAAAAATACAATTTTTTAAAATTAAATCTGTAAATGAGTCATTTAAATGCCTTTCAGAATGTTAATGTAGAACTTAAATCTTAAAAATAAAGCTCCTTAATATCAAACAGGTAACAATATTTCGCAAAATTCAGCTCTTGAATTTTGAACCACTTCTACAACTTTTTAATCCATTTTCTGCATTCTGCTCTATCAACTGAAAACTTATACAATCGAATTTGTCACTAGAGTAATTTGTACAATTGACGCAGGGGCGCGCCGACCCGGTGTGCGAAGTGTGCGGCGCACACAGGCGCCAGGTAAAGAAAGGCGCCAGCCGAGAATAAATTATTTGAAAAAAAAGAAAGAAAGAAAAAAAAGAAAAAGAAATTAAGAAAAAGAAAAAATATATATGTATTGCTTTATTAAATCTGATTTTATAATGCCGGTTTGAAGCCATGCGACTAGCGTGGCTAAATGAGGCGCTTTGAAATATATACTGGCAAAACTTGTGGTCCTCAATAGTTTAGGTGTTTTTTGTGAAAGGGCACATTAAAAGTGAAATAACTTTGTAAAGATGCGCCTACCTTCAGCAAAATTTTCTTTGACTTTTTTAACATATCAAAGCATTCTATTAAAATTTAAAAGAGCGCCTTAATCTCCCTCTCACCCCCCACCCCCCTCTCTTCTGTCGGAAAAAGGCCACTTTAGTAAAAAGACAACATAACTGGATTGCAAAAGTGAAAATTTAATAGAACCGGATATTTTATTTAGAGTAGTTTTTTACCTTTTGCATTATCGATGTAACATCTGTACTAATAAAATCAGATTTTTGTCTGTAAATGTCACAAATTCGAAAAAAAATTGCGATATCTTCCTGTTTCACACATCATGAAAGCCAAATCTGATTTCAGAAAATTTTCTCTGTGTGTGTGCGTGCGTGCGTATGCGGTCATTGTGTCTGCATGTTTAAAGCACGTTTGTTTGGGTATAACGTGAGAACAGCTGGACAGAATTCAACAACACTTGGCAGGAATTATCCAACTTAAAATTATACCTATCAACTTTTGTAAATACCCCCCCCCCCCATCAGGAGACAAAAACACGTTTATATACATAACTTAGCTTCAAATTACTGCACAGTGAAGAAATTGCATATGAGTCTAGATTTGAGTACAAATAAATAAATAAATATAATAATCATTGTCTACGATTTTGGAATTTTTTATTTTTAAGAAGTGTGGAAGAAAATTAATTTTCGGGGGGGGGGGATTTTGTAAATTCCGGATTTTTTAGTAGAAATTTACCAAAAATGGTAGAAAAATGTTGTAAATAGCCATGCATCTCTTATAAGATATTTCCATAAACCCATTCTTGGTGTTTGTGATTTTCGTTCTTGGGGGAGGGGGGGGGGGGTTACGAGAGAGCGAATTCGAGATCACTCTTTTAGCGCTAAATTGGGTCCTGAAAAATTTATGGGAGCTCCGGTCACGAATTTTGTTGCGTGCATTGTTTAGATGCATTCGATGCCTATACTGACGGGATTTTACGCAATTCCCTTTCACCCTTTCCAAGGGAGAAAGGAAGCAAAAAACTCGCTTATAAGCATAACTCGGCTCCAAGTTACTTCACGGTGGGGAAATTGCGTATGGGAAGACTAGATTTGAGTACAAAAAAGAAAAAAAAATCTCCAATTTTGGAATTTTGAAATCCCCCCTTTTCTTCCTTGATCTCAAACACGTTTCCAAGCGTAGCCTTACTCCAAATTATTTCAGCAAGAATTGACGGCTACACAATCACCCATATTTCACATAAACAATTATCTGAAAATACGTTTAAAAACAATCACGCGCAATCCACACTAAACAGAAGAATGTACTTATGTTAACCTTTGAGCGTAAGAATGGCGGATGCGTCAGCTCCCTATATAGGAGTCTTAATTTGTGAGCTAAATTAAGCGTCATTATGACGTCAAGTGCCGCCAGACAGTCACGTCGTCAATTGAATAGTTACCACAGACTTAATGAATAGACGTTTGAACGTATAACTTACACATTATCATTCTTCGTTGGTTTTGAATTTCGCTTATGGGTTTTGTAGACACACACAAAAAAAATGTGTAATCTTGTGTGACACTCGAAATATTTTCCTTTAAAAGGTATGAATATGAGGTGTTAACTTGTGAGAATTTTTTCAAAGAAAATTCAACAGTTTTATTTGAGATATATTTCTGTATAAGGGTCAGCCCTTTAGTTAAATATTGTAGCTATATCCATAAAACAAAAATTAATATATATATATATATATATATATATATATATATATATCGCAAATTATTTTGAGAATTACCAAATATATCACTTTGTAAATCTTACACGATTAATTCTGAATAGTCCAGTACATTGTCTACATTTTATACAAGCATTCTTAAAATTAGCACACACACACACACAAAAAAAAAAAAAAAAAAAAAAAAAAAAAAACTTCAAATGTACTTTGAACTGTCTAGAACCACAGCCCTAATATATTCAGTTATTTTGTGTGGCACTGTAAATGAAGAATAAATACTTCTCATATCATACTCTATGTAAAACGTCTTTTGTGTCTACAAAAAATATATATTTCTTTTATTTTGTTCAATGCATAAGTTTTAAACCAATGTATTTGAATATAGATATATATTTATTCATTTATAATTTATTTGATGATGAATTTCGCTTGTTATGTTAATATAGATTTTTATATTTTGTTTAATTCATCGATTAATTAAATTAAATCGACATTTTTCTATAAGAATTTTAAGCTGCTTTAATGGGACAATTTATACATTTTTATTTATTTTTTCACTTTAATTGCAATTTAAATTTACAATATGTATAGAGAGATAGATAGATAGGCGAGACCCCTCAACAGCAAGACTTTTCAAGGTATACTGTCAAATGCTTGAAGAATTTTGATCTCCTGCGTCTCACACAGAGAAAAAAAAATTCCTTAACTACCGCAGCCCGAAGTATGTATGTATAATTTATGAAATAGAAAGAAAACATATATAAAATTAGACAATTATACTTGCAAACACAAATGAATAAGCATATAAAAACATTGTTTGTAAAATAACTAAAAACGAAAAAAATAAATGCAAAATATGCATCAATACATCTAAAATGAAAAACACTTATATAATATTTAACAGTTAACGAGAGAAATGAAAATATAAGAGGAGTAACCATTCGATTTGGCGGTTTCGGGTAAATTGTGTAATACAAATTCGATACCATCACAATTGTTGCAAATTCTTTTAATTCTAACAATTTTCGAAAACAAGGTAATTTTGAAAAATTTTATAGTGATACATGATAACCAATCAGTTAAATTTAAAGATTTAAACACGAAATCCAGTCCTTTCTCATAAAGCCTAATAACATCGCGCTGAAAAAAAATTGGAGCCCTGATATTATTTTTTCTATTTTTCGTGTAAAATGACCAAATGAATCCGAATAAGAGACCCATATTGCCAAATCACCCGCAGGACCCCGCCCACTCCCCCAAACTTTATCACTATTCGGTAGTTTTATGTCCACGAATTTGATTTGGAGGGTAGGATAGGATTATTTAAACATTTTAAAGCACGGTAAATTATCATATAATAAATAATAATAATAGAATTATAAAATTAATGAATGTAATTTCAAATTTCGGTGGCGAATCGTTACCCCTAAATTTCCCTCTGCTTACAAATGTTCACGTTTTACAATTTTTCTTCTTTGTAAATCCTCAGAAGATATTTAACAGTTAAAAAAATAAAAATCCTCCACCCTTCCAAACCAAATTCATAGCTATAAAATTACCGTATAGCGATATAAATAGGGGAGGTTCCAAAACAATTATGGGTGATGTGGAAAAATGGGCGTCACATTCTGAATCAAGTGATCATTTTACATAAGAATTTGCATGAATGATATTGTGACTGATTTTTTTACAGAGTAGTGTAATCCAAGAGTCCTTAACTAATTTAATTCTTATATTTAAAAAAGAAACTATACCTTAAATGCTAGTGTGTTTTTCACTTTATTTTTAGAGTAATTCTTTCCAAATATTGTTACAATTAAATAAGAATAAAATTATTCAAAAATATGACTGGCGGGAAAATAAAAAGCGGTAACTAAAAATTGTACGTTTCTTAATAAGATGGTTTTCAAGTATAAAAGTGCTAATTAAAGAAAAAAAAAAAAAAAAAAAAAAATCTGTTTTAAAACTTTTTTTTTCTTTTTAAACTGTTGTTGTTACTCGGAGGCCGATTCCTATGTTCAACTAAAAGTCAGGAAATCCGAAATTATTTTAAAAGTAAGACAATTTCGCTGATTATATATATTTCTAAAATTCCGTTCACTCAAATATTATATCAGGTTTGGTATCACAGGTGGACCCCAGGATATGCTAGTACGCAACGTGATACAAAGACAATTTTTCTAAATTGAAATCATATATATTTATATTTTCTTTTCGACTTGTTTTCGAAAAATCGTGGTAAGCAGAGAAAATTCATTTTAAAGTTTCTTTTTTCATTTTCAAAGTAGGGTGCCATGGGGCTCCAGTTGTTATACTCAAATGAAAGTCTGGCAACCCCAAATATATCAATAAAAAAGAAAATTCGCTGTTCGCATTTATGTCAGAAATTTCGTGCTGTAAATAACCTATCAGATGATGTACCACTGATGGGCCACCTCACGAATTCAAGTTTTTTAAATGGAAAACATACTCTTTCCCACAAAATTGCGTAAAGTGGAAAAAATCTCTTTGCAAATATGAATTGCTTTCTTTTCAAAGCAGAGGTCCCTGCGAACCGGATATTTATATTTGATTAAATATCTGGAAACCCCGAAATATCTCAAATTTAACACAATTTCTCTTAGCACAATGTTTTTAATCTAAGTTTTTAAGCTTTTAAGTGATCTATCAGCTAAAATATCTCAAGAAAGACCTTAAAGGTCCATTGTAACATATCCCCCATTTTTTTTTCTTTCAAGTATCGTGATGAACGGAAAGAATTTGTTTTGGAATATGCTTAACATTTTATATATTGGTGTTTAGAGGCTCTTAAGATCCTTTTTTTTTTTTTTTGAACAGTTAACAATTTCGCTAAATTCGTAAATTTAGAAAGTTCTGTTATTTCTATGACCTATCATGTGAGTATTCTCAGGGATATCTTATACCTTTTTCTAAGCATAAGAATTGGGCCACCGGGGCTCCCTACGTACCTTGAAGAAAAATGCTAAACATGTTTTAAAACAGATTTTTTTTCGTCTTAACATGATTCTGTGAAAAAAAAAAAAAAAAAAAAAAAAAATGAAAAAAATTGAATTTTTATTACGTGGGGTACCCAAGGACCCGCCTGCGATACCTCATCTCATAATTATGAAGATTATTTGAATGTTGAAAAGATTGTCAAGAGTACTAAAATCAAGCACAAAGTTAAATTTTAAATCTTAAATTGAAATAAGCATTGTTTTAGTACATTGAATAAAACTGTTCATGAAAACAACATTACTATTTTGGTGGTCTAAGGGTCCCCGGAACCCATTTGTAATAGATACTTCATCTTATAGTTTATTTAAATGCACGAAACTTTTGAAATAAATGTCATCACTGAAATAGCTTTCCTTTAAGGCTAATACGGGGTTTCTACACTTTTATTCCAACATCTCCATTTGTATATTGTCCCCCACACCATGCGTTAAAACTTTGAACTCGAATTATTCCGAGAATATTTGTCTCACAAATATCAAACTTTTAAGGTTGGAAGTGTTTTTTATAGACAAGATTAAAAATGTAGGGACATAGAGTCTGTAACAAATTTAGATTTGTATTTGTTCATTAAATTTCTTTGTCAAAGTTTTATTATCTTTAGTCTGCCTCTAATTTTGACCATTTTTGTAAAAGATTTATGCATTTTGGACTGACATTGGCGAAAATAAAAGTCATTCAGATTAAACGGGGATATCCAGCATGCATCATTATTTGTGGGACAATTTCTGAATACTTTTTTTTTTTTTTTTTAAGATTTTTAACATTTATTATTTCTCCAATCGTTGGATAAGAGACATTCTAAAATATTTTTATAACAAACGTTGTTTCAGAGTAATCCGCATGGAAAAGTCTAATTAAGTTTCTTAGTAGACATAAGAGCACCGTGCCTCTTTGATGATGCATGCGTGTCTAGTTTATTTCACTTAATATGAAGTGCAATGTTGCCATTTTAACCTGAAATGCGAAGTTATTCATTAATGCATTAAAAGGATAGCGAACCAGAAAGTCTTCGCCCCTATATTTTATTTGCCAAAATAAAGTACTTACAGGTAATTAGAAACATACGAAACTATTCTACGTTATCTTACACTATTTTCTCACATAGTTCCCACAATAATTCAGACTTTTGTCCCATCTCCGCCCTAAATATCGAATGCCTCTACCGTGTAATTTATCCGGCTGATTCTGGAACAACAAATGGAAAGCAGTATTTATTTCATTGTTGTATGTGGATCGCCGTCCTGCCCCTATTTATCTAGCCAGATTACGGCTGTAAAAGCGAAGTCAATGAATATATTCCCAACGATAGACTTCCCTTGAACCGGACCGGCCTTATCTACCAATAACTAATAAATCAATAGTCCACAATAAATTAATAGTTCACAGTATTAAACTTAATTCTGTCTCTCACGGAAATTTTAATTTTTCTTCATTTTATTTTATTTTTTAATTTAGGTTGAAAGAAATGGATAATGGCTATATTGTTTGTCTCAAAACAACTCTCTTGGATCTCGTCGACCTTGTATTAGCGTCCACAGATTAAAGCATGCTTTAAAACCATTTTATTATTATTATTATTTTATATTATTTATTTATTTATTACATTCTGGTTTTAGCTTTGCTTCAAATTTCACATGTGACACTATCAGCTGTGCGCTAGTATTGACAATAATTATCTGAGTTTATTTATAATTTTGTTGTTTTATGAAATTCAGTACTTAACCTGTTAATTATTTCCTTGTTTTGCATTAATATTGATAATTTTTATATTTTCATCAAAATGTAATTCTTTATATAAAGTTTTTCTCTCTCACTCTCTCTCTCTTTTTTTTTTTTTTTTTTTTTTTCCTTAACAAAATGAAATTACCATTTTTATTTTCTTTCGGGATATTGGGACGGATTTTGAATTCGTAAAAGTTTTCGAGAGGCAATGCAATTTTGTAATTAATTACTTGGAAATATGAATTTTATGTAATGATTGTTTCATTTTTTGACAATTTTTCACTAAAGCAGGAACTTTTATTGTCAGTTGAGTGGGTTTTTTACGTCCCACTGGTGCTACATTATGCGCGATTGGCTACTATCTGGGATTCGACCCTAAAGAGGTTCCGGAGGTTTCTCATCACAATTTTGATCCTCCACTGAGGTAGCAAAATAAAGCTTTCCGTTTTGGTCATCCCAGACGTATAATTTGGATGGGAACACGGTAGACATCGCAGGCTTTGACGAATTTTACGTGCATCAGCCACCATTAGTGTATACAACGATCTTCGGCCGGCTCGAGTATCGAACTCACAACCTTCCAAGTACTGGCATGGCGCACTAATGTAAGTTTACAGAAGATGTGGTTTTTAGAAAAATATTAAATGATACAGAAAGGAAATCACTAGAATCTACAGTGTTGAAGTAATGTCGAATTTTTTTGGAAAATGTGCCTGAGAAAGTTTTAAATATTAATTTACTAGCTTAGAAAACAGAAATTTGCCTGAAAATATCGTAACAATTTATAAGAAGAGCTCTTGCTTATTGCTATTAAACTGTTACAAAATAACATTAGTGCTCATCCATTTTTGAAGGTGATTCAAATAATTATTATCCACTGAGTTAATTTAGAACATAGGCAGTTCATAATCAAGAAGACGTTAGTTTTATTAAATTTCATTTTGGAATTAATAGAGAATACTGGAATGCATATCAGAATACTTTACTACACATATCAGGGTGGTACTGCGAGGAAATGAAATTGCGGCAATGCTTTACCGTCTTTTAATATAGATACCCAACATTTTAATTATTGCAGAGTATTTTTAGCTCCTCCTTTATTCCGCCCTAATTTACATTGAAGAGTTATCTCCAATATATAACTTCGATAAATTTAGAAAAATATTACTTTTATAAAATAAGCTGTACGAAGTAAAGGCTAGGCTAAAAATACTCCGAAATAAATTAAAATGATGGCATCTATGTTTTAAATAAAGAACTCGAAGTCTCCCCCCTTTTTTCAGAATACATTCAGAGATGACAAATTTCTGCATTTTTTGATACAAATATTTTCATACAGTAATCATCATCCTGTTTAATGAAGACACTTTGCTAATGATACGGTAAAAATCTCCGCCTGAAAACATTGGTAGCAAAAGTAGTTGAAATTTGTCATCCGTAAAAGCAGAGGTCAAAGTCTCCGCCCTTTTCTCAGAAAGCATTCGGAAATAAAATTTCTGCTTTTTTATCTACCATTTTTTTTATACAATAATCACTATCCCATTTAATCCCCACACTTTACTATACAAATACAGTAGAGGTATTTGCCTAAAAATATTAGTAACAAAGAAGGCGGAAATATCTCTTCCCTAAAAATGTCCTGAAAGTTCTGTGTTTTATACCCCTCCTACGTTAATATTTCATGAAATAATCATGTAATTGCTCAAAATGTTACGGATCCTTAAACGCTCACTTTAAGAACATTTACGATATCTTATCACTTTAATATAAATAAAAGGTTATTTTTAGGATTTTTTTTTTTTTTTTTTTGTAATATTACATAACATTTAATTTCTCATTTCGATTTTCATTTTTATTTTCTCATCTATTCAAAATCATATTAAAGGTATTATTTTAAAATTAAAATTATAAATTTTGTTAATAAAAACGAAAATAAAAGCTTTGCTAAATGATAAATAGAAAACTATTTATTAGTATAGAAAACAGAATTTAGGAAATAATCGAAAATAATTCTTTTACTTACAAAAAAATATTCTGTTGCTGATTTTATATTATAAGAGAGATTTTTGAAACTTTCCGATCTCGAGTTATAGATATATAAGTTTAAATCCTTTTTTATATATATATATATATATATATATATATAAGAAAGAATGAAAAAATGTGACTTTAACAAATATATTAAAAGGATGCATTTATAATTGAGTTTTATACCAGAAATATTTCATTCAAAAGTTCTATAAGTAATTTGTTTTTACCAAATTGTTGATTTAATCACAGTATGCAGATGACATTATATACTGGGGCTGTCGCAAACTGCTGATGATCCCAAAAATACTGCAATTTGGAGTGTCAGTACCTGGCGTGTTTATACTGATGTTCATTTAAGATGTGTACGAATGGCCATCTAGAACGGGATGAAGTTTCCATTGTTTATGGTAAAAAGCTACTCTATGACTGGCTGCATTCCATTATTTGTGGCCTAAATTAAACCTATTATAAGTTAAATTAAAAAAAATTGTCATCATGGCATCAAGTGCCGCAAGACAGTCATGTCGTTAATTCATTAGTTTCGACAGATATATTCAATAGACGTTTGAACGCATAACTCACAAATTATCATTCTTCATTGGTTTTGAATTTCGATTATCGGTTTTTTAGACACACGTTAAAAAATGTGTAATCTTCTGTGACGCTCGAAATATTTTCCTTTCATAAGGTATGAATATGAGGTGTTAAGTTGTGAGATTTTTTTCAAATAAAATTCAACAGTTTTATTTGAGATACATTTCTGCATAAGGCTCAGCCCTTTAGTTAAATATTGTAGCTATATCCATAAAACAAAAATTATTATGCATATATATATATATATTGCAAATTATATTAAGAATTACCAAATACATCACTTTTTAAATCTTACACGATTAATTCTGAATAGTCCAGTATATTGTCTACAATTTATATATGCATTCTTAAAATTAGCACCCACACAAAAATAATAAAAAAAATAATAATAACACTATTTTAAGTGTACTTTGAACTGTCTAGAACCACAGCCCAAATACATTCAATTATTTTGTGTGGCACTGTCAATGAAGAATAAATACTTTTCATATCATACTCTATGTGAAACGTCTTTTGTGTCTACAAAAAATATATATTTCTTTTATTTTGTTCAATGCATAAGTTTTAAACCAATGTATTTGAATATAGATATATATTTATTCATATATAATTTATTTGATGATGAATTTTGCTTGTTATGTTAATATAGATTTTTGTATTCTGTTTAATTCATCGTTTAATTAAATTAAATCGACATTTTTCTATAGGAATTTTGAGCTGCTTTAATGCGGCAATTTATACTTTTTGTCACGTTAATTGCAATTTAAATTTAAATTATATATAGAGAGATAGATAGATAGGTAGATGGATAGGCGAGACCCCTCAAATGCCGGATGAAGAGAGAACAGCAAGACTTTTAAAGAGATTCAATCAAATGCTTGAAATTTTTTATCTCCTGTGTCTTGCCCTCTCGCCAAGAGAAAAAAATTCCGTAACTACCGCAGCAGGAAGTATGTATGTATAATTTATGAAATAGAAAGAAAGCATATATAAAATTAAACAATTATACATACAAACATAAATGAATACGCTTACAAAAACATTGTAAAATAACTAAAAACGAAAAAAATAAATGCAAAATATGCATCAATACATCTAACATGAAAAATACTTATATAACATTTAACAGTTAAAGAGAGAAGTGAAAATATAAGAAGAGTAACCATTCGATTTGGCGGTTTCGGGTAAATTGTGTAATACCAATTCGATACCATCACAATTGCTGCAAATTCCTTTAATTCTAGCAATTTTCGAAAACAGAATAATTTTGAAAAATTTTATATTAATACTTGATAACCGATTAGTTAAATTTATAAATTTAAAATCGAAATCCAGTCTTTCCTAATAAAGACTAATAACATTGCGCTGAAAAAAAATTGGAGCCTTCATATTATTTTTTTCTATTTTTCATGTAAAATGACCTAATGAATCCGAATAAGAGACTCATATTGCCGAATCACCCACAGTTTTCGCATGACCCCGCCCACTCCCCCAAACGTTATCACTTTTCGGTAATTTTATGTCCTTGATTTAGTGCTGCGATTGGATAAATGTTTGAATTGGTGTGAGGACTATGCGAAAAAATGCTGTAAGGTACAGAAAATTGCACGTATATTTCTAATTACCTATATGTACCTTATTTTGGCAAATAGGAATTAGTGGCAAAAACCTTCTGATTCTTGCTTGTAATATTTAACTTTAATAAAGTGAACATGTAGATATTTGAAACCAAAAATTTCTCGGAAATTATTATTATTATTATTTTTTTTTTTTTTTACATATTCATGATCAACTAGGTATTTAACATCCATTTTTGGAATTAGCAATTTTTAAAAGAAAATATGGAGTAAACGTTAAAGGGTTACGCAATTTTTACACGTTTTTTGGCTCATATATCACTTTTGTCACTTTTTTTAAATCTTTATTACACTTTCATAAGTGCCTCCTTTCACATGAAGAAAATTAGAGCGTAGCCGCGCCGATTGGTGGGAATTTTATTCAATAGTGAATAATCCGGAATAATTTAAATTAAGTTCTAATTAAATATAAAATTTTGTGCAATTATATTTGACAAAAGTTGAAATACAGCCTTACATTAAAAGGGGAAAATTGCAACATAGCAGCGCAACCTGCAGGGCGATACAACTCCAAAATGTAATCATCCCTAATTAATTTCAAGATGTAACTAAATGTAAACTTCTAAGCAATTATTCGCAAAACAAAAGCTAAGTTATAGCCTTCCTTGAAATAGGGAAATTGCAGCATACCAGAGCAACCTGTTGTGCAATTTTATCCGAAGTGTAATCATTACCAATTTATATGAAAATCTAACTAAATATAAAATTTTGTAGCATTCCAAACACTATTTGATAAGCTATATTGCCCATAAAATGTTAAACCAGAGTTCCATATTTTTTTAATTTCTTTACGGACATTTTTAGCCGCGCCTTCTTTTCGCACCAGAAATTTCGTAGATTATTTCTCTTTAGTACGTGTCAACGATTAAATAAGAAGAAAATCATTTTTGAAAATTTCCGGTATGAAAAAGAGGCGGGGTTAAATATGCTCGTGAATAAATTATAACAGATGGGAACGCTGCATCTCACTAATAAGTGTGCTGTTGCACCCTTTGAAAAAACGCTCCTTTTTTTACATCACTTTATTTTTAGAGTAATTCTTTCCAAATGTTGTTACAATTAAATAAGAATAAAATTATTAAAAAATATGACTAGTGTGTCGGAGGCCTATTCCTATGTTCAACTAAAAGTCTGGAAATCCGAAATTATTTTAAAAACAAGACAATTTCGCTGATGATATTAATTTCAAAAATTTTGTTCGCTCAAATATTATATCAGGTTTGGTACCACAGGTGGACCACGGGATATGCTAGTATTACGCAACGTGATACAAAGACAACTTTTCTAAATTGAAATCATATATTTATATTTTCTTTTCGATTTTTTTCGAAAAATCGTGGTAAGCAGAGAAAATCCATTTTAAAATTTCTTTTTTCAATTTCAAACTAGGGTGCCATGGGGCTTCATTTCTTATATTCAAATGAAAGTCTGGTAGCCCCAAATATCTCAATAAAAAAGCAAATTCGCTGTTCACATTTATGTCAGAAATTTCGTGCAGTAAATAACCTATCATATGAGGTACCTCACAGGAGCCACTGAGACCTTAAAGGCCGCTCGCTTCACGAATTCAAGTTTTTTAAATGGAAATAAGCATTATTTTAGTACATTGAATAAAACTGTTCATGAAAACAACATTACAATTTTCTGGTCTAAGGGTCCCCGGCACCCATTTGTAATAGATACTTCATCTTATAGTTTATTTAAATTCACGAAACTTTTGAAATAAATGTCATCACCGAAATAGCTTTCCTTTAAGGCTAATACGGGGTTTCTACACTTTTATTCCAACATCTCAATTTGTGTACTGTCCCGCACACCATGCGTTAAAATTTTGAACTGGAATTATTCCGTGAATACTTGTCTCACAAATATCAAACTTTTAAAGTTGAAAATGTATTTTTATGGACAAGATTAAAAATGCAGGGACATAGAGTATGTTACAAATTTAGATTTGTATTTGCTCATTAAATTTCTTTGTCAAAGTTTTATTATCTTTAGTCTGCCTCTAATTTTGACCATTTTTGTAAAATATTTATGTTTTGGACTAACATTTGTGAAAATAAAACTCATTCAGATTAAACAAGGATATCCTGCATACATCATTATTTGTAGGACAATTTCTGAATACTTTTTTATTTTAAGATTTTTAAATATTTATTATTTCTCCAATCGTTGAATAAGAGAGCTAGCACTCTAAAATATTTTTATAACAAACGTTGTTTCAGAGTTATCCGCATGGAAAAGTCTAAATAAGTTTCTTAGTAGACATGAGAGCACCGTGCCTCTTTGATGATGCATGCGTGTCTAGTTTATTTCACTTAATATTAAGTGTCGTGTTGCCATTTTAACCTTAAATACGAAGCTATTCATTAATGCATTAAAAGGATAGCGAACCAGAAAGTCTTCGCCCTATATTTTATTAGCCAAAATAAAGTACTTACAGGTAATTAGACATACGAAACTATTCTACGTTATCTTATACTATTTTCGCACATAGTTCCCACAATAATTCAGACTTTTGTCCCATCTCCGCCCTAAATTTAAAATGCCTCTACCGTATAATTTATCCGGCTGATTCCGAAACAACAGTTGGAAAGCAGTATTTATTTCATTGTTGTATGTGGATCGCCGTCCTGCCCCTATTTATCTAGCCAGATTACGGCTGTAAAGGCGAAGTCAACGAATATATTCCCAACAATAGCTTTTCCTTGAACCGGACCGGCCTTATCTACCAATAACTAATAAATCAATAGTCCACAATAAATTAATAGTCCACAGTATTAAACTTAATTCTGTCTCTCACAGAAATTTTAATGGTTCTTCATTTTATTTTATTTTTTAATTTAGGTTGAAAACAATGGATAATGGCTATATTGTTTGTCTCAAAGCAACTCTCTTGGATCTCGTCGACCTCCTATTAGCGTCCACAGATTCAAGCATGCTTTAAAACCATATTATTATTATTATTATTTTATATTATTTATTTATTTATTAAATTCTGGTTTTAGCTTTGCTTCAAATTTCACATGTGACACTGTCAGCTGTGTGCTATTATTGACAATAATTATCTGAGTTTATTTAGAATTTTGTTGTTTTATGAAATTCAGTACTTAACCTGTTAATTATTTCCTTGTTTTGCATTAATATTGATAATTTTTATATTTTCATCAAAATGTAATTCTTTATATAAAGTTTCTCTCTCTCTCTCTCTCTCTCTCTCTCTCTCTCTCTCTCTCTTTCTCTCTTTTTTTTTTTTTTTTTTTTTTTCCTTAACAAAATGAAATTACCATTTTTATTTTCTTTCGGGATATTGGGACGGATTTTGAATTCGTAAAAGTTTTCGAGAGGCAATGCAATTTTGTAATTAATTACATGGAAATATGAATTTTATGTTATGATTGTTTCATTTTTTGACAATTTTTCACTAAGGCAGTCACTTTTATTGTCAGTTGAGTGGTTTTTTTACGTCCCACTAGTGCTACATTATGCGCGATTGGCTACTATCTGGGATTCGACCCTAAAGAGGTTCCGGAGGTTTCTCATCACAATTTTGATCCTCCACTGAGGTTTCAAGATAAAGCTTTCCGTTTTGGTCATCCCAGACATATAATTTGGATGGGAACACGGTAGACATCGCAGCCTTTCACGAATTTTACGTGCATCAGCCACCATTAGTGTATACAACGATCTTCGGCCGGCTCGAGTATCGAACTCACAACCTTCCAAGTACTGGCATGGCGCACTAATGTAAGTTTTCAGAAGACGTGGTTTTTAGAAAAATATTAAATGATACAGATAGGAAATCACCAGAATCTACAGTGTTGAAGTAATGTCGGATTTTTTTTTTTGGAAAATGTGCCTGAGAAAGTTTTAAATATTAATTTACTTGCTTAGAAAAGTGAAATTTGCTGAAAATATTGTAATAATTTATAAGAAGAGCTCTTGCTTATTGCTGTTAATCTGTTACAAAATAACATTAGTGCACATCTATTTTTGAAGGTGATTCAAAAAATTATTAGCCACTGAGTTAATTTAGAACACAGGCAGTTCATAATCAAGAAGACGTTAGTTTTATTCAGTTTCATTTTGGAATTAATTGAAAATACTGGAATGCATATCAGAATAATTTACTACACATATCAGGGTGGTACTGCGAGGAAATGAAATTGCTGCAATGCTTTACCGTCTTTCAACATAGATGCAAACATTATAATTATTGCAGAGTATTTTTAGCTCCTCCTTCATTTCGCCCTAATTTATATTGAAGAGTTATCTCCAATATATAACTTCGATAAATTTAGAAAAATATTAATTTAATAAAATAAGTAGTATGAAGTAAAAGCGAGGCTAAAAATACTCCGAAATAAATTAAAATGCTGGCAGCTGGCATCTATGTTTTAAGTAAAGAACTCGAAGTCTCCACCCTTTTTTCAGAATACATTCAGAGATGACAAATTTCTGCATTTTTTGATACAAATATTTTTATACAATAATCACCATCCTGTTTAATGAAGACACTTTGCTAATGATACGGTAAAAATCTCCGCCTGAAAACACTGGTTGCAAAAGTTGTGGAAATTTGTGATCCCTAAAGCAGAGGTCAAAGTCTCCGCCCTTTTCTCAGAACGCATTCGGAAATAAAATTTCTGCCTTTTTTGCTACCGTTACTTTTATACAATAATTACTATCCCTTATCCCATTTAATCCCGATACTTTACTATACAAATACGGTAAAGATATTTGCCTGAATATATTGGTAGAAAAAGGGCGGAAATTTCTCATCCCTAAAAATGTCCTGAAAAAGTTCGGAGACTTCGAACCCTGTGTTTTATACCCCTCCTACGTTAATATTTTATTAAATAAACATGTAATTGCTCAAAATGTTACGAATCCTTAAACGCTCACTTTAAGAACATTTACGATATCTTATTATTTTAATATAAATAAAAGATTATTTTTAGGCTTTTTTATTTTTATTTATTTATTTATTTATTTTTTTTTTATGTTACTTAACATTTTATTTATCTATTTATTTTCTCATGTCGATTTTCATTTTTATTTTCTCATTTGTTCAAAATCATATTAAACGAATTATTTTAGAAATAAAATTATAAATTTTGTTAATAAAAACGAAAATAAAAGCTTTGCTAAATGATAAATAGAAAACTATTTATTTGTATAGAAAACAGAATTTAGGAAACAATCGAAAATAATTCTTTTAATTACAAAAAGTATTCTGTTGCCGATTTTATATTATAAGAGAGATTTTTGAAACTTTGCGATCTCGAGTTATAGAGATACAAGTTTAAATTCTTTTTTTTTTTTTTTTTTATAAGAAAGAGTAAGAAAATGTTATTTTAAAAAATGTAATAAAAGGTACAATTTGATATTGAGTTTTATTCCAGAAATATTTTACTCAAACGCTGTATAGGTAATTTGTTTGAATTATTAACTGTAAGAACATTAGATTAGCTGAGGTTTCAATGTGGGGTTGTCGCAAACTGCTGATGATCCCGAATATACTGAAGTTTTGAATTCCGGTATCTGGCGTTTTAAATTTCTGTTCATTTAAGATGTGTAAAGCCGTCTGGAATGAGGTGGAGCTTCCATTGTTTGTGGGGAAAAGCAGCGGTATGACTGGCTGCATTCCATTATTTGTTCGCTAAATTAAGCCTATTATAGGTTAAATTTAAAAAAATCGTCATCATGACATCAAGTGCCGCCAGACAGTCATGTCGTCAATGGATTAGTTTCCACATAAAATTAATCAATAGACGTTTGAACGCATAGCTTCCACATTATCACTCTTCAACTTTTTTTTTTTTTAATTTCGCTTATCGGTTTTTTAGACACACGTAAAAAAATATGTAATCTTCTGTGACACTTGAAATATTTTCCTTTCATAAAGTATGAATATGAGGTGTTAAGTTGTGAAAATGTTTTCAAAGAAAATTCGACTGTTTTATTTGAGATGCATTTCTGCATAAGTTCAGCCCTTTAGTTAAATATTGTAGCTATATCCATAAACTGAAAATTAATATACATATATATATATATATATATTGCAAATTATTTTGAGAATTACCAAATACATCACTTTTTAAATCTTACACGATGAATTCTGAATACAGTAGAGTCTCGGTAATTCGAGGTGGACGGGACCGGACGTAGCTCGAATTATTGAAAACTCGAATTATCAAAAATGACAAAATTAATAAAATAGAAATAATATGTAAACACAATTTTTAAATTTAAGTGTATATTTCAATTAAAAAAAAATGTACTTACATAATGCTATTACATTAATTTCTGAAGATAAGTTAATTACATCTTAAAGTAATTGTCAATTGTTTTCTGTTTAAATACATTGTTCCTTTTACGTGCGGCAATATCACGCCATCTTCTGAGCATCACATTGTCGACTGGAGTCGCTTCAGGCTGTTGTTCTACGTATCTCATAGCAGCCTCTAGCGCAGCAAGACCCTCGCTGTGACTCATACGTGGTGTGGAATCATTTGTTACGTCCTCCTCCTCACTATCATCCTGCTCTACTAAATTAATCATATCAACTATAGCTGCATCCGTAAATTCTAGTTGGTCGTCATTATTTTGCCATTCTTCCACCACAGAAATACTATCTGTGTTTTCGCACCCTGGGATTTTTTTAATAAAATTAAACAACGGCATATCATCTTCACTAATGTCCTGATTAGTATTGTTTTCTGCCCCCTCGTTCTTCAAAATTTTATTCCAAGATTTCTGAAGAGTCTCTGAGGTTATTTCATCCCATGCCCCAGCCACCCAATACACAACGTCTTTCACGGTATTTTTTTTCAAAACATCTACAATGGTTTCTTCACCTTCTATGGATTCTAGAAGAGATTGCAGCAATCTACGGCGATACTTTTTTTTTAAGCATTGTAGAATCCCTTGATCCATGGGCTGAATTAAACTAGTTACATTTGGGGGTAAAAACATGGCACGAATTCCATCGCAATTTAATTCATCTTCATTTGGATGGGAACCCGCGTTATCAAGCGTCAAGATGGCTTTACAAGGTAGATTTCTTTCTTTCAAGAATTTTTTAACTTCTGGAACAAAATCGGAGTAAAACCAGTCTTTAAATATCTTTTGCGTCATCCAAGCACTTTTTTGGCTCTTATACGTAACCGGTAGAGACGATACACAAATATGTTTAAAGGCTCTTGGCTTAGTCGATTTTCCGACAACAACAAGTTTCATCTTATGATTTCCTGAAGCATTTGATGTCGCGAGAACTGTCAATCTCTCTTTGCTCTTTTTGTGACCTGGAGCACTTTTCTCTTCACGTGACGCGAGTGTCTTAGAAGGTAACATTTTAAAATTAAGGCCAGTTTCATCGCAATTATAAAGCTGGTCATTTGTAAGTTTTTCATTTTTTACTATCTCCTGTAATTTCTTGCAGAATTTTACGACGGCTTCAGAATCAGCAGATAATTTCTCTCCACACATCTCTAGTTGCCGAATGCCGTATCTTTTTTTCCACTTGTCAAACCAGCCTACACTAGCAGTGAAATTTTGATCTCCCTCTTCAAATTCTTTTTGAAACAGCAAAGCTTTTTCTTTTAGAATGGGACCTGAAAGAGGGCATCCTTTTTGCCTTTGTTGGGTAAACCACATAAAAAGTGCCTCGCCTGTTTTTTCATAGTCAGATTTTTTCAAAGATTTTCTATCCAATGATACGTCTGAGCACTTGTTACCGGAAAACGCTTCTAATTTGCTTCTGTTTCTACGCCAATCACCAACTGTGACTTCACCTACGCCATATTCGACTGCAAGTTTTTTAAGAGTTTCCCCCTTATCCAGTCTTTTTAATGCTTCTAATTTCACTTTTAATGGAACGAATTTCCTTTTCCTTTTTGTAGAATCCATTATGGAAAAACAATTACGTTTCTGTAAACAGAATTAAAAAATCTTTCAAAAGTGACTTAAATTCCGCGAGCTAGTACCGAACTAATCGAACTGCACTATTTTTAGAATATGGAAAGATACATTTGGAGAAGTGGAAACAGGTGATTGGCTGAAATCGGATTGCACAACTTTCTCTCCAAATTGAAATAGCACGATTCCCTCCCCCCTCCTCCAAAACGCGCACCTGCAAAGAATACAAAATGCGTTTTCTTTGAGTGGAAGGATTTCTTCTCATAGCATGAGACCGGTGAAATAACAATAAAAGATAGAAGTAATTTTTTCATGTGTTGGTCTTTTTTTTTTTTTTTTTTTTTTTTTTTGGTGAGTCGAATTTAACTCGGATTTATGGGAAACTCGAACAATCGAGACTCGAATTATAGAGACTCTACTGTAGTCCAGTATATTGTCTACAATTTATATATGCATTCTTAAAATTATCACACACAAAATAATAATAATAATAATAATAATAATAAATCATAACACCATTTCAAATGTACTTTGAACTGTCTAGAACCACAGCCCTAATATATTCAATTATTTTGTGTGGCACTGTAAATGAAGAATAAATACTTTTCATACCATACTCTATGTAAAACGTCTTTTGTGTCTACAAAAAATATATTTCTTTTATTTTTTTCAATGCATAAGTTTTAAACCAATGTATTTGAATATAGATATATATATATTCATTTATAATTTATTTGATGATGAATTTCGCTTGTTATGTTAATATTTTATATTTTGTTTCTTAATTCATCGTTTAAATAAATTAAATCGACATTTTTCTATAAGAATTTTGAGCTGCTTTAATGCGGCAATTTTTACTTTTTTTTTCACTTTAATTGCAATTTAAATTTAAATTATATATAGAGAGATCGGTAGATAGGTAGATAGATAGGCGAGACCCCTCGAATGCAGGATGAAATGATTCGATAAATTTAGAAAAATATTACTTTTATAAAATAAGTAGTATGAAGTAAAGGCGAGTCTAAAAATACTCCGGAATAAATTAAAATGCTGGCATCTATGTTTTAAATACAGAGCTCGAAACCTCCACCCTTTTTTCAGAATACATTCAGACATCACAAATTTCTGCCTTTTTTGATACAAATCTTATATATATTATAAATGTGAATGTCTGTGAATTTATTTGACTGAGTTTCACGCCAAAACTGCTCGACGGATTTCGATGAAATTTGTAATGGAGATAGCTTATACCCTAACTTATATAGTTGGCTGGCTTTTATTCCGAAAAAAAAACTTTGTTTTTGTGATTTTTATGCATAAAATAGAATTTTGTCAGCTAACAATAGCAAAAAATTAGCCATTTAAATTTTATCCATAATTTAATTGTTGCCAAAAGAAAAAAAAAAAAAAAAAAGAAATACCAGTTTTTTTTTTTTTTTTTTTTTTTTTTCCCCAACCGAAAAATAAATACATTTATCTAAACGTGAACAATAAAAAATTAAAAAAAAAAAAAAATTAATTATGCATCGCACAAAAATTGACGTCATTTTTAATTTAAAATTTCTTTTACACATTGATAAAGTGCTAATATAGTTTACGATGCTAATATATGTTGTACTAAAATCAGTTTTATTTATAGATCCTCCTGGGTGATTTTTTAAATTGTTGCGTTGAAGTACACCGAACATTTTTCGCCAAGAGGTTTAATTTAGCAACAGCGATTTTAATCTAGGTAGTTCAAGAAAAATATAAAATTTATATAATATTACAAAACGAAAAAAATAAACTGAAATAGTAGTCACATAAATGATCTATTTTTATCTGAGTAGTTAATTTTATAGAAAAAAAGTGCAGTTTTAAAAATAGAAAATTTATTTTATCAAGCACTATTTTAAACCTAAAAACCATTAATAAAATAAACAAAATAAGAAGAATTCTTATATGTTAACGAAAAGGTGTCCGATAAAACGCTTTCTATTTTTATACAAGAAATTATAATAATAATAAAAAAAAAAAAATCGCTAATATGGCGACAAAAATTCAAAAGCCGCCAAGGGAGAGATATAATAAAGTTGTGTAGCACGATAATGTTTAGTTATTTATTTATTTTTTTATATACCAATCACTACGCTAATTTAACATACAAATAAATGAGCTGCTGTGTGTGACTGCACTTGCACGCTGTCCGGCAGAAATATTTGATTAATTCAAATTAATATTTAAATAACTAAATAAAGATATATTTAATAGAAAGCATAGTCTTGGCGACAAACTTGGAGAGTGGGCGACCAAATTTGGTGAAAAATGGTAGTTTAGGGTTCCCGATGTTTCGAAGCTCTCCGACACACGGGAACATAGACCTTGAGCTTACCAAGGGATTCTCGATGAAGTCATCTCCAAGCCCCAACGCCAAAAGTTATAAGTAGGTGTGAGTTGATTTTTGCGACAGAGTATGTAGTCACTGAGATCCAAAGTTATTCAGAGACCTATTCTGAGTCATTGCACTTTAGGGATTGAGCTCTAAGCGACTGGCCATTTTTCGTGAGTAAGCGAAAATTTTTGCGCTGGTGTAGTTGATGTTATTTGCTTTACTCCTGTGGAACAAGTGACTATTTTTTCGACTGTCCCAGAACATTCATCGAATAATGACTTATACTGTACGAGTAACAGCTTCAACTGTTTCCAGAATATTCGAAGAATTAACACCAGCTATTGGACTCTTTTCGAAAATATTTGTTTTAATAATAGTTTTGTTGTACAGATTCGAGAAGTTCAAAAAATGTTTGATATTGCCAAGGAGGTCCCATACTAAAGCT
Organism: Salticus scenicus; assembly: GCA_963930645.1. Lineage (NCBI taxonomy): Eukaryota > Metazoa > Arthropoda > Arachnida > Araneae > Salticidae > Salticus > Salticus scenicus. Next base: position 185,932,227 of record OZ005657.1, read on the forward strand.
GTGACGAAAATAGTCGCCAATCGAAATATATTCAGTTACAAAGAAATCATTTAAATATAGCGCCCAGCGAAGCGGGCAAAGCCTGCTAGTAGTTTAATACGATAATCACCATCCTGTTTAATAAAGACATTTTACTAATGATACGGTAAAAATCTCTGCCTGAAAATACTGGTAGCAAAAGTAGTGGAAATTTGTCATCCCTAAAAGCTGAGGTCTAAGTCTCCGCCCTTTTCTCAGAACACATTCGGAACGAGAGAGTTTATTATACCATGGCTCTCTGCGATTCAATAACGGCTGTCCAGACAAGGCGAAAAGACCGTACAGCCAGAACTTACATACTTTACCGCTACCCAGCAATTGGCGCTGTATACATGTCTCGGTTTCGCCTGATTTAAAGGTCTAGCCATAGGGATAACATTATACAGAAGCATTTGTAATTAACGCTGTAAACTCATTAAAATGCCGAAAATTTTTTTTGAATAAGCATAATAATTAATATCAGGGCATGTAGAATTATATGTTTGTTTGTCAGAATGTTTTCACCGCAAAAAATATAATAAAAAGAATCGTTTCTTCTTCGCTAATTTAAAGGTCCGGTCATAAGAATAACATTTTATATATGCATTTGCAGTTCACGCTAGAATCTCATTGAAATGTCGAAAAATTTTTTCAATGGGCATAATAATTATATCAATGCATGTAGAATTATATATGTTTGTTAAAATGTTTTCATCATAAAAAATACAATAAAAAGATCGTTTATTCATCGTGATATTCGCGCTCTTTAATGACGATTTGAAATACTAATGCCTAATAATAAACTTTTAGAACGATTTCTTTATCAAAAATGAATTAAATTTGAAAATAATATATAATGAAATAAAGTGCATTTTAATATTTTTCTGTAAAGACATTCTTTTTTTTTTTTTTTTTTTTTTTTTTTTTTTTTTAATTCGTATCAAAATATGAGCATCTTGAAACATCTGATACCATTTTACGTTGATAGTAAATGTTTTAAATATATATATTTGTTATTTATTGCATTAGAGTTATGAAAATTTGCATAAGTATATGAAAATTTCTTGAAAACTATCTAAATAAAAAAACTACATATATATATCATTTCTTTGAATGCTCTCTGCTTATTAATTTATTTTTTTTCTTTTTTTTTTTACTGGATTTTGCATTATTACAGTTTTTAACAATATATTCTAAACATACTTCGATAATACTTTCTGGATTCTTTTTTTTTTTTTTTTTTTTTTTTTTTTTAATATAATTGAATATTTGAATGCTGAAATTTAATTCAAATTTTTAACATTCAAACATATAGAAAAGAAAGCTTATTGATAAATACACCTTACATAGATTATATTATTAAACTATGGTAGACAGGATATGCCGGGTTCGACCCAGGTCACAAAACTAACAAAAATACAGTCTGGGACACCCCCCTTACAAAGAGCCCCACGGAGGGCATTACACCTATAGGCCTAGGACCCTAGTGTAATAATCACCCTTAAACCACACAACCACATAATTTTAAATTGTAATACTCTAAAATCGAGGGAAGTAAACAAAAATTCGTTAGCAGGAAACATTTTTAAAATATTAAAATTTTTTAACTTTATTTAATTTTAATAGTCCTCGTAAAATTTTAATATACGTACTATTGTTTCATTGAAATGCCTATGCATGCAGATTTTTTTAAAATTCTGAGATTATGTTAAAAAGAAAAAAAAAATCTACAATGACTGGAAATGAACCCAGGGCACCTCAAAACATATAGAAGCATTAAAATTTCAAAGTCGGATTTTTGACATAATTACAATGTTCTCCTTAAATATGCATGTACGGAAAGTAAAAATTGTTATTATGTCCATAATTTTCCTTTTTCATTTGTGTACTATTTTAGTGTTGTTATTCCCAAATAAAGATTTATCACTTTAGTATATGTTGAGAAGTTAAAAAAGTTATATAAAACTATGTTAGAAAATACTTTTAATTTTGAAGAAAATCGAACTATGAGAATTTGGTATATCTATACGTTTTAAGGTCTCCTGAATTCATTTTAAATTTTCAAACATATACTATGTAAGGTAAATATTGTACCCATGAAAAAGTTATAATCCACTGTGGGTTTTTGGTATATTTATACGTTTTGTGGTCTCCTGAATTCGTTTTTCTGTTTTTATAAGGGTATGTGTATATGTCTGAGTGAACACAATAGCATTTAAATACTTTATGTAATTACTATATTTCACTGCATATGTATAATGATTATATATATTTGTGTGTAAAACAGTAATTAAAAAGCAAAATAATAATAATAATAATAATAAAATAAAATAAATAAAGGAATTTTTTGGTGTGAGTACAAGAAGTAGATATTATTAAATATCAAATGTTTTGCTACTAGGGATAATGTAAATATATTTTTTTTTATCTATCCCTGCGAATAAATCAGAATGACTGGATTGACGATCGCAGCATGGCTTTGAACCCGGCATCTCCCCTCTACCAGCTTGGAGAACAGAACCTTTCGGCCACAAGTGCAGCAAAAAGATAAGGGGGGGGGGGGTTAAGAATTAATTAGCAGGGAGCATTAGAACTTCTTTTTCCAAAACTTTTTTAAATATTTATTTATTTATTTTTGGAATAATTTTCAAGAAATGTCAGTATAATAATTACTAATGAGTTTCATTGCAAATGTATAATAAAAATATCTAAGACAATTATTAAAAAAAAAAAAAAAAAGAAAAAAAAAAAAAAAATACATATATATATATATATATATATATTTTTTTTTTTTTTTTTTTTTTTTATTACTGTGCGTACAAAATGTAGATATTAGTAAAAAAAAAAAATAAATAAAAAATAAATAAACAATATTTCAGATGCTAATGAAATACATACTTAAAATAATTTCAGATATGGATTTGTTTTTTCAAGCACAATTATTAAATATTTCTTACATACAGTTTCCTCTTATCTTTATTATTATTATTTGGCTTATTTCAAACAGATGTTTATGTCTATAATTAGTGACTTTTTTTTTTTTTTTAATATATATATACATTTATATATACAAGATCTATGTTATTATTATTATTTGTTTATTTTAAATTTGTTAAAACATTTTTAGCAGAAATTTTTTAAATAGCTGAACTTTCAGGAATAAATGCAGAAATAAATAATTATTTATCTACAAATAATCTTCTTAAAACATTCTGCATTTGTAACAAACAGTTTTGTGCATTAAAAGATAGTTTTAATAAAAATAATTCGTTAAATTCTCAAAAAGTTTCTTGCGCAAGTAAGTACATATCCGAACAACGAGACGAGACGCGTGACTAGCGCACCAAGCGTAGAAGAGAGTAACTATGCCTTGTACGGTGTTTCTATTGTTCAAGTTCGCGTCTGAGCAGCCGCTATTCTACTGAATCACAGGGAGCCATGATTACACACACAACAGTCACACCACGACCACCCACAGACAGGTGACGACCTTGAATTACAAACACAACTATAATTCCGCTTCTTACAGGATCCGAACACGACAAACTAGAGGTCTGTACGGCCCTAAATTTTCAGGCCCGGGCCCGGCCCAGTCCGTTGGAAAGGTTTGCTTACCCGGCCCGGCCCGGTATGAAATCGAAAAATTCGGCCCAGGACCGGCCCGTTTCTTTTTTACTAGTGTGCGGCCCGGCCCGGACAAAAAGCGATAAAATCAGGACCGGCCCGGCCCGACCCAATTCCAAAATATGTAAAATTACAAAAAAAAAAAAAAAAAAAAAAAAGTGCCTTTCTACGAAAAAGATTTTTAGCATGTGTTTTGCAGAGGTTTTATATAGCTAAGCAATAGAAAGTTCTTTAACAAAACTGCTGAATGCTTACAAGATATTTATATATAAACAGTATTTCATTATTACAGACGTACAGAAGGCACAAAGACAAACAGAAAGTCAAATCGAAAATATTAGCATTCTCAAACAATATAGGAAGAAATTTAAAATGGTTAATAGTACTAAAAATACACTTTCAACCACTTCCTGTTGTATACCGTAATGTATCCAAATCTTTCATGTGATCCGTTAAAAAAAAAAAAAAAAAAAAACTTTAATGGTAATCCAACCATATTCAATAGAAAAGATGCTTTTGCACATGCTAAAAATGATGCTACTTTCATCCAGTGCCCCGGAGAAAAGAAAAAGGGGCCTTAGATGAAAAGTTACAGCGGAAGGATTTTTATAGCCTTCATACCACCTAAACACTGCAGACCATAGAAAACAAAGCGCTATATACAGTAACGTATCTAATTTCTTTTGTTTGTTACATGTACGCAAACTGGTAATAACATGCATATTATTTTTAAAGGGAAACCATCTAATATTACTTTAAATAAAGTATATTAATTTCGAGACATGTTTAAAATATTTGGGGAAAATCAGATCACAAACAGACAAGTTGATAGACAATTAAATTGGAGTTACAGACATCTTTCAAGAGGGGACAATACCTAATCTCGCCGGCAGCCTTCGCCCATGTTATTCTATGGGAAAATTTGTTGCTACAATTACACGTTGCCTAATGAATATTTTTAAATTCTGTTTTCGCAGTCAGAAAATTCATAACCGTTAAATGAGTACTCATTTTTGAAAAATTCATTTTTTTTAATTTTTACATTTTAATTTTGAGTTCAAAAATGCGATTTTTCACAAAATGCATTTTTCTCATTTTCTAATCGCAAAATGAAATACTAAAATTTTAAAAAATCAATTTTTGGAAAACAAGTACTAATTTAACGCTTATGAATTTTCTAAATGTGAAAACAGAATTGAAAAATATTCATTAGGTAATGAGTAATTCTGTATTGATAAGTATAAAGGATTTAAGTCCAAAAATGTCGATTTTTAGTTAAGTACATAGACAGACCCAGAAAAAAATTCTCTATCGATTGGTATAAAGGATTTAAATCCATGTCATTTAGTCTTTGAGAAAATCCATTGGTGAAAAAAGATTCAAGTCAGAAATTTAGCATTAATCTTTGTATAAAATATTTAATTCAATTTTTTCCCTTTATTAAATGAAGGTTGACAATCACTGAACGGTATAAAGGGTATAAATCAACATAATCCCTTTTTCCTAACCGATTCTTCTGATTAGTTTTTAGTTAGTTTAACTTTATTTTTCGTCTCTTGAAAAATCAAGAATATGGATTTAAATCCTTTTACACTTATCAGTACAGAATTATGCAAACAAATTTTCCCATAGAATAACATGGCCCAAGGCTGCCGGCGAGATCAGGTATTGTCCGCACTTAAATACTCCTGTAGAAAAGTGTGGAAAATTCGTGAAAGTGGTCAGCCAATCTAGTTACAGTTTCCATATTTGGTATATCGAGAACAATAATTTTCTCGCCAAAGCCTCAAAAAAAGTCGCCAAGGAGGAAAAAGTCGCCAAATTTGGCACCAAATCCTTTACCTGCCTTATTGGAACTTTTTAATGCGTTTTAAAGGGAAAATTAAGCTGTTTTAACGCACAAAGGAGCTGGAAATGCAGAAAATGACATTTTAACAACTTACTAAGCCTTTTTGAAACAATTTATACAAAAAGAATACAATTATTCACAATTTCGCAACAATACTTAATAAATTGCTTTATATAAGTGTTCAAACAGCGATATGAAATTAATATCCTACCTACATTTTATTATTATTATTATCATTAAATCTATTTATTTTCAATTTATTTGCATTAAAACACAACGATAGATACTTAAAAAAAATTTCTTGGTTCTATAATATTATTTACTTATATATCAATAAAAAATAAAATTGATTAATAAATGAAGTAAAATAAAAGAAAAATTGATAAATTAAAAAATTTGCTGTGTGCGCACTTAAAATTTAATAAATAAATAAATAATATTACTGTACACTTAAACTTTCTTTTAATTAGCAGCGATAAAAATTTCATAGAACAATTTTTTCATTCGAAAACCTTGTTTTAATTTATGTGTTTTACATTGAAATTAAAAGGGAAAATAGCGTAAATGAACAAAAAATGTATCTATCACAATTTTGATACTCCACGAAGGTTTTTAAATAAAGCTTTCCGTTTTGGTGATCCTAGAAGTATAATTTGGATGGGAACATTGAGGACATTGCGGTCCTGGCGAATTTTGCGTGCCTCAGCCACCATTAGTGTACAGAACGATCTTTCGCCGGCTCGAGTATTGAACTCGCAATCTCCCAAGTAGGAGCATGGCGCTCTAACGTAAGTTTTTAGAATTTTTTTTTTTTTTAGAAAATCACTAAAAACCATAGAAATAATGTAGTTTGGAAACGGAGTCCAATTTTTTGGAATAAGTGTCTGAGAAACTTTAAATTTTAATTTACTGGTTATGTTATCATAACCAGTAAATTAAAGTTTTCCTGAAAACTTTGTAATAATTTATGAAGCAGAGCCAGTATTTATTGCTGTTAAACTGTTACATAATAACATTCGTACCCATTCTTTGTTTTTTGAAGGCGATTCAAAAAATTATTATCCATTAAGCCGATTAGTTAAGTAAATAATACATAATCATGATGTTTGTTTTATTAGGTTTCATTTTCGAATTGTCAGAGAAGACTGGAATACATGCATCTCAGAATACATTACTACACATATCAGGATGGTACTGAGAGGAATGAAATAGTGGCAATGCTTTACTAAAACAAACTTCCGATTTTCAATATAGTAGATGCCATCATTTTAATTTATTTGGGAGTATTTTAAGCTCCGCCTTCATTTCTCCCCACTTTATTCATCGAAAAATTATCTCCAATCAGTAACTTCGATAAAATAAGAAAAGTGTTACTTTTAAAAATAAGTGGTATTAAAATAAAGGCGGGGCTAAAAACACTCTGGCATCTAAAATTCGGGCATCCTTGTTTTCAATACAGAGCCGGAAGTCTCCACCCTTTTTTCAGAATATAGATATGACAAGTTTCTGCCTTTTGTACTATCATTAATTTTATACAATAATCAAAATCATGTTTAATCAGTCACTTTATTACAAAATTACGGTAAAGATCTCTGCCTGAAAACACTGATAGCAAAAATAACGGCAATTTGTCTTCCCTAAAATTAAAGCTCGAAGTGTCCGCCCTTTTCTTTCAGAACACATTCGGAGATCAAAATTTCTACCTTTTTTGCTACCATTATTTTTACACAATAATCACTATCCCATTTAATCACGTCACTTCACTATTACTTAAATGTTACTTAACATTTTATTTATTTATTTATTTTATCATATTAACACAATCGCAACCGCATGTTTTTGTCCTTTTGACAGTAAGGTCCGCCTGTGGGCGTCATTCTCATAAGTTACAATTTTTCAAAACGAAATTTTCTGTATTCACAATTATATTACAAATGCATATGCGTTATAATAACGCACTCTTTAGTCAAAGTATTTGTATCCATAGTATATAGACTGTACAAGTATTAATATTGTATATATTTTTAGAAAAACAAATAACATACAAATTGCAAAAGAAACACCCACTGGTTGAGTTTCAGATTTTCAAATGACGTTAATCTACGTCAGCGGTCGCGAAAGTGTTAATTTGTTCAAAATCCTGTTAAAGAGTTTATTTTACAAATAAAATTAGAAATTTTATTAATAAAAAGAAAATAATAGCTTTTTTAAATGATAAATAGTGATACAGAATTAAGGAAATAATTAATTTAATTAGAAAGTAAAAATTTTGTTGCTGATTTTATATTATACGAGAATTTTTTTTAACTTTCCGATCTCGAGCTAAAAAGATACAAGTTTAAATGGAAGGTTTTTTTTTTTTTTTTTTTTTTTTTGCTTAACAATCTGAGAAAATATGACTTTTAAAAATTTAAATTAAAACACAACTTGATATTCAGTTTTATACCAGAAATATTTCATCAACACGCTTTAAAAGTAATTTGTTTGTCTTACCATTCCGTTACATTTAAAGAAGATTCATTCTTGATGCCAGATTATCGCTATTTGCTGGTAATCTGGAAATTACATAGGTATTAATAGTTTTGGTCGCCCGGTTATAGTGAGTATAAGTAAATAGTGTACCGTTCGATGCGGAGATTACGTTCGAAACTGAATGAAAATCAGCAGAGGGCACAAACATCGTTTCTCCGGAAATGAAAGTGCTATGTAAACAAAGTTGTTTTTCATTACATTGTAATCAAATCAACCTTTTGGCTATAAGTTAGCGATAACTAAATATTAAAAAAGCTTTATATAAAAATATGCATAAAATAAGTTCAAAAGCCATAGATATAAATTAATTTAGAAAAGCAATATGATTAATTGATACAACTAAATGAAGTTTAAACACATAAATTACGTTTGAAAAACATGAACAATGAAAATTAAACAATAAATTACAAAACACTTAAACTTCTTTAAATGTAAATGAAGTTTACTTTTAAAGTTTAAAATACTTTTTGAATAATAATAAAATAAATAAAAAATAACAGTAATAAGTAATTAAAAATCCATTAGTAATAGATGCAATTGTCAAACAGTTTATTTATTTTTTATTTATTCATGAATAACACACATACACACTCACATATATGTAAATATAAACGCTGGAAAAGAATTGATTGTACTGTTTGCAAAAGAAATGTTATAATTAAGAGTGGTGAAAAAAGCATTTAAAATTCAGTACAAATAAATTTTAAGTAAAATGACAAAATCAAAGTTGAGAGTTAGAATAAAGTACTACTATTTACACTATTTATATTCTTAACAAGACTTAACACAGATTCAAGAAAAAACAGAAAATATTCAACCCAAAAATATTTTAGATATTAAGCTGGTACAGAAACACAGTCACAAAACTGTTCTTAAAGCAATAACCGGAATGTTACATATATAATCTATTTCTGATTAAATTAAATTTAAAGAATAATATTTCAGAATGTGTTGCAAAGGGGAAGCCTTTAATATAGCAAGTCAATTTCCACAACTAAAATTCAAGCTTGCAACTAATATATAAATACTAATATTGATATGTTCATAATAAAAACAATTGACAAATAGAAACAAAGAAAATATATACATATATAACTTACATTAGCTTTTATCCGCTCTTTGAATTAATCGTTCCCATTTCTTTCGCATTTCAATATCGTTGGGTGCTTTAAAGTACGAAATATTTTTCTTGCAATTTGAATATCTAATGCTGCATCCTGGAACAAAGCAGTGACTTTGTCGCTTAGGTCGAGTATTTTTATCATTTTCCATACCTTGGAAACATTAAATAATAATAAACAAAACCTCAAACAAGAAGTAAACAATGCTGTCATATACGCTCAAAATTTAATGATCCCTCAATGTTTTGCCAAAGAAGGAACAGTAGCGCCGCCTAGATGCAGGATTTTTTAAGAAACTGGTTTTGCATTGGATTATCAGTAGAACGGCACACTTATACTCACTATAACGCGGTATCATCTTGATGATTCATTGTATTATGCTACGATTGATTAGTTTCGACAGAATTAATCAATAGATGTTTGATGCGCATAACTCACAAATTATCATTTTTCACTGGTTTTGAATTTCGCTTATGCGTTTTGTAGAGGCAAGTAAATAAAATGTGTAATCTTGTGTTACTCACGAACAATTTTCATATCATAAAATATATAATGTGATATGTTCTGAAAAATTTTTCAAAGAAAATTCAACAGTTTTATTTGAGATACATTTCTGCGTGAAGGTCATCCCTTTAATCAAATATTGTACCTATATCCATAAAACAAAAATTTAATATATATATATATGTGTGTGTGTGTGTGTGTGTGTGTATTGCTAATTATTTAGAGAATTACCAAATACATCACCTTTTATATCTTACTCGATTAATTCTGAATAGTCCTGTATATTGTCTATAATTTACGTATGTATTCTTAAAATTAGCACACACATACACACACAAAAAAAAAAAAAAAAAAAAAAAAAAAAAAAATCATAACACCATTTGAAATGTACTTCGAATTGTCGTGAACCGCAGCCCTAACATGTTCCAATTATTTTGTGTGACACTGTAAACGAAGGATAAATACCTTTCGCAACATACTTTATGTAAAACGTCTTTTGTGTCTAAAATATATATATATATATATATATATATATTATTTTATTTAATCCACATATATATGTATACATATATATAATTTATTTCTGATGAATTGTGCTTGTTATGTTAATACAGACCTTCATATTTTGTTTCTTAATTCATCGTTTAATTAAATTAAATTGTTATCTTTTTATTAAAATTTTGAGCTGCTTTCATGCGGCAATTTATACCTTGAAGAAACAACAGCAAGACTTTTTAAGAGATTCTATCAAAGGCTTGAAGAATTTTGATCTCTACGTCCCGCCAAGAGAATAAATTCCTTAATTACCGTAGCACGAAATTATGTATGAATAACTTATGGAATAGAAAGAAAAAAAGGATCAAAATTACACAACTATACATACAAACATAAATGTAGCAGCTTATACAAACATTGTAAAATAACTAAAAACGAAAAATATAAACGCAAAATATACACCAATACATCTAAAATGAGAAATATTTACATAATATTTAACCGTTACAGATAGCAGTGAAAATATAAGATGAGTAACCATTGGACCTGGTGGTTTCCGATAAATTTGGTAATACAATTTTAATACTATCACAACTGTTGCAAATTCTTTTAATTCTAGCAATTTACAAAAACGAAATATTTTTGAAATTTTTTTTAGTAATACATGCTAACCAGTCAGTGAAATTTATGAATTTAAAATAGAAATCTATCCTTTTATCTTTTATCATAAACACTAATAATAATGCGCTGGAAAATAATAATAATAATAAAATCGAGCCCAGATACCATTTTTCTGTTTTTTTGTAAAATGACTTCCTAAATCCGAATTTGAGACCCATTTTACCCAATCTCCCACCGTTTTTACGGGACGCTACTCCCTCCCCCAAACTTTATCCCTATTCGGTTATTTTATAACCATGAATTTTTATTTAGAGGGTAGAATAGGATTATTTTAACATTTAAAAACACAGAAAAATTGTCATATAATAAATAACTATAATAATAAAGTAAATGAATGTAATTTCAAATTTCAGTGGCGAATCCCCTACTCCTAAATTTCCCTCTTGTTACAAACTTTCCCGTTTTACGATTTTTTTTTCCTCTGTAGACCCTCAGAAGATATTTAACAGTTAAAATAATCCTACCCCCTTCCAAATCAAATTCATAGCTATAAAATTACCGAACAGCGATATAAATAGGGGGGTCCCAAGAAACGATGGGTGATGGGGGAAAATGGACGCATATTCTGAATCAGGAGATCATTCTACATAAGAATTCGCTTGAATGGTACTGGGGCTGATTTTTGTGCGGACTAGTGTAATCCAAGAGTCCTTAACTAATTTAATTCTTAAATTTAAAAAGGAAACTATACCTTCGTTACTAGTGTGTTTTCAAATTAATTCCACTGGATGAATATCAGCGGAAATTTCGACAATTAAACACTATAACATCATGAATATATCTGAAACATTTACCATAATTTAGTATATATAAGCCGCACTGGTACATAAGCCGCAGTTTGTTAACACGGATCGGGAAAAACAATACTCTTAGATAAACCGCACCGGAAGGTAAGCCGCGGCTTATGCAAGCATTGTTACGATGATGTGACAGATAAAGAAGGGAAAAAGTTATCAGTCTTATGACATCTACGCAAGTTAATAAAAATAATAAGTTATTAATTATAAATAAAAATAATATATTTTTTTAAATAATTCGGTATAAAGAAAATAAAATCTAGCTATTCCAGTATACAGATGTAATGCAACAAATATGAGAAACAAGGGAACAAGACGGGTGAATCCGGGCATATATACAAAGTCATAAAAATAATTAATTATAAATAAAAGTAATAAATTATTTTGAACGACACTGTATCAAGAAAAAATTAAAACAAAGCCAGTATACAAATACGATGCAAAAAATCAAAAACAAGGGAACAAGATGGCGAACTCTAAACGTATATGCAAATTAATCAAAATAAAAGATTATTAGTTAATAAATAAGAGATTATAAAAGTGAAAATAAGAGATTATAAGAGTGAACGAGTGTTCGAGAAACTCGAATACTTAAACTTCCGTTTTCTGAGGATATCGACTGTTCCAAGAAGTATGGACGACGAAATTTGGCATTACCATTAGACAGCCCGCACTGGTAGATAAGCCTCCGTCCCCTAAAAATCAATGTTTTTCTAAAGATAGCCCGGGGCTTATCTTCACTAAAATACGGTACACCAGAACTAACTAATATTTTCTCATAAAAATATAGAAATATGTTCAAAAGGGCGTTCGAATAACAATTTCTTATAGAAATTTCTTTAATTTTAAAAAATATTCACAACCATTATATAAAATACTTTCAAAAATACAAAATTTAAGAGAGTGACGACAGCCCTGATTCTTACACCAATATGTTTATACAATAATTTTTAATTTATCAATTGTTCAAATAAACTATCAAAAGTTCCGAGAGTGAAATATTGATGGGAGAATTAGGGAAAAAAAAATTTTCTCTGGCCACTCTCCACTAAATTAATCCAATAAACCCTTTCGCAGTCTATAATTGTTTTAAATTCAATATATGTTGTGTTACAAATTATAAGATTGTCATAATGAGGTATTCTTATGAATGAATTTTCAAAATCAGACGTGTTAATCGAATATATATTAGAATTATTACTGCTAAAATAATCTAAATTGGATTATTCTTGGTGATTATTGAACTACTTTTATGTTCATATATACAAAAATGTCTTACCGTAATTTTGCAGTAAAGTGTCTTCATTAAATAGAATATTAATAATCACATAAAAATAGTGGAAACAAAAAAAAAAAAAAAAAGAGCAGAAATTTGTCCTTACCTTCTGCAGAAAAGGCGGAGACATCGGTCTTTAACATATATATGTGTGTGTGTGTGTGTGTGCACCCAGAGCTCGAAGTCTCCGCTTTTTTTTTTTTTTTTTTTTTTTGGGGGGGGGGGGGCATATTTAGGAATCAGAAATTTCCGCCTTTTGCTAACTATACTTTCAGGTAGATACGTTTAACTGTATTTTTGTAGTAAAGTGTCTTAATTAAATAGGATAGTAATTGTTATATAAAAATATTGGTAGTAAAGAAGGCAAAAATTTTCCAACTCCGAATATGTATTGAAAAAGGAGCGGTGGCCTCAAGTTGTAATATATCAAAACTCTAAGTCTCCGCCATCTTTTTTTTTTTTTTTTTTTTTTTTTTTTTTTCCTTCTTATTAGGAAATTTTCGTGGATGAAATATTTCAGACTCTTTTCCTAGCCGCAATTTTTGTAAAATAATCACTGGCCTATTTAACCACGACATATTAATATAAAAATACGACAGAGATTTCTGTATGGAAAAAGCGGTAGCAAAACACGTGCAAATTTCCTAAACAGGGCGAAGAATTCGAACACCATTATATATACATATATCACAGCTGTGAATTCTTTAATTTACGCCGGAGTACTTTTAGCCCCACCATTATTTCGTACCACTTTATTTATAGAAAAATTATCTCCAATATATAACTTGATAAAATAAGACAAAATTACTTTTAAAAAATAAGTGGTACGAAATAAAGGCGGGGCTAAATATACTCCGGATTAAAATAAAATATTGACAGTTATGCATATATATATATATTTAAATATATATATTTATATATATATTTAAATATCAGAGCTCGAAGTCTCCGTTTTGTTTCAGAACATATTCGCAGAGGAGAAACTTCTGCCTTTTTTGCTTTCACCATTCTTTATACAGTAATCACTGTCCTATTTAATCAAACACTTTACAATAAAAATACGGTAGAGATATCTTCCATCCCTTAATCTGTCCTGAAAAAAAAAAAAAAAGAAAAAAAAAAAAAAAAAAAAAAAAAAAATGTAAATAAATAAAAAGGTGGGGACTTCAGGTTCTGATATATACTAAAGTCCGAATTCTCCGCCCCTTTATCAGGATACATTCGGAGATTACAAATAATTGTCCTCCGTAAAAGTGTCCTGAAATAAAAAATGAGGGGCGGAGACTTCAAGCTATGATAAATACCAAAGCATAGCTGCAAATATTTCAATTTATTCCAGAGCATTTTTAGCTCCTCCCTTCTTTCGCACCACTTTTTTTTTAATATTTTTCTGCAATATATAACTATGATAAAACGAGTAAAATTTACCCTTTAAAGAAGTGGTATGGAATAAAGGCGGAGCTAAAAATGTTTCGGAAAAATTTAAAATATTGGCAGCTATGCCAAAGTCCGAAATCTCCATCCTATTTTCAGGACACATTTGGAGAATGACAAATTTCTCCCTCTTTTCTACCGTTATTTTTATTCAATAACCACTAATATAATCAAAACACTTTATTACAAAAATACGGTAAGTATGTCTACCTGAAAATATTGGTATCAAAAGTGGCGGAAATTTCTCATCCCGAAAATTGCACAAAAAAAGGGCAGTGGATTCGAGCTTCTCTCTCTTTCTATATATATATATATATATATATATATATCAGAAGACCATGCATGATATTTATATCAACGATATAACACGGGTACAGTACTCATACCACTATCAATGTAACAAAATTTTCTACTTCTGAAATCAACGATATTATAGGGAGAGAAATTTCTTGAGGCGCCTGCCGACCGTCGCACAGTGGATCGAACAATGTTAAAATACGAACATAGGCCCAAAAATCAATTTCTAAATAACTGATATTTTGCAGTGAAATAATTGAAAAGAGTGTCTAAAAAATACAAATATATGGTTATTTCTTCAATTACGCGAAGTTTTATTATATATAAATAAGTTCAAAACGAAAACTTTCAGAAATAAGATTTTTCGATGAATTTCAGTGACTTTATTTGAATAGCTATCAAGTGGCACTTAAGATAACTATGAAAAAATATGAAACAAAAATACCTTTAATAATGTCCTAATAAAAGTTTAAGGTACTTCTGCCAACATTTTGTTCGTTTTTTATGTTGTGATCCACGCGTGAAATGTGAATATAAAATTAACAACAAATTTAAATTTATAAGTTGTGTAACTTTTTTTGTCCAAAATTGTCCAAAATTTCAAACACATTTTACTACTCCCAAAAGTATACATTTTAATCTTTGAAAAGGATTTTCGCCACAAATCGCCACTTTTGGAGAAAAATAAATTTTTATTCTGTTTACCGCTAAATTATCAATCGAGAAATTTATCTTAATTACTGTATTCATTAATGACAGAAAATAAATTAAAATTTTTATAGTGAAAATATTATAGAAATTAGATGATTAAAATAGATTTACTAAATCAGAAATTATTTCTTATTTTTTTTAAATATTTAATAAAATAATTAATTTTACTTTAAAGCTACTGAAAAGTACTGTTGGACCCAAAAAAGGAAGGAAATGTAAATGGTTGCTGTCATAAAATGTTAAAATTAAATAAATATTTAGTGTTCAATTACTAAATGTTAAAATTAAATATTATAATCCCATACGACGATTTAAAGTAAAAGTTTCTGTGCAATAAAAATAAAGACAAATGTTAATTTTTCATAGAGTTTGTCAGTAAATGCTTGCATGAGTTTTCTATTGAAATACTACATAAAAAAAGAATGAAAAAAGAAGCAGTAATGTGATGATATATTTAACATTGTGTGCTAAATTACCGTAATTTATGGTAGATACCCCGCAGGTTATATAATCCAGTTTTGCACCAGAAATTTCAATTAATAAATAAATTTACATTTGTACGAGCTCTTCCTTCGAAAAAGTATAGATTTCTCTATTAAATAAAATTTCTGGTGAAAAAATGACACATCTTACCTGCGGCTTATCTACCAGAAATTACGGTAATTGTGTTATAAATGTAGATTTTCTTCACGAAATTTTTATTTTTCCTTTTATTCTCTTCTTTTTTGCAACATTTGTTTCTTTATCAGGTATGTTTCTAAATTCCTGTTTGCAGCAAAAAAATATGATACCGTTTAACCCTTTTAAAATGCCAATTTTTCCTCAAATGGTACATTAAACTAATTTCACGAATAAAAATTGGTGTAAAGAAAAAAATTCATTTAGCTTATTAGAAATAATTAATTTTAACACATTGTTCTCTTAGTTAATCGCAAACTTCTCATAACCCATTGTATTAGCATAAGCAGAATTGCGACAAATGACTATTTTTTTCGCACCAATATTATAAAAATAATATTTATAATGATATTTTTATACTGAAAAGATACACAGGAATCATTATTTTTAAAAAAATGGTGTTAGTTGAATAAAATGCTAACAAATTGGTGGGGAAAATATTCCTTTCGCCTTATAAAGGGTTAAAAAAATCATAGAATCGCTTTAAGTATCATACATATATACATATTTAAATCGAAATGTGACAAAAAACATCATACATAGATAATAATAATACCATAACCTTCCCATGTTCGCCACTACCTATACTTCGATTCGTCGGAGGTGACTTTTTTTTAATAATTAAAAAAAATGCCTTTTTATGTGCATTTTATGATAGAATATAGTAAAAAACAGAGAATAGCTTGAAAAAAATGTGCAAATTTTAAAATATTTTCTGTAAATTTTATTTAGATTACTGAAAGGTCCTTAAGGGAGTGAACTACTCTAAAACTATAACCATGTTACTTAATATTTTAGAGAAGATAACATTTTTACATGCTGAAAAAATCATGAATATACATGGCAGTTCATAACTTCAATCGACAAAACAAACAAAAAATAATTTAGTAAATAATTTAAGATCCGGTTGCAAAAATTCATCCCGGAAATTTTTTATCAAAAATTTACGTTTGTAAGATAACAGAAAACAACGGGTTTCTTAACCTTAAAATTTTAAATTTCTTTTAATTTAATTCAGTATAGTTTAAAGAAACTGGATTGTCTTGCGCCGCAAAGAGTTAAAAAGTATATATATATAAAATGACCTCGTTTAACCTAAAGAACCATTATTTCCACAACCTTTAATCATACCAAGAAACCATCCCAATAGTGTAATAATAGAAGTTAAATAAAATTTGTTCATTCTAGAGAGCACAATCTAACGTGGTTTTTGACGACTAAACTGCCCTGGGAAGCCCGTACTCGAAAATTCTATATTTAAATTTAAGTAAAAATGAAGTAAGGAGAAAGAGGTAGGAGTAGTCCTATTAAAACCAGTCAGAACCATGACTTCTATCAATTTTTAGATTCTATTTTAGCTAATTTTTAGACATTATATCTCGAGTGAATATATTTCAAAGCTGAAATGGGCAACAGATTATTGCATAAAATAATATGTTTGTCTATGATCTTTCGATTTCTATTTGTTTTGGATTTCGTTCATTATTTCGTTAAGGCGTGATGTTATCGTTTAAGGAGTGGTTGCACTGATCATTAGCTAACTTTCAGTATTTATAACTCGAAAACGAACTGACAAGGGCAAGTATTTTATGCGTCGAAAAACATATATATTCTCTTTCGATTACACCTTTTTTTTTTTTTTTTTTTTTTCTCTTTCTTTTATATAATTACAGTATGGGATGGTTTATTGGTTAGATGCAAACATCCAATTACAAAATCGAATTAAATGAAGAGTAGATTTTAGGTATGCCATTTTTTGAACACAGGTATTTCTTCAGGGATATCCTATACTAGTTTGTATACAGATTAATTCATGAAATTTAATTTTTATACGATCCCTCAGTTCCTATGAGTAATAAGTAGAAAAATATTACTGCCAATATTTTAATTTATTCCGGAGTACTTTTAGCCCCGCCTTTATTTTGTACCATTTTATTTATAGAAAAATTTGCATACTTGCCAAACATCTGATTAATAAGCGTACAATTGTTAACGACCCTTGAAAAACGCTCCTTTTTTCACACTACTTTATTGTTAGAGTAATTCTCTCCAAATTTTTTCAATTAAATTAGAATAAAATTATTCTAAAATATGACAGGTGTGGGGAAAAAAAAAAAAAAAAAGGGGGCGGCAACTAAAAATTGTACTGTTTATAATGAGATGTTTGGCAAGTATGAAAGTGTTGAGTGAAAAAAAAAAAAAAAAAAAAACTGTTTAAAAAAAAATTTTTTTTCTCTTTTTAAACTGTTGTTGTTACCCGGAGGCCGATTCCTATGTTCAACTGAAAGTCTGGAAAACCGAAATTATTTTAAAAGCAAGACATTTGACCTGATGATATTGATTTCAAAAATTGTGCGCATTCAAATAATTTGTCATGTTCGATATCACAGAGGGAACCCAGGATATCCTAGCGCACAACGTGACACAAAAACATCTTTTCTAAATTGAAATCATGTATTTATATTTTGTTTTGTTTTTGAATAATCATGGTAAGCAGAAAAATCCATTTTAAAATTTGTTTTTCTTTTTTTTCATTTTCAAAGTACGGCGCCATAGGGTTCCAGTTGTTATATACGAATACATAGGGACCAAATCTCCCGTTTTTTCAATGTAGACTTAAAAACAGAAAAATTTTATAACGGAAAAAATTATATAAATATAAATTTTATTAAAAAAAAAAAAAAAAAAAAAAAAAAAAAAGGTTTTTATATTTTATTTATTCGGATTTAAAAGTTAAAAATATGTGCAGCTCTGCGAATAAAAGTTTGCCAACCCCCAATTACCTCAATAAATAAGCAATTTCGCTGTTCACATGTATGTCAGAAATTTGTTTCTGTAAATAATCTGTCAGATGAGGTACCACAGGTTGGCCACCAAGGTCTTTAAGGGCAGCACGCTACACAAATTCAAGTTCTTTAATCCTCCGTTAGGCGCGCGGTCTCCACTCGTAGACCAAATTAATTTACGGTTTAAAATACAAAAAAACAAAAAAATACTCGTTAAAAACTAATTCATTCTTTTCTTTTGTGCATTTTAAAAGGGTAATAAAATTGTTTAAATAAACTTCATGAACAGTTGCTGACAAAGAAGTGTGTGAGCGTGCCATCTATTAGGAATTATGTTGCTTAAAACATACCTAGTAGACCGCTCACCTAAAAAACTGTTAAATGAAAAACATACTTTTTCTCAAAAATTTGCGGAAAGTGGAAAAAATCTATTTCCAGATATGAATGGTTTTCTTTTCAAATTAAAGGTCCCTGCGACCCTGATATTTATAAATATATTTTAAAATTTCTTTACACACCATAAATTTTAAGCCAGCACAACCGGTTTCGAAAGGACGTAGCCTTTCTTCATCAGGTGCAAAAAAACACGTGCTACTGCCTTGGAGGCAAAAGCAAGACTGAAAGCAGGGCAAAATTCAGAGGGGGAGGAGCAACGCAAAAAACCAATAAGAAGCATCATGCAGGACCAATGAGAGAGGAACACACACACAAAAAAAAAAAAAAAAAAAAAAAAAAGAGAGAAGGAATAATCAATAAAATTTTTTCTTATATTTAATTAATATTATACTAATAAGTAAATTTAATAAGATTGATTTATTTATTAATATTTTTTATTATTATTATTAGAATTATTTTATTAAAACTATTATTATGTTATAAGCATAATGAAGGAAATTATTTAACCGAATTAAACAAATTTTTCCAGTCTGTACACAGCAAAGAGGAATCAGATTTTTCATTGACAATTTTATCACGATTAAGGTAAATAGCTAAATTTTCCAAAAAATCCTGTTTGGAAAACCGTTTGCCATGAAAGATGATTTTCACACTCTTAAAAAAGACGAATCGCGTCGTCTTTTAAAACTTCTGTGTACAGGAAACCGTTCTGTGTTTCTAACCCTCCCCATGCTCTCTCTAATCATCCGGCTAAACAAAAAATTGGCACCTTTTACACTTACGTGTATCGTGCCCTTAAAATTTGTTCTGATACTTCTTCTCAAAGAAGAACTCAATTATTTAAAGTCTGTTGCTATAAAAAGAGGTTTTAGACACTCTATAATTGATAAAGTTCTCAGAAAGTTCAGTAGGCCAACTTATAATTCTACTCTTTCCATTGATGATAAAATTAAACCTGATAATGTTGTCATCTTGCCTTTTTATCCCCCCTTATGTTTTAAATCAGCCAAAGTTTTGAAGCGTTTCAATTTTCACGTTATTTTTAAACCTGTCAATAAATTCCAATTCTCTTCAACTAAATCCCCTGTTCCCGATCTTCATCAGTAGGGTATCTATAATGTCCCTTGTAATAACTGTGATTTATCTTATATTGGTCAAACAAAAAGAAATCTTGAATGCCGTTTACGTGAACATTCTCGGTATGTTGTTAATCAAGAAATTTCTAAATCTTCTATTGCGAAGCACAGTTGGGAATTTGATCATAGTTTTAATTTTAAGAGTGCCAAAATTATCTTTCATGCCAAACGCGTTTCCGAACTTTATTTTTTGGAAAATTTAGCTATTTACCTTAATCGTGATAAAATTGTCAATGAAAAATCTGATTCCACTTTGCTGTCTACAGCCTGGAAAAATTTGTTTAATTCAATTAAATAATTTCCTTCATTATGCTTATAACATAATAATAATTTTAATAAAATAATTCTAATAATAATAAAAAAATGAATTAATAAATAACTCTTATTAAATTTACTTATTAGTATAATATTAATTAATCTAACAAAAAATTTAATTGATTATTCCTTCCCTCCCTCTTTTTTTTTTTTTTTTTTTTTTTTTTTTTTGTGTGTGTGTGTGTTCCTCTCTGATTGGTCCTGCATAATGCTTCCGATTGGATGTTTATGTTGCTCCTCCGCCCTCTGGATTTTGCCCTGCTTTCAGTCTTCCTTTTGCCTCCAAGGCAATAGCACGTGTTTTTTTGCACCTGATGAAGAAAGGCTACGGCCTTTCGAAACCGGTTGTGCTGGCTCAAAATTTATGGTGTGTAAAGAAGTTTTAAAATATATTTATTGATTGTACACCAGTTTTTAATTTAGTTTTCCTGATATTCATATTTCATTGAATATCTGGAAACCCCGAATTATCTCAAATTTAAAAGTTTCTCTTAACACGGTGTTCTTAATCTAAGGTTTTAAGCTTTTATATAATATATCAGGTGAAATATATCAAGTGAGATCTTAAAGGTCCAAGAGTAACTCTTTTTTTTTTTTTTTTCAAACTTTTACTATTTTGACCATTTTCGTCAAAGAATTATGCATTTAGGACTAACATTTGCGAAAATGTTAGTCCGTCGGAAAGCAGTCTTGATTTCATGGTTGTATGTGAATCACCGTCCTGCCCCTATTTTTCTGGCAAGATACCGGCTGTAAATGCGAACTCAATGAATATATTCCCAGCGATAGACTTTCCTTCAACCGGACCGGTGTTATCTGCCAATAACTAATAAATCAATAGTCCACAATAAATTAATAGTCTACAGTATTAAACTTAATTCTGTCTCTCACAGAAATTTTAATGGTTCTTCATTTTATTTTATTTTTTAATTTAGGTTGAAAACAATGGAAAATGGCTATATTGTTTGTCTCAAAGCAATTTTCTTGGATCTCGTCGACCTCGTATTAGCTTCCACAGATTAAAGCAATCTTTAAAACCATTTTAATATTATCATTATTATTATTATTTTAATTGTTATTCTTTTATTTTATTTATTTATTTATTAAATTCTGATTTTAGATTTGCTTGAAATTTCACGTGTGACACTGTCAGCTGTGCACTATTATTGACATTAATTATCTAAGTTTATTTAGAATTTTGTTGTTTTATGAAAGTCAGTAATTAACCTGTTAGTTATTTTTTGGTTTTGCATTAATATTGATAATTGTTATATTTTCTTCAAAATGCAATGCTTTTTATATAAAAACCAATGTAACTTTTAAAATGAGATAAAAAATACAAAAATTTAAAACTTTAAAAATACATTTTAATTAAAAACATTAAAAAACAAGACAGACGTTTCGGCTAGAACACTAACCCTCCTCAGTGTCAAACATACAAGCACAAACAACATTTACAAAATTCATAATACATCACAGCAAGATTAAATATTCAGGAGGAATAGCTTTAGCCTCGTTCAAGGCAGAATGTTGCATTTTGGTAAAAGCGCCCTCTAGAAAAATACGGGATTCATAGATATTTATATTAGAAGCTAAAATTTTAAAGTTTTCAAAATCCAGAATATGATCACTATTGAGAGAATGGATTACGAGTTTTGATTTTAAATCTCCTGTTTTATATGAGCGTTTATGTTCCTTTAATCTAATTTCACCTGTTCTGCCAGTTTCACCGATATATGTAGAATCACAGTTTTTACAAGGAATACTATAGATTACACCTAGACGTTTAAGAGGGGGGACAGCGGGTTTAAAGTTTGAGAGAAAGTTACTAATACGGAGTTGAGGTTTAAAGCTAGTGGAGATATTAACTGTTCTAAGTAATTTAGAGATATTTTCAGAAATACCTTTATAATAAGGGATAGTCGTACGATAAGTGGAATTTTTAACTTTAGGATGAACTGATTTATATGAAAAATAGAACTCTTCTTTATAAATTCTTTTAATAAAACGAGGGGGGTAACCATTATTTTTTAAATCAGAAAAAATTTTGGATAGTTCAATATTTAATAATTCGGAATTACTACAATAATGCTTTGCACGATGTAAAAGAGTACGAATGACTGCAAGTTTATGCGATAAAGGGTTAGCTGAATTGAAGTTAAGATATTGACCAGAGAAGGTGGGTTTTCTATAGACTGAAGTTGAAAAATGTAAAAAATCATTGACAGGTTTATGCATTATAAGGATGTCAAGAAAGGGTAGTTCATTATTAAATTCAGTTTCAAGGGTAAACTGGATAGCAGGACATAAAGAGTTAGCAAAATCTTAAATATCGTTAACATAAAGTTGTTTAGTAATTATAAAAATATCATCCACAAATCTTTTCCAGAAAATTTTTTTTATCATGTAACTGGGAATTAATTTTGTTTTCTAAGTGTTGCATTACAATTTCAGCTATAACGACAGATATAGGGGCACCCATAGCAGTTCCGTTAATTTGACGGTAGTAAGAATCATTAAAAATAAAACAATTAGAAGATAAACAAAAAGTGGTAAGAACAAGTACAGTATTTAAATTTAAATTAGTGTCAATATTAAAATTAGGATAAATATCTTGAATAATATTACATGCAAATGATATAGGAATAGAAGTAAAGAGAGATACAGCATCTAATGATATCATAATACAACTAAACTAACTCTTTTAAAGTTTTAAATTTTTGTATTTTTTATCTCATTTTAAAAGTTACATTGGTTTTAATATATTAATGAGACGTATAAATTATGTTTAATTTTATTTTTATATAAAGCTTTTCTCTCTCACTCTCTCTCTGTCTCTCTCTCTCTCTTTTTTTTTTCCCCCTTAACAAAATGAAATTACCATTTTCATTTTCTTTCGGCATATTGGGACGGATTTTCAATTCGTAAAAGTTTTTGAGAGGCAATTTTGTAATAAATTACATGGAAATATGAATTTTATGTAATGATTGTTTCATTTTTTGACGAATTTTCACTAAAGCAGGAACTTTTATTGTCAGTTGAGTAGTTTTTTTCCATCGCACTTGTGCTACATTATGGACGATTGGCTACTATCTGGGTTTCGACCCTAAAGATGGTCCGGAGATATCTCATCACAATTTTGATCCTCCACTGAGGTTTTTAAATAAAACTTTCCGTTTTGGTGATCCCAGATATATAATTTGGATGGGAACATGGAAGACATCGCAGCCTTTGGCGAATTTTACGAGCATCAGCCACCATTATTGTACACACCGATCTTCGGCCGGCTCGAGTATCCAACTCGAAAACCTTCCAAGTACTGGCACGGCGCACTAATGTAAGTTTTCAGAAGATGTGGTTTTTAGAAAAATATTAAAAGATACAGAAACGAAATCACCAAAATCTACAGTGTTGAAGTAATGTCGAATTATTTTCAAAAATGTGCTTGAGAAAGTTTTAAATATTTATTTACTAGCTTAGAAAAGTGAAATTTGCCTGAAAATATTGTAATAATTTATAAGGAAGAGCTCCTGCTTATTGCTGTTAAACTGTTACAAAATACCGACCATAAGTGCTCATCTATTTTTGAAGGTGATTCAAAAAATTATTATCCATTGAGCTAATTTAGAACACAGGCAGTTCATAATCAAGAAGACGTTAGTTTTATTAAATTTCATTTTGGAATTATTAGAGAATACTGGAACGCATATCAGAATCCGCGATTGTAATGAAATGCTCGCCCTCTAGTGGGCTAAGGTGAAATTATCATACCACTGATAGCTTTCGCGCTGAAACAATGATAGAACAACAAGAAAGCATAATAATAAATACATGTGGCAATTATTACACTTGGTAATATTTACAAACAACTGCAGTTGAGAAAGCGTCATCTATCGATCATTACAAACGCGGATACTTTACTACACATATCAGGGTGGTACTACGAGGAAATGAAATTGTGGCATTGCTTTACTGTCTTTCAACATAGATGCCAACATTTTAATTATTGCAGAGTATTATTAGCTCCTCCTTTAATTCGCCCTAATTTATATTGAAGAGTTATCTCCAATATATAACTTCGATAAATTTAGAAAAATATTACTTTCATAAAATAAGTAGTATGAAGTAAAGGCGAGGCTAAAAATACTCCGAAATAAATTAAAATGCTGGCATCTATGTTTTAAATACAGAACACGAAGTCTCCACCCTTTTTTCAGAATACATGCAAAGATGACAAATTTCTGCATTTTTTGATACGAATATTTTTATACAATAATAACCATTCTGTTTAATGAAGACACTTTGCTAATAATACTGTAAAAATCTCCGCCTGCAAACACTGGTAGCAAAAGTAGTGGAAATTTGTCATCTCTAAAAGCAGAGGTCAAAGTCTCCGCCCTTTTCTCAGAACGCATTCGGAAATAAAATTTCTCCCTTTTTTGCTACCATTATTTTTATACAATAATCACTATCCCATTTAATCCCGACACTTTACTATACAAATACGGTAAAGATATTTGCCTGAAAATATTAGTAGCAAAAAGGGCGGAAATATAATATCTCATCCCTAAAAATGTCCTGAAAAAAGTTCCGAGACTGTGTTTTATACCCCTCCTACGTTAATATTTTATTAAATAATCATGTAATTGCTCAAAATGTTACGAATCCTTAAACGCTCACTTTAAGAACATTTACGATATCTTATTATTTTAATATAAATAAAAGATTATTTTTAGGCTTTTTTATTTTTATTTATTTATTTTTTGTAATATTACTTAACATTTTATTTATCTATTTATTTTCTCATTTCGATTTTCATTTTTATTTTCTCATTTGTTCAAAATCATATTAAACGAATTATTTCAGAAATAAAATTATAAATTTTGTTAATAAAAACGAAAATAAAAGCTTTGCTAAATGATAAATAGAAATCTATTTATTTGTATAGAAAACAGAATTTAGGAAATAATCGAAAATAACTCTTTTAATTACAAAAAAATATTCTGTTGCTGATTTTATATTATAAGACAGATTTTTGAAACTTTGCGATCTCGAGTTATAGAGATATAAGTTTAAATTCTTTTTTTTTTTTTTTTTTTTTTTTTTTTACAAGAAAGAGTAAGAAAATGTGATTTTAAAAAATGTAAAAAAAGGTACAATTTGATATTGAGTTTTATGCCAGAAATATTTCACTCACACGCTGTATAGGTAATTTGTTTGAGGATAAATGAGGTCTCGATGTGGGGTTGTCGCAAACTGCTAATGATCCCGAATATACTGAAGTTTTGAATGTCGGTATCTGGCGTGTTAAGTTTTATGTTCCTTTAAGATGTGTAAAGCCGTATGGAATGAGGTGGAGCTTCCATTGTTTCTGGGAAAAAGTAGCGGTATGACTGGCTGCATTCCATTATTTGTTCGCTGAATTAAGCCTATTATAGGTTAAATTAAAAAAAAATCGTCATCATGACATCAAGTGCCGCCAGACAGTCAGGTCGTCAATTGATTAGTTTCAACAGAATTATTCAATAGACGTTTGAACGCATAACTCACACATTATCATTCTTCATTGGTTTTGAATTTCGCTTATCGGTTTTTTAGACACACGTAAAAAAATGTGCAATCTTCTGTGACACTTGAAATATTTTCCTTTCATAAAGTATGAATATGAGGTGTTAAGTTGTGAAAATTTTTTCAAAGAAAATTCGACTGTTTTATTTGAGATACATTTCTGCATAAGTTCAGCCCTTTAGTTAAATATTGTAGCTATATCCATAAAATGAAAATTAATATACATATATATATATATATATATATATATATATACATATATGTTAATATACATATATATATATATATAATAATTTGCAATATATATATATATATATATGTATATGTATATATATATATATATATATATATATTGCAAATTATTTTGAGAATTACCAAATACATCACTTTTTAAATCTTACACGATTAATTCTGAATAGTCCAGTATATTGTCTACAATATATATATGCATTCTTAAAATTATCACACACAAATAATAATAATAATAAATCTTAACACCATTTCAAATGTACTTTGAACTGTCTAGAACCACAGCCCTAATATATTCAATTATTTTGTGTGGCACTGTCAATGAAGAATAAATACTTTTCATACCATACTCTATGTAAAACGTCTTTTGCGTCTACAAAAAATATGTATTTCTTTTATTTTTTTCAATGCATAAGTTTTAAACCAATGTATTTGAATATAAATATATATATATTCATTTATAATTTATTTGATGATGAATTTCGCTTGTTATGTTAATATTTATATTTTGTTTCTTAATTCATCGTTTAAATAAATTAAATCGACATTTTTCTATAAGAATTTTGAGCTGCTTTAATGCGGCAATTTATACTCTTTTTTCACTTTAATTGCAATTTAAATTTAAATTATATAGAGAGAGATCGGTAGATAGGTAGATAGATAGGCGAGACCCCTCAAATGCAGGATGAAATGATTCGATAAATTCAGAAAAATATTACTTTTATAAAATACGTAGTATGAAGTAAAGGCGAGTCTAAAAATACTCTGGAATAAATTAAAATGCTGGCATCTATGTTTTAAATACAGAGCTCGAAATCTCCACCATTTTTCAGAATACATTCAGACATCACAAATTTCTGCCTTTTTTGATACAAATCTTATATATATTATAAATGTGAATGCCTGTGAATTTATTTGACTGAGTTTCACGCCAAAACTGCTCGACGGATTTCGATGAAATTTGTAATGGAGATAGCTTATACCCTAACTTACATAGTTGGCTGCCTTTTATTCCGAAAAAAACTTTGTTTTTGTGATTTTTATGCATAAAATAGAATTTTGTCAGCTAATAATAGCAAAAAATTAGCCATTTAAATTTTATCCATAATTTAATTGTTGCCAAAAGAAAAGAAAAAAAATACGAGTTTATTTTTTTTTTTTTTCAACAGAAAAATAAATACATTTATCTAAACGTGAACAATAAATAAATAATAATAATAACTAATTATGCATCTCACAAAAATTGACGGCATTTTTAATTTAAAATTTCTTTTACACATTGATAAAGTGCTAATATAGTTTACGATGCTAATATATGTTGTACTAAAATCAGTTTTATTTATAGATCCTCCTGGGTGATTTTTTAAATTGTTGCGTTGAAGTACACCGAACATTTTTCGCCAAGAGGTTTAATTTAGCAACAGCGATTTTAATCTAGGTAGTTCAAGAAAAATATAAAATTTATATAATATTACAAAACGAAAAAAATAAACTGAAATAGTAGTCACATAAATGATCTATTTTTATATGAGTAGATAATTTTATAGAGAAAAAGTGCAGTTTTAAAAATAGAAAATTTATTTTATCAAGCACTATTTTAAACCTAAAAACCATTAATAAAATAAACAAAATAAGAAGAATTCTTATATGTTAACGAAAAGGTGTCCGATAAAACGCTTTCTATTTTTATGCAAGAAATTATTTAAAAAAAAAAAAAAAAATCGCTAATATGGCGACAAAAATTCAAAAGCCGCCAAGGGAGAGATATAATAAAGTTGTGTAGCACGATAATGTTTAGTTATTTATTTATTTTTTTATATACCAATCACTACGCTAATTTAACATACAAATAAATGAGCTGCTGTGTGTGACTGCACTTGTACGCTGTCGGGCAGAAATATTTGATTAATTCAAATTAATATTTAAATAACTAAATAAAGATATATTTAATAGAAAGCATAGTCTTGGCGACAAGCTTGGCGAGTGGGCGACCAAATTTGGTGAAAAATGGTAGTTTAGGGTTCCCGGTGTTTCGAAGCTCTCCGACACACGGGAACATAGACCTTGAGCTTACCAATGGATTCTCGATGAAGTCATCTCCAAGCCCCAACGCCAAAAGTTATAAGTAGGTGTGAGTTGATTTTTGCGACAGAGTATGTAGTCACTGCGATCCAAAGTTATTCAGAGACCTATTCTGAGTCATTGCACTTTAGGGATTGAGCTCTAAGCGACTGGCCATTTTTCGTGAGTGAGCGAAAATTTTTGCGCTGGTGTAGTTGATGTTATTTGCTTTACTCCTGTGGAACAAGTGACTATTTTTTGGACTGTCCCAGAACATTCATCGAATAATGACTTATACTGTACGAGTAACAGCTTCAACTGTTTCCAGAATATTCGAAGAATTAACACCAGCTATTGGACTGTTTTCGAAAATATTTGTTTTAATAATAGTTTTGTTGTACAGATTCGAGAAGTTCAAAAAATGTTTGGTATTGCCAAGGAGGTCCCATACTAAAGCTGTGACGAAAATAGTCGCCAATCGAAATATATTCAGTTACAAAGAAATCATTTAAATATAGCGCCCAGCGAAGCGGGCAAAGCCTGCTAGTAGTTTAATACGATAATCACCATCCTGTTTAATGAAGACATTTTACTAATGATACGGTAAAAATCTCTGCCTGAAAACACTGGTAGCAAAAGTAGTGGAAATTTGTCATCCCTAAAAGCAGAGGTCTAAGTCTCCGCCCTTTTCTCAGAACACATTCGGAACGAGAGAGTTTATTATACCATGGCTCCCTGCGATTCAATAACGGCTGTCCAGACAAGGCGAAAAGACCGTACAGCCAGAACTTACATACTTTACCGCTACCCAGCAATTGGCGCTGTATACAAGTCTCGGTTTCGCCTGATTTAAAGGTCTAGCCATAGGGATAACATTCTCAGGGATGGAACACGGGCGCAGAATTCATACCGGAATCCGTTTAAGAAATTTCTCTACTTATAATATAGTTGATTTACGAAGTAGAAAATTTTCATACATCGATAGTGGTATGAATTCTGCGCCCGTGTTCCATCCCTGCATTCTACAGAAGCATTTGTAATTAACGCTGTAAACTCATTAAAATGCCGAAAATTTTTTTTGAATAAGCATAATAATTAATATCAGGGCATGTAGAATTATATGTTTGTTTGTCAGAATGTTTTCACCACAAAAAATATAATAAAAAGAATCGTTTCTTCATCGCTAATTTAAAGGTCCGGTCATAAGAATAACATTTTATATATGCATTTGCAGTTCACGCTAGAATCTCATTGAAATGTCGAAAACTTTTTTGAATGGGCATAATAATTATATCAATGCGTGTAGAATTATATATGTTTGTTAAAATGTTTTCATCATAAAAAATACAATAAAAAGATCGTTTATTCATCGTGATATTCGCGCTCTTTAATGATGATTTGAAATACTAATGCCTAATAATAAACTTTTAGAACCATTTCTTTATCAAAAACGAATTAAATTTGAAAGTAATACATAATGAAATAAAGTGCATTTTAATATTTTTCTGTAAAGACATTCTTTTTTTTTTTTTTTTTTTTTTTTTTTTTAATTCGTATCAAAATATGAGCATCTTGAAACATCTGATACCATTTTACGTTGATAGTAAATGTTTTAAATATATATATTTGTTATTTATTGCATTAGAGTTATGAAAATTTGCATAAGTATATGAAAATTTCTTGAAAACTATCTAAATAAAAAACTACATATATATATCATTTCTTTGAATGCTCTCTGCTTATTATTATTATTTTTTTTTTTTTTTTTACTGGATTTTGCTTTATTACAGTTTTTAACAATATATTCTAAACCTACTTCGATATTACTTTGTGGATTCTTTTTTTTTTTTTTTTTTTTAATATTATTGAATGTTTGAATGCTGAAATTTAATTCAAATTTTTAACATTCAAACATATAGAAAAGAAAGCTTATTGATAAATACACCTTACATAGATTATATTATTAAACTGTGGTAGACAGGATATGCCGGGTTCGACCCAGGTCACAAAACTAACAAAAATACAGGCTGGGACCCCCCCCCTTACAAAGAGCCCCACGGAGGGCATTACACATATAGGCCTAGGACCCTAGTGTAATAATCACCCTTAAACCACACAACCACATAATTTTAAATTGTAATACTCTAAAATCGAGGGAAGTAACGAAAAATTCGTTAGCAGGAAACATTTTTAAAATATTAAAAATTTTTAACTTTATTTAATTTTAATAGTCCTCGTAAAATTTTAATATACGTACTATTGTTTCATTGAAATGCCTATGCATGCAGATTTTTTTAAAATTCTGAGATTATGTAAAAAAGGGAAAAAAAATCTACAATGACTGGGAATGAACCCAGGGCACCTCAAAACATATAGAAGCATTAAAATTTCAAAGTCGGATTTTTGACATGATTACAATATTCTCCTTAAATATGCATGTACGGAAAGAAAAAATTATTATTATGTCCATAATTTTCCTTTTTCATTTGTGTACTATTTTAGTGTTGTTATTCCCAAATAAAGATTTATCACTTTAGTATATGTTGAGAAGTTAAAAAAGTTATATAAAACTATGTTAGAAAATACTTTTAATTTTGAAGAAAATCGAACTATGAGAATTTGGTATATCTATACGTTTTAAGGTCTCCTGAATTCATTTTAAATTTTCAAACATATACTATGTAAGGTAAATATTCTACCCATGGAAAAGTTATAATCCACTGTGGGTTTTTGGTATATTTATACGTTTTGTGGTCTCCTGAATTCATTTTTCTGTTTTTATAAAGGTATGTGTATGTGTCTGAGTGAACACAATAGCATTTAAATACTTTATGTAATTACTATATTTCACTGCATATGTATAATGATTATATATATGTGTGTGTAAAACAGTAATTAAAAAGCAAAATAATAATAATAATAATAATAATAATAATAATAATAATAATAATAATAATAATAATAATAAAATAAAATAAAATAAATAAAGGAATTTTTTGGTGTGAGTACAAGAAGTAGATATTATTAAATATCAAATGTTTTGCTACTAGGGATAATGTAAATATATTTTTTTTTATCTATCCCGCATTTAAGCAAGTATTGGAAAAGATTGCGAATAAATCAGAATGGCTGGATTGACGATCGCAGCATGGCTTTGAACCCGGCATCTCCCCTCTACCAGCTTGCTGCAGAACCTTTCGGCCACAAGTGCAGCAAAAAGATAAGGGGGGGGGATTAAGAATTAATTAGCAGGGAGCATTAGAACTTCTTTTCCCAAAACTTTTTAAAATATTTATTTATTTATTTTTGGAATAATTTTCAAGAAATGTCAGTATAATAATTACTAATGAGTTTCATTGCAAATGTATAATAAAAATATATAAGACAATTATTAAAAAAAAAAAAAAAAGAAAAGAAAAGAAAAGAAAAATACATTTTTTTTTTTTTTTTTTTTTTTTTTTTTGTTACTGTGCGTACAAAATGTAGATATTAGTAATAAAATAAAATAAAATAAATAAACAATATTTCAGATGCTAATGTAATACATACTTAAAATGATTTCAAATATGGATTTGTTTTTTCAAGCACAATTATTAAATATTCCTTACATACAGTTTCCTCTTATCTTTATTATTATTATTTGGCTTATTTCAAACAGATGTTTATGTCTATAATTAGTGACTTTTTTTTTTTTTTTAATATATATATACATTTATATATACAAGATCTATGTTATTATTATTATTTGTTTATGTTAAATTTGTTAAAACATTTTTAGCAGAATTTTTTTAAATAGCTGAACTTTCAGGAATAAATGCAGGAATAAATAATTATTTATCTACAAATAATTTTCTTAAAACATTCTGCATTTGTAACAAACAGTTTTGTGCATTAAAAGATAGTTTTAATAAAAATAATACGTTAAATTGTCAAAAAGTTTCTTGCGCAAGTAAGTACATATCCTAACAACGAGACGAGACGCGTGACTAGCGCACCAAGCGTAGGAGAGAGTAACTATGCCTTGTACGGTGTTTCTATTGTTCAAGTTCGCGTCTGAACAGCCGCTTTCTACTGAATCACAGGGAGCCATGATTACACACACAACAGTCACACCACGACCACCCACAGACAGGTGACGACCTTGAATTACAAACACAACTACAAATTTCGCTTCTTACAGGATCCGAACACGACAAACTAGAGGTCTGCACGGCCCTAAATTTTCAGGCCCGGGCCAGGCCCAGTCCGTTGGAAAGGTTTGCTTACCCGGCCCGGCTAGGTATGAAATCGAAAAATTCGGCCCAGGACCGGCCCGTTTCTTTTTTACTAGTGTGCGGCCCGGCCCGGACAAAAAGCGATAAAATCAGGACC
The DNA here is from genome assembly GCA_963930645.1 of Salticus scenicus. Lineage (NCBI taxonomy): Eukaryota > Metazoa > Arthropoda > Arachnida > Araneae > Salticidae > Salticus > Salticus scenicus. Next base: position 185,965,126 of record OZ005657.1, read on the forward strand.
GGCCCGGCCCGACCCGATTCCAAAATATGTAAAATTACAAAAAAAAAAAAAAAAAAAAAGTGCTGTTCTACGAAAAAGATTTTTAGCATGTGTTTTGCAGAGGTTTTACATAGCAAATCAATAGAAAGTTCTTTAACAAAACTGCTGAATGTTTACAAGATATTTATATATAAACAGTATTTCATTATTACAGACGTACAGAAGGCACAAAGACAAACAGAAAGTCAAATCGAAAATATTAGCATTCTCAAACAATATAGGAAGATATTTAAAATGGTTAATAGTACTAAAAATACACTTTCAACCACTTCCAGTTGTATACCGTAATGTATCCAAATCTTTCATGTGATCCGTTAAAAAAAAAAACTTTAATGGTAATCCAACCATAGTCAATAGAAAAGATGCTTTTGCACATGCTGAAAATGATGCTACTTTCATCCAGTGCCCCAGAGAAAAGAAAAAGAAGCCTTAGAGGAAAAGTTACAGCGGAAGGATTTTTATAGCCTTTATACCACCTAAACACTACAGATCATAGAAAACAAAGCGCTATATACAGCAGGACTGCCAACCATCTCATTAATAAGCGTAGACTTGTTAACGCCCCTTGAAAATACGCCCCTTTTCCCACACCACTTTATATTTAGAGCAATTCTCTCCAAATAGTGTTACGATTAAATAAGAATGAAATTACTCTAAAAAATCTGGAGTGACTCCACTCGACTTTCCGAACATTGAGTAACTAACAGTTTTGTAGATAAAATAAAGAAAGAGGAATTGCTAAACAAACAAAAGAGAGAAAACCATAATAGAGTGTTTTTTTCTCCATATATCAAACGAGGTTTTATTTAACGCTACTGAACTTTGAGCCCTTAGATCATAATGATAAAGAATTTTTCGTTTTGTCCCTGTAAAAATCTATAGATGCTAGATTCACCAAAATGCTTATAGTTAGTGCAACAGTGATTTATAATATTCATACAAATTTCCAGCTCAATTGAATAAGGCGTTTAGATGCTATCGCACTTTTAAAAATTTGGTCTCATAGGCCATAATGATAAAGAATTTTTCTTTGTGTCCCTGTAAAAAAACTGTAGTGCTAGATTCACCAAAATCTATACAGTTGGTGCAAATGCGACCTATAACATGTGTACAATTTTTTTGCTCAGATTAATAAGGCGTTTAGACGCTATCACACTTTTAAAAATTTGGACCCATTGGCCTTAATGATAAAGAATTTTTCTTTGTGTCCCTGTAAAAAAACTATAAGTGCTAGATTCTCCAAAATCTATACAGATTGAGTATCTGTGACCTATAATATGGGTATAAAATTTTTGCTCAATTGAATAAGGCGTTTAGATGCTATCGCACTTTTAAGATTTTGGTCCCATAGGCCATAATGATAAAGAATTTTTCTTTGTGTCCCTGTAAAAAAACTATAAGTGCTAGATTCACCAAAATCTATAGGGTTCGTACTATGGTGACTTACAATATACGTACCAACTTTCAGGTTAATCGAACAAAGCCTTTAGACGCTAGCGTGTTCACAAACATACACACATACACACATACACACATACACACATACACACACACATACATACATCATCGTAAAAATAGTGAAAACGGACTCAGGGGACCTCAAAACGTATAGAAACATCAAAATCTCGAATTCGGATTTTTGACATGATTACAATACTTTCCTCACTATAGTGTTCGGAAAGTAAAAATGACTGGTGTACAAAAAAAGGCGGTGACTAAAAGTACTACGCTTCATAATGAGATGGTTGGCAAGCATGATACAGTAACGTATCTAATTTCTTTTGTTTGTTACATGTACGCAAACTGGTAATAACATGCATATTATTTTTAAAGGGAAACCATCTAATATTACTTTAAATAAAGTATATTAATTTCGAGACATGTTTAAAATATTTGGGGAAAATCAGATCACAAGCAGACAAGTTGATAGACAATTAAATTGGAGTTACAGACATCTTTTAAGAGGGGACAATACCTAATCTCGCCGGCAGCCTTCACCCATGTTATTCTATGGGGAAATTTGTTGCTACAATTACACGTTACCTAATGAATATTTTTAAATTCTGTTTTCGCAGTCAGAAAATTCATAACCGTTAAATTAGTACTCATTTTTGAAAAATTCATTTTTTTTAAATTTTTACATTTTAATTTTGAGTTCAAAAATGCGATTTTTCACAAAATGCATTATTCTCATTTTCTAATCGCAAAATGAAATACTAAAATTTTAAAAAATCAATTTTTGGAAAACAAGTACTAATTTAACGCTTATGAATTTTCTAAATGTGAAAACAGAATTGAAAAATATTCATTAGGTAATGAGTAATTATGTAAACAAATTTTCCCATAGAATAACATGGGCCAAGGCTGCCGGCGAGATCAGGTATTGTCCGCACTTAAATACTCCTGTAGAAAAGTGTGGAAAATTCGAGAAAGTGGTCAGCCAATCTAGTTACAGCTTCCATATTTGGTATATCGAGAAAATTATTTTCCCGCCAAAGCCTCAAAAAAAGTTGTCAAGGAGGAAAAAGTCGCCAAATTTGGCACCAAATCCATTACCTGCCTTATTGGAACTTTTTAATGTGTTTTAAAGGTAAAATTAAGCTGTTTTAACGCACAAAGGAGCTGGAAATGCAGAAAATGACATTTATCAACTTACTAAGCCTTTTTGAAAGAATTTATACAAAAAGAATACAATTATTCACAATTTCGCAATAATGCTTAATAAATTGCTTTATATAAGTGTTAAAAAAGCGATATGAAATTAATATCCAACCTACATTTTGTTATCATTATTATCATTAAATCTATTTATTTTCTATTTATTTGCATTAAAACACAACGATAGATACTTAAAGAAATTTTCTTGGTTCTATAATCTTATTTACTTGTATATCAATAAAAAATAAAATTGATTAATAAATGAAGTAAAATAAAAGAAAAATTGATAAATTAAAAAATTTGCTGTGTGTGCACTTAAAATTTAATAAATAAATAAATAATATTACTGTAGACTTAAACTTTCTTTTAATTAGCAGCGATAAAAATTTCATAGAACAATTTTTTCATTCGAAAACTTTGTTTTAATTTATGTGTTTTACATTGAAATTGAAAGGGAAACAAGCGTAAATGCACAAAATACGTATCTCATCACAATTCTGATCCTCCACGAAGGTTTTTAAATAAAGCTTTCCGCTTTGGTGATCCTAGAAGTATAATTTGCATGGGAACATTGAGGACATTGCGGTCCTGGCGAATTTTGCATGCCTCAGCCACCATTAGTGTACAGGACGATCTTCCGCCGGCTCGAGTATTGAACTCGCAATCTCACAAGTAGGAGCTAGGAGCATGGCGTTCTAACGTAAGTTTTTAGAAGGTTTTTTTTTTTTTTTTTTTTTTTTTTTTTTTAAAAACACTAAAAACCATAGAAATAATGTAGTGTGGAAACGGAGTCGATTTTTTTGGAAAAAGTGTCTGAGAAAGTTTTAAATTTTAATTTACTGGTTATGATAAGTAAAGTTTTCCTGAAAACTGTAATTTTTTTATGAAGGAGAGCCAGTACTTATTGCTACTGTTACATAATAACATTCGTGCCCATTCTTTGTTTTTTGAAGGCGATTCAAAAAATTATTATCCATTAAGCCGATTAGTTAAGTAAATAATAATTAATCATGATGTTTGTTTAATTAGGTTTCATTTTCGAATTGTAAGAGAAGACTGGAATACCTGCATATCAGAATACATCACTACACATATCAGGATGGTACTGAGAGGAATGAAATAGTGGCAAAGATTTACTAAAACAAACTACCGATTTTCAATATAGTAGATGCTATCATTTTAATTTATTCGGCAGTATTTTAAGCTCCGCCTTCATTTCTCCCCACTTTATTCATCGAAAAATTATCTCCAATCTGTAACTTCGATAAAATAAGAAAAGTGTTACTTTTAAAAAATAAGTGGTATAAAAAATAAAGGCGGGGCTAAAACTACTCTGGTATAAATTAAAATTCTGGTATCCTTGTTTTCAATACAGAGCCGAAAGTCTCCATCCTTTTTTCAGAATACAGATATGACAAGTTTCTGCCTTTTTTACTATCATTAATTTTATACAATAATTAAAATCATGTTTAATCAGTCACTTTATTACAAAATTACGGTAAAGATCTCTGCCTGAAAACACTGATAGCAAAAATAACGGAAATTTGTCTTCCCTAAAATCAAAGCTCGAAGTGTCCGCCCTTTTCTTTCAGAACACATTCGGAGATGAAAATTTCTACCTTTTTTGATACCATTATTTTTATACAATAATAACTATCCCATTTTATCACGTCACTTCACTATTAAAAAACGGTAACGATATCAGTCTGAGAATACTGGTAGCAAAAATGACGGAAATTTCTCATCCCAGAAAGTATCCTGAAAAAGGGGTAGAGACTTCGGGCCGAGCCCTGTTGTTTATACCCCGCCTACGTTAATACTTTATCAAATAATCATGTAATGCTCCAAATGTTTCGAAACCTTAAACGCTAATTTTAAGAACGTTTAATAATATCTTATTACTTTAATGTATTTTAAGAAAACATTATTTTTAAGAGTTTTCTTGTCATAATGTTACTTAAAATTTTATTTATTTATTTATTTTCTCATATTAACACAATCGCAACCGCGTGTTTTTGTCCTTTTGACAGTAAGGTCCGCCTGTGGGCGTCCTTCTCATAAGTTACAATTTTTCAAAACGGAATTTTCTGTATTCACAATTATATTACAAATGGATATGCATTATAATAATGCTCTCTCTAGTCAAAATATTTGTATCCATAGTATATAGATTGCAAAAGTATTAATATTGTATATATTTTTAAAAAACAAATAACATAGAAATTGGAAAAGAAATACGCACTGGTTGAGTTTCAGATTTTCAAATGACGTTAATCTACGTCAGTGGTCGCGAAAGTGTTAATTTGTTCAAAATCATGTTAAAGAGATTATTTTACAAATAAAATTGGAAATTTTATTAATAAAAAGAAAATAATAGCTTTTGTTAAATGATAAATAGTGAAACAGTTTGTATAGTGAAACAGAATTTAGGAAATAATTAATTTGATTAAAAAGTAAAAATTTTGTTGCTTATTTTATATTCTATCAACAGAATTTTTGAAACTTTCCGATCTCGAGCTAAAAAGATACAAGCTTAAATGGAAGTTTTTTTTTTTTTTTTTTTTTTCTTAGCAATCTGGAGAAAATATGACTTTTCAAAATATTAATTAAAACACAACTTGGTATTCAGTTTATACCAGAAATATTTTACCGACACGCTTTACAAGTAATTTCTTTCTCTTTTCCTGTCGTCACAGTTAAAGACTTATTCTTTTAATACCGGATTATCGCTATCTGCTGGTAATCTGATGATTACATAGATATTAAATGTTCTGGTCCCTTGATATCACTTTGATGACTCATTGTATTATGCTATGATTGATTAATTACGACAGAATTAATCAATAGATGTTTCATGCGCATAACTTAGTCCTGTATATTGTCTACAATTTATGTATGCATTCTTAAAATTAGCACTCACACACATAAAAAAAAAGAAAAAAAAAAATCATAACACCATTTGAAATGTACTTTGAATTGTCGTGAACCACAGCCCTAACATGTTCCAATTATTTTGTGTGACACTGTAAACGAAGAATAAATACCTTTCGCAACATATTTCATGTAAAACGTCTTTTTTGTCTAATATGTATATATATATATGTATATATATATATTTCTTTTATTTTGTTTAATCCATATATATATATATATATACATACATATATTTAATTTATTTATAAAGAATTGTGCTTGTTATGTTAATACAGACCTTCATATTTTGTTTCTTAATTCATCGTTTAATTAAATTAAATTGTTATCTTTTTATTAAAATTTTGAGCTTCTTTCATGCGGCAATTTATACCTTGAAGAAACAACAGCTACACTTTTCAAGAGATACTATCAAAGGCTTGAAGAATTTTGATCTCTACGTCCCGCCAAGAGAATAAATTCCTTAATTACCATAGCACGAAATTATGTATGAATAATTTATGGAATAGAAAGAAAAAATAATCAAAATTACACAACTATACTTACAAACATAAATGTAGAAGCTTATACAAACATTGTAAAATAACTAAAAACGAAAAACATAAACGCAAAATATATACCAATACATCTAAAATGAGAAATATTTGCATATATTTAACAGTTACAGATAGAAGCGAAAATATAACAAGAGTAACCATTCAACTTAGTGGTTTCGGATAAATTTGGTAATACAACTTTAATACATCACAACTGTTGCAAATTCTTTTAATTTTAGCGATTTACGAAAACGAAATATTTTTGAAAATTTTTTTAGTAATACATTTTAACCAATCAGTTAAATTTATGAATTTAAAATAGAAGTCTATCCTTTTATCATAAACACTAATAATACTGCGCTGGAAAATAATAATAATAATAATAATAATAAAATCGAGCCCCGATACCATTTTTTCTGTTTTTATGTAAAATGACCTCCTGAATCCGAATTTGAGAGCCATTTTACCCAATCTCCCACCGTTTTCACGAGACGCCACTCCCTCCCCCAAACTTTATCACTATTCGGAAATTTTATAACAATGAATTTTATTTGGAGGGTAATAATATTACTCTTATATAATTATATAATAATATTACTATAATTATACTATTTCTAATGAAAGTATTTGTATCCATATTATATTGATTGTACAAATATGAATATTTTGTACATTTTCAAGAAATAAATAACATACAAATTGAGAAAGAAACGCCCACTGTTGGATTCACATATTTTCAAATGACGTGAATTACGACAGCGGTCACGAAACTGTTAAATACAGAGCCAGAAGTCTCCACCCTTTTCTCAGAATACATTCCAAAGTGACAAATGTCTGCCTTTTTTGCTACATCACTTTTATACAATAATTACTATCTTGTCTAATCAAGACGCTTTACTACAAAAATACCGTAAAGATCTCTGCCTGAAAACACTGGTAGCAAAAACAGCAGAAATTTGTCATCCCTAAAAGCAGAGGTTGAAGTCTCCGCCCTTTTTTCAGAACACATTGATTCGGAGATGGAAATTTTTGCCTTTTTTTGCTACCACTATTTTTATACAATAATCAATGTCCCATTTAATCACGACACTTTACTGTAAAAATTTGGTAAAGATATCTACCTGAAAATATTGGTAGCAAAAATGGCAGAAATTTCTCCCCTCTAAAAGTACCCTGAAAAAAGGGCGTCGAGCCCTGTGGTTTATACCCCTCCTACGTTAATACTTTATTAAAAAACAATCATGAACTTGCTCCAAATGTTACGAAACCTTAAACGTTCACTTTAAGAACGTTTAACAATATATTATTATTTTAATATATTTCAATAAAAGATTACTTTTAAGGGTTTTCTTGTCATACTGTTACTTAACATTTTACTTATTTATATATTATTAATTTGTTCAAAATCATGTTAAATGGACAATTTTACATCTAAAGTTAGAAATTTTATTAATAAAAACGAAAATAATAGCTTTGTTAAATGATAAATAGAAACTATTCATTTGTATAGTGAAACAGACTTTAGGAATTAATCGAAAATAATTCTTTTGATTAGAAAGTAATAATTCTGTGGCTGATTTTATATTATTAGAGAGATTATTGAAACTTTCCAAAACTCGAGCTATAGAGGTATAAGTTTAAATGGGAGTAGTTTTTCTAAAAACAATCTGAGAAAATATGATTTTTTAAAATGTAATAATATGCACAATTTGGTATTGAGTTTTACACCAGAAATATTTCAGAGACACGTTTTAGAGGTAATTTCGTTGTAGTCATCATGATAAGAGTTTCTCCTTTTAATAACAACTCATGACGTAGGGTTATCGCAGATTGCTGGTGATCCGAGAATTACAGAAGTTTTTAACGTTCTAATTCCCATGATACTTTCTTGATGTTTGTTTAAGTTTTGTAATAAATGATTAGTTTCGACAGAAATAATCAATAGACATTTAAACGCGCATATCGCTCAAAATATCATTCTTCACTGGTCTTGGATTTCACTTATACGTTTTCAAGAGGCACATAAATAAAATGTGTAATCTTACGTGACACTAGAACTACTTTCACTTCATAAGGTATGAATATAAGGGGATAAGTTGTGAAAATTTTTTCAAAGAAAATTGAAGTTTTATTTGAGATACATTTCTGCGTGAGGGTCAGCCCTTTAGTTAATATATTATATGACCACCACCCCCCTCTCTAAATTTTTATTACTGTACGCTAATTTTATGAACATGAATTTGATTTGGAGAATGAAAAATAATTAATTTAACACCTAAAAAAAAATATGTTATGAATAACATTAATAATAGATTAAAAAATTATAAGAAATATAATACATAATTTCATTGGCAAATCCTCCCCTAAATATTCCCCTTGCCGCGAATGTTCCTGTTTTAGAATTTTCCAACTCTGTAGCCCTTCAGAAGATATTTAACAGTTAAAATAATCCTCTCCTCCCTCCCCCCCCCCCCCCTTCCTAAAGATCAATTTTATAGCCATAAAATCTCCGAAAAGTGATAAAAATAAGGGGCCGTCTCTAAAAAACGGCGGATGATAGGGCATAATGGGCGTCCTATTTGGAATCTGGAGGTAATTTTACATAAGATTTTGCAGAAATGGTGTTGGGGGCAATTTTCATGCCGAGCAGTGTAATTTTAGAAGACTAAAATAAACTATTTTTATTTACTTAGATTTTTCTTTGTATTTCTGGCATGTAAAAATTCAAAATAAAGTGTTGTTTTAATCATAATATTTATATTAATAACCATAATTTAATACAAAGAGGCCTTTTATTACTGAGTGTTTGAATTTGGCGACGTTTTATGATATCGCCAAAGTTGTTTTAATTCTGTATCCTATTAAGATTAATATTCCTTTGTTTACTTCTAAGAGTAAACATGTTTATTTTTTAATATATTTATTTCATATTTAAATCTGTGTTTGTTTCCAGAAATATATATATATATATATATATATATATGGGAAGTTCCTTGCACAACCAACAGATGGCGCTGCCTCTGATGCTCATCTTTGAATGAGATGACGGACGGGAGTTAGTTGAGATCTGGCTGCAGTGGAGATCGGTTGAAACCGTCAGCGCGAAGGCTGACAGGCTGATTTTCTCCTAATTAGAGCTTGTTGTGCTCTTAATAAGTGTGTAGAGCCATGGAGGGCTCATTACTTCATTTTTACTATTTGATAAAGTGCGCGAAGGTACTTTGTGAATTCTAAGTGTGAGCAAGTGCTTAAATGTTGCTTTGTTACGCTTATACTGATCAAGAGAGTTTATTATGTGCTAAGCCTCGAAACCAGCAGTTGGTTAATGATAGGAAGTCTGCTGTTATATGTTAATCCTTATATTTAATCTGTTTTGTGTATGTTACGTAATAAATGTCTTCGTTACCTAAGTCGCAGCTCATCATTGACCCACCCCTAGACACCCAGCCAAGATTCTACAAGTGGGGACTCTGCCGCGATATTACCACCAACAAGTTATAAAAGGTAACTGTTATTGTTCTATATTTATCATTCTATTTGATAATTAATGATTAATGCATAAATTGAGAAAAAGGAATTTAATACAGTTTTGAATTAGAAATTAATGGTGAAATATTTTTTGAGAACTGTTTTGGTTTCACTGTGTGATGAAATTAAATAAATACATTACTTGAGAAGAATGAATAGAAATAAGAATTATGATTGAAAAAATATTCTGAGTAATCTTTTAGTATTTTGCTTATTACTGTTTGCAATAATATTTTAACAATATTATAACAATATTATTTTAAAACGAAATTGATAATAATTATTAAATAGAGAACAATAATGATAATGGTGATATTATATGAAATATGTGTAATAATTAAGAAATATATAAGATGATCTAAATATTCTGTTGTATAATACAAATTGTTCTGCATGTGGTTATTTAAAAATCATGATAATTTTGATTTGAGAACAAAAACCATAGAATCATTTTTTGAGAAAATTGTTCTCATATTATTTTGTTTCAATTTAAGTATGATATTAATTTGGTAGAAGTATTGAAATATTTTTTGGTATAAATAATTATTTAGAGTTATAATGGCCCAAAACGTATTACAAGGCATTAGAAAAGCCGATTTAAGAACAATTGCTGAAGAATTAGGCCTAACTGTTCCGGCGGAAGCTAAGGTACTTGAAATCAAAACTTTGATTGAGAGTTCTGATATTTATAAAAATGATTTAGAATTTGTTAGAGGTGTTATTAAAATGTTAGTAGAAGAACAAAAGTTGAAATCTGTAGAAGAACAAACCAAAATTGAGATAGAAAGAATTAAATTATCCCAGTTAGAAAAAGAAATAGAGTTACAGAATTTAAAGTTACAGGCTGCAGCAAAAAAATTCTAGTAATAATGTTGAGCAATCAAATTCAGAAACTACTTCACAATCATTAGAAAATTTAATTAGAAGTATTCGAACATTAACCATTTCAGTACCTGAGAAACCGGAAGCTTTGCACTTATTTTTTCAATCCCTTGAAAAAGCATTCGTTTCTAAAAATGTACCGTCTAAATTCAAATCGGAAATATTGATTAATTTATTGGGAGATAAATGTAATCTAGTTCTTGCGTACGTAACCACCGAAGAAATTAACGATTATGAAAAAGTTAAGGAATTAATTTTAAGACAATTTCAACCAACGCCGCGTGAATGTTTAAGTAATTTTAAAAATGCGTTGCGTAATCCTTCAGAATCTCATGTCCAATTCGCTTCACGTCTAAGCGCTTCTTTTGATTACTATTGTAGATTGAGAGGGGTTAACGACGTTAAGCAATTGTGTGATCTTATAGTTTCTGATAAATTATATGAAACGTTGTATTCTAGAACTAAGGAACATATTAGTGTTCGAGAAGGTCAAAATTGGTTTAAACCCAACGAATTAGGTCGGGAGTGTGATTTATTCTACTCTTCTAGAGGGAAATCGTTAATTGAAACTAATAATAATACGCGAAACGAAAGTTCAGAGAATAAGCGGTTTGTAAACAAAACTCCTTTTAGAAAGACACATTACAATAATAGAGATCCCATAATACGTAATTCGGTATCTAATCAAACTCACGAAAAGCATGAAAGAATGTGTTATATTTGTGGTGCAAAAGGGAAAACATTTCATTTCGCTAGAGTGTGTCCTAAACGTATTTCAGAGAAAAAAGAATTCCGTGAAAATCTTCCTATAAATTCAGTAGTTCAATCCGAAACAAGTCCGATTAACCTAATTGTTAATGAACTCGAATATGTTGATATTTTAGTGGATGATATTCCACTTAAAGGGTTAAAAGATTCGGGTTCTTCGATACTAATTGTGAATAAAAATAGCATTCCACAGACTAAAAATGTTATTTCTTCAACCACTCTAGTTAGATGCTTTAATGAAAAGGAAGATGCAATTCTAACTGAATTTAAAATATCTTTGCCTAATCATGATTCAGTAAACATAATCGGTGCTTTATGCAACAATTTGTCATGCGATGTAATTCTGCCTGGTAATATCTTTCATATTTTGAAACCACAAAATAGGGAGGAAACAGATGTTTCGAATTTCAGCGACGTAGGGGGGAAAGATAGTTTTCTGAGTTCGGGGGAAAGCAATTTCGATGAAGCAAGTGAGTGTTCTTTTCCTGTATTCGATCGAAAGGAAAATGAAATAGATTCTTTTTTTTTCAAATATGTGCAATTTTTCAGAAGAAGAAAAATTCGATGTCAGTTATATTTTAGATAAGTCGTTAAAAGAGAGATTAAGCGAATTAATAAAAAGTTATAAGCCAGTTAAAACAAAAAGTACTGATTTAAAAATGTCCATTATTTTATCTGATGATACACCAGTGTGCTTACGCTCTCGCAGATTATCATTTGTAGAGAAATCAGAGGTGGATAGACAAATTGACCAGTGATTAAAGGATGGTATAATTAGAGAAAGTACGTCAAATTATGCTTCGCCAATAGTGGTGTATAGGAAAAAAGATGGAGGAATAAGGTTATGCTGTGATTATCGTGCTTTAAATAAGAAAATAATTAAAGATAAATACCCGTTGCCAAATATTGAGGATTTATTTGATAGATTAGGGGAGGGTAAAGTTTTTTCGACACTAGATTTAAAGAATGCGTTTTTACAAGTTGATGTAGAGGAAAAAAGTAGGAAATATACAGCATTTGTGACCGATAATGCCCAGTATGAGTTTCTAAAAGTTCCCTATGGATTATGTAATAGTCCCTTAGTATTTCAAAGATATGAAAATTATGTGTTTAAAGACTTATTAAAAGAGGGTACTGTAATTATTTATTTAGATGATATAATTATTCCATCTAAAGATGAGAATGAAGGGTTAGATAAATTAAAACGTGTGTTAGAAACGGCATCAAAATTTGGTCTAGAGTTAAATTTAAAGAAATGTCAGTTTTTGAAACGAAAGATCGATTTCTTAGGTCACATAATTGAGAATGGCACGATTAAACCCTCAGTAGAAAAAACTCTTGCAGTACAAAATTTCCCAGAACCCCGTAATGCTAGGGAAGTGCAGAGTTTCTTAGGTTTAACGGGTTACTTTAGAAAATTTATTCGTTCATATGCCAACATAGCAAGACCACTCAGTGACTTATTACGTGCTTCCACTCCATTTAAATTCGAGCAAGAGCAGAAATTAGCTTTTCAAAAGCTGAAAGACATTTTATCAAATACGCCTGTCTTACATCTTTTTAAGCAAGACTATAAGTTAGAAGTTCATACATATGCATCTAAATTAGGATTCGGTGCAATCCTATTACAAGAAGATGACGATGGACAGTACTATCCAATCCATTATATGAGTAAAAAGACCTCTGTACAAGAAGAAAAATACTGTAGTTATGAGTTAGAAGTGTTAGCGACAGTAGAAGCCCTTAAAAAATTTAGGAACTATTTATTAGGTAGTAAATTTAAAATTTATACTGACTGTCAAGCGTTCACTAAAACTTTAGATAAACTTGAATTGACACCTAAGGTAGCCAGGTGGTCTTTCCTGCTACAGGAATTCGACTACGAAGTAGAACATCGACCTGGTAAACAAATGCAGCATGTTGACGCGCTTAGCAGACACCCTGTAATGACTGTAACAACTGATACCCTTACTCATCGTATTGCTACTGCTCAAGAAAATGATGAGTTTATCAACACTATGAAATCTCTTTTACAACAGAACCAAAATGACGAATATGTGTTAAAAAATAATGTTTTATATAAAGTGTTAAATGATAGGGATGTACTAATTGTCCCAGAGATCATGCAAATCGAGGTCGTAAAGAAATGTCATGCCTTAGGTCATTTTTCGGCTAATAAAACTGAAGAGTTAGTTAAACGAGAATATTACTTTCCTAATATGAAAAAATGCATAGATAATGTTGTAAAAAGTTGTGCAGAATGTATACTTGTAAATAAGAAACAGGGAAAAGGAGAAGGTTTTTTGAACCCTATCCCTAAAGGAGATATACCATTATCCGCGTATCACATCGATTTTGTGGGTCCATTACCAACCACTAACAAAAACTACAATCACATTTTCACCGTCATCGATGGATTTAGTAAATTTTCGTGGCTATATCCGGTGAAATCCACTTCTTCAGCAGACGCCTTGCAAAAATTAAAACAGCAAGCTGCTATTTTTGGTAACCCCGCAAGAATAATATCTGATCGTGGACCTGCGTTCATATCTAAGGAATTTGCAGATTACTGTGTATCCGAGGGAATCGAACATGACACCATCACAACCGGAATCCCGAGAGGGAATGGTCAAATTGAGAGACTTCATCGAACAATCATTCCTGTATTATCCAAGTTATGTATAAATGACCCTAACAAGTGGTACAAGTTTGTTGAGGCTGTCCAGAGAACTATTAATTCAACCGTATCGAGAAGTACCAAAAGAACTCCGTTCGAATTACTCACTGGAGTAACAATGAGAAAGAAAGAAGATAAGAGAATACTTGAACTCCTCGAAGAGGAAAGGATAAATTCCATGCTTGATAATCTTAACACCATTCGTGAAGAAGCAAGAAAAAACATTCTTAAGATTCAAGAAAAAAATCGCCGATGTTACAACAAGAAGAGAAAGAAAGCCCATGTATATAAAATTAATGATCTAGTTGCCATCCAGCGAACACAGTTTGGAACCGGCATGAAACTAAGACCAAAGTTCTTAGGTCCTTATAAAGTTGTGCGAGTAAAAACCAAAGACAGATATGAAGTCGAGAAGATAGGTGATCACGAAGGACCTATACATACTAGTACTTCTGCAGACCATATGAAATTATGGTCCACAAACTAGACTGATAAACTTTAAAGAAAAAGTTAACTGTGAATTTTTATGTACATAATTTTTTTTAATGTCTGTTTCTCTTTTTTGTTTTTTTTTCTTTTAATTGTATTTTGCAGATATCCTTTAGTATCCCAGGCTGGTTTACGGCGAGGTCACCGCACATCAGAATGGCCGAGCGTTGTGGGAAGTTCCTTGCACAACCAACAGATGGCGCTGCCTCTGATGCTTATCTTTGAATGAGATGACGGACGGGAGTTAGTTGAGATCTGGCTGCAGTGGAGATCGGTTGAGACCGTCAGCGCGAAGGCTGACAGGCTGATTTTCTCCTAATTAGAGCATGTTGTGCTCTTAATAAGTGTGTAGAGCCATGGAGGGCTCATTACTTCATTTTTACTATTTGATAAAGTGCGCGAAGGTACTTTGTGAATTCTAAGTGTGAGCAAGTGCTTAAATGTTGCTTTGTTACGCTTATACTGATCAAGAGAGTTTATTATGTGCTAAGCCTCGAAACCAGCAGTTGGTTAATGATAGGAAGTCTGCTGTTATATGTTAATCCTTATATTTAATCTGTTTTGTGTATGTTACGTAATAAATGTCTTCGTTATCTAAGTCGCAGCTCATCATTGCCCCACCCCTAGACACCCAGCCAAGATTCTACATATATATATATATATTGTGGGAGTGTGTGTGGGTGGGAGGGGGGGGTAAGAAGAATTGCATTTTTTAAATTAATAATATATGTTAGAAATAACAGGGGGTAAAATGAATTAAAAAAAAGAGCTTTCCACTTTTAATCCGTAAGCGCTATTTCTTTGCAAAAGTTATGATTTATATTTGAAACAGATTACTTGTTGCTTATACGGAAGCGAAGTGTGACGTCACTGACCGTCGTTGGAGTCAAGTAAAAGATTTCCTATGTTAATCGTACATTGGATTTTTTGTAAAAATTATTAAAAATTGAGGAAAATTATTCCCCGATTTTAATCCCCAAATTTGGGTATAATTACAAATCAGCTATCGCGCACATATACTAGATTAAGTTGTTTTCTGTCAAATTGACAAAATTTTAATTTTAAATTTCAAAACTCTGTCATCCTTGGCGTTTTTTGTATTTGGCTATAAAAAACGTAATCCGAAAATATACATGCCAGATGTTTATTTTCGTAATATGTATTGTACGAAATATTGTTTCATATTATTGATTATTTTCTTTATGTATGTTGTTGAAATAACCATGATTTTTGAAAGGAATTAAATTATATTCGCCAGATAATTTAGCGATATTTTTTTCCTGCCAAGGATGACAGATATCAAAGCTATTCCGCTGCTTAGTGTCTTATATCAAATACTTTATTTAGACATTTGAAAACAAATTTGACTTCAAATTATGATAAAATATTTATCATTTTCCTTTTAATTAATATATTAGTTGGATATTTACTGTGCAAATATCACTCTTTGAAATGAAATGTTTATGTTTTTATTCGAAAATGGAAGTTTGCCCTTTTATTTATTTATTTATTTATTTCTACAGTTTTGAAATTTAAAATTAAAATTTTATCAGTTTTATAGCAAAAATAACTCAATCTAACACATGTAGACAGTAACTTATATATAACTATACCCAAATATGGGGATTAAATTCAGGAGACAACTTCTTTTAATTTTTAATAATTTTATACAAAAAATTTAACGGACAATTAAGATAGGAAATGTTTTGCCTGATTCCACGGACCGCCAGTGACTTCATCACTTCGCTTGCGTATTGCTCTTGACCGATCGTACTTTCAGATCAAAATTTTTATCGCCAGTGAAGCGATATGGACGCCACGTGGGAATGCAGTTTTCTTCGAAGGCAACAAAATGGTGACGATGCGCTGGCCCATATAATTTATTTAAGGGGTTCTGCCCTACTGTAGATATTATAAAAAAGTGTTGATTGGATGAAATAGGTCGATCTTCCTTGACGTAAAGTTGTGTCTGTAAGCTTAGGATAATACAGTTACTTTACTTTTCCCCCCATTGAAAACCATTCGTCGCCATCTTCATTCGAGATTCTTGTGCTCCAGTACGCCCTCTAGGGGTAAAACTGTAAGTTTTTGTATCAGATATCTCATGTGATGCGTATCAATTTAGTTTGTTTTTCTGCTACCTTTTAATTTTTGTTGTTGTGTTGTCGTCGTTTTAATGTAGATTGATAATGATGAATAACAGCTGTTGTTGCGTGTACCTCAGTGCAACTCTTTAGGATCTCATCGATCTCGTACTAGTTTCCACAAATTTCTACGCATAAAAAATGAATCTTCAAAGCGGCTTTGGGAAGAGTGGACTCGTGTTTTGAAGATAGACAGTGCGGACAGACTTGGGGGGATGGGGTATTCAATAGTCACCAATACTTCTGTGATGGGATATTTGATGTACATAATGCACGATTAATTATAGAATAATAATAAAGGAAGAAGAAGCATGTGTGTTTTGGTTTCAGCTTAAAAAATCTAGGAATGCTGGGTATAGGGTTGTAACAATCCTTCAATCTGATTGGTTGGCGAGATTTTTTAATAGCCTCGTCTCTCTGTCAATCGCTCAGCATAGCAGCACCCACAACAAACAGCGATAAATGCACCGAGGATGGATGCCCTACTTCAAAGAATTGCAAATCCAGAGAAACTTTCGCTGGCAATTCACTAGAAGGTTTTAGTAAGCATTAGATTATTGACGTGCGCCTTCTTCCTTTATTATTATTCTATGCGATTAATCTTCGGCATGATTAGGTAACCGTTACAGTTAAAAATTAGCGAATATTGATTAAAAAAATCCCCAAATATGACAACACTGGTGAAAGGCAAAAATGTAAGTAATCTTATGGCAGTGTTGGTCATAATTGATTAAAAAGTAATTGAATTACAATTAAATTATAATTATAATTATTTTATGGTCAATCGATTAACAAGTAATTGATTACAAATAAATTGAATTATTACAAATAAATTAAATAAGTAATTCAATTTATTTGTAATCAGTTGCTTGTTAATTGATTGACAGTAAAATAATTATAATTGTAATTTAATTGTAATTCAATTGTAATTCAATTCAATTACTTTTTAATCAGTTATGCTCAACACTGTCTTATGGTTGTCGGTGGTAAGCATGTCCAACCTTCGGATGTTTCGAAACGAGATACTGATTCCTAATTATATTATATTTATTTTAAGATATACAGTCGGTAACAAAAGTATCAGAACACTGGCAAAAATTCCTAAGTAAAAAAAGTAGAGTTAATACTATTTTGATAAATCATTGCCGAATTATGTTCTTAGACTGAATAAGAACATGATTCGACAAGGATTTATTTAACAAAACAGTATTAACTCTACTTTTTTAATATAGGAATTTTTACCAGTGTTCGGATACTTTTGTTACCGACTGTACTTTAAAACATTCTTCCTTTTTTTTTTTTTTTTTTTCTTTTTTTGTTGTTGTTGTTGTTGTTGTTAAATGTCGGTTTGAGCTTGCTTCAATTTTTACATGTGGCTATTTGCTGATATTATTAATATATATAATGACCCTCATCTGTCATAAACGAATCCGGTTAGTACCGCTTCAAAACAGAAACTTTTGGCAGCCATTTTTTTCCGTTTGTTTAATTCAACTTAGGAAACATACATATCATTTCCATACATGTTTTGTATCGCACATCTTATTTATTTCCTATAAAACCTTGAAAAACTATTCAATTGTAATGTTTAAATGTCTTAATTAAATATAACGGATCACTGGCTATTTTAAACATGAACCTATAAAGAGAATTATGTAACTTCATGATTGTTGTTGTTGTTGGGGGTTTTCTTTGAGACCTATAGCTGCTGGGGCTGTTGTCTCAATTGATCCGTAGACTATGGAAGAATGACGAGAGGATAAACCACTACGATCTATAGCTTACTCGCATATTTTTTTTTTTTTTTTAGAAACGATTAATAGAATGCAAGAACCCAAGGGTGCAATGACGGAAGTTACTTAATGAGCAGAATTTTTGCATGAAAGCAGGAAAGGAGCTAAAATTATCACTATTTAGAAACGTGCCGAAATACTGAATGCGAATCTGCCGATAGCGACCACAAGATAAAAGAATGTGTTCAATAGAGTCCATTACGTGACAGCGATCACAAATGCCATTGTCAATAAGGCGAAAGCGACGCAACAGAGCTGGGGTAACGATCATCTTGCAAAGAAGCCGGGAGATTAGCACATCGTCCCTTCTATTGGTGGAGCACGAGCTTGTAGTTTTGAAAGAAGGAATGTCACCATGAGAGAGCGCATATTTACTCTCACGAAAAGTATTCGAAATCGATTCTTTGAAACAATTGGTAGCGTAATTGATAAGGTTCTCAGGAGAAATCCAATCCAAGAGAACGTCCGAGGGACCAGTATTCTTTGCGATTCTGTCCGCTTTTTCATTAAGAGGGATACCTCTGTGACCAGGGACCCATACCAGCCGAATACTACAAGCAAAAGATGAGGCATGGCAAATTTTATTGTGAAGCCAAAGTATAACTCGGGGAGATTTGATGGAGACTGACTGAAGAGCAGATAGAACCGATAGACTATCCGTAAGGATTATGAAGGAAGAGCTTGAGGCAGCCAGTTCATCAATCGCTGTACCGATGGCAAGGGCTTCAGCGGTGAAGATGGAATTTATATGGGAAATCCTATACTTGAATTGGGAATCAGAGGAGCAGCCGGCAATAGCAGTTAAGGTATGAGATTTGGTCGCATCGGAAGCAAAGATATCGTGACTCGACGAGAACTCTGAGATAAAGGCCGAGAAAAAGGACTGGATGATAATATCATTCAAAGTTGTGTTCTGGAAAGGAAGGTCGGAAAGATAAAAGAAAACTTTCCCATGAACCACGGGTTGAGGAAACTGGAAAGTTACTAAACTCTCCAAGCAGGAACTAATATCATCGAGCCCATCTATGCCATACGGTAAGAAGTCGAGCTGTAGTTCTTTGTCATAATCATCAGCTTCATTCAGAAGGCTCCAAAGAGGGGACCAGGTACCCAGACAGAGCTGACGGACCCAGAATCTGAAGGATTGCAAACGAATCCTGTAGCCTATAGATAGGACATCAGCATGTTTGTGAAGGAGAGCTATGGGGACCCAAGAGGGAAGACCGAGAGCAGCTCGAAGACCACAATGGGGAAGTTGCACACAGAAGGAAAAACAATTTCTTTTAATTGTAATCGATAAAATCAATCTTGGGAATCCGAAAAATCCAATTAAAATCTTAAAATTATTTCAAATTAACTTTTAATTAACATTTTAAAATCGCTAAAAACCAAAACAAAACCACGTGATCCGAAAACGCTCCGTGAGGGGGTTGACGTCACAGTACACGAAGTGTGAATGTTTACACTTTACCGCTTGCTTTTCTTTTTGTTCGCTCTATTATCTAATCTGTATTTTATAGTTTATTCTTAAAAATTTTACCTTTTGTAAGAAATAACTTAAACCTTCCATAACTATACTATATCTTATTTCTTATATATATATATATTTCTATTTTTATTTGTATAATGTCGATTTGGGATTTGTAAAAGAGCAATCGGATAATGTTCTGAAAATAGATGCTCTTTCCATATTCTCATTTTTGAGAAGAAACCTCGATTTTATTAGCGCATAAATATAAGAGTAGCTAAAGCTAAACGATCTAGATTTGTTCTGTATTCATATTTTGAAAATTATAAACGTCTTCATAATAGAATTTTAGCATTGCTTTAATATATTAGTAGTATTTTTTTACATTTCTCTAATTTTTTAGATGCTTGTATGTGAGAATATTTCTTTTTTCATAATGTATGCTTAAAGATTTAATTATAATTAAAATATTCATTAAAATTTCATAGTACATAAAAATATATTTTACTGATTATTTATTTTATTATTATTATTTTTTTAACCAGAATTTTTTAATTATGTTATTTTATAAATTGTATATGATTATTTTATAGAGCAGTCATTAATTATGTATTTAATATTTACTTCATGTTTTTGCAACGAAAAAAAAAAATGTTATTTTCAAAATGCATTATTTATTTATTATTTTTATTTTATTTTATTAAAAAAAAAAAGGTTACTTTATATAATTTTTTAAGTAATATACATATATATATCAATTTTATCCATTTATTTTTCCATTTAATTTTCTTAAATTTATTTGAATTATATTGTTCTACATTGTTTACATTAGCAACGGCTGTTACACAACTATTTATTTATTTAATTAATTCATTTCAAAAGGAAAATATAATTAAATGTTTTTATCGGGAAAATGTTAATATCGCATAAAGGATTAGTCTTATTAAAATTTAAGTTTAATAAAAACTTATTTATTATTTATTTAATGCCTTTGAAAGGAAAATCTTTTGTTATTTATTTATTTATTGTGCTAATCGAAACGAAATGGTAATATAGCAGAAAAAGTGATTGCAATAAAATACATGGTGCCAAAATTAAAGTATATTTAATAGATGCCGAGATACAGCTATCCTTAAAATCTTAGTTTTTGAATAATAGCAGCTTTCGCCTCCTGATATGTACACAAATTGAAGTGCCCACGAAATACATTGCTGCGGGCAATAAGAACCCAGATCCAAAAAAGCAGGGTACACTGGAGGGAAAGAAGTTGCCGCAGGCTGCGAATAACCAAAACGATGTTAAGAGCGATTTCAATGAATTTATTTTCTAATTATCTATTATTTATTTTTTGTTTATAGAATGATATAAAAGAAATAAAAGTTTTTTTTTTTTTTTTTTTTTTTTTTTTGTTAATTTATTAAATTTAGCGACCAGCGAAGCAGGCGAAGACCGTCAGTTATAGTATATGCAAGGGTTGTTCCAGGTTTACTTTTGGGGCTCATTTTTGTGAAAAACAGTTTTTTTTTTTTTTTTTTTTTTTTGTAAAAAAACAAAATAATTTTGTGAAAATTTATTTCTTTTTGTGATAAAAAGAATTATCACACGAAACCTTTCACTTAAGAAGTTACTCTATCTAATGTTCATTATCAAGTTAACAGCATATTACTGAGCCAAGTATACACACTCATTAAAAATAATATTGTTAACGTGGAAAACTTTTACAAAATCATCATCTTTTTAAAAATAAATCTTGAGAAAGGCCTGTTGTTATGAATCTGAATTTTGTGAAGGGGCCCATTTTAGATATTTGGATTTTATGAAGGGGAAGCAAATGGGTCCCAGTTTTTACCTGGATCGACCCCTGATATATTCTAAACATATTTGGATTTTACATTAAGGCTTCATTGATAAATGAATTTAATATATATATATATGTGGGATGGCACACTTTTGTAGGCGTTAAACAAAAACTAATACTTATTTACTAATTATAAATTTAATAAAAGATCAAATTATTTACATATATACAGGAATGCTAATAAGCATTTAAAATTAACTATCGAAGTAATCTAAAAACAGTCATCACGTCTATTGAGCACATTGCTCCGTCAAAAATCTCGTCGTAAACTCAAAAGAAAACAAGTCATCGAATACAGTTATTACGTTCCGTCTGAACATCCCGTCGAAAACTGAACTCTTCTCTCGAATGCTTTTTAGCTGCGGCCTGTCCAGGAAATGATGTCACTCTCGTCATAAGCACGCGCTTCCTCTCAAGCGCTAGCGCTCCGTCACATGATCAGCAAACAGAAACTAAACTGCCTTGGATTTCAGGAACGGCAAAGAGAAATCAAATAGCTAGGGTTCTGAGTCATGGGAAAGCCAAGTAAGGGGAGAGAAACAGGATGCCGATCTACCACATTCGGCCATCCTGTATCGGCTGGACCTCCAGGCGATCACACTGAAAAGATACAAACAAAAAAAACAAACAAAAGCAACACAAAATAATAACATAAATATTTACAAATTTTTACAAATCTTCAAAAATTTTTGTTTTTAAGTTATTCCCCATTTGAGGAATTCAGCTTTTGCAGATGTGTAATAGGAGCCTTCATGGCATCCATTTCTAGCTTTTTTATCAATATTTTCAATATTATCATTTTCCATTTTTGCTGTTATAAAGTTACAAAAGGAAGTCAATTTTGCGTTTACGGCAACTTGGCCGCTTAGTTCACCAGTTTTTGGTGGTTGTCTACTCAACTTGCATTTCAATCTATTTTTCTTTCTGACTCTAGAAAGTTGTTTTTTATCATGTGCACTTAAATCTTTACTTTGGGGTTCAAAATTATTTTGGGACTCGAACTCGAGACCCTCCAATCGATCATTTTCAGTCTTAATGCCTTTTAAGGCGTCTGTTGCATCACGTTCGGTCAAAAAGTCTATGATAGCAGTCTTAGATGCAGGGAAAACTTCTAATTTTATTTGCACAGCTTTGGGAAATAATATGGCTATTTCACCAATCGTGGTCGTCAATGGAAGTGATGGAATCAGCACTTTTCTCGGATCTATACCGGCAGTTTCTTCTTCTGGGAAATTCTGTCTTTTACATTCAGTGGAATCTATTGTCAATGGCTTTTTTCTTGATTTCTTTCTTTTAAGGAGTTCGGAATTCTCGTCAACTTTTCCTTTTAATTTTTTCAACTCTTCGGCTAACTGTGAAATTTTTCTAAGTAAGAATTGTTTTTCATCTTTCTTCGAGTAAGTGTTTTCTGGATTTGGCGACTTCATTCGGGAAATATTCGTCTGGCTTCGTCCCTTTCGTCGCGGCTCCTCCTCTTCATCACTATCATCATCTATCTGGAAAATGTTCGTATGACTCTGTTTCTGTCGTCGAGGCTCCTCTTCTTCATCACTGTCATCATTTACACTAATATCATCCTTTAAAAGCATTTTATCGTCATCACTCTCGTCGTTTTCGTCTTTATCGTCATTTTCACTTATGGCTTTTTCGGGAGATTCTAATGATTTTTTGACAGCATAACAAGGTTGGGGGGTTTTAATTTCACATTTTTCAACACTATTTACTGTTTCATTTATTTCTAGGGATTTTTCAAAATTTTTGTTCTTACAGTTCATAGGGGCATCAACAACAACATTCGTTTTAATTTCACTTTGATATTTATCTACAGGGAGTACTGTTACTAAATTTACCTCAAGAGAATTACACTTATTTTTCACAAAAATACCTTTTTCATTAATTGTTGTTTCACTTAACATTAATACATTCATACCGATGATTACGTCATATGGTATTACATCATTGTTTACAACATACACATTAGTTTTACTTTCAAAATTATCAACTTTAAGATTGGCGTCGAATGAGCCTAACGGCTTTATTGAACTTTTCCCGATCCCCTTCAAAATAGTACTCATAGTATTTAATTTTTTTACATTTAATTTGTCAAAAGAACTTTTACGCAATAATGTTGCTTCACTTCCTGTATCAATAATTCCAATAAAATTTACATCATTTACTTGTATAATCTTACTCATGTTTTGATTTACGGTAATACACAGTGCATCAACTTCTGGTTTCGAACCTGGACACTCCGAACTTTTATGCCCGTACTGCTTGCAGGAAAAACATTTCAGGCCTTTGGCCTTATGAGGGCAATCTCTAGATAAGTGGTTTTTGTCACCACAATTATAACAGAATTTATTTACATTATTTCTAGGACTAAATTTTTCATATACATTATGTTGTACAGTTTTCAATTTTGCATTATAATCTACTTTATCAATTCTATCAAATTTATGTCTGACTTTTTCACTATCACGTTTATACATTTCATACAATTTTATTTTCTCTTTAAATTCACGAATATTTTTAGCCCCATACAAAATTAGTTTATTTTCACTTTTATCGTTTATTCCTTGGATCACGTAATGCATTAACGCGGCATCTTCAATGTGCCCGTTTTTTGCTAGTTCGCGCATTTTAAAGAAATACTCTATAACTGTTTCAGTAATTTTCATTTTCCTTTTACTTAAAATGTCATGCAAGGAGGCAGAATTAATTTCTAATTTAAACTCTTCAATAAGTGCATTTTTTAGTTTCTTATACGTTAATAATCCTTTTTCGGATTTTACAAATAACAGAGCATTTCCGCTCAAAGACCTTTTACAGAAAATTATTTTTTGTAGTTCGTTTAGGTTAAACATTTCAGCTAACTCTTCAAATTCATTTAAGAATTCAATTATGTTCTCATGCGGCTCGCCGCTAAATTTTGACATAGAATTTTCAAAATCATTGAAAGAAATTGCACCAAGTGATCCATTATTCACATTATTACTATAATTTATACTTTTTTTACCCTTATTATGATCATCAATAACATTGTCACTATCATTATAATAATCATAACATTTATTTTTACTGATATGGCATTGCACAGAGGAGTCAGTTTTTTCAATATCATTATCGCCACTACTTTCGGATTCACTATTCGATTCGTTTTCCGAATCTTCCTCATCTGAATTGTTCTCGGAACATTCTTGTTTCAACAACTCTGTGTCACACAAATGTAACAATAATCTATCTCTTAGTTCATTTTTGCTTCCATCAAAAGGGACATTTAATACATTACTAATAGTGATCAACTCATTTAATGAAAAATTTTTATCAATTATTTTTTGCTTTTCAAGGTATTTTTCGTCGCCTATAGCGAAAGTGAATCCTTGAAACTTTCTTATTCTGCATCTGTTCTTACGATCGCCGATCTCATCGAATAAAAACCGATGCAGAATTTTAATTTTACTATAGTTCTCTATCTTCAGTGCATTGCCAATTTTAGGAATATCCCCTAGAGATACCATTTTATAAGAAGATAAAATGTACGTACCTTAGAAGACTAGAAACAGCTGTTGTTTTTAATCCTTAAAACCCTCGTTGATCCGTGGTTATATCACAGAATTCGCAGATACTTCGTTGCTTAAGTTTAAGCTGATTTCACAGGTGTAAACATTTCTGTTGATCACGAAGTATTATCACGCACTTTATGTATTTTATTATCCACTATAAATTGCAGAAGAGAAAAAGCACTCCGTACAGAAGCTTCAGTGTGATTCAACACCGTAGACACACAGTTCAATCATAGTCTTAAAATCAATTAAAAGTTCAGTCTATAAAAGTTTATATAAAGTTTGTTTTTTAAAGTTCGTGTTTCTCGAACATTCACGTTAAAATCAAAATTCACTTTAGAATTAAAATTCGCGTTCTATCCAAACTTTAAATCAAAATTAAAATTCGCGTTCTATCCAAACTTTAAATTAAAATTAAAATTCGCGTTCTATCATTTATGAAGTAGATTTTATTCTTGATCCAGTAGATTTTATTCTTTATCCCGTAGATTTTATTCTTTATCCAGTAGATTTTATTCTTTATCCAGTAGATTTTATTCTTTATCCCACTTCTGAACTTGTGGGATGGCACACTTTTGTAGGCGTTAAACAAAAACTAATACTTATTTACTAATTATAAATTTAATAAAAGATCAAATTATTTACATATATACAGGAATGCTAATAAGCATTTAAAATTAACTATCGAAGTAATCTAAAAACAGTCATCACGTCTATTGAGCACATTGCTCCGTCAAAAATCTCGTCGTAAACTCAAAAGAAAACAAGTCATCGAATACAGTTATTACGTTCCGTCTGAACATCCCGTCGAAAACTGAACTCTTCTCTCGAATGCTTTTTAGCTGCGGCCTGTCCAGGAAATGATGTCACTCTCGTCATAAGCACGCGCTTCCTCTCAAGCGCTAGCGCTCCGTCACATGATCAGCAAACAGAAACTAAACTGCCTTGGATTTCAGGAACGGCAAAGAGAAATCAAATAGCTAGGGTTCTGAGTCATGGGAAAGCCAAGTAAGGGGAGAGAAACAGGATGCCGATCTACCACATATATATATATATATATATATATACACTGGTGGACAATTGCTAAGGACGGATGACAATAGCTTAGTTATTGTCATCCGTCCTTAGCAATTGTCCACCAGTGTATATATTGCGTTTGATTGCTGAAATTTACTGCAAATTTTTAATTAATTATTTAATACCATTCATATTTATAACTAGATCATGTATAACTTATAAGGTATTATTAAATTTAACATATATTTCATGTGTTTATTTTATTTTAAAGTACTTTATATCTTTCCTATTGCTAAATGTTGTTATTATTATTACTATCTATTTCTATTAATCTTTTCTTTCTATTTTTAAAATTTTCCAAATAAAAAAGTAATTGCATTATAAAAATAACTAAACGCGTTTCTATATATATATACATATATAAATAATATTAATATTTTTGTACGGAGACCTTCTTTTAATTTTATTTATTTATTTAGAATGATAAGCGCATGTAATTTTCCTTAAATACTTTTCAATTTCTCAAACTGCATCACTATAATGTTTTTAATTATTCACAATCTTCAGCTGCTATTTTAATAGAAATATTGTTAAGTTATAATATTGAAATGTATTAAAAAAGTTATATATATATATATATATATATATATATATAGAAATACATTAATATAATCAGTGCAAAAAAAAATTTTATGAAATTTAAAGATGACTCAACTTCAGTATTAAAACAATTCCTTGGATCACAAGCTAAGACTACCCATATCAAATCAAAGAAGAATTAAAGAAAAATCGAAATAAATATTGTAAATTGGAATAAGAAAAAAAGCATTATTTGCATTCTAACGTTTTCAAGGGCCTGGTAGAATGCAAATATGCTAAAATATGGATGTTTTTCTGTAACAAAGAAAGCAAAAGCTAAGAATTTCTTTGTTCGCAGGCCCGAAACACCCATAGAAAAACCATTAAACGAGAAGATAAAAACAAAACTATAACCTAATATGACAAACCAAAACCATAAAATTAAGATTAAAATAAAAATACAAAAATTCAACTTACTGAATAAAATATTTGAAATGAACACAACTCAATAAAGAAATAGACATAGTCAATATAGAAAAACGAAGATCATAATGAAACGATAATAAATCGATAATCATAATAAAACCTTTACCTAAATATGAAAAACCATAACCATTTAAATATAAGATTAAAATTAAACCCATAAAACTGTAGAATAATAAGATTACTTTAACCTTTCTAAATGAAATTGAAGCAATGAACGTCGCACACTCGCACATGTAAAAATGTAACAATCAGTTAGCAGTTAGATCCACAGTTAATTAGTTCAAAATAGCATTGACCATAGAGTAATTTTTAGGATTCACAGTGGAATTCATGTATGATAAGGATTCAAATCCTTGAAAAAAAAAAAAAAAAATCAGATGATGATTCCTAATATTGAATCATATATATATATATATATACAGATATACTGGCATCTCATAATTATAAAAGTAATCTAATTTAGGTTATTTTAGCATATACTATTCTAGATTATTTAAGCAATGAAAATATGCATATTATTCAGTTAAATATTATTACTCAATCCCAATATTTTATTTCTGTACTCAGTCTATAATAATAATAAAATAATAATAAATCTATAAAACATAATGAAATGAAACAAAACAAGTATTTAAAAGATACATCTTTGGCATAGCATACTAAAAACATTCTTTAAGAAAATTCTATTGATCAACTATTATTTCCATTATAGTTTAATTTGGATTAATAACAGCAGGCGAGTACAAAAAAATATCATTGAAACTTGGTGTCATTTATAGAATGAAGTGATGTTTAATGAGTTCAAATAGTTTTAATATATATATTTTTTTTTTTTAAGAAAGAATACAAAATTTCGCTGTGCACGATTTTTCCTTACAATACAAGAGGGAGAAATTCAGCCGGCAGTTCATTTCATGGATAGTGACGTCACGATAGGTTTTATCACGTGACGCAGCGTTTTCCCGCCAACATGAGAACTACGTCTTTTAAAGTTAATTTATTAAAGCATCCGGTTTTCAAATATGCATAAAAATGGTATCAAAATGTTTGTATTTTCATGCTCTATCATTTACAAGTAAAAATGAAAAATGTGCAATTTCCCCATTGAGTTAATTTTTCTTCTTCTTCTTTTTTTCGCATTGGTTCATATGTGTGTGTGTGACTGAATACTATAATGTCTAAAGGTTTTGTTTGAGCTGAAAGACGGTAGGTATGCTACAATAATGGAACATCGGGGCACAGGAGTTACATAGATTTCGATGAGTGTACAACTGGTAGCATTTTTCACTTTCTCTCACCGAAAAGACCGAAAGGGCAGTTTTTCGATACTAATTTTTTGTTATATTTACATGTTGTGAGATGACCTGAATCCTAAAACATGTTCCTAGTGGTTGTGTGTCTGCTTGTCTGTCTGTTATGTGCATATCTCAAGAACAAATAGTAGCATGCAGGAAGTCCAAGTTTGGTATTCTAAATCTGCTCTGCGTCATATCAGGATGCTACACTAAACCTTTTGTTGGTATCAAGCAAATGCTTCGTGTACAGGGATATCCAAGAGAATTCAAATACATTATGGGCAAAATTGCATCTATGGGCAAAATTGCAAGTTAGTACAGTATAACATCTATAGGTAGCACTAAACCAAGTGAAATGAATATTTTTATATACATAAAAATATATTTCGTATAGAATTTGGTGTGAAAATCATTCACCATTCGTTTACAGGAGACGAAAGAAACAGAATACAGTGGGACTATACTTAAAAACTGATGGAAATGTATTTCATTCCGTGTATTATTAAAGTAAGACTATATTTCAATACACAATACGGTGTATACATATCTTTTAGTAAATATACAGGGATACTAATAAATGAGCAAAAACACTTTTTTATTGAATGTAATTGATGGAAATGCTTTAATATAATATTTTACCATGTCCAGAAAAATTTATCAGGAATGAAAATTAATTTCTCATACTCATACGATAAATGAAATGCATTTAAATTAAATTTTTATTGTTGGGTTTTTGGTAATATTACACTTTTTGAGGTTCCACATTATAGTCAAGATTTTAACGGTTGATTTTTGCGTATGCTTCTTGTCAGCGTAAATTAAAAACAAATTAATTGCAGATAATTCTAATGTATATTTTGAAGTTCATATCAGGTTGCTACTCCAAAAGCTGCTTGATAACTTTCAAGGACTAATGCGAGTGAATATTTTTTTTTAATTTAACAATAGCCTGAAGTTTTTTTTTTTTAATTTTACACACACATAAAAATTCTTTATAACTACAGCCTATGGAGTCAAATTATTTAGAGTGCAACAGCGTCTAAACACCTTTTTCGATTGAGCTAAAACTTTATAGGTATATTATAGGTCATCGTCGCAAAATTCAAATATAATTTGATGAGTGTTTAACCTATACTTCTATTTCAGGGACAAAATAAATAATTATTATTTCAAGAAAATGCTGTATGCATTATCATAATTTTGTTTAAAACATTATTTAACTGTTTATTTTTCATTTCACTTGGAAGGAAATATACGAGACAAAATGTATCCGGGAAAGAAGCAGAGGGGCGAGATGCTGGAAGCGAGATTTCTAACTGCTGATGGCAATGCGAACTCGGACGTTATATAATAGATTCCGGAAAGGAAAGACGCTACTGGAATGTAACACCAAAACAAGGCTTTGGGCAATTTCAATGGTTAATATATATATATATATGTATATATATTGAAAACCTTTTCAAACATCGAATAGATGAAAACAAGAAACATTGAATAAGATGAAACAGAAAAAATCCAAAAAAAAAAAAAAAAAGTTTATATATATATATATATAGATAGATAGATAGATATAGATAGATATAGATATAATTTGAATAATTTAATTCCTTTACAACACTCAGCAAATGAAAGAGAGATGAAAATACCAACATATGAAATTTTAAATGAGATGTATTTCGAATAATATTATTGTCACGATAATTTAAGTACACTGAGTAGTAAAAACATGTTAAAGTACTTACGCAGAAGAGAAATGACACACATAACACATAAGCCTAACGATGAGATAATTTGCATAACCCATTAATCCAATAGAAACATTCATCAAATAATATAAATGGAAAGAGATAAATTAACCAAAAGGATCTGTTAAAAGAAAAGAGAATTTATGAAATGAAAAATAGAATTTTAAATGCTGAAAATCAGAAATGATCACTCATCAGGAAACTTGCATCTCTGCCAGGTGTATATATATATATATATATATATATATATATATATATATATATACTTATGTGTGTGTGTGTACGTGCAACATTTTTGTGTCAGTCTTACCTATAAATTAAAATCAGTTCTATTTTTGTTGTGTTGGTATTATTTTGAATCTACTAATTGCTAAATTCTAAGGTTAAATTTTATTACGATATATATATGTATACATATATATATATATATGTCTGTGTGTGTGTGTCAGCCTTTATAAATCCACTGCAGGATGAACACATTTTCTCCTTGATTCCAATCTTCACTGTTTTCTGCATTTTCCATTTTATTTATTTTTTAAGTTTTATGTTACCCCAATCAGTTAATGTTTTGATATTACAGTGTCTATTCTAGTCGAAGAAAACTTGCATAGTGTGTTGAAATAATGGTGGGTCGCTGCATACATACATACAAAAACTAGCAGTCTGTCTTCAGAAAATGGTATGGGCAATTCAAAGTACAACAGGATGCTTTGTTGTATAAAACTACGTCTGCAATTATTGCTATGTACACATTTGTATACATAGTCACTTGTCTTAGTGACAATTTCAAGGAACATATCCTTCAAAGCGCAATAATAAATTACAAATTTAATTTGATTAGCAAGTGATGTTTTTTTCTAATGTTTAATTAATAAAAGATCAATTTCTAGTTCTCATGCTAATAAAACTCATAAGCAAAAAGCTGAAACGAAAAGATTTTAAATTTAAAAGAAAAGCTTGAATGTTTAGCAAAGTTTTGACGGTATTTCTCAAAGAAAAACGCCTCTGAATTTAGGATGTGTTCAACTCACTTACTTTGAAGAAACAGTCAAATAATTATGTATTAAAAGTTAATTAATATTGTTTAATAGTTCCATTATCTGATGCCTTTTGAAATTTCTTCCCAAATTCAGGTAAATAATATATTTTTCTTGAGTGCATGAAAGGTCGCCGGAAAAAAAAAAAAAGAAAAAAGAAAAAAGAAAAAAAGAAAAAGAAAGAAAGAAAATACCCACTTAATAAAATCACTTTTGTTAAGAACGAATGTGATTTTGATAAGCAGCGAGTGCTGTTACATAAACTATAACTATTTTCAATTTCGTGAAAAAAAAAAAAAAAGGGGGGTGCATGATTTACGTATTACGATTCTATAATGAATAAAATAACTGTTTTTACATAAATTATACGTACTGTTTCAACTACAGTAAAATATCGTTTCAGTTTAAATATTTTAATAACTTTATAAGAAGAGACGAAGCAGTCGATCTAACTATACTTAACCTTTCGTAAGTGAAAAGAGAAAATTTCGTGTCTTTGGATACAAATTTAGATAATCGAAAGTTCAAAAATGTTTCAGAAAAACTCAGTGGAAGAATGAAGGTGAGAGATTACAGATAATTCAGGCTTCCTAGTAGGTAACATAAATACTGGTCACTGATAGCCACAGGCTGATCAGATGTCTTGGGGGTCAGCGCTAATCGTTTTCTAGCACCTACGACAGTTCAAGGCTAAACGGGACTTTTTCCCTGGAAGAGCGAACACGATATTTTTGTTCACTCTACTGTAGATATTATAGAAAGTGTCGATTGGATGAAATAGGTCGATCTTCCTTGACGTAAAGTTGTGTTTGTAATTTTGGGACAATACCGTTACTTTACTTTTTCCCCCATTGAAAATCATTCGTCGCCATCTTCATTCGCGATTCTGGTGCTCGAGTACTCCCTCAAGGGGTAAAACTGTAAGCTGTTGTATCAGATATCTCATGTGATGCGTATTCATTTAGTTTGTTTTTCTGCTACCTTTTAATTTTTGTTGTTGTTGCTGTTGTTGTCGTCGTTTTAATATAGATTGATAATAATGAATAACAGCTGTTGTTGCGTGTACCTCAGTGCAACTCTCTAAGATCTCATCGATCTCGTACTAGTTTCCACAAATTTCTACGCATAAAAAATGAATCTTCAAAGCGACTTTGGGAAGAGTGGATTCGTGTTTTGAAGATAGGCAGTGCTGCCAGACTTGGGGGGGGGGGGGGTATTCAATAGTCACCAATACTTCTGTGATGTGATATTTGATGTACACAATGCACGATTAATTATACAATAATCATAAAGGAAGAAGAAGCGTGTGTGTTTTGGTTTCGATTTGAAAAATCTAGGATCGAAACAATTGTTGCGAGTTTATTGCATTTTATGGTGTTTATTCAAAGTTTGTAAGTAATAATTTTTACAACGCCAGTTTTGTGATGCTTCTTTATTAAACTTAACCTTATAACTGTGCTCAGTATCAAAGCTATAAGATTTTTTTTTTAATGTTGATCGGTTTTGGGTCTTCGTTATCTGGATTTTTACCTAAACACCACTTGCGCCTACTAACCTTAAAATTATTTAAAACTTACAAAACATGCTGTATTATCCTTACATATTCCCTATGCATATATTTGTTTTGTACATTAGAAAATATTTTATCAGAACCCTTTTAATTCCACAATTTAGTTGATTTTACTATTGCAAAAAAAAAAATTTTTTCAAGAAAATGTGTTATTTCGTTCCCCTATATCTTCTAAACTATTGATCATACAAACAAAATAGAATATACAATTTTTTTAGGAAATTTCACATAGATTAATTTTGCAATTGAGATTTTTTTTCCTAAATGCGATAGTTTTCAAGATACTTAATAAAAACTGAAATGTGCCACCTTTAAATGCCCCCCCCCCATGGTTAGGGACTTTTAATATGTTATTCAGGGCACTTAACTTTATAACTGTGCTCAATTTCTAAGCTACACGATTTTTTTTTTTTTTTTTTTTTTTTTTTTAATGTTGATCAGTTTTGGGTCTTCGTTATCTAGATTTTTACTCAAACCACCACTTGCGCCTGCTAGCCTTAAAATTATTTAAAACTTACAAAACATGCTGTATTATCCTTGCATATTCCCTATGTATATATTTGTTTTTGCATTAGAAAATATTTGACAAGAAACCTTTTAATTGCACACTTTAGTTGATTTTACTATTGCAAAAAAGAATTTTTCAAGAAAATGTGTTATTTCATCTCCCTATATCTTCTAAACTAATGATCGTACAAACAAAATGTAATGTACATTTTTGTAGGAAATTTTGCGTAGATTAATTTTGTAATTGACATTTTTTCTCTGAATGCGATAGTTTTTAAGATATGTAATAAAAACTGAAAATTGCCCCCCTTAAATGCCCGCCTGCCCCCCACTCACCCCCCACAGGCGGGGACTTTTAGTATGTTGTTCAGGACCCTCTCGGCTATGAGTGAGCAAAACTTCAAAACTACACGATTTTTTTTTTTCTATTTTTCCTATTTTGACTGGACTTATCCAGATTTTTACTCAAACCGCCACTTGCGCCTACTAGCCTTAAAATTATTTAAAACTTACAACACATGCTGTATTATCCTTGCATATTCCCTATGTATATATTTGTTTTTTACATTAGAAAATATTTGACAAGAACCCTTTTAATTGCACACTTTAGTTGATTTTACTATTGCAAAAAAGAATTTTTCAAGAAAATGTGTTATTTCATCTCCGTATATCTTCTAAACTAATGATCGTACAAACAAAATGTAATGCACAGTTTTCTAAGAAATTTTACGTAGATTAATTTTGTAATTGACATTTTTTCTCTAAATGCGACAGTTTTCAAGATATTTAATAAAAACTGAAAATTGCCCCCCTTAAATGCCCCCCTGCCCCCCGCTCACCCCCCACGGGCGGGGACTTTTAGTATGTTGTTCAGGACCCCCTCGGCTATGAGTGTGCAAAACTTCAAAACTACACGATTTTTTTCTTCTATTTTTCCTATTTTGACTGGACTAGTAGCAGGAAGTCCAAATTCGATGTTGTAAATCCGTATCCTATAGCGATGCTACAAGCTATTCGTTGTGATCAGACAAAGTGTTATGTACAGGGTCATCCGAGAAAATTCAAATACATTACGTCTGTGAGCGAAATTCTCATATGTACAGTGTGACATTTACAGCTGCCCTAAACAAAATGAAAAGAACAGATCTTTTATACGCATAAAAGCACGTTTTGTGTAGATTGTGGTATAGCAATCATTCAACATTCATTTA
The DNA here is from genome assembly GCA_963930645.1 of Salticus scenicus. Lineage (NCBI taxonomy): Eukaryota > Metazoa > Arthropoda > Arachnida > Araneae > Salticidae > Salticus > Salticus scenicus. The sequence goes on from OZ005657.1 coordinate 185,999,907, forward strand.
CACGGTTACTCAGAGTATTTGGATGTATTGGAGGAATATATTACTAAGAATTGCTGGAAGTGTATTTCATTGTGCGTTACGTGTTTTACTATAACACTAAATATACGTACACGAAGTCATGCGTACACAGTTTATAGACAATGTACATAGCTACCCAAAATTAAGGGTTTTTTTTTTTTTTTTTTTTTTTTTTATGTCAAAGAAAACTGCTGACACAGAATGAAAAATTAATTTCTCATACCCGTACTGTAAACAAAGTAGTTTTTGGGGATCGATTTTTTTTTTTTTTTTTTTTCCGAGATAATATCAAATTTTGAGGCTTCCTGAATACGAAAATCAAATTTTTAGTGGTTGACCTGTGAATATATGAATTTTCATCATAATTTAACAACAAATAACTGTAGGAAAATCAAATTTGGCACTTTAGATTCCATATCTAGTCGCCACTTGAAATGTTGATAAAGATTTGTAAGTTTCTAGGAAATTAATAACAGACTTGATTTTTGTTTTAATAGATGTAGACACTATAATTAAACAGAAGGGCAGTAACCCCCTGACATAGAATTATACATCAATAACATATCATATTCTATGCAAAAAATTATTTTACAATATTAACAATAAATGTGAATTATCACTATATCAATCTACATTATCAATGAGGAACATACGATAATGAACTCAGATATAACATATATCAGTTTCAGCAAATTGATGAATATTCACGGGAGTTAGAGCGCGGTCACAGAGAAAGACTGATGGACAGACATACAAACCGAAGTCATTTAACCTTTTCAACCTGATTGCAATTGTTAAAAAGCCGAAATCATTAAAATTTTTTCAACGATGGTGGAAAGTGGTAAAAAAAAAATTTGAGAAAATTTCACACGGTCTTACTAATCTTTCAATTTTTTCCTCTCTTAACGTGTTATAATATGCAGGTGAATCCTAAGAAATTTTTCAACAATATGGAATAATGTACATTTGCATTAATTTCTTAAAACTGTTGATTTCATGTGTTTAAAAGATTTTAGTTGCTATTTTAAAATGAAGGATTTTTTATTTTCTCATCTCATAGATAATCCCCTGAAGTGAGCACTTTGACGTCGAAAAATAGATGCCAAAATTGAAAATAAAGTGCTTAGCCCTCGTAAGCCCGTTCTCGAAAAATCTATATTTAAATTTGAGTAAAAATGAAGTAACGAAAAAGGAGTGGGAGGAGTCCCTTTAAAACCTGCCAGAACCATGACTTTTATCAATTTTTAGATTCTATTTTAGCGAATTTTTAGACATTATATCTCGATTGAATATATCTCAAAGCTGAAATGAGCAACAGATTGCTGTATCGAAGAAAATGTTTGTCTATGCTCTTTCGATTTCTGCTTGTTTTGGATTTCATTCATTCATTAAGTGAGATGTGGTGTTATCGATTCAGGCATGTTTGCACTGATCATTAGCTGATTTCAGTATTTATAACTCGAAAAGAAACTATAAGGGATATTATTTTATGCGTCAAAAAACATATTTATATATGCTCTTTCGATTAATGCTTGTTTGATTTTTTTTATTTTTTTTTTTTTAAATAATTACAGTATGGGATGGTTTCCTGGTTAGATGCAATCATCCAATTACAGAACCGAATCAAATGAAGAGTAGATTTTAGATATGCCATTTTTTTAACACAAGAATTTTTTTCAGGGATATCCTATGCTACTTTGTATATAGGTGAATTCACAAAATTTAACTTTTGTACGATCCCTCTGTTTCTATGTAAAATATTTAGAAAAATATTACCCTCGGTCTTAAAGCAAAACAAAAGAAACCCTACGTCTCTAAGTAAAATAGCCTCCGAATTAAGTACTTAAATTTAAAAGTGATGATTTGCACCACTTTACATGCAAAGCTGGCATTCCTTTTACGATGCATATATCACTGCTTTAGGGGATTATCCATGAGATGATAAAAATAAATGAAGATCTCTTTGTTTTAAAATACCAAATAAATAGATTTTAACAGACGAAATCAACAGTTTTAAAAGCTTAATGCATGAAGCTAACTGATATTGTGCTGCATTGTTAAACAATTTAATAATAGTTGAATCTATTAGGGAGTCAGCTAAAATTGAAACACTTTAAGAGAGAAAGATATATTAAAGTATAGATATTAAAAAGCATATAAAATAGTGTTTTAGCTTAGTTTAGAGAGTTTCGGAGGTCTGAATACACCAAAATATCTCGAAAGCGACGTAATTTTACTAATCACATTGATTTCAAAAGTTTCTTGAACTCAACTACTCTATCAGATGAGGTATCATAGATATGCCGACAAGGCCCTCACATAGCACAAGTTCAATTTTTTCAAATGGAAAACATGCTTTTTCCCACAGAAACGTACGTACTTGCCAATCATCTCCCTAATAAGCGTACAATCGTTAACGGACCTTTGAAAAAGCACTGCTTTTTTACATCACTTTATTTTTAGAGTAATTCTTTCCAAATGTTGTTACAATTAAATAAGAATAAAATTATACAAAAATATAACTGGTGTGAAAATAAAAGGCGGCAACTAAAAATTGTACGGTTCTTAATGAGATGGTTGGCAAGTATAAAAGTGTTAATTAAAAAAAAAAAAAAAAAAAAATCTATTTTAATGCTTTTTTTTTTTTTTATTTCTTTTTAAACTGTAGTTATTACCCGGAGGCTGATTCCTATGTTCAACTGGAAATCCGAAATTATTTTAAAAGCAAGACAATTTCGCTGATGTTATTGATTTCAAAAATTTCGTTCGCTCAAATATTATATCAGGTTTGATATCACAGGTGGATCCCGGAATATGCTCGTACGCAACGAGATACAAAGACAACTTTTCTAAATTGAAATTTTATATCATGAAAAACGGCATTTTTTCGAGTGACGCAAACGGAAGGACATTTATATTTTCTTTAGATTTGTTTTTGAAAAATCGTGGTAAGCAGAAAAAATCCGTTTTAAAATTTGCTTTTTTCATTTCAAAGTAGGGCACCATGGGGTTCCAGTTTTTATATTAAAATGAAAGTCTGACAACCCCAATTACCTCAATAAAAAAGCAAATTCGCTGTTCACATTTATGTCAGAAATTTCGTGCAGTAAATAACCTATCAGATGAGGTATCACAGATGGACCACTGAGGCCTTAAAGGCCGCGCGCTTCACGAATTCAAGTTTTTTAAATGGAAAACATACTCTTCCCCACAAAATCGTGTAAAGTGGAAAAAATCTATTTGCAAATATGAATTGCTTTCTTTTCAAAGCAGAGGTCCCTGCGACCCGAATATTTATATATAATTAAATATCTGGAAACCCCGAATTATCTCATATTTACAACAATTTCTCTTAGCACAATGTTTTTAATCTAAGTTTTTAAGCTTTTAAGAAATATATCAGCTGAAATATCTCAAGTGAGACCTCAAAGGTCCATGAGGGCCCCATTGCAACATGTCCCCCTTTTTTTTTTTTTGTTGTTGTTGTCGTTGTTCTTTCAAGTATCGTCATGAACGGAAAGAATCTGTTTTGGAATACGCTTCACATTTTATATATTGGTGTTTAAAAGTTCTTAAGATCTTTTTTTTTCTTTTTTTTTTTTTTTTTCTTTGAAGAGTAAACAATTGTGTTAAATTCGTAAATTTAGAAAGTTTTGTGATTTCTGTAACCTATCATGTGAGTTTTCGCAGGCGTATCTTATACCTTTTTCTAAGCATAAGAATTGGGTCACTGGGGCTCCCTACCTTGAAGAAAAAATGCAAAACCTGATTTAAAACAGATTTTCTCCTCTTAACACGATTCTGTAAAAAAAAAAAAAAGTGTACGATTACTGTTTGAAAAAAAATTGAAATCTTATTATGTGGGGTACCCACGGACCCACCTGCGGTATCTCATCTGATAATTATGAAGATTATTTGAATGCAAAAATACTTTAAAATCAATGCTATTCGAAAAAATGTTTTCTTTTTAAGACAATTCAGGTTTTCTGGGCTTTTATTCGAGCATAATAATCAGATTCCTGGAGCCTTGAAAAAATGAAAGAGAAACAAAACATATTTCCAAAGAGATTTTTCCGCTTAACACAGTTTTGAGAAGAAAAAGTAAAGTTTCTATTAAAAAAATTTGCGTTTATGTTACATGGGGCAAATAGAGGTACCGTTAACGATACCACTTCTAATTGATTATTGGAATGCACGAGATTTTTGAACTCAATGACAACTAACATTGCGAAATTTATCATTAGTGAAATTTATTTATTTTTAATATAAATCGAGGTTTCTTAAATTTTATTCGAACATAATAATAAGCGCCTCAGGTTCCTTTATCTTAGAAGGATGAAAATAAATAGGTTTTCTAGCAGACTTTTTCCGTTTAAGACAATTCTATGAAGAAGAAGTGTGGCATCCCTTTGAAAAAATGTAGCTTGTGTTACGTGGGGCCTCTAGGGACCCATCTGTGATGTGACCATCTACCTCATCTGATACCTTATTTGAAGGCACGAATTTTTTTAACTCAAAGTCATCAGTGAAATCACTTTTTTTTTAACCATCTGACCTTCGCTAACGGATATATCCGGTCACTGATCTGCTCTTTTTTCTACTGTACACTTATAATTTAAAATTATATATTTATGGATTTTTAGCTTGTTTTTCAAGCTTGAAAGTTTTAAAAGATAGTCATGAGTATTAAAATCAAGCACAAAGTTAAATTTTAAATCTTAAATTGAAACAAGCATTATTTTAGTACATTGAATAAACTGTTCATGAAAACAACATTACAATTTTGGTGGTCTAATGTCCCCGGAACTGATATGTAATAGATACTTCATTTAGTAGTTTATTTAAATGCACGAAGCTTTTGAAGTAAACTCCATCACCCAAATAGCTTTCCTTTAAGGCTAATACGGGGTTTCTACACTTTTATTCCAACATCTCCACTTGTATATTGTCCCGCACACCATGCGTTAAAACTTTGAACTCGAATTATTCCGTGAATATTTGTCTCACAAATATCAAACTTTTAAAGTTGGAAATATTTTTTATGCACAAGATTAAAAATGTAGGGACATAGAGTCTGTAACAAATTTAGATTTGTATTTGTTCATTAAATTTCTTTGTCAAAGTTTTATAATCTTTAGTCTGCCTCCAATTTTGACCATTTTTGTAAAAGATTTATGCATTTTGGACTAACATTGGCGAAAATAAAAGTCATTCAGATTAAACGGGGATATCTCCTGCATACATCATTATTTGTGGGACAAATTCTGAATACTTTTTTTTTTTTTTTAAAGATTTTTAAACATTTATTATTTCTCCAATCGTTGGATAAGAGAGCACTCTAAAATATTTTTATAACAAACGTTGTTTCAGAGTAATCCACACGGAAAAGTCTAATTAAGTTCCTTAGTAGACATGAGAGCACCGTGCCTTTTTGATGATGCATGCGTGTCTAGTTTATTTAACTTAATATGAAGTGTCGTGTTGCCGTTTTAACCTAAAATACGAAGTTTTTCATTAATGCATTAAAAGGATAGCGAACCAGAAAGTCTTCGCCCCTATATTTTATTTCCCAAAATAAAGTACTTACAGGTAATTAGAAACATACGAAACTATTATACGTTATCTTACACTATTTTCTCACATAGTTCCCACAATAATTCAGACTTTTGTCCTATCTCCGCCCTAAATTTAAAATGCCTCTACCGTATAATTTATCCGGCTGATTCCGGAACAACTGTTGGAAAGCAGTATTTATTTCATTGTTGTATGTGAATCGCCGTCCTGCCCCTATTTTTCTAGCCAGATTACGGCTGTAAAGGCGAAGTCAATGAATATATTCCCAACGATAGCTTTTCCTTGAACCGGACCGGCCTTATCTACCAATAACTCATAAATCAATACTCCACAATAAATTAATAGTCCACAGTATTAAACTTAATTCTGTCTCTCACAGAAATTTTAATTTTTCTTCATTTTATTGTATTTTTTTAATTTAAGTTGAAAGCAATGGATAATGGCTATATTGTTTGTCTCAAAGCAACCCTCTTGGATCTCGTCGACATCTATTAGCGTCCACAGATTAAAGCATGCTTTAAAAACATCTTATTATTATTATTATTTAAATTATTATTATTTTATTTTATTTATTTATTAAATCCAGGTTTTAGCTTTGCTTCAAATTTCACATGTGACACTGTCAGCTGTGCGCTATTATTGACAATAATTATCTGAGTTTATTTAGAATTTTTTTGTTTTATGAAAGTCAGTATTTAACCTGTTAATTATTTCCTTGTTTTGCATTATTATTGATACTTTTTATATTTTTATCAAAGTGCAATTCTTTTTATATAAAGTTTTTCTCTCTCTCTCTCTCTCTTTTTTATTTTTTTTTATTGCCTTAACAAAATGAAATTACTATTTTTATTTTCTTTCGGGATATTGGGACGGATTTTGAATTCGTAAAAGATTTTGAGAGGCAATGCAATTTTGTAATTAATTACATGGAAATATGAATTTTATGTAAGGATTGTTTCATTTTTTGACAATTTTTCACAGGCCGTATCAGATTCACCAACTTTTCGGGCAATTTTTGACCCAACGTTTAATTTGCGCCGATTTTCTCGGAGAAATTGCTTCAACACCCAGTGTGATAGCGATTCTGAAACTCGAACAACTTTTTTCTCCATGCCTTAAAAAATTGGGCGTACGAACAATTTTCTTCCTGCTTTCAACCAATCTGAGGCACAGGCTGTGTAGCGTCATTCTTCAAGATGGCGGACAATACGAAAGAGAGTATCTCTCTCTTAAAATGGAACTTTTAGCAAGGAAATGTTTTAATTGAATGCATTAAAAATTGTAGACACTGTGGGATGCTTAAAATAGTTAAATACTTGCTTTCAGTGTATTTTCTTTATTGATGCGACTAATTTAAGTAAATATTTAAAATTTCAGGGTTTATTCGTATCCATCTTTTATATCTAAGTCTGTGACCTCGAATAGATTTCTATATGTTATTTAAAGTTTCATACTTTATTAAAATAAAATCAGTAAAAATACCTATTAAAATGCTTTATATGGATTACTAAGAAAAAGTGCCTTATTATTATAGTTATTTTTAAATAATTATCGTTTGTAGTTAAAAAAAAAAAAAAAAAAAAATGAATACTTAATAATTTCTGAAAAATATTCTTTGTATTCAGGCCTATTTAAGGTTTGACAAAATTTTCTTGAATTTTATTTTTGCAAAAATTAAATAAAAATAAATTATTACAATTTTAAAAAGAATTTATATTTTAATTTTGTTTGTTTTGCGAAAAATACGCAAGTATAAATATTTTCAGAAAATAAACTCCTCTATATTAATACCTATATAACACATTTTTTGTCTTCCAATTAATATTATATAAGTAATATAACAATTGAATGACTGGGCGTAGAAATGGGTGGGGTCATAGAATTTAAAGTCCTACCCATTAGAATTTGCATAGTTTATAAATCCTACCCATTGGTCCCTTGGACTCAAAGTTCTACCCATTGGTTTTTTTGCATTGTCTCGAAGTCCTACCCATTGGATTCCTTTTAATGCTGTATGGAAAGAAGTATTCTTTTAAAAATATTTATTTATATGCAATTTTTTGTAACTGATATTAATTATGAGCAAATATTAATTATACTTAATTATTAATTGATTTTATTGAAAATAATTTTTATCCATTTTGAAATGAAATTATTGAAGAAAATATTGATGTTATTTTAAATATATTCCCAATATTATTAATTTCCAAGTAATCAAATAAACCGAAAACATGAAAAAGATATTTTCTTTTATGTATATTCATAAATACTAAAAATATTTTTATTATTATTAAATAAAATGAAGCAGAACTTGAGCTTTGCAAGAAAAAAATCAACATTTCAATGAACGCTTTATTTGCGCCAAGAAAAACGCGATAAATAGTAAATCATAAACCAGTTGTTCAAGCAATTTTTGTTACAATAATTACAACCCTCTTTTCTCCTTTCATCCAAAAAGTCGGGGCAAATATTGACCCAAAAGTTGTTTGTTCGAAAAATCGCCTAGTCTGATACTGGCTGTTACAAAATAACATTAGTGCTCGTCCATTTTTAAATGTGATTCAAAAAAAAATTATCCACTGAGCTAATTTAGAACACAGGCACTTCATAATCAAGAAGACGTTAGTTTTATTATATTTCAATTTGGAATTAATAGAGAATACTGGAATGCATATCAGAATACTTTACTACACACACCAGGGTGCTACTGCGAGGAAATGAAATTGTGGCAATGCTTTACCGTCTTTCAACATAGATGCCAACATTTTAATTATTGCAGAGTATTTTTAGCTCCTCCTTTATTTCGCCCTAATTTATATTGAAGAGTTATCTCCAATATATAACTTCGATAAATTTAGAAAAATATTACTTTTATAAAATAAGTACTGTCCGCCCGCGGATGATTGATACCTGGTAGACAAAGTGCCAGGACGATTCCACTCACTCGCTGGGAGACACAGCAAAGGAAGAAGAAAGAGAGGGGGGGATTTTTCTATTATTCTTGTTTCTTCTGTTATGTGTTGAATCGGAACAGCTTTAGTATATCCCCACAACGATATTTGGCGATTTTTTGTTGGCGATTATGGCTAAATCTTAAATGATAAAATCATAATCTAAATCATAAAACATAAAATCATAAATCCAAAATAAACAACATATAGGCTGCCATATTATATCGCAAACAGTCCAGAACGACATCATTATCTTTCAAAACGGCGCCAAAGAAAAATCGCCAAATTCAGCTGTGGGGATATACTAAAGTTACAGCAATGGTTCATACATCTGGTACAAGTTCTCGGATTAAACCTCTCCGTAGTGAATCGAAGCATATTGTACATAATGTCATTAAGTTTTGCGATAAAAAAGCTTTTGAAGGAGAAGTTATTGTTTGAAGAATTTTAATTATTTCTTCAAGAATTTTGATAATAAATATCAAAATGAAAGTAATTGTCAAATGTTTAAAGCAACATCCAATTTTAAATAGTGTCATTTTAAATAGTTTGTTCGTTCGGTGCAACTTGCACCGTCCAGTGAGGTACAACTTTCACATTAGTCCCTTTAGGTACAACTTGCACATTAGTCTCCTTTAAATATTGTGACCAGCGGAGCTGGCAAAGCATTCGTTGATTCACTACCTTAATTGATTTCACATTCCTTCATTTTTGACGGTGTTATGTACTAGCTTGTAAATAATAATTGACATAATTTTTTAATTAGTGTTACACACTTCAAAAGTTTCAAAATACTGACAAAGCTTTTATTTTTAATTTTAAATGAGTAATATTTATATTGAAATCTAAAACTATCCCTTTATAACATTATGTTTTTATTTCTCTTAATTAATCGTAAAATATAACCAGATATTCAAGAATCAGTTCAAAAAAGGAAAAGAAATGCAATCAGTGAGTTCATAATTTTTTTCATACCCATAAACAAACACATCCCTAGGTACTACGGACACTCCTATTTTATAAATGGACCAGTCTTTTTCACCCATGCGCAGATGACGCCAGGGATCATCCTTTTGCGGTTTATCAGTAGTATGAAGTAAAGGCGAGGCTAAAAATACTCCGGAATAAATTAAAATGCTGTCATCTATGTTTTAAATGTAGAACTCGAAGTCTCCACCCTTTTTTCAAAATACATTCAGAGATGACAAATTTCTGCATTTTTTGATACAAGTATTTTTATACAATAATAACCATTCTGTTTAATGAAGACACTTTGCTAATGATACGGTAAAAATCTCCGCCTGAAAACACTGGTAGCAAAAGTAGTGGAAATTTGTCATGCCTAATAGCAGAGGTCAAAGTCTCCGCCCTTTCCTCAGAACGCATTCAGAAGTAAAATTTCTGCCTTTTTTTTGCTATCATTATTTTTATTCAATAATCACTATCCCATTTAATCCCGACACTTTACTATACAAATACGGTAAAGATATTTGCCTCAAAATATTAGTAACAAAGGGGCGGAAATATCTCATCCCTAAAAATGTCCTGAAAAAAGTTCGGAGACTGTGTTTTATACCCCTCCTACGTTAATATTTTATTAAATAATCATGTAATTTCTCAAAATGTTACGAATCCTTAAACGCTCGCTTTAAGAACATTTACGATATCTTATCATTTTAATATAAATAAAAGATTATTTTTAGTTTTTTTTTTTTTTTTTTTTTTTTTTTTTTTTATAATATTACTTAACATTTTATTTATATATTTATTTTCTCATTTCTATTTTCATATTTATTTTCTCATCTGTTCAAAATCATATTAAATGGATTATTTTAGAAATAAAATTATAAATTTTGTTCATAAAAACGAAAATAAATGCTTTGCGAAATGATAACTAGAAAACTATTTGTATAGAAAACAGAATTTAGGAAATAATCGAAAATAATTCTTTTAATTACAAAAAAATATTCTGTTGCTGATTTTATATGAAAGAGAGATTTTTGAAACTTTCCGATCTCGAGTTATAGAGATATAAGTGTATTTTATTCTTTTATTTATAATTATTATTATTTTTTATTTATTTATTTTTTTTTTTTTTACAAGAAGGAATGAGGTAATGTGACTTTAACAATGTAATAAAAAGTACAATTTGATATTTAGTTTTATACCAGAAATATTTCACTCATACGCTCTATAAATAATTTGTTTTTACTTATTTTCTTACTGCATCTTATTTCACGAATTCTGTTTCATTGTGGGGCTGTCGTATACTGCTGATTGTCCCAAAAATACTGGAATTTTGAGTGTCAGTATCTGGCGTTTTATATTGATGTTAATTTCATACGTGCAATAATGGCCGTCTATAGTCTGTTCAACTTAAACTGATACCGAAAATAAACAAAACCACATGTTGTTTGGCGACATAGATAATGTCACTGTCACTGTTGGCGCTAGCCAAGGTCACTCATTTCTCCTCTTCTTTTGTTAGAATTTTCCTACCTCTTCTTTTGTTATCTTAACACTTTTTCTTACTTTAATGGGTCTTTCATTGTTGTACGTCTTTTAAGGTACAAGTTTTTGTCATAAACTCCAAAATACAAAAAGAAGTGGTGGGGGATAGTTTTATCTTTTAACGAGCTATTTTTTGTTTGAAGGGGGGGTTGGTTAAAGGATAAATCACATTCTTTTCATGAATAACAAAAGTTGCCATTTCCGCGAGAAAGACACAAATGTGGAATACCTTTGTAACCCATTTGTTTACTTCGGGTATCACTTTATCTTGAACGGACTATAGAACGGGATGAGGCTTCTATTGTTTGTGGGAAATAGCTGCTCTATGACTGGCTGCAATCCATTATTTGTGGGCTAAATTAAGCCTATTACAGGTTAAATTAAAAAAACGTCATCTTGACGTCAATTGCCGCCAGACAGTCATGTCGTCAATTGATTAGTTTCAACACAATTATTCAATAGACGTTTGAACGCATAACTCACACATCATTCTTCATTCGTTTTGCATTTCGCTTATCGGATTTTTAAGCACACGTAAAAAAATGTATAACATTCTGTGACCCTCAAAATATTTTTCTTTCATAAGGTATGAATATGAGGTATTAAGTTGTGAGAATTTTTTTAAAGAAAATTCAACAGTTTTATTTGAGATACATTTCTGCATAAATAGTTTTTTGCCTTTAGTGCCTATAGTGCCCTTTAGTTAAATATTGTAGCTATATCCATAAAACAAAAATTAATATATTTATATATTGCAAATTATTTTGAGAATTACTAAATACATCACTTTTTAATTCTTACACGATTAATTCTGAATAGTCCAGTATATTGTCTACAATTTATATATGCATTCTTAAAATTAGCACACACACACACACAAAAAAAAGAAAGAAAATCATAACACCATTTTAAGAGTACTTTGAACTGTCTAGAACCACAGCTCTAATATATTCAATTATTTTGTGTGGCACTGTAAATGAAAGATAAATACTTTTCGCAACATACTTTATGTAAAACGTCTTCTGTATCAAATATATATATATTTCTTTTATTTTGTTTAATCCATATATATATATATATATATATATATATGTGTGTGTGTGTGTGTGTGTGTGTGTGTGTGTATGTATGTATACATATATATAATTTATTTATGATGAACTGTTCTTGTTATATTAATACAGACCTTTATATTTTAGCATTGGCGAAACTTACTGACGCTGATCGTCTTGGCGTAAACCAGCTCCTTAAATACTCCTGTAGAAAAGTGAGGAAAATTTGAGAAAGTGGTCAGCCAATCTAGTTACATCTTCCATATTTGGTATATCGATAACAATAATTTTCTCGCCAAAGCCTCAAAAAAAGTTGCCAAGGAGGAAACAGTCGCCAAATTTAGCACCAAATCCATTACCTGCCTTATTGGAACTTTTTAGTGCGTTTTAAAGGGAAAATTAAGCAATTTTAACGCGAAAAGGAGCTGGAAATGCAGAAAATGACATTTTATCAACTTAGTAAGCCTTTTTGAAAGAATTTATACAAAAAGAAATCAATTATTCACAATTTCGCAACAATACTTAATAAATTGCTTTATATAAGTGTTCAAACAGCGATATGAAATTAATATCCTGCATACATTTTATTATTATTATTATCATTAAATCTATTTATTTTCTATTTGTTTGAATTAAAACACAACGATAGATACTTAAAGAAATTTTCTTGGTTCTGTAATCTTATTTACTTATATATCAATAAAAAATAAAATTGATTAATAAAGGAAATAAAATAAATAAAATTTAATAAATTAAAAAAATTGCTGTGTGTGCACCTAAAATTTATAAATAAAAAAATAATATTACTGTACACTTAAACTTTCTTTTAATTAGCAGCGATAAAAATTTCATAGAACAATTTTTTCATTCGAAAACCTTGTTTTAATTTATGTGTTTTACATTGAAATTAAAAGGGAAAATAGCGTAAATGAACAAAAAATGTATCTATCACAATTTTGATACTCCACGAAGGTTTTTAAATAAAGCTTTCCGTTTTGGTGATCCTAGAAGTATAATTTGGATGGGAACATTGAGGACATTGCGGTCCTGGCGAATTTTGCGTGCCTCAGCCACCATTAGTGTACAGAACGATCTTTCGCCGGGTCGAGTATTGAACTCGCAATCTCCCAAGTAGGAGCATGGCGCTCTAACGTAAGTTTTTAGAATCTTTTTTTTTTTTTTTTTTTTTTTTTTTTTTAGAAAAACACTAAAAACCACAGAAATAATGTAGTGTGGAAACGGAGTCCAATTTTTTGGAATAAGTGTCTGAGAAACTTTAAATTTTAATTTACTGGTTATGTTATCATAACCAGTAAATTAAAGTTTTCCTGAAACCTTTGTAATAATTTATGAAGCAGAGCCAGTATTTATTGCTGTTAAACTGTTACATAATAACATTCGTACCCATTCTTTATTTTTTGAAGGCGATTCAAAAAATTATTATCCATTAAGCCGATTAGTTAAGTAAATAATACATAATCATGATGTTTGTTTTATTAGGTTTCATTTTCGAATTGTCAGAGAAGACTGGAATACATGCATCTCAGAATACATTACTACGCATATCAGGATGGTACTGAGAGGAATGAAATAGTGGCAATGCTTTACTAAAACAAACTACCGATTTTCAATATAGTAGATGCCATCATTTTAATTTATTCGGGAGTATTTTAAGCTCCGCCTTCATTTCTCCCCACTTTATTCATCGAAAAATTATCTCCAATCAGTAACTTCGATAAAATAAGAAAAGTGTTACTTTTAAAAATAAGTGGTATTAAAATAAAGGCGGGGCTAAAAACACTCTGGCATCTAAAATTCTGGCATCCTTGTTTTCAATACAGAGCCGGAAGTCTCCACCCTTTTTTAAGAATATAGATATGACAAGTTTCTGCTTTTTTTACTATCATTAATTTTATACAATAATCAAAATCATGTTTAATCAGTCACTTTATTACAAAATTACGGTAAAGATCTCTGCCTGAAAACACTGATAGCAAAAATAACGGCAATTTGTCTTCCCTAAAATTAAAGCTCGAAGTGTCCGCCCTTTTGTTTCAGAACACATTCGGAGATCAAAATTTCTACCTTTTTTGCTACCATTATTTTTACACAATAATCACTATCCCATTTAATCACGTCACTTCACTATTACTTAAATGTTACTTAACATTTTATTTATTTATTTATTTTATCATATTAACACAATCGCAACCGCATGTTTTTGTCCTTTTGACAGTAAGGTCCGCCTGTGGGCGTCATTCTTATAAGTTACAATTTTTCAAAACGAAATTTTCTGTATTCACAATTATATTACAAATGCATATGCGTTATAATAATGCACTCTTTAGTCAAAGTATTTGTATCCATAGTATATAGACTGTACAAGTATTAATATTGTATATATTTTTAGAAAAACAAATAACATACAAATTGCAAAAGAAACACCCACTGGTTGAGTTTCAGATTTTCAAATGACGTTAATCTACGTCAGCGGTCGCGAAAGTGTTAATTTGTTCAAAATCCTGTTAAAGAGTTTATTTTACAAATAAAATTAGACATTTTATTAATAAAAAGAAAATAATAGCTTTTTTAAATGATAAATAGTGATACAGAATTTAGGAAATAATTAATTTAATTAGAAAGTAAAAATTTTGTTGCTGATTTCATATTATACGAGAATTTTTTTTAACTTTCCGATCTCGAGCTAAAAAGATGCAAGTTTAAATGGAAGTTTTTTTTTTTTTTTTTTTTTTTTTTTTTTTGCTTAACAATCTGAGAAAATATGACTTTTAAAAATTTAAATTAAAACACAACTTGATATTCAGTTTTATACCAGAAATATTTCATGAACACGCTTTAAAAGTAATTTGTTTGTCTTACCATTTTGTTACATTTAAAGAAGATTCATTCTTGATGCCAGATTATCGCTATTTGCTGGTAATCTGGAAATTACATAGGTATTAATAGTTTTGGTCGCGCGGTTATAGTGAGTATTATAAGTAATAGTGTACCGTTCGATGCGGAGATTACGTTCGAAACTGAATGAAAATCAGCAGAGGGCACAAACATCGTTTCTCCGGAAATGAAAATGCTATGTAAACAAAGTTGTTTTTCATTACATTGTAATCAAATCAACCTTTTGGCTATAAGTTAGCGATAACTAAATATTAAAAAAGCTTTATATAAAAATATGCATAAAATAAGTTCAAAAGCCATAGATATAAATTAATTTAGAAAAGCAATATGATTAATTGATACAACAAAATGAAGTTTAAACACATAAATTACGTAAAAAAAAAAAACATGAACAATGAAAATTAAACAATAAATTACAAAACACTTAAACTTCTTTAAATATAAATGAAGTTTACTTTTAAAGTTTAAAATACTTTTTGAATAATAATAAAATAAATAAAAAATAACAGTAATAAGTAATTAAAAATCCATTAGTAATAGATGCAATTGTCAAACAGTTTATTTATTTTTTATTTATTCATGAATAACACACATACACACTCACATATATGTAAATATAAACGCTGGAAAAGAATTGATTGTACTGTTTGCAAAAGAAATGTTACAATTAAGAGTGGTGAAAAAAGCATTTAAAATTCAGTACAAATAAATTTTAAGTAAAATGACAAAATCAAAGTTGAGAGTTAGAATAAAGTACTACTATTTACACTATTTATATTCTTAACAAGACTTAACACAGATTCGAGAAAAAACAGAAAATATTCAACCCAAAAATATTTTAGATATTAAGCTGGTACAGAAACACAGTCACAAAACTGTTCTTGATGCAATAACCGGAATGTTATATATATAATCTATTTCTGATTAAATTAAATTTAAAGAATAATATTTCAAAATGTGTTGCAAAGGGGAAACCTTTAATATAACCAGTCAATTTCCACAACTAAAATTCAAACTTGCAACTAATATATAAATACTAATATTGATATGTTTATAATAAAAACAATTGACAAATGGAAACAAAGAAAATATATACATATATAACTTACATTAGCTTTTATCCGCTCTTTGAATTAATCGTTCCCATTTCTTTCGCATTTCAATATCGTTGGGTGCTTTAAAGTACGAAATTTTTTTCTTGCAATTTCAATATCTAATGCTGCATCCTGGAACAAAGCAGTGACTTTGTCGCTTAGGTCGAGTATTTTTATCATTTTCCATACCTTGGAAACATTAAATATTAATAAACAAAACCTCAAACAAGAAGTAAACAATGCTGTCATGTACGCTCAAAATTTAAATATTCCTCAATGTTTTGCCAAAGAAGGAACAGTAGCGCCGCCTAGATGCAGGATTTTTTAAGAAACTGGTTTTGCATTGAATTATCAGTAGAACGGCACACTATAACTTATACCACGGGGTAAAAAGACAGGAGAAGAAGGTAACGCTGATATTTTGTGATGTTGTTTTCTAATGTTTACAGATGGCGCCAGCGTGCAATCCTTCCTTCTCTCCAGCTTCCGCAATGTTATTCAATGGGGAAATGTCCCGTTTTAATTATTTTTTTTTAAAATAATGTCAAGCTGAAAAAATTTCGATTGAAAGCAAATTTCATTAAATAGAGTATTCTAACCAACATGTTTTTTTTAAGAGCCATTTTATACTAATTTTACTTTGAAAGAAAGCTTTTAAAAAATGACGATTCTTATGAACCGAAGCTAGCTAAAATAGACAATTGGGAGGAAGGAGAATGGATGAAATTTTGTAAAGAAAAAAAAATAAACTTACTTTAGGTGCAGAAAACACGAACTCGAACTTTATTTTTCTCCTAGGGCTTTTTTTTTTTTTTTTTCTTACCACTATCGTAGCCTGTTTTACAACTAGGAATGAAGCATTTATTTGAAACATCTGAATTATGCAGTTTTAAGAACTTACAAAGAAATTAAATTGCTTAAAATAAAAAATTTTAAATGTACTCCAGCAAAATTCTATTGAAAACAACAGTATATCAGCGCCGAGGTAGGGAGTAATGACAAGTGGCGCCCTCAATATTTACCAAAAATTTAGATCACAGTTTCGTAGCTTTTTCCCATTGGACCTTCAACTCCTATTAATTTTACTCCGTGACTTATACTCACTATAACGCGGTATCATCTTGATGATTCATTGTATTATGCTACGATTGATTAGTTTCGACAGAATTAATCAATAGATGTTTGATGCGCATAACTCACAAATTATCATTTTTCACTGGTTTTGAATTTTGCTTATGCGTTTTGTAGAGGCACGTAAATAAAATGTGTAATCTTGTGTTACACTCGAATAATTTTCATATCATAAAGTATATGATGTGATATGTTCTGAAAATTTTTTCAAAGAAAATTCAACAGTTTTATTTGAGATACATTTCTGCGTGAATGTCATCCCTTTAATGAAATATTGTACCTATATCCATACAACAAAAATTTAATATATATATATATATATATATGTGTGTGTGTGTGTGTGTGTGTATTGCTAATTATTTAGAGAATTACCAAATACATCACCTTTTATATCTTACTCGATTAATTCTGAATAGTCCTGTATATTGTCTACAATTTACGTATGTATTCTTAAAATTAGCACACTCATACACAAAAAAAAAAAAAAAAAAAATCACAACACCATTTGAAATGTACTTTGAATTGTCGTGAACCGCAGCCCTAACATGTTCCAATTATATTGTGTGACACTGTAAACGAAGGATAAATACCTTTCGCAACATACTTTATGTAAAACGTCTTTTGTGTCTAATATATATATATATATATATTTCTTTTATTTTGTTTAATCCACATATATATGTATACATATATATAATTTATTTCTGATGAATTGTGCTTGTTATGTTAATACAGACCTTCATATTTTGTTTCTTAATTCATCGTTTAATTAAATTAAATTGTTATCTTTTTATTAAAATTTTGAGCTGCTTTCATGCGGCAATTTATACCTTGAAGAAACAACAGCAAGACTTTTTAAGAGATTCTATCAAAGGCTTGAAGAATTTTGATCTCTACGTCCCGCCAAGAGAATAAATTCCTTAATTACCGTAGCACGAAATTATGTATGAATAATTTATGGAATAGAAAGAAAAAAAGGATCAAACTTACACAACTATACATACAAATATAAATGTAGCAGCTTATACAAACATTGTAAAATAACTAAAAACGAAAAATATAAACGCAAAATATACACCAATACATCTAAAATGAGAAATATTTACATAATATTTAACCGTTACAGATAGCAGTGAAAATATAAGATGAAGATGAGTAAACATTCGACCTGGTGGTTTCCGATAAATTTGGTAATACAACTTTAATACTATCACAACTGTTGCAAATTCTTTTAATTCTAGCAATTAACAAAAACGAAATATTTTTGAAAATTTTTTTAGTAATACATGCTAACCAGTCAGTGAAATTTATGAATTTAAAATAGAAATCTATCCTTTTATCTTTTATCATAAACACTAATAATAATGCGCTGGAAAATAATAATAATAATAAAATCGAGCCCCGATACCATTTTTCTGTTTTTTTGTAAAATGACTGGGATGGAACACGGGCGCAGAATTCATACCACTATCAATGTAAGAAAATTTTCTACTTCTTAAATCAACGATATTATAGGTAGAGAAATTTCTTAAGCGGATTCCGGTATGAATTTTGCGCCCGTGTTCCATCCCTGAAATGACTTCCTAAATCCGAATTTGAGACCCATTTTACCCAATCTACCACCGTTTTTACGGGACGCTACCCCCTCCCCCAAACTTTATCCCTATTCGGTTATTTTATAACCATGAATTTTATTTAGAGGGTAGAATAGGATTATTTTAACATTTAAAAACACAGAAAAATTGTCATATAATAAATAATTATAATAATAAAGTAAATGAATGTAATTTCAAATTTCAGTGGCGAATCCCCTACTCCTAAATTTCCCTCTTGTTACAAACTTTCCCGTTTTACGATTTTTTTTTCCTCTGTACACCCTCAGAAGATATTTAACAGTTAAAATAATCCTACCCCCTTCCAAATCAAATTCATAGCTATAAAATTACCGAACAGCGATATAAATAGGGGGGTCCCAAGAAACGATGGGTGATGGGGGGAAATGGACGCATATTCTGAATCAGGAGATCATTTTACATAAGAATTTGCTTGAATGGTATTGGGGCTGATTTTTGTGCAGACTAGTGTAATCCAAGAGTCCTTAACTAATTTAATTCTTAAATTTAAAAAGGAAACTATACCTTTGTTACTAGTGTGTTTTCAAATTAATTCCACTGGATGAATATCAGCAGAAATTTCGACAATTAAACACTATAACATCATGAATATATCTGAAATATTTACCATAATTTAGTATATATAAGCCGCACTGAACATAAGCCGCAGTTTGTTAACACGGGTCGGGAAAAACAATACTCTTAGATAAACCGCACCGGAAGGTAAGCCGCGGCTTATGCAAGCATTGTTACGATGATGTGACAGATAAAGAAGGGAAAAAGTTATCAGTCTTATGACATCTACGCAAGTTAATTAAAATAATAAGTTATTAATTATAAGTGAAAATAATTTTTTTTTTTAAATAATTCGGTATAAAGAAAATAAAATCTAGCTATTCCAGTATACAGATGTAATGCAACAAATATGAGAAACAAGGGAACAAGACGGGTGAATCCGGGCATATATACCAAGTCATAAAAATAATTAATTATAAATAAAAGTAATAAATTATTTTGAACGACACTGTATAAAGAAAAAATTAAAACAAAGCCAGTATACAAATACGACGCAAAATATCAAAAACAAGGGAACAAGATGGCGAACTCTAAACGTATATGCAAATTAATCAAAATATAAGATTATTAGTTAATAAATAAGAGATTATAAAAGTGAAAATAAGAAATTATAAGAGTGAACGAGTGTTCGAGTGTTCGAGAAACTCGAATACTTAAACTTCCGTTTTCTGAGGATATCGACTGTTCCAAGAAGTATGGACGACGAAATTTGGCATTACCATTAGACAGCCCGCACTGGTAGATAAGCCGCTGTCCCCGAAAAATCAATGTTTTTCTAAAGATAGCCCGGGGCTTATCTTCATTAAAATACGGTACACCAGAACTAACTAATATTTTCTCATAAAAATATAGAAATATGTTCGAAAGGGCATTAGAATAACAATTTCTTAAAGAAATTTCTTTAATTTAAAAAAATATTCACTGTCATTACATAAAATATTTTCAAAAATACAAAGTTTAAGAGAGTGACGACAGCCCTGATTCTTACACCAATATGTCTATACAAACATTTTTAATTTATCAGTCGTTCAAATTAACTATCAAAAGCTCCGAGAGTGAAATATTGGTGGGAGAATTAGAGAAAATTTTTTATCTCCGGCCACTCTGTTTAACTATATTAAACCAGTAATCCCTTCCGCAGTCCATAATTGTTTTAAATTCAATATATGTTGTGTTACAAATTATAAGATTGGCATAATGAGAGATTCTTATGAATGAATTTTCAAAATCAGACGTGTTAATCGAATATATATTAGAATTGTTAAGCAGAAATTTGTCTTCTACGAATGTGTTCTGCAGAAAAGGCGGAGACATCGAGCTTTAATATATATGTGTGTGTATACACCCAGAGCTCAAAGTCTCCGTATTTTTTTTTTTTGTTGTTGTTGTTGTTGTTGTTTAGGACATATTTAGGAATCAGAAATTTCCGCCATATACTAACAATACTTTCAGATAGGTATGTTTAATTGTATTTCTGCAGTAAAGCGTAGTAATTAAATAGGATGTGATTGTTGTATAAAAATATTGGTAGTAAAGAAGGCAAAAATTTTTCAACTCCGAATATGAAAGAGCGGTCGCCTCAAGTTGTAATATATCAAAACTCTAAGTCTCCGCCCATTTCTTTTTTTTTCTTTCTTAGGAAATTTTCGTGGATGAAATATTTCAGAATCTTTTCCTAGCCGCAATTTTTGTAAAATAATCTTTGGCCTATTTAACCACGACATATTAATATAAAAATACGACAGAGATTTCTGTATTGAAATAGCGGTAGCAAAACACGTGCAAATTTCCTAAACAAGGCGGGGAATTCGAACTCCATACATATATCTGAGCTGTGAATTTTTTAATTTACCCAGGAGTACTTATACCCCACCTTTATTTCGTACCACTTTATTTATAGAAAAATTATCTCCAATATATAACTTGATAAAATAAGGCAAAATTACTTTAAAAAAATAATTGGTACGAAATAAAGGCGGGGCTAAAAATACTCCGGATTAAAATAAAATATTCGCAGTTATGCATATATATTTATATATATTTAAATATCAGAGCTCGAAGTCTCCGCCTTGTTTCAGAACATATTCGGAGAGAAGAAATTTCTGCCTTTTTTGCTTTCACCATTCTTTATACAGTAATCACTGTCCTATTTAATCAAGCACTTTACAATAAAAATACGTTACAGATATCTTCCATCCCTAAATCTGTCCTGAAAAAAAAAATGTAAATAAATAAAAAGGCCGGGAATTCAGGTTCCGATGTATACCAAAGTCCGAATTCTCCGCCCTTTTATCAGGATACATTCGGAGATTGCAAATAATTGTCCTCCCTAAAAGTGTCCTGAAAAAAAAATGGGAGGCGGAGACTTCAAGCTATGATAAATACCAAAGCATAGCTGCCAATATTTCAATTTATTCCAGAGCATTTTTAGCTCCTCCCTTCTTTCGCACCACTTATTTTTTAAATATTTTTCTGCAATATATAACTATGATAAAACGAGTAAAATTTACCCTTTAAAGAAGTGGTATGGAATAATGGCGGTGCTAAAAATGCTTCAGAAAAAATTAAAATATCGGCAGCTACAGGACTGCCAACCATCTCATTAGTAAGCGTAGACTTGTTAACGCCCCTTGAAAATATACCCCTTTTCCCTCACCACTTTATATTTAGAGCAATTCTCTCCAAATAGTGTTACGATTAAATAAGAATGAAATTACTCTAAAAAATTACTGGTGTACAAAAAAAGGCGGTGACTAAAAGTACTACGCTTCATAATGAGATGGCTGGCAAGCATGCAGCTATGCCAAAGTCCGAAATCTCCATCCTATTTTCAGGACACATTTGGAGATGACAAATTTCTCCCCTTTTTCTACCGTTACTTTTATACAATAATCACTAATATAATCATAACACTTCCATACTTGCCAACCATCTCATTATGAACCGTACAATTTTTAGTACCCGCCTTTTTTTTTACACCACTAATATTTTAGAGTGATTTTAGTCTTATTTAATCGTAACAACATTTGGAGAGAATTACTCTAAAAATATAGTGGTGTGAGAAAAGGGGCGTTTTTTCAGGGGGCGTTAACAATTGTACGGTTATTAATGAGATGGTTGGCAAGTATGCACTTCATTACAAGAATACAGTAAGTATGTCTACTTGAAAATATTGGTATCAAAAGTGGCGGAAATTTCTCATCCCGAAAATTGCACACAAAAAAATGGCAGTGAATTCGAACTCTCTCTCTTTCTATATATATGTACATATATATATATCAGAAGACCATGCATGATATTTATATCAAGGATATAACACGGGTACAGTATTCATACCACTATCAATGTAACAAAATCTTTTACTTCTGATATCAACGATATTATATGGAAAGAAATTTCTTAAGGTGCCTGCTAACCGTCAAAGGTGATTTTTTTTTTTTTTTAATAATTGAAAAATTGTCTATTTATGTGCATTTTTGATAGAATATGGTAAAAAGCAGTGAATAACGTGAAAAAAATATGCAAATTTTAAAATATTTTGATATTTAGGCTCAAAATATGTATAAAATTTGCGAAAAATAAAAGCACCTTTACAAAACATTATAAGTCAAATTTAAATAAAATATTTTTATTCTGTAAATCTTATTTAGATTATTGAAAGGTCCTTAAGGGAGTGAACTACTCTAAAACTATAACCATGTTATTTAATATTTTAGAGAAGATAACATTTTTACATGCTGAAAAAATCATGAATATACATGGCAGTTCATGACTTCTATCGACAAGACAAACAAAAATAATTTAGCTAGCTTCATTGTAGTAGTTCAATCTCCAAAACAACTCCTCTTGAGTATTTTGTCAAAGTTTTGGAGTTATGATGTTTTGGGATAAAGCAAAACGCTAAAAATCTCATTTTGAGGAAAAGCAGAAAACAAATTTAAAAAAAGGTTTTACCTATTAAACAAAAAATAATTTTAATAAGTTCATGATTTATTTCAAAGCTTTTTATTTCTTTTATAAATTCATTTTATATTCAGTAACAAATTTTGATGCTTATATTGAGTAAAACATTTATGTAAACAAACATTTACCGGTCATTTCCGGTTTCAAAAACTGATAAGTGACTAATATTAAAATGCCTGTAACTCAAGTTCTAAGCAAGATAGAAACAAAATTCAAACTGATTTATATAGCTAAAATGTCAGGATTTAATACTAATCCAAAAAAAGAAAATCGGAGTTTTGACCGAAAAGTGCGTTTCAAAGGTAGTCAGGCACCTTAAACAAATACCATATGAGTTCTGCTCCCGTGCTTCATCCGTGATATATATATATATATATATATATATATATATTTATATCAGAAGCTTCTTTTTTCACGTCACTTTCATGGACGAAAATTTTCAGCTTTTTTTTCCTAACACAATTTTTGTATAATAATCTCTATCCTATTTAACCAGGACACATTAATATAAATATACTATAGAGATTTGTTTATGGAAACAGTGGTAGCAAAAGAAGGGGGAAATTTCCCATCTCTGAAAATGTTTCGGGAAAAGGACAGAAAGGTCATTCTGTGATATATATTTTAAAAAGTATATATATATACATATAAGGTGACCACGTTTAACCTAAAGAATCATTATTTCCACAACCTTTAATCATACCAAGAAGCCATCCCATTAGTGTAATAATAGAAGTTAATTAAAATATGCTCATTCGAGAGAGCACAATCTAACGTGGTTTTTGACGCCTAAACTCTTAGCCCTGGTAAGCCCTTACTCGAAAATTCTATATTTAAATTTCAGTAAAAATGAAGTAAGGAGAAAGATATAGGAGTAGTCCTATTAAAACCAGTCAGAACCATGACTTCTATCAATTTTTAGATTCTATTTTAACGAATTTTTAGACATTATATCTCGAGTTAATATATTTCAAAGCTGAAATGTGCAACAAATTATTGCATAAAAGAATATGTTTGTCTATGCTCTTTCGATTTCTACTTGTTTTGGATTTCGTTTGTTATTTTGTTAAGACGTGATGTTGTCGTTTAAGGCGTGGTTTCACAGATCATTAGCTAACTTTCAGTATTCATAACTCGAAAACGAACTGACAAGGGCAAATATTTTATGCGTCGAAAAACATATTTAACTCTTTCGATTAAACCTTGTTTATATATATATATATATATATATATATATTTACAGTATGGGATGGTTTATTGGTTAGATGTAAACATCCAATTACAAAGTCGAATCAAATGAAGAGTAGATTTTAGATATGCCATTTTTTGAACACGGGGATTTCTTCAGGGATATCCTATACTACTTTGTATACAGATTAATTCCCGAAATTTAATTTTTATACGATCCCTCAGCTCCTATGAGTAATAATTAGAAAAATATTACTCTTGGTCTCAAAGCAAAACAGAAGAAACCCTATGCATAGCTGCCAATATTTTAATTTATTCCAGAGTACTTTTAGCCCCGCGTTTATTTCGTACCACTTTATTCATAGAAAAAAAAAATCAGTAAATAACTTCAATAAAATAAGAAAAAATTTCTTTTAAAATAAAAGCGGTACGAATTAGAGACGGAGCTAAAATTACTCCGGAATATATTAAACTATTGGCAGTTATGCATATGTCTCAAGTAAAATAGTCTCCGAATTACTTAAATTTAAACGTGATTATTTACATCACTTTACATGCAAAGTTGGCATTCCTTTTTCGATGCAGATATCATTACTTTAGGGGATTATCCCTGATACGACAAAAATTAAATGAAAATCTGTTCGTTTTAAAATACCAAATAAATAGATTCTATCACACGAAACCAACAGTTTTAAGAGCTTAATGCGTTAAGCTAATTGATATTATGCTGCATTCTTAAAAAATTTTATAATAATTGAATCTCTGAGGGAGTCACCTAAAATTGAAACATTTTCAGAGAGGACAATATATTAAAGTATAGATATTATAAGGCAGGTAAAAGAGTTATTTTGTTTGGATTACGGTGCTTCAAAGGTCTTTATGCACCAAAATATCTCGAAAGTAACGCAATTTTACTGAACGTTGATTTCAAAAGTTTCTTGTATTCAAATAATCTATCAGATGAGGTATCATAGATGGGCCACCAAGGCCCTCACGTAACGCAAGTTCATTTTTTTTTTCAAAAGGAAACCATACTGTTTCCTCACAGAAACATGCATACTTGCCAAACATCTGATTAATGTACAACTGGTAACGCCCCTTGAAAACAGCTCCTTTTCTCACACTACTTTATTTTTAGAGTAATTCTCTCAAAAATTTTGTTACAATTAAATTAGAATAAAATTATACTAAAATATGACAAATGTGAAAAAAAAAAAAAAAAAAAAAAAAGAGGCCGCAACTAAAAATTGTACTGTTGATAATGAGATGGTTGGCAAGTATGAAAGTGTTAAGTGAAAAAAAAAATCTTTTTAAAACATATTTTTTCTCTATTGTTACCCGGAGGCCGATTCCTATGTTCAACTAAAAGTCTGGAAAACTGAAATTATTTTAAAAGCAAGACAATTGATCTGATGATATTGATTTCAAAAAATTTGTGCATTCAAATAATTTGTCAGGTTTGGTATCACAGGTGGACCCCAGAATATCCTAGCGTACAACGTGACACAAAATCATCTTTTCTAAACTGAAATCATACATTTATATTTTGTTTTGTTTCGTTTTTGAAGAATTGTGGTAACCAGAAAAATCCATTCTAAAATTTGTTTTTTTCATTTTCAAAGTACGGCGCCATGGGGTTCCAGTTGTTATATTCGAATATATAGGGGCCAAATATCCCGTTTTTCAAGGTAGACTTCAAAACGGAAAAATATATAAATATAAATTTTATAATATATATATATATATATATATTATTTATTCGGATTTAAAAGTTAAAAATGTTGGCATCTCTGCGAATAGAAGTTTGGCAACCCCCAATTACCTCAATAAATAAGCAGTTTCGCTGTTCAAATGTATGTCAGAAATTTCTTGCTGTAAATAATCTTTCAGATGAGGTACCACAGGTGGGCCAACAAGGTCTTAAGGGCCGCGCACTACACAAATTCAAGTTCTTTAACCTCTCCACATGTAGACCAAATTAATTTAAGGTTTAAAATACAAAAAAAAAAAAAAAAAAAAAAAAAAAAAATCTTCGTTAAAAACTAATTTATTCTTTTCTTTTAAGCATTTTAAAAGGGTAATAAAATTGTTTAAATAGACTTCATAAACAGCTGCTGACAAAGAAGTGCATGAGCGTGCCATATATTAGGAACCATCTATTAGGAATGTTGTCTAGATAGTAGACAACATACCTATCTCCAATATATAACTTGATAAAATAAGGCAAAATTACTTTTAAAGAATAAGTGGTACGAAATAGAGGCGGGGCTAAAATTACTCCGGAATAAATTAAAATATTGGCAGCTATGTAAAAATTTTAAAAGGGTAATAAAATTGTTTAAATAAACTTCATAAACAGCTGCTGACAAAGAAGTGCATGAGCGTGCCATATATTAGGAACCATCTATTAGGAATGTTGTCTAGATAGTAGACAACATACCTATCTCCAATATATAACTTGATAAAATAAGGCAAAATTACTTTTAAAGAATAAGTGGTACGAAATAGAGGCGGGGCTAAAATTACTCCGGAATAAATTAAAATATTGGCAGCTATGTAAAAATTTTAAAAGGGTAATAAAATTGTTTAAATAAACTTCATAAACAGCTGCTGACAAAGAAGTGCATGAGCGTGCCATATATTAGGAACCATCTATTAGGAATGTTGTCTAGATAGTAGACAACATACCTATCTCCAATATATAACTTGATAAAATAAGGCAAAATTACTTTTAAAGAATAAGTGGTACGAAATAGAGGCGGGGCTAAAATTACTCCGGAATAAATTAAAATATTGGCAGCTATGTAAAAATTTTAAAAGGGTAATAAAATTGTTTAAATAAACTTCATAAACAGCTGCTGACAAAGAAGTGTGTGAGCGTGCCATCTATTAAAAATTATGTTGCTTAAAACATACCTAGTCTACTATCGTACACCGCTCGCCCAAAAAAGGGTTAAATGAAAAACATACTTTTTCTCAAAAATTTTCGGAAAAAGGAAAAAGTTAATTTCCAGATATAAATGGCTCTCTTTTCAAAGTAAAGGTCCCTGCGAGCCTGATATTTATATTTGATTGAATATCTGGAAACCCCGAATTATTTCAAATTTAAAACAGTTTCTCTTAACACAGTGTTTTTAACCTAAGTTTTTAAGCTTTTATACAATCTATCAGGTGAAATATATCAAGTGAGACATTAAAGCTCCAAGAGTAACATAAACTCTTTTTTTTTTTTTTTTCAAACCTTTATTATTTTTACTCTGCATCTAATTTTGACCATTTTGGTCAAAGAATTATGCATTTAGGACTAACATTTGTGAAAATAAAGGTCGTTCAGATTAAACGGGGATATCCTGCATATATAATTATTTGTAGAACAAATTTTCAATACTTTTTTAAACGATTTTTAAATATTTATTATTTTTCCATTCGTTAGATAATAGATATAATAATATTTTTATAACAAACGATGCTTCACAGTAATCCACATTAAAATGTCTAATTAAATTTCTTAGTAGACACGAGAGCAGCGTGTCCCTTTCATGATGCATTCGTGTCTAATTTATTTCATTTGATGAAAGGTCGTGTTTTTATTTTAACCTAAAATACGAAGCTGTTCATTAATGTACTAATTCGATAGCGAAACAGAAAGTCTTCCCCCCTATTTTTTATTAGCCAAATAAAGTACTTACAGGTAATTAGAAACACACGCACTATAATACGTTACCTTACACTATTTTTTCACATAGTTCCCACAACAATTCAGACTTTTGTCTCATCGGAGCCCTAAATTTGAAGTGCCTCTATCATATAATTCGTCCGACTGATTTTGAAACAACCGTCGGAAAGCAGTCTTGATCTCATGATAGTATGTGAATCACCGTCCTGCCCCTATTTTTCTGGCAAGATTACGGCTGTAAATGCGAAGTCAATAAATATATTCCCAGCGACAGATTTCCTTGAACCGGACCGGCGTTCTCTGCCAATAACTAATAAATTAATAGCCCACAATAAATTAATAGTCCACAGTATTAAACTTAATTCTGTCTCTCCCAGAAATTTAAATGGTTCTTCATTTTGTTTTATATTTTACTTTAGGTTGAAAGCAATGGATAATGGCTATATTGTTTGTCTCAAAGCAAATCTCTTGGATCTCGTCGACCGCGTATTAGCTTCCACATATTAAAGCATGCCTTAAAACCATTTTATTATTATTATTTTAATTATTATTCTTTTATTTTATTTATTTATTAAATTCTGGTTTTAGCTTTGCTTCAAATTTCACATGTTACACTGTCAGCTGTGCACTATTATTGACAATAATTATATAAGTTTAATTAGAATTTTGTTGTTTTATGAAAGTCAGTATTTAACCTGTTAATTATTTCCTTGTTTGGCATTAATATAGATAATTGTTATATTTTCATCAAAATGCATTTCATTTTATATAAAGCTTTTCTCTCTCACTCTCTCTCTGTCTCTTTTTTTTTTTTTTTTTTTTTTTTTTTTTTTTCCCTTAACAAAATGAAATTACCATTTTTATTTTCTTTCGGGATACTGGGACGGATTTTGAATCCGTGAAAGCTTTTGAGAGGAAATTTTGTAATAAATTACATGGAAAAATGAATTTTATGTAAGGATTGTTTCATTTTTTGACGAATTTTCACTAAAGCAGGAACTTTTATTGTCAGTTGAGTAGTTTTTTTACATCGCATTAGTGCTACATTATGGACGATTGGCTTCTATCTGGGTTTCGACTCTAAAGATGGTCCGGAGATATCTCATTACAATTTTGATTCTCCACTGGGGTTTTGAAATAAAGCTTTCCGTTTTGGTGATCCCAGAGATATAATCTGGATGGGAACATGGAAGGCATCGCAGCCTTTGACGAATTTTACGTGCATTAGCCACCATTAGTGTATACAACGATCTTCGGCCGGCTCAAGTATCGAACTGACAACTTTCCAAATTCTGGCATGGCGCACTAACGTAAGTTTTCAGAAGATGTGGTTTTCAGAAAAATATTAAAAGATACAGAAACGAAATCACCAAAATCTACAGTGTTGAAGTAATGTCGAATTATTTTGAAAAGTGTGCTTGAGAAAGTTTTAAATATTTATTTACTAGCTTAGAAAAGTGAAATTTGCCTGAAAATATTGTAATAATTAATAAGGAAGAGCTCCTGCTTATTGCTGTTAAACTGTTACAAAATACCTACCATAAGTGCTCATCTATTTTTGAAGGTGATTCAAAAAATTATTATCCATTGAGCTAATTTAGAACACAGGCAGTTCATAATCAGGAAGACGTTAGTTTTATTAAATTTCATTTTGGAATTAATAGAAAATATTTGAATGCATAACAGAATACTTTACTACACATATCAGGGTGGTACTGCGAGGAAATGAAATTGCGGCAATACTTTACCGTCTTCCAACATAGATGCCAACATTTTAATTATTATTTTTAGCTCCTCCTTTATTTCGCCCTAATTTATATTGAAAAGTTATCTCGAATATATAACTTCGATAAATTTACAAAAATATTACTTTTATAAAGTAAGTAGTATGAAGTAAAGGAGTCTAAAAATACTCAGGAATAAATTAAAATGCTGGCATCTATGTTTTAAATACCGAACTCGAAGTCTCCACCCTTTTTTCAGAATACATTCATACATCACAAATTTCTGCCTTTTTCGATACAAATAATTTTATACAATAATCACTAGCCTGTTTAATGAAGACACTTTGATACGGTAAAAATCTCTGCCTGAAAACACTGGTAGCATAAGTAGTGGCAATTTGTCGTCCCTAAAAGCAGAGGTGAAAGTCTCCGCCCTTTTCTCAGAATGCATTCGGAAATGAAAATTTCTCCTTTTTTGCTACCATTATTTTTGCTACCACTATCCCATTTAATCACGACACTTTACTATACAAATACGGTAAAGATATCTGCCTGAAAATATTGGTAGCAAAAAGGGCGGAAATTTCTCATCCCTAAAAATGTCCTGAAAAAAGCTCGGAGACTTCAAACCCTGTGTTTTATACCCCTCTTACGTTAATATTTTATTAAATAATCATGTAATTTCTCAAAATGTTAGGAATCCTTAAACGCTCACTTTAAGAACATTTACGATATCTTATTATTTTAATATAAATAAAGTATTATTTTAAGGCTTCATCTTTTTTTTTTTTTTTTTTTGTAATGTTACTTAACATTTTATATATCTATTTACTTTCTCATTTCGATTTTTATTTCATTTTCTCATTTCTTCAAAATCATATTAAAGAGATTATTTTAGAAATAAAATTATAAATTTTGTTAATAGAAACGAAAATAAAAGCTTTGCTAAATTATAAATAGAAAACTATTTATTTGTATAGAAAACAGAATTTAGGAAATAATCGAAAATAATTCTTTTAATTGAAAAAAAATATTCTGTAGCTGGTTTTATATTATAAGAGAGATTTTTGAAACTTTCCGATCTCGAGTTATAGAAATATAAGTTTAAATTCCTTTTTTTTTTTTTTTTAATGAGAAAGAATGACAAAATTTGACTTTAACAAACGTAATAAAAGGTACAATTCGATATTGGGTTTTATACCAGAAATATTTTACTCACTAGCTATATAGTTAATTTGTTTGTACTCTTTTCATCATCACATTTAATTCTCAATAGGCTTTTGCTATGGGGTTGTCGCAAACTGCTGATGGTCCCAAAAATACTGGAGTATTGTGTGTTAGTATCTAGTGTGTATATTTTTATGTTCAATTAAGGTAAGTAATAGCGACCGTTGTTTGTGTGTGACCGCTGTGCTATGACTGGCTGCGTTCCATTATTTGTGGTAGAGCTCCTATATAGGAGTCTTAATTTGTGGGCTAAGTTAAGCGTCATTATGACTTCAAGTGCCGCCAGACCGTCACGTCGTCAATTGAATAGTTTCCACAGACTTAATGAATAGACGTTTGAACGCATAACTGACACATTATCATTCTTCATTGGTTTTGAATTTCGCTTATGGGTTTTGTAGACACACACAAAGAAAATGTGTAATCTTGTGTGACACTCGAAATATTTTACTTTAAAAGGTATGAATATGAGGTGTTAACTTGTGAGAATTTTTTCAAAGAAAATTCAATAGTTTTATTTGAGATACATTTCTGTATAAGGGTCAGCCCTTTAGTTAAATATTGTAGTTATATCCATAAAACAAAAATTAATATACATATATATATTGCAAATTATTTTGAGAATTACCAAATACATCACTTTGTAAATCTTACACGATTAATTCTGAATAGTCCAGTATATTGTCTACATTTTATATAAGCATTCTTAAAATTAGCACACACACACACACACACAAATAAAAAAACTTCAAATGTACTTTGAACTGTCTAGAACCACAGCCCTAATATATTCAGTTATTTTGTGTGGCACTGTAAATGAAGAATAAATACTTCTCATATCATACTCTATGTAAAACGTTTTTTGTGTCTACAAAAAATATATATTTCTTTTATTTTGTTCAATGCATAAGTTTTAAACCAATGTATTTGAATATAGATATATATTTATTCATTTATAATTTATTTGATGATGAATTTCGCTTGTTATGTTAATATAGATTTTTATATTTTGTTTAATTCATCGTTTAATTAAATTAAATCGACATTTTTCTATAAGAATTTTGAGCTGCTTTAATGGGACAATTTATACATTTTTATTTATTTTTTCACTTTAATTGCAATTTAAATTTACAATATGTATAGAGAGATAGATAAATAGGCGAGACCCCTCAACAGCAAGACTTTTCAAGATATACTGTCAAATGCTTGAAGAATTTTGATCTCCTGCGTCTCACACAGAGAAAAAAAAATTCCTTAACTACCGCAGCCCGAAGTATGTATGCATAATTTATGAAATAGAAAGAAAGCATATATAAAATTAAACAATTATACATACAAACATAAATGAATACGCTTATAAAAACATTGTAAAATAACAAAAAACGAAAAAAATAAATGCAAAATATGCATCAATACTTCTAAAATGAAAAACACTTATATAATATTTAACAGTTAACGAGAGAAATGAAAATATAAGAGGAGTAACCATTCGATTTGGCGGTTTCGGGTAAATTGTGTAATACAAATTCGATACCATCACAATTGTTGCAAATTCTTTTAATTCTAACAATTTTCGAAAACAATGTAATTTTGAAAAATTTTATAGTGATACATGATAACCAATCAGTTAAATTTAAAGATTTAAACACGAAATCCAGTTCTTTCTCATAAAGCCTATAATAACATTGCGCTGAAAAAAAATTGGAGCCCTGATATTATTTTTCTCTATTTTTTATGTAAAATAATGATCTAATGAATCCGAATAAGAGACCCATATTGCCAAATCACCCACAGTTTTTGCAGGACACCGCCCACTCCCCCAAACTTATCACTAATCGGTAATTTTATATCCATGAGTTTGATTTGGAGGGTAGGATAGGATTATTTAACATTTTAAAGCACTGAAAAATTATCATGTAATAAATAATAATAGAATTATAAAATGATGAATATAATTTCAAATTTCAGTGGCGAACCGTCACCCCTAAATTTCCCTCTTGTTACAGATGTTCACGTTTTACAATTTTTCTTCTCTGTAGATCCTCAGAAAATATTTAAAACTTTAAAAAATCCTCCACCTTTCCAAATCAAATTCATAGCTATAAAATTACCGTATAGCGATATAAATAGGGGAGGTCCCCAAATAATTATGGGTGATGTGGAAAAATGGGCGTCACATTCTGAATCAAGTGATCATTTTACATAAGAATTTGCATGAATGATATTGTGACTGATTTTTTTACAGAGTAGTGTAATCCAAGAGTCCTTAACTAATTTAATTCTTATATTTAAAAAAGAAACTATACCTTAAATGCTAGTGTGTTTTTCACTTTATTTTTAGAGTAATTCTTCCCAAATATTGTTACAATTAAATAAGAATAAAATTATTCAGAAATATGACTGGCGGGAAAATAAAAAGCGGTAACTAAAAATTGTACGGTTCTTAATAAGATGGTTGGCAAGTATAAAAGTGTTAATTAAAAAAAAAAAAAAAAAAATCTGTTTTAAAACTTTTTTTTTTTCTTTTTAAACTGTTGTTGTTACTCGGAGGCCGATTCCTATGTTCAACTAAAAGTCAGGAAATCCGAAATTATTTCAGGGATGGAACACGGGCGCAGAATTCATACCACTGCCAATGTAAGAAAATTTTTCTACCTCTTATATCAACGATATTATAGGTAGAGAAATTTCTTAAACAGATTCCGGTATGAATTCTGCGTCCGTGTTCCATCCCTGTTATTTTAAGGCAAGACGATTTCGCTGATTATATTGATTTCTAAAATTTCGTTCACTCAAATATTATATCAGGTTTGGTATCACAGGTGGACCCCAGGATATGCTAGTACGCAACGTGATACAAAGACAATTTTTCTAAATTGAAATCATATATATTTATATTTTCTTTTCGATTTGTTTTCGAAAAATCGTAGTAAGCAGAGAAAATCCATTTTAAAATTTCTTTTTTCATTTTCAAAGTAGGGTGCCAAGGGGCTCCAGTTGTTATGTTCAAATGAAAGTCTGGCAACCCCAAATATATCAATAAAAAAGAAAATTCGCTGTTCACATTTATGTCAGAAATTTCGTGCAGTAAATAACCTATCAGATGAGGTACCACAGATGGGCCACCCAGGGACCGATTTACTCACTTGGAGGCCCAGGGCACTCGTGTTCAATGGGCCCCTTTTTTCGTATTTTAATGTTATAACAAACAAAATAAACTGCTTATTTCCAATTCACTGTCTAAAAATTCACTTCACATTTCATTTTGTTGGTAAAAGTAAGGCTAAACAAGATTTGTCACTTGTCTATCGGATCGACGTACGTCGCCCCCGTGTATCTGCATTGCGGTGCGTGCCTCGGATTTAGTTTATCTTAGTAAAAGTTTGGTTGATTAGGTTTTACGTCACACTAGAGTAAAAGTTTGGAATGCAAGTATCAATTGTATGCAATTGTATTTGCGTTTAGCGAAAATATTGCAATTTTTCTGATGAGTTGATAGTTTTCTTTAAAGATCATCACGCCAATTAATAAAACAGCACACTAATTCTTCCATCCATTGACGAAAAACAAAAAACAACAATCATTATAGTAAAATTTGAAATTTTTCCTTTTAACTATATTTTAAAATGTATTATAAAATTTTTGGGGGGCCCCTTCACTGTGAGGGCCCTGGGCACGTGCCCCTTATGCCCTGCCTTAAATCAGGCACTGGGGCCACCGAAGCCTTAAAGGTCGCTCGCTTCATGAATTCAAGTTTTTTAAATGGAAAACATACTCTTTCCCACAAAATTGCGTAAAGAGGAAAAAATCTCTTTGCAAATATGAATTGCTTTCTTTTCAAAGCAGAGGTCCCTGCGACCCGGATATTTATATTTGATTAAATATCTGGAAACCCCGAATTATATCAAATTTACAACAATTTCTCTTAGCACAATGTTTTTAATCTAAGTTTTTAAGCTTTTAAGCAATCTATCAGCTAAAATATCTCAAGAAAGACCTTAAAGGTCCATTGTAACATATCCCCCATTTTTTTTTTCTTTCAAGTATCGTGATGAACGGAAAGAATTTGTTTTGGAATATGCTTAACATTTTATATATTGGTGTTTAGAGGCTCTTAAGATCCTTTTTTTTTTTTTAATTTTGAAGAGTTAACAATTTCGCTAAATTCGTAAATTTAGAAAGTTTTGTGATTTCTATGACCTATCATGTGAGTATTCTCAGGGATATCTTATACCTTTTTCTAAGCATAAGAATTGGGCCACCGGGGCTCCCTACCTTGAAGAAAAATGCAAAACATGTTTTAAAACAGATTTTTTTCGTCTTAACACGATTCTGTGAAGAAGAAAAAAAAAAAAAAATGAAAAAAAATTGAATTTTTATTACGTGGGGTACCCAAGGATCCGCCTGCGATACCTCATCTCATAATTATGAAGATTATTTGAATGTTGAAAAGATAGTCAAGAGTATTAAAATCAAGCACAAAGTTAAATTTTAAATCTTAAATTGAAATAAGCATTGTTTTAGTACATTGAATAAAACTGTTCATGAAAACAACATTACAATTTTGGTGGTCTAAGGGTCCCCGGAACCCATTTGTAATAGATACTTCATCTTATAGTTTATTTAAATGCACGAAACTTTTGAAATAAATGTCATCACCGAAATAGCTTTCCTTTAAGGCTAATACGGGGTTTCTACACTTTTATTCCAACATCTCCATTTGTATATTGTCCCCCACACCATGCGTTAAAACTTTGAACTCGAATTATTCCGTGAATATTTGTCACACAAATATCAAACTTTTAAAGTTGGAAGTGTTTTTTATAGACAAGATTAAAAATGTAGGGACATAGAGTCTGTAACAAATTTAGATTTGTATTTGTTCATTAAATTTCTTTGTCAAAGTTTTATTATCTTTAGTCTGCCTCTAATTTTGACCATTTTTGTAAAAGATTTATGCATTTTGGACTGACATTGGCGAAAATAAAAGTCATTCAGATTAAACGGGGATATCCAGCATGCATCATCATTTGTGGGACAATTTCTGAATACTTTTTTTTTTTTAAAGATTTTTAACATTTATTATTTCTCCAATCGTTGGATAAGAGACATTCTAAAATATTTTTATAACAAACGTTGTTTCAGAGTAATCCGCATGGAAAAGTCTAATTAAGTTTCTTAGTAGACATAAGAGCACCGTGCCTCTTTGATGATGCATGCGTGACTAGTTAATTTCACTTAATATGAAGTGCCATGTTGCCATTTTAACCTGAAATGCGAAGTTATTCATTAATGCATTAAAAGGATAGCGAACCAGAAAGTCTTCGCCCCTATATTTTATTTGCCAAAATAAAGTACTTACAGGTAATTAGAAACATACGAAACTATTCTACGTTATCTTACACTATTTTCTCACATAGTTCCCACAATAATTCAGACTTTTGTCCCATCTCCGCCCCAAATTTCGAATGCCTCTACCGATCATGAAAAACGACAGTTTTTTGAGTGACGCAAGCGGAGGGACAAACGGGACGCTGCGAACTCATATATACGGCTAGTTTGACATCAAAGAGATTTGTAAAAGCCGACACTTAATATCTCAGCAAATATGCCATATTTTGTTCTGATCTTTTCAAAATAATAATCTATCTTCGGTCTTAATCTATCCTGAAAAATTTACATTTCTACATGTAATATGTTTTGAGATCTGAATCTCAATTTAGAGCCAAAAAGGAAAAATGTAAGGTGTAAGGTTGTAATGGACTCAAATTCTGAAAAAATATCTCTAAAACGGCTCGAAGGATTTTCATATAATTAACATATTTTGTTAATAGGATCTTTCTGAATCTAGTAACGTTTTCGTTTTTTTCAGGAAAACTCTTGTTTTTTTATATAAATCGCTTCAAAATGGAACTATATTACTCCGCCAATTACGTGTGTTTATCCGGGTGAAAACGCTGTTATGCGGTTCTTTCTTGTGAGGTATGTGGACTGGTTGATTGTCTGACTTCAATGCAGCCAATGAATTACTTAGATTTTTTTTAACGCAAAAGTACTTTATTACATGTTTAAAATATTTATTGTATATATACAAAGTCAAATTCATTTAAATATATTTTCTCTTCTGTTATGAAAAAAATATTTTTGATTTCAAAATTTCATATTTAGTCAAAAAAATATTTAGATAATATTTTAAATAAGGAAGTATTTTGTAATTTTAGATATTCCATTTTATCATAATAATGATGAATTTACAATTTTTTAGAGCGAAAAAATTTTTAATCATTCATGAACATCGATTTTATAATAGCTCAATGATTTGCGATTCATATTCATGTATCATTCCGCGTCGGGAATGGAAAAAAACAGCAAATAGAGTTTTGGCGCCATCTATCGTTTTTTATTTAAAATATACACTTCCGTAAATACATATATATATGTATTTTCTTTTTAAAAATTAAAAATCTCTTTTGAAAATACAGTTACAGTTTATTCATTTATTTATTTTTCAGACTTTAAAATGATACATATTTTAAATATTAACATAATCAATTTTTTTTATTATTATTATTTAAAGCAATGACTAGGGGATGAAACAGTGTTTATTAGAAATAACACTATTTCATGAATTTTATTAAATGTATGTAAAAAAAATATTATTCTTTCTTTTATTTTTTTAATTAATTAATTTCTGCATGAAAAATTCTATTTCATAAATATATTTACAATTACAATAAACAAAAAATCCTCCTCTAATTTTAAATAACTATTTCTACCTGTTTCTAAGCAAGTTTTTTTTTTTTTTTTTTTTTTTTTTTTTTAAGGGAAAAAAAAAATAATAATAATAATAAAAAGTTAAATATATATGTATATGACTATAAACTACTAGATGGCGCCACTATATTTATTTATTTTTCTTAAAAAAAAGAAAGAAAAAAAACTTTTAATTGCTTCGAAACATGTAGAAATAATTATTTAAAATTAAAGGAGGGTTTTTTGTATATTGTAGTTGTAAATATATTTATGAAATAGATTTTTTACGCAGAAATTTCATTTTTTTTTTTTAAAGCTTAACTTATATTTTCCATAAAATTTTTCTCCAGGTGATTTTATCTTATTTTTAAAATTATAGAAATGTAAAGCTTAATTTATATTTTGGCTATTTTTTCCTCCAAACGCAGGACTGCCAACCATCTCATTAATAAGCGTAGACTTGTTAACGCCCCTTTTCCCACACCACTTTATATTTAGAGCAATTCTCTCCAAATAGTGTTACGATTAAATAAGAATGAAATTACTCTAAAAAATTACTGGTGTACAAAAAAAGGCGGTGACTAAAAGTACTACGCTTCATAATGAGATGGTTGGCAAGCATGCAAACGTTTTATATGAAAATATATATAAAGTAATTTTTACCTGCAATTTTGATGAAAATTTAAACTGTGTTTATTGGAGCATACTTAGCCTCAAAAGGGGAAACAAAATATACAAATTTCCGTTTTTAATGTTTACTTTTTTTTTTTTTTTTTTGTAATTGTTTAATTTGTAATTCTCTAAAAAGAAACTTGTAAACTGTAAATTACGTAATTCTAACTTAAATTTGAAAGTATCCTCTTATTTTTCTTTCTTTCTTTCTTATTTTTTTATTTTTTATTTATTTTTTTTTTTAAAGTTTGAGAATCCCAGTCAATAAATTTTTCTAGTGCGAAGCTTCTCCATTTTGTTTCCAAGTGGCAGGCTACTTGAAAATTTGTCAGTATGATAACGTTTAAAATACTGAATTAATTCACACTAAATTTGTAGTGTAGATTTATCTTAGAAATGTATTTGATATGTTCATTTGCCAACTTAATCTACCCTCTAGTTTCCCTGTGCTAGCACACTGAAAATTTCAAAATTTACATTAGAAAGGTTTTACGAACCGATTTGCTTAAAACTCCATATATCAGGAATGGAACACGGGCGCAGAATTCATACCGGAATCTGTTTAAGAAATTTTACTACCTATAATATCGTTGATTTAAGAAGTAGAAAATTTTCTTACATTGATAGTGGTATGAATACTGCGCCCGTGTTCCATCCCTGATATACAAACCTTCATTAATAAATCCACTAAGTCCATTAATAAATTGTAGCTGCCATTTTGAAAAAAAAATGGTGGCAACTTCATAAGAAAAGATAAATTAGTTTACCCTTCCTAGGAGCCAGAAGGACTTATTTTAATTTCTTGATCAAAAACCACTAAAAAGTAATGATATCAGTTCAAAAAACCCTTAACGACTTAAAAGTTTGTGACGCCGCTACTTTATGGCTATAAGAATTTGAAATATGAGTCTTAAAAATAATGATATCAAATTTTAAGTGACGCTTTGCAATTAGTTAAAGTATACATAGATTTTCATATTTGATCATTTACTTTTATCTTTTATTTATATTTTTAATGCAAACGTAATATTTTTAACTTCAAGATGAGACAGATATATAAAATACCCTCACTAGATGCTTTTTCATTCGTATTTAAAAATCAAAATAATAGTTTTAAAAGGAATTATATAAAAATTCCAGTGGCGCCTCGGTGTTATTTTAAAAGA
This sequence comes from Salticus scenicus, assembly GCA_963930645.1. NCBI lineage: Eukaryota > Metazoa > Arthropoda > Arachnida > Araneae > Salticidae > Salticus > Salticus scenicus. The sequence goes on from OZ005657.1 coordinate 186,039,712, forward strand.
TATGTTTTTAGATTCCATTAAAATTACTTTTGTTTTGTCTAATAAAGTATATTTACACATTTAAACAGTGCTTTTAATTTTCAAATATACTGTCAAATAATTATATTTTCACCGAGTTTGCATTATAAAGTAAAATTATTTATTTCAATAAATTGATTTATCTTTTGCGTCACGCTATCCAAAACTGCAAGTAAAATTTGTGTAAATGTTTTCTTTACGTCACACTACCTCTTTGAGCAAATTTTCACTTAGTTGGATAGTATGATACTATGTTTTGGATAGCGTGTTGCAAAAGATAAATCAATTTATTGAAATAAATAATTTTACTTTATAATGCAAACTCGGTGAAAGTATAATTATTTGACAGTATATTTGAAAATTAAAAGCACTGTTTAAATGTGTAAATATACTTTATTAGACAAAACAAAAGTAATTTTAATGGAATCTAAAAACATATCTTTTAAAATAACACCGAGGCGCCACTGGAATTTTTATATAATTCCTTTTAAAACTGTTATTTTGAATTTTAAATACGAATGAAAAAGCATCTAGTGAGGGTATTTTATATATCTGTCTGATCTTGAAGTTAAAAATATTACGTTTGCAATATAAATATAAATAAAAGATAAAAGTAAATGATCAAATATGAAAATCTATGTATACTTTAACTAATTGCAAAGCGTCACTTAAAATTTGATATCATTATTTTTAAGACTCATATTTCAAATTCTTATAGCCATAAAGTAGCGGCGTCACAAACTTTTAAGCCGTTAAAGGTTTTTTGAACTGATAATTTATACGGCTGATTCTGGAACAACAGATGGAAAGCAGTATTTATTTCATTGTTGTATGTGAATCGCCGTCCTGCCCCTATTTTTCTAGCCAGATTACGGGTGTAAAAGTGAAGTCAATGAATATATTCCCAACGATAGACTTCCCTTGAACCGGACCGGGCTTATCTACCAATAACTAATAAATCAATAGTCCAGAATAAATTAATAGTCCGCAATATTAAACTTAATTCTGTCTCTCACGGAAATTTTAATTTTTCTTCATTTTATTTTATTTTTTAATTTAGGTTGAAAGCAATGGATAATGGCTATATTGTTTGTCTCAAAACAACTCTCTTGGATCTCGTCGACCTCGTATTAGCGTCCACAGATTAAAGCATGCTTTAAAACCATTTTATTATTATTATTATTTTATAATCTTTATTTATTTATTAAATTCTGATTTTAGCTTTGCTTAAATTTCACATGTGACACTGTCAGCTGTGCGCTATTATTGACAATAATTATCTGAGTTTATTTAGAATTTTGTTGTTTCATGAAATTCAGTACTTAACCTGTTAATTATTTCCTTGTTTTGCATTAATATTGATATTTTTTATATTTTCATCAAAATGTAATTCTTTATATAAAGCTTTTCTCTCTCACTCTCTCCTCTCTCTCTCTCTCTCTCTCTCTCTCTCTCTCTCTCTCTCTCTCTCTCTCTCTCTCTCTCTCTCTTTTTTCTTTCCTTAACAAAATGAAATTACCATTTTTATTTTCTTTCGGGATATTGGGACGGATTTTGAATTCGTAAAAGTTTTCGAGAGGCAATGCAATTTTGTAATTATTTACTTGGAAATATGAATTTTATGTAATGATTGTTTCATTTTTTGACAATTTTTCACTAAGGCAGGAACTTTTATTGTCAGTTGAGTGGGTTTTTTACGTCCCACAAGTGCTACATTATGCGCGATTGGCTACTATCTGGGATTCGACCCCTAAAGATGGTCCGGAGGTTTCTCATCACAATTTTGATCCTCCACTGAGGTTTTGAAATAAAGCTTTCCGTTTTGGCAATCCCGTTTTGGCAATCCTAATTTGGATGGGAACATGGAAGACATCGCAGCCTCTGACGAATTTTTAGTTTTCACTTTCATTAGCTCAATTCTGTGTTCTGATCACATTATCTCCACAAAGTGCATATAATACGTGTATAGTGTTTAATGGAAGTCGTGGATTTTTTCATAACAGTTTTTTTCTCTTTTTTTCCCCTCGGCGTTGTACTGCTATCTGCTGAATAGAAAAGTAACAAAAGAATTTACTTTTATTTTTTCCCCAGAAAACAGCATAAAATTAATAAGAAAGAATACCTAAAATTGATTTATGTAACAATTTTCAAGAAAATCATACATATATATATTGTATATATATATATTAATAATTGTTGCAAAATTATCAGATGAATTACAGATATTTTTTCAGTTGTATTGCTGGGGTCGGGTGCTTTTTTAGTTAAGCTCTAAGAATCACTTAAGATTTTTGTTTTTGTTTTCTTTTAACATATTATTGCACAATTATCGGGCGATTTACAGATAATTGTTCTATTGCAAGTGAAATACATTTTTTTTATTATTTTGTTTGCTGGGGTTGAGTCTTTTTCAGTTGAGCTCAGGGTTGGAACACGGGCGCAGAATTCATACCACTATGAATGTAAGAAAATTTTCTACTTCTTAAATCAACGATTTTATAGGTACAGAAATTTCTTAAACAGATTCCGGTATGAATTCTGCGCCCGTGTTCCATCCCTGTGAGCTCCAAGGAATCCTAACTTTTTTCTACTGTTTTGTAATTTTTATTAAGTATATTAATCTTCTACCTCCCTCCTCCTCCTTTATTTATATTAAAGCTTGAATTTTATACTTATTTCAATATATTTTAAAATCTGTTACTTAATTTTTTTTTTTTTTACTTTCGGTTTCAGGTGGTATGAAATGAACTTACTCATAACACCTCTGTTTCTTTTTATACAGTAGTATAATTTTTCTATTATTACGGAAGCTTCTTTATTTTGTTAAAAGTACAATTTTTGTTTTTATCAATACCTTTTTCTATTTTTAAGGAAGCTTTTTAATTTTTTGTAACATACATCTTCTATTTGCATGGTTTTTTTTTTTTTTTTTTTTTTTTTTCAGGTATTTTATGTAAGTATTGAGTCTTTTATAACTGTATTTTTATTTCATTTTATTAGACAGCTGTTATTATATTTTGCATGAAATTTAGGTGATTATATTCTTAAAATGCCACCTTAAAAAAAATTACGGTTTAAAACAAAAAATTTAGAAATAAGGAACAGAGAAAGGATTGCTAGAGCTCGAGCTTTAGAAAATGAGGAACAACGTGTACAAAGACAGGTGGCTAATGCAGAAAGACATGCAGCGAGACGAGAATATGAAAATGAAGAAGAGCGTCGACAAAGACAGGTGGCAGAAGCAGAGAGACGTGTGGCATTGAGAGAAAATTAAAGTGAAGAAGAGCGTCGACGAAGACAGGTGGCAGACGCAGAAAGACATACAGCATTCAGAGAAAATGAAAATGAAGAAGAGCTTCGGCAAAGACAGGTGGCAGACGCAGAAAGACATGTGGCATTGAGAAAAAATGAAAGTGAAGAAGAGCGTAGATAAAGACAGGTGGCAGATGCAGATAGGCATACAGCATTGAGAGAAAATGAAAATGAAAAAGAGCGTAGACAAAGACAGGTGGCAGACGCAGAAAGACATGTGGCATTGAGAGAAAATGAAAGTGAAGAAGAGCTTCGGCAAAAACAGGTGGCAGACGCAGAAAGACATGTGGCATTGAGAGAAAATGAAAGTGAAGAAGAGCGTCACCGAAGACAGGTGGCAGATGCAGATAGACATGCAGCATTGAGAGAAAATGAAAATGAAGAAGAACGTAGACAAAGACAAGTGACAGATGCAGATAGACATGTAGTGATGCGAGAAAACGAAAATCAAGAAGAACGTCACCGAAGACAGGTGGCTGAGGCACAGCGAATTACATCTACCAGAAATCAAGTTTGGATGCAAAAAGAAAATGCTGCATTTTGTTATAGTTCTAATATTGATTATGCATCGGATCCACTTATTCACATAGGCAGAATGGTGAACGAATGTAGTTTCTGCCATGCACTGAAATGGAAAGGGGAAACACCTGGCATGTGTTGCAGCAATGGGAAAATTCGTATTCCTCAGCTTCAAGATCCTCCTGAACCTCTATTTACATTATTGATATCAGACTCATCTGATGCAAGGCATTTCCCAGAAAACATAAGAAGATATAATGCATGCTTTCAAATGACATCTTTTGGTTGTACACAACAGATTAGAGAAGACCGATATATGCCTACATTTAAAGTGCAGGGTCAAGTATACCACAGAATAGGTAGTCTGCAACCGCAAGAAAATGGTGAACCAAAATTTCTTCAGGTTTACTTTGTAGCTGACAAGGAGAAACAGGTTGAACAACGTTGTCGGAACGTTATGCAGGCCAAGCCAGCTATAGTGTCAGAGTTACAGGAGATGCTCCATGAGCACAATAATTATGTAAGTAGTTTTAAGTGTGCTATGGAGAAAATGACTCCCGAATTGAAGATTGTCATTCGGGCGGATAAAATACCTTCCGGTGAACATGAAAGGAGATTTAATGCACCAACAACGTCAGAAGTAGCAGTTATTCTTGCTGGTGATCAACACGGCCCCAGAGACATCAAACTACATTTAAGAAGTGAGGAAATCCAGAGGATTGCAGAAACACATCGATCTTATGATGCACTTCAGTATCCACTAATATTTTGGCAAGGAGAGGACGGGTATCATTTTGAACTGAAAGAAACTAATCCTATAACTGGAATTCATACTTCAAAGAAGATTTCTGCAATGGACTTCTATGCGTTTAGATTGATGTACCGTGCACCCAATTTTAATATTATTTTAAGGTGCAAGACATTATTTCAACAGTTTGCTGTGGATGTGTATGCAAAAATTGAATCTGAGCGTCTAAGGTTCATACGCTTGAACCAGAAAAAACTACGTGTTGAAGATTATGCTCATCTGAGGGATGCAATCAACAGTGACGGAAATGCAGATGACATTGGACAACTTATAATTTTACCGTCTAGCTTCACAGGTGGTCCTCGCTACATGCATTAAAGAACTCAAGATGCCATGACAAATGTACGAAACTTTGGTAGACCTGATTTGTTTATTACCTTCACATGTAATCCTCAGTGGGAAGAAATAACAAATGAACTTATACCGAGACAGAAAAGTCAGGATCGACATGATTTGCTTGCCAGAGTCTTTCGCCAGAAATTAAAATCTCTGATTAGCCTTCTCAACAGAGGAAAGATATTTGGCAGTGTTGCTTGCTTCATGTACACCGTGGAGTGGCAGAAACGTGGTCTTCCACATGCACATATTTTGCTTTGGCTTCACAACAGAATCCACGTTCATAGAGTTGACGAATTCATCTCTGCTGAAATACCTAATCCAGAAACTGATCTTATTTTATATGGAATTGTGACAAAACATATGATTCATGGTCCATGTGGTAACATTGATTCACACTCTCCTTGCATGAAAGATGGTAAGTGTATAAAGAGGTACCCAAGAGAAAGTTTGAGGGAGACACAGACAGGAAATGATGGATATCCATTCTATCGCCGTCGAGATCCAGAACACGGAGGATATACAGTAATCAAGAGAGTACGAGGATCTGATGTTACACTTGACAATAGGTGGGTTGTTCCATATTGTCCAGTATTGTCAAAATCATTCAATGCTCATATTAATGTGGAATACTGTAACTCGGTTAAATCTATTAAATATGTCTGTAAATATGTTAATAAGGGATCGGACATGGCAGCATTTGAAGTGACAAGTGAAGAAAGTGTGCATGATGAGGTGAAACGATATGAAATAGGACGTTACATCAGTAGCAATGAAGCTATTTGGAGGATAATGGGCTTTCCAATTCATGAGAGATACCCTACAGTCACACATTTGAGTGTTCATCTTGAAAATGGTCAGAGAGTTTATTTCACAAGTGAAAATGCACGAACTCGAGCACAATCTCCACCAGATACAACACTTACTGCATTTTTCACACTTTGTCAAAGTGACGAGTTTGCTCGCACTCTGCTGTACCACCAGTTACCAAAGTACTACACATGGAATGCAAGCAGAAAGAAATGGCTACGTCGTAAATCTGGTCAAGTTGTAGAAGATTATGCTGGTATTAGAAGTGATGCACTTGGACGTGTGTATACAGTTCATCCCAACAATTCTGAATGCTTTTACCTACGAATGTTGCTTCACGAAGTACAAGGACCAACATCTTTCATTTTTTTAAAAACTGTCGGGGAAACAGTGTGCGAAACTTTCAAGCAAGCCTGCCAGTTAAGAGGACTTCTCGAAGATGACTCACAATGGAAAAATACATTTGAAGAAGCAGCTGCCACACGATCAGCCGGAATGCTTCGAAACCTTTTTGCAATTATGCTGCAGACGTGTTCTATGTCAAATCCTCTTGAGCTGTGGAATTTACACAAGGAAAATTTGTCAGAAGACTTATTGCACAAGGCCAAAGTTAGGACTAATAACTTTGAGTTGGTGTATGATGATGTTATTTTCAATCAAACATTGATCATTCTGGAAGATAAGATCAGATCCTTAGGTGGTTCGAATTTGAAAGCATTTGGACTTCCTGAGCCACAAAGAGACAACTCTAGCATACTCAACTATGAAATCATGAAAGAGACAAGTTACAACATTGATGAACTAACTTCATTTGTCCTTTCAAACGAGCAGAATCTTATTGAAGATCAGAGGCAAGCCTATGAAATAATCACAGCTTCTGTTTTTGATGGAGTAGGAGGTATATTATTTTTAGATGCACCGGGTGGAACAGGGAAAACTTACCTGATTAATCTTCTTTTAGCAAAAGTGAGACAGAGAGGTATGGTTTCTCTTGCTGTAGCTTCTTCAGGAATTGCTGCTACTCTTTTGGCTGGAGGTAGAACAGCTCATTCAGTATTCAAATTATTACCCCTGAATCTAGCGAGTGTTGAACATCCCACTTGCAACATTTCAAGAAATTCGAATAAAGCTACACTTCTCCGAAGGTGCACACTTATTGTCTGGGATGAATGCACAATGTCAAACAAGGCTGCTCTGGAAGCTCTTAACATTACTTTGCAAGACCTTTTTAGCAACAGAAGACATATGGGAGGGGTCACTCTGGTTTTATCTGGTGATTTTCGGCAAACTCTTCCAGTAATTCAGCGTGGCACAAAAGCGGACGAAATACATGCATCAATAAAGTCATCTTCCCTTTGGAGAACTGTTCAGAGACTCAGCTTGAAAACAAACATGAGGGTTCATCTAACAGGTCATGCTGCTGCTCGGCAGTTTTCAGAGAACCTACTGCGACTTGGTAATGGAGATATATCTGCTGACCATAAAGGATTAATAGATATGGGGTTTATTGGAAATCTTCTTACGACACCAGAAGAACTAAAAGAAAGTGTACTTCCCAACATCGAGTGTCATTTTCGAGAGCCTAAATGGCTATGTGAAAGGGCTATTCTGGCTCCCACAAACGAAGCAGTTAATGCCATTAACAGACAATTACTTATGAAACTTCCTGGTTCTGTATATACATACAATTCAGTAGATACAGTTATAGATATGAATCAGGCTGTCGACTACTCACCTGAATTCTTGAATTCTCTGGAAATTTCTGGTGTTCCCTCATATAAATTAGAGCTAAAGATTGGGGCACTTATTATGTTATTAAGGAATTTAGATCCACCTGCACTGTGTAATGGAACAAGATTGATTGTTAAAAAAATGATGCCTAATGTTCTTGAAGGAACAATTATAACCGGTCATTCTGCAGGAAAACAAGTATTTCTACCCCGCATACCTATTATACCTTCAGATCTCCCGTTCGAGTTTAAACGTTTACAGTTTCCTGTTCGGCTCAGCTTTGCAATGAGTATAAACAAATCTCAGGGGCAGACTTTGAAAGTTGTTGGACTGAACCTGCAAAGGCCTTGCTTCTCGCATGGACAACTTTATGTTGGTTGCTCAAGAGTTGGGGATAACAGAAATCTATTTATACTTGCACCAGACGGGAAGACAAAAAATATAGTATACAAGGAAGTACTGAGAAATTGATTAGTGGTGTCTGACGTTTACATGCAGTTTGTATATTTATAATTTTGATATTGTAATTTGTGATAGATATAAGTTTTGCTGGTTAACTCTTATTTATACTGTTTGCTGTGGAAATTGGACTTTTTATTTATTTATTTAATTTTATTTAGCTTTCAAGTTTTTAAATAACATATAAGGCTATATAAAAACAATCTTTTGTATAGTTTCACTTTAAACACTGCAGCTTTAAAAAAAAAAAATACACCAGATTAAAAAGTGTAAAAGGTAAGTGTGTTTTAAAATGCATAAAAATCTCATGATTTTTTAAACATTAAAAATTTTTATTTCTATGCTTTCATTTTTATTTGGAGATAATACTTTTAAACTCAGTATGTTTTTTTTTTTTTTTTTTTTTTTATGATGTTTAACATTTTGAAATGTTTAATGCATAGATGTTTTGATTATTTGGACCTCTTTAATATATGGAAGAGGTGCTTCACATTTGGATGTGTCTATACAGTTTGTCCCGAACAGTTTCCAGCTATACAAGATTCTACGTTGCTTTTTCAGATTTATACATTGCTAAACTACTCATGTATTGGTGTTATCACACATTTTCTTTTCATTTTGTGTATATCTTTTTTCAATATTAACATTTTAACGCTTTCTTAACAGAAAGAAATTATGCTTTTTTTAGTATTTGAACATTTTTTTTTTTTTTTTCAAAACTCAGGTAACTCAAGACTACTTAAAAACAATATTTTGTATTAGTTTCATTTTAAACAATACAGTAGCAAGAAATACATCAGATTAAAAGATATAGCAGGTAAGTACAGTTAAAAAGTGGTTTATAATGTGTTTGGTCTTATGATTTTATTAGTCCATTTTTATATTTTATACTTTTCATTTTTATTTAGAGATGATATTTTTAACTCAATACTTTTTATTTGGCGATGCTTAACATTAGCATTTGGAGATGCTTAATACATAGAACTGATGATTATTTGGAGATATAAATTATTTGAAAATCTTTAATATATGGAGCAAGTGCTATTATTTGAATATGTGTATGTTCAATCAATTTGCCACAACTGGTTTCCAGCCATAGAATTTTCTATATTGCTTTTTCAGATACGTGCGTTGATATAACCACTCATATATTGGTGTTACACACATTTCTTTGTCTCACTTTTTATTTTGTATACATCTTTCTTTAATTTTAACATAATATCACTTTTGTTCAATTTGTATTTTTTGTATATACAATATATTCCCAGAAATCCGCACAGCTTAGGACCAGAGACAGTGCGAATTTTAGAATTTTGTGAGTTTCAGGTATTTCTTTGTCGGCATTTTTAAATTAGAATTTTAATGTTATAAAGCATTAACAGTGATAGTGAATACATATAAGTGAGCATAAAAGATATATAAATATTAAAGAAAAAATAAATAAAAGAAGGCAAGTAAAGAGTATAAGTGTAGCAAAAATACACATATTTCAATATGTATATTTTTGCAAAATTTTATAAAAGTATTTTTCTTCTCATTTATTAAATAAAATTTTTTCCCACAAAGCAAAATGCAATATTTAAGCATATAAACATCTAATACAATAATTACAATTCATTGGTTACATTGTGCAGATTTCTGGGAGTCACTGTACTTTTATTTTTTGAGATATAGCATTCTATTCCCATATGGGGGAATAATTGCAGCATAAGCAGTTGCAAAAAACTTTTTTAACCACGCCAAAATTTAATCCATTCACTTTACAGATAGAAAATATCCTTTTTTCGAGTATTCTGAATGGCTTATTTTTTGCCAGTCCTAAGCCTGGAAAAAGTGGGAATTAAAAATGTAAAATGTAAAATGTAAAATGTAAAATGTAAAATTCAAAAGTATGAAATTATTAGCAAGCAAATGAGGGTGTTGAAGCATATTGTAATATTACATTTGGCTTGAAATTGCTTTCATTTTATGGTTGATCGTATAAATCAAACAAATATAGGAAATAACGTGAAAGAATATATTATGTACACTACGTATAGTGTTGTTCATATGTAATTGGGATTCAAATGTAAAAGGGCCACTTCAATTTTTTTTTCTATACTATCCGTATCGAAACCGCCATATAATAAGCACCCAAATGGAAGTCCACTGGTAAGCTATTGTCGCTGGCAATAGGGACAGGCACCCGAGATTCTGAGGACGAACAAGTTGATGCCAAAGGCAGCGGAACCCAAAGCGACCTTTTGAACGATTTCTGTATTTTTTTTTTTTTTATAAAGCGATGTAGAAAAAAGTTTCTTTAAATATAGTGACCAGCGAAGCGGGCAAAGCCTTCTAGTTAAAAAATAATTCTGTTTTTAAAAAATAATTTATGTAAATTATTATTTAAAAAAATTATCTTTTATGATAATGCAGACGATTTCCATATTAGAGAAGTTGTATAACACCAAATATCCAAAAAAAGTCCATTTTATTCTCAATATTAAAAAAAAAAAAAAGTAAACAAAAAGATGTATTTGAATACTTTTGGGTGTCCCTGTACACGAACCATTTGCTTGATCTTAACGAAAAGTTTAGTGTAGCATCCTTATATGATACAGATTTAGAATACCAAGTTTGAACTTTCTGCCATAATTTCTTTTTGAGATATGCTGATAACAGACAGACACACACACAGACACACAGACATACACACAGATCATTTGCTAAAAACATGATTTTCGTATTCAGGGCACCTCAGAACATGTAAATATAACAAACACACAGACATACACACAGATCATTTGCTAAAAACATGATTTTCGTATTCAGGGCACCTCAGAACATGTAAATATAACAAACACTCGCGTTTGAAAATTTGACCCAAAAACAATACTTTCGCTACCTTATGGGTAAGACAAAGTAAAAAGAAAATGATGTGAATCTCTAAATCTATTACTTTCTTATTATTACTTTCTCTTACCCACAGGGTCGAGAAATTATTGTTTTAGGGTCAAATTTTCGAACGTAAGTTTTTGTTATATTCACATGTTCTGAGGTCCCCTGAATACGAAAATCATGTTTTTAGCGAATGGCCTGTGTGTCTGTTATCAGCATATCTCAAGAACAAGAAGTAGCAGAAATACCAAACTCGGTATTCTAAATGTGTATCATATAGGGATGCTACACTAAGCTTTTCGTTGAGATAAAGCAAATGGTTCGTGTACAGGGACACTCAAAAGTATTCAAATACATTACCCCTATGGGGGAAATTACAGGTAAGTCGAGTTTAACATCTATAGACTGCACTAAACCAAATGAAACGAATATACATTTTGTGTAATATAGTCAACTGGGAAAAAAATTTTGTGTATGTAGGAGCCTCGCCTCCCATTCCTCGAGGGGAGTAAATTTTCATGATGGGTATCTTTCAAAAGAGCTCATCAATACCTTTAAAACGAATGGTTGAACCATCGATCTGCGATAATTTAAAATAAAGTTACCGATTTTTTTTCATTTTTAATTAAAAAAAAAAAAAAAAAAAATGTTCTAATGTAATATTGAGAATAAATTCACCTTTATTTTGGATATTTAGTGTTATACTACTTCTCCCATATGTAAACCGTGTGCATTATCGTGGAAGATAATTTTTTTAAATAATAATTTTAATAAATTATTTTTACTGAGTGAATTTGTATAGGAAAATATAGAAGAAAGTCGTGTGGTGGCCACAACACACTAGTTATTTGTTGTTAGTGGATGTGCGTTACTAATAATATTTTACCATTACCAGGGAAGCTCTTTGGGAATTGAAATAAATTCCTCACAGAGATATGGTAAATAATGCATGTTTTAAGCTAAATATTCATCGCTTGTTTTTTGTGCATTAATGAAACTGGGGGGTTGAAGGGGGCAGTAGCCCCCCTCATACAGATCTAATTATCATATAAAACTTTTCCTAAGCCTAATTTGAATTGTTTGACATAGGTTTACATAACATTACACGTTATCTTACCTATTAATCTGCAACCTGTATTTATAGTATTAAATTTCAGGGTAAGAGAAAGTAGTGTGAGTGACACACCAGATTATTGTTATTTTTATTTTATTTTATTTAAAAAGTCTATACGCAGTTTGTATTTTACGAATATCATTTGTACTTAAACTAAACGGTTCATTTTCAAAAAGGTTGATGGATCCGTAGAAAATAGTCATTTTTTACACGATCTTCATCGAGTTTTTTAAGCCATACAAAATAATTTTCCGTTATTTCTTTCTAAAACTTGACATGTGATTCTGGTTCTGACAACGAAATTATACGTCCAATATATGATATTTCTGTTCATAGTATACTGCATAGCATTTTTCTGCTTGCAGTGCAACTTTTTTCTAAGGAATACTATCTCGTTTTCTTCATTTTCATCAATATTATTATCAGATAAATATGCATAACTACTTCCCCTGAATGAGATTAAGAATCCTCATTTTCCAATTTTTAATATAACCTTGGGATAAGCCTTTTCGTAATTATCTTCTGCACACGTGCTCGTTTCTTTTCACTCTGTAATTCCCCAGCTAATTTTCTCTCTAATTTTGCTGTTTTAATTTGTTTTTTCTCATTTTATTCTTTCTCATCTTATTATTATTATTATTTTTTTATATTTTTTCCATTCACTTGAAGTAGCTTTCGAGAACTTTCCTTTTTCCGTTTAACAAGTGCTTAAGTTCAATGACTTAGATGTCACTGAGTTAAAGAGAGATCACAAGCTAAAAATTCTAATCATTTTCCTCCAAATAAGAGATTAAGTTTGAAGAATCAGCATGCAATTGATTATTTGTAATAGTGGTTAATTCACATATCTCTTAATCTTCTACACTGATCTTTTGAACTGGTGTAAATGAGGTGTTTGAAAAAGCTTCACTTTTCATTTTGCGCCAAACAATAAATAAGTCAGTGGTGGTACTTTTATCAGTCCATTCTACATTATTACTTTCTTCTATATTCAATAGAAGAAAGTATTGCATTCGTAAAAATTTTCGAACTCGGGTTTTTGATGGATTTACACGTTTTGAGAGCTGTAGAACACAATTTGACCATTTTTAGAAAATGTCTGCCTGTCTGTCTGTCTCTCTCTCTATGTGCGTGTGTGTGTGACAAAATTTTGTGGCAACTGTATCTCAGGAACTACTGCACAGAATTTAATACAAATTGGTATATAGTTCCACCAGACATAAATAAGTGTCTATCAACTTTTGATAAAAATTATCTTACAGGTTGCGTTGCCATCCCGCTTTTTCTAAATTTTTAACATGGTGGTATAGGACAAAATTTTGTATAAATTGCATAAAGAGAATTATTTTTTAATAATCATTATGAATTTTACCAGAATTATTTATGATAGAGATAGTCAACTGGAAAAATATTTTTGTATGTGTAGGAGCCTCGCCTCCCCCCTTGGGGGGGAAGTCCCCTCTCGAGGGGAGTAAATTTTCACGATGGGTATCTTTAAAAAAGAGCTCGCCAGTACCTTTAAAACGAATGGTTGAACGAATCGGTCTGCTATAATTTAAAATGAAGTTATCGATTTTTTTCATTTTTAATAACAACAAAAAAATTTTTTTAATGTTATATTGACAATAAAATTGACTTTTTTTTGGATATTTAGTGTTATATTACTTCTCTAATATGGAAATCGTCTGCATTATCATGGAAGATAATTTTTTTAAATAATAATTTTAATAAATTATTTTTATTAAGTGAATTTGTATAGGAAAATATAGAAGAAAGTCATGTGGTGACCCCAATATACTAATCTGTAATAGTGGTTAATTCTCAGGTCTCTTACTCTTCTACACTGATGTTTTGAACAGGTGCAAATGAGGTGTTTGAAAAAGTTTCATTTTTAATTTTGCGCCAAACAATAAATAAGTCAGTGGCGGTATTTTTTTCAGTCCATTCTACATTATTTTCAAAAGCATGCCGAAATTCTGCCAGAAAATTCGAATAACAGAAGGATTAAATGTGTGTCAGATATTTAAGGTTTCTTTTTAAATTCACTTGTGGTATGTTGCTCACGTTTACAGGTTCATTTATAACTGCATTACAGCCACGTTTGCATTTACTAATGTCGACACTATCAAGATTAAATGGAGAAATTCGACATCTCCGAAATACATTCACTCTGAAATCTGGCGTTGAAGTATTTATTACATTTTGAAATAGGACTGCAAAATTGTACTTTGTAACTGCTCTATGAGAATTTACTATTCTCCATTTATGTACAGCACTTTTCCATTTTTGCTTCAGTGGGTTAAACACTCTTAAATCACTTGGCTGTAAAATGTGTGATGTGATGGGTAGTAGAGCCACTAGTATTATGCGACGTTTTGAACAAAACTCACTAAGATGGAGCGTTAAATGAGATTTGTGACCATCCATAAACAGAATAACAGAAATTTTTATATTTTGCTTAACCCTTAACTACAGTCTGTAACAAAAGTGTCCGAACACTAGCAAAAATTCCTATGTAAAAAAAGTACACTTCATACGGTTTTGTTAAAGAAATCCTTGTCGAATCATGTTCTTAGACTGACTAAGAACAGGATTCGACAAGGATTTCTTTAACAAAACCGTATGAAGCGTACTTTTTTTACATAGCATCTAAGTTAAATTTGAAACCTCTGCGTCAGCAGCGTTTGTCTCATTCACTTTTTGGAGGTGGTAAGAGCAACAACGAACTTCATAATATATATAAAATTGAACTAGGAAGCTTAAATGGAAATTTTTACTGCAATTTCGATGTAGTTGATCAAGAAACTATTTGCAATAAAGTTCCCTCTGTTACGTGTGGCCCATGGATTGATGAATTAATATCTATGAATATACACATTTTTGATACAGAAGATAATTCGGGTCCAATTGATGTTCTCATTGGAGCAGATGTTGCTGGTAGACTTTTTACTGGAAAGAGAAAAGTTCTATCTAGTGGGCTAGTAGCTGTGGAATCCTATCTAGGATGGACACTTATGGGGAAAACCAATTCACCTTCTGAAAAAGAAGATACTACTATGATGTTAATTTCCTTGTTTGTTAGAGAAGCAACTATTTCCGATCTTTTTAGTCTGGAAGTTTTAGGAATAAGGGATCTTGTCGAAATGAAGACCAAAAAAGAAAGTGAGCATTTGACCAAGCTATATTTTGAAGAAACATTAAGAATTAATGAAGATGGAAGATATGAAATTGCTCTTCCATGGAAAGAAGATCATCTTCCCCTACCCACCAATAAAGAACTAGCCATGAAAAGATTAATAACATCAACTAGAAAATTACATCAAGGAAATTTGTATATAGCTTATGATAATGTGTTTAAGGAATGGGCTTCATTATGTATAATTGAAGATGACCCAATCCAATCATCATCTCACCCTTTTGAACACTACTTACCTCATGGAACTGTCGTGAAACAACATGGAACTACGAAAGTGCGTCCAGTTTTTGATGCATCTGCAAGACAAGTCGAATCACCATCATTGAATCAATGTTTAGAATCTGGACCTAATTTATTAGAATTAATCCCTGATCTTCTTCTTAGATTTAGAGAACATAAATGTGGAATTGTTGCTGATATCGAAAAAGCATTTCTACAGATAAGTGTACGACCAGAAGATAGAAATTACCTTAAGTTTTTTTGGTGGAATGAAAAAGAAAATAACGATCCTAAGATAATGCGGCATTCTCGTGTGGTGTTTGGTGTGAAAAGTAGCCCTTTTCTTTTAGGAGCTGTGTTAGAGCATCATTTGAAAAAATATCTGAATAATTCAAAATATAATCAAAAATATGTTGAGATTATTCTTCGAAGTTTTTATGTAGATGATCTAGTTACAAGTTTAAATAACAAATCAGAAATACTACCATTTGTTGAACAGTCTCGTCATATTTTGACTGAAGGAAAATTCAATTTGAGAGGATGGAAGTATACAGGAGATGAAGATACAGAACAGGTTACTTCTGTTTTAGGACTGCTTTGGAATCGCAGAGAAGACGAACTGAAGATCAATTTGGATTGGTTGAATACATACAGACTTGAAATTGTATCGAAGAGAGTAATTCTTTCTGTTACGCAAAGAGTTTTTGACCCAATTGGGTTTTTATGCCCTGTCCTCTTAGTTCCCAAGCTAATGTTACAAAAAAATGTGGAAAGACAATATCCCGTGGGATAAGGAAGTTGAAGATAGTATGAGACGAAAATTTGAAAGATGGTTTGAAGGTTTGAATATCTTGAAGAATTTGACTATTGTTAGTTGTTTTTTTCCCGATGTAACTAGTCAATATAGCAATAGCATTCATACGTTTTGCGATGCTAGTCAATTTGCTTACACAGCAGCTGTTTTCATTCGCATCGAATATGCTGATGTTTATGTAACTTTTTTGGCAGCGAAATCAAGGGTTGCCCCAGTTAAACCCATCACTATTCCTCGTCTGGAATTACTAGCTGCAACGGTGGGAGCTCGATTATGTAAATCCGTACTCAGTGCACTCCAGTGGGAAGATATTGAACAATATTTCTGGACAAATTCAACTACTGTATTGAGCTGGATTCAGCGTGAAGAAAATTGGGCTGTTTTTGTCAATAATAGAATACAAGAGATCAGAAAATTAACTGATTCTACCCTTTGGAAACATCTTCCTGGAGCTCAAAATCCAGCCGACTTGCCTTCTAGGGGGTGTTCTGCCCAAAAACTCTCAGACAGTAAATGGTGGGAGGGACCTACTTGGCTTCGAGAAACTAAAGATAAATGGCCTGTCACCAAACCCATTTTCGATGAACAAGCTATTCTAAAAGAAAGAAGAAAAACGAGCCCAACGTCCAATAGCTTGCCTATCATTTGTTTTTTGAATCAAACTGAAAATGATAAATGCAGCAATAAAAAACCTGGAAAAGAAGAGTATTTGAATAGAAATAGTTCAAGTTGGTATTATTTTCATTTTTCGAGTTATTCAAAATGCACTGACTGGCTTTTAGGTTTAATTATTGAATTGTTACCTGGTAAAGATTCTGTTACTCGACTAGTACGTGTGCGCACATCTAAAGGTGAATTATTACGGCCAATACAAAGAATTTTCCCACTTGAAGTTTCCTCATCTTGGTTCAAAGATCGCTGCAGGGAAACAAAACATAAAATTGTGAACAATGAAGATTTTTGTGGAACTCAAAACAATGAGACAGCATCTGTTACTTTAAAAACTAGAAGTGGGAGAGTGGTTAAACCTCCTCTACAAATTGGACTTATAAAACTTTATTTAATTTCTGAACTTTAAAATTGTTGTGAAAGTCCTTGAAATATCAAGTAGAAATGTGTTGTTTTATTGTATTTTGAAATTTTCATTTTATTATTTGTTTTGTTATATAGTTAAGTTGCCTTCCGCCAACTTAAGGTGGGAGAATGTCAAGGCCATGGTGCTTTTTAAAATTTCATTTAATTACTTTTGAGTGGCAACAGAGGTATTTTTATTTTTTGGTTTTGTGTTCGAATGTAAAAATTGTCCGATGCTAAAAGTTTGAATTCTATGATGTTTCTCCCTTTTGAATAAACCTTTTTTTCTGAGTTTGCATTTACAGTCCTTTGATATGCGGATAGCATAATAGATATTCTTTATCAAAAAAGAATAACGTAAAATATTTCGCACAGGTTTGCTAGTTTGAAATATTTTTTCCCCTTTTGACCCAAGCCCTTGTCCAGCCACTTGTTTCTTGGCTTTTTCCCACTCTTTTCATTGGAAGGCATTTTCAAATCTGATTAATATATATATAAGACCACTGTTAAATACATTACAAATTAAATGTAAAAAAAGAATTTAAACATATTAAATTGCATTGCAAAATAATAATAATAATAATAATAATAATAAATAAATAAATTATGTAAAAGTAATTAGCATAGGTTTTCCAGTAATTGACATCTTCCTAATAAAGGGTGTCAATTACTGAAAAACGTAAATAAAAAGGCTCAGAAATTATATAAATTTAATTTGCATGCAAAACCCTTCTAGTTTCATACCATTAAATGTAATAGTAAAGAATGTCATCCAACTACCAGTGAATGAAACCCCATGTCAGTTACTGGTGCATAGTCTAAAAAAATGATCCAGTGACAAACATAGCTTATTAATTCACAAAAAAAAAAAAAAAAAAAAAAAAAAAAAATACTAACAATCACTTAAATTCACATTTTAATAGTTAAATATGTATATCAGTAGATTAAATATTGCAACTGTTTAGAAATATTGCTAAAATTAAATAAGATGTAACAAGAATTGATACATCTTAAGTCACCAAGCAAGCTGAACTTGAAAAATGTCTACTTTCTTCACTTCATATGATTTATTTGCATTTTGTAATAAAAAATCTGATGTGGGCACCACATGACTTCCTTATACACTTTTAGAAATATACATAATGTTAAAAAAACATTGACATTGGACCCAAAACGGTTGGCTAAAAATATTTAAAGAAAATGAATTATCACCGTGTTCTGAGCTTTTCTGAAAGTTAGTTAAAAACCGATTGCAAGATTTGTACTGGTAACGCTGACGAAGTCAGCAGGGACCCGAAAATATTGGCTAAAAGTATTAAAAAAAAGGCATTTTCACCGTGTTCTGAAATATTCTGAAAGTTTCAAATGTCTACCTAGTCGGGAAGTTAGTAAAATAAATTTTTTGTTGGACCATATAAACGCTGCCGAAGGCAGCAGGGACCTGAAACAGTTGGCTAAAAGTATTAAAAAGATGCATATTCACCGTGTTCTGAACTATTCTGAAAGTTTCAAATGTCTAGCTAGTCGGGAAGTTAGTTAAATAAATTTTCTGTTGAACTATGTAAACGCTGCTGAAGGCAGCAGTGACCCGAAACAATTCACCAAAAATATTTAAAAAATGCATTATCACAGTGTTCTGAGCTTTACCGGAAGTTTAAATGTCTAGCTAGTCGGAAAGTTAGTTAAAAATCGATTGCAAGATTTGAACTGGTAACGCTGCCGAAGGCAGCAGAGACCCTACACAGTTGGCTAAAAGTATTTTAAAAATGCATTTTCACCGTGTTCTGATCTAGTCTTAAAGTTTCAAATGTTTAGCTAGTCGGGAAGTTAGTTAAATAAATTTTCTGTTGAATCGCATAAACGCTGCGGAAGGCAGCAGGTATCGGAAACAGTTGGCTAAAAATATTTAAAAAATGCATTGTCAACATGTTCTGAGCTTTTCTGAAAGTTTCAAATGTCTAGCTAGTCGGAAAGTCAGTTAAATTGCAAGATTTGTCTAAACCGTTTTTGAGTTATTACCGTTTTTTGATACATTATGGCCAAAACCATGTATTTTTGTCATTATGAACCTAATTTTCCTAAATATCTCCAAAACGGAAAATCATAGAAAGACCAAAAAGGGAGGTGCACAACTAGATGTTATAACAAACCTATATACCAATTCGGAACTTTCTACGTCCAATCGTTTTTGAGTTATGCGACATACACACACACAGACAGACACACAGGCACACATACAGACGTTACGAAAAATCGTGTAAAATCCCTTATATCTCTAAAACGAGAGCTCGTGTAAGACGACACTTGCAGGTGTGCAACTAGACATCATGGCAACATTCAGCGATCATTCGTTTTCGAGCAATGTGAAATACAAAATCCATTTCGCAAATCGGGATTACTATATTTCCTTATAAGGAAGTAACAATGTCATCTGGTGAGCAATGAATTAGTCAAAATTAAGTCACTAGTTTGATGGACTAAATACAAATGGCAGTTTTTCTACATTAGTTTATTAATTTACTTATTTATTAATTATTTCGGGGAAAGATGTCAATTACTGGAGCACCTACCCTATTCATTTCATTTGTTTAGTGCAGTCTATAGATGTTAAATTCCACTTACTTGCAATTTCACCCGTAGACGTAATGTATTTGAATACTTTTGAGTGTCCCTGTACACGAACCATTTGCTTCATCTCAACGAAAAGTTTAGTGTAGCACCTCTATATGACACAGATTTAGAATACCGAGTTCGGTTTTCCTTCTGCTGTTTGTTCTTGTGATATACTGATAACATACACAGAGACACTCATGTCAACCGCTAAAAATCTGTTTTTCGGTTTCAGGGGACCTCAACACGTGTAAGTATAACACAAACCCAATTTCGAAAATTTGATCCAAAATTAATACTTTCCCTAGCATATATATGAGGAAGAGAAATTTAAAAAAAACTCAAGGTTTATTTTTGTTTTCTAAGTAATATGTATAATAAAATTCTGTACAAAACAATAATTTAATTCAGTACGACAGGGCTTTTTTTTTCCCCTTTGAATCTCTTCTTCCATATAAAGACATGCGGTAACTGTCTCTTAGCAACAGTTACTATATTAATTTCTTAAAATTCCTTTGGCACAGCTTTAGTATAGGACTCCCTTGGCAGCTTTTACATTTTTGTTGTCATTTTAGCGATGAATTAAAATGGACAATCATTTGACATAACGAACTTCGATAGCCACTTACCAAGCGGCATCCTAGCAAACTAAAATGACATTTAAATAATTATAAGATAAAAAAATTTTATAAACCATGTTTTTAAATTTTCTGTTGAATCATATAAACGCTACTGAAGGCATCCCGAACCCCAGCAATTGGATAAAAGTATTAAAAAAATTTCTTTTGAGCTATTATAAAAGTTTCAAATGGCTATCTAGCCGGGAAGTTAGTTAAAAGTTGATTGCAGGCTTTGTACTGGAAACGCTGCCGAAGGCAGCAGGGTCTCGAAGCAATTGGATAAAAATATTTTTATAAAGCATTTTTACCGTATTCTGGACTATTCCGAAAGTTTCAAATGTCGCTCGGGATGTTACTCGGGAAGTTAGTTAAATAAATTTTCTGTTGAATCATATGAACGCTGCCGAATACAGTAGGAACCTGAAACAGTTGACTACAAGTATTAAAAAAGATGTATTGCCCCCGTGTTCTGAGCTATCCTGAAAGTTTCAAATATCTAGCTAGTCGGGAAGTTAGTGAAAAATCGATTGCAAGCTTTGTACTGGTAACGCTGCCGAAGTCAGCAGGAACCCGAAACAGTTGGCTAAAAGTATTAAAAAGATGCATTTTCACCGTGTTGTGAACTATTGTGAAAGTTTCAAATGTCTAGCTAATCAGGAAGTTAGTTAAATAAAATTTCTGTTGAATCTTATAAACGCTGCCGAAGGCAGTAGGGACCTGAAGCAGTTGACTAAAAGTTTTTTAAAAAGTATTGTCACCGTGTTATGAGTTAGCCTGAAAGTTTCAAATGTCCAGCTAGTCGGAAAGTTAGTGAAAAATCGATTGAAAGCTTTGTACTGATAACGCTGCCGAAGGCCGCAGGAACCCGAAACAGTTGGCTAAAGGTATTAAAAAAATGTATTTTCACCGTGTTCTGAACTATTCTGAAAGTTTCAAATGTCTAACTAGTCGGGAAGTTAGTTAAATAAATTTTCTGTCGAATCATATAAGCGCTGCCAAAGGCAGCGGTATTTGAAATAGTTGTCTAAAATTATAAGAAAATGTATTGTCACCGTGTTGTGAGCTGTCCTGAAAATTTCAAATATCTAGCTAGTCGGGAAGTTAGTTAAAAAGCAATTGCAAGATTTGTCCCTGACAAACCCACAAACAAACAAGAATCGAAGTTAATAAAAACATGGTAAAAAATTAAAGAACTCGCTCCTTTCTTTTTCCTCAAATAATTATAGTAATAAATATCATTTATTGGTCACGTA
The DNA here is from genome assembly GCA_963930645.1 of Salticus scenicus. Classification (NCBI taxonomy): domain Eukaryota; kingdom Metazoa; phylum Arthropoda; class Arachnida; order Araneae; family Salticidae; genus Salticus; species Salticus scenicus. The sequence continues at coordinate 186,061,482 of OZ005657.1, forward strand.
CATATCACGTTTTACAGTGATGGATTTCATATGTGTTACGTGATAACATCTTTGACACTACAAGGATAATTGCAACATTTTAATGTTTATATTTTATTGCAAACATTTGTATTCTATAGGAAAATGGTTGTATCTTACAGGAAAATTAGCAAGGAAATGGAAAATCATAAATCATATGGTGGAAAATTATAGAGGATATAATTAAAATAGGATTAACCCTTTAACGTTCACTACTTAATTTATTTTAAAGATTACTAAACTAATTTTAAAAATGGCTTTTAGACACATAGCTGATCATAAACATTTAAAAAATAAAAAAATAGCATTATTCCTTTTCGAGAAATTTTCGGTTTGAAACATCTGTAAATAAACCTTATTAAATTCAAATAATATTTAATTTAATTAATAAATCACTTTATAAGTAAACATTATCGACAACAAAAACTCGTAAAAGTTGTATAGATCCCAACATTTCAATTTAATCCGGAGTATTTTAACCCTTTGCGGCGCAAGGTAATTCGGATCATTTAAATCACACTGCCACCGGAATTTACGAACATAATTAAAATACAAGAAATTTTAAATTTTCACGCTAAAAAAGGGGCCTTTTCTGCTATGTTATAAATGTAAATTTTTGCTAAACAATTTCCGGGAGGAGTGTTTGCACTTGAGAATTAAAATTAGGTGTTTCATCAGCGGGAACACTGCGACTGAAAGGGTTAAAAGCTAGAAACACTTTAAAACACGCCCACATTTATTTAAATTAAATTTAGAAATTAAATTATACAAAATTTTTCACCATGACTTTTCATAGCATCTTCAGGTCATACAAGGGATAATGAGAACAGGCAGCATACATATACCATGAGTCCTGGTGGTAATTACAGTTGTTAGAAAAAGACAAAGAAACAAGTAATATAAAAGAAAAAAAATTAAAGTCAATTCCTACTTACAAACACTATCGAAAAAGTTTTTTTTTTTTTTAAATAATTTTGAATTAAGAAATAAAAAGCGCGCGTGCAAAATGAAATAGAAATAATTATAAGATTAAAAAAAAAAAAAAAAAAAAAAAAAAAACTTTTTATGTACCATGTTTTAAATTTTCTGACGAATCATAGAGCTCTTATCAATGTGCATGAAATTTTTAAAGTGATAATAACGTCAATTTTGTGAGATGCATAATTTAACTTTTTATAATTTTTTATTTTTCACGTTTAATTAAATGTATTTATTTTTATGTCGAAAGAAAATGAACTCGTAAATTTTTTTGGCAACAATTAAATTATAGCTAATATTTTAATGGCTATTGAAAAGCTATTAGGGTGTTATTAGGATAAAGAAAAGAAAATTAATAATAATCAGTATCGAAAAGGACAATATAGAAAAAGGGTTTTTTTTTTTTTTTTTTTTTTTTTGGGGGGGGGGGGGGGGGTGAAAAGGTCAAAATGTTTATATTTTATTATTATTATTATTATTACCAGCAGGCTTTGCTCGCTTCGCTGGTCACTATGTATAAAGTAATTAAAAAAAGAATCAATATTTTTTATACCGTACTACAAATTAAAACTAAAAAGAAAATACTTTGAAATTGTTTAAAAACTTCCCTTTGGGCGCTCGCTGACTTCTGCACAGACTTCTTCACCGGAACGTCTTGTTACTGGATAATTTAATTTAATTTAATTTATAGAAATGTCAATAATACAGGAAAAACTGCGTTAGCTCTTTTCTTTTTGATAACAAACAGAACGGAAAACGCATAATATTTTACTTGAAAATATTTTGTATAATTAGACCAATTTAAAAAATATGCTTTTTTTCCCACTCGCATTACAAAAATATTTAAAATAAAATTGAGAAAAACTGCGCAAAATCATTGAAACAGCTTGAACTTCTTGGCGGAATTTGAAATCTGGCATTGAAGTAGCTCAGACGTTTCTCGTCAAAATGTTTACTTATGCATTTGGGATACCCATATCAACTCATTGCCTAAATGACAACAAAATTATAAATAATTATAAGATTAAAAAAAAAAAAAACTTTTTATATACCATGTTTTTAAATTTTCTATCGAATCTTATAGCTATATGCAAGCGAAGTGTGACGTCACTAATCGTTCGTGGATGAAAAAAAAAAAAAAGATTTCCTATGTTAATTGCCCATTGGATTTTTTGTAAAAAATTATTAAAAATCGATGAAAATTATTTCCCGATTTTAATCCTCATATTTGGGTATAGATATGTATTAGTTATCGTACGCATGTGTTAGATTGAGTTATTTTGCTGTCAAATTGACAAAATTTTAATTTTAAATTTCAAAATTGTGTCGTCCTTGGCGATTTTGTATTTGGCGATCAAAAACGTAATACGAAAATACACATGCCAGATGTATATTTTCGTAATAATGTATTGTACGAAATATTCTATCATATTATTCATTACCCTCTTAACACTTTCCCGACCGCTGTCGTAGATTCACGTCATATTGAAATCTGTAACTCCGCCAGTGGGCGTTTCTTTGCAATTCGTACGTTGCTGTATTTCTTAAGAATATTCCCTGTATTCCTATTTGTACGAATAAAATACTATGGATACAAATTATTTCATTAGAAGGAATATAATCATTATAAATACTTATATGAAATATAAATATGGATACAGAAAACCTTTTCCTGAAATCGTGTCGGTTGAAAAAATAAAGCCCACAAGCGGAATATATCTTCAGAAAGATAAAAACATGCGGTTGCGAAAATGTCAATATAAGTTGTTGAAATAACCATGATTTTTGAAAGGAATTAATTATGTTCGGCAGATAATTTGACGATATTTTTTTTCCGCCCGGGATGACAGATATGTTATCTATTCCTCTGCAACATATTAGTATCTTATATCAGAAACTTTATTTAGATATTTGAAAACAAATTTTATTTCAAATGACAGAATATTTATCATTTTCCTTTTAATTAGTATATTGGTTGGATATTCATTGTGTAAATATCATCCTTTGAAATGAAATATTTATGTTTTCAATCGAATATGGAAGTTTGCCATTTTTTTTTCTTCAATTCCTACTATTAGTTCACACACTCACCCTATATATATCTTGTTCAAATCTTGCAATCTATTTTTAATTAACTTCCCTACTAGATAGACATTTGAAACTTTTAGAATAGCTCACAACCCGATGACAACACAATACTTCGAAGTCCGATTTTCGAATTTTTGATTAGTTTTCTTATAATTAGTTAAAATATGAAAATAATAACATCCTAATAGCGTTAAAATAGCCATTAAAATATTAACTATAATTTAACTGTTTCCAAAAAAAATTTACGAGTTCGTTTTCTTACGACATAAAAATAAATACATTTAACTAAACGTAAACATTAAAAAATTATAAAAAGTTAAATTAAGCATCTCATAAAAATTGACCTCATTATCACTTTAAAAATTTTATGCACATTGATAAGAGCTCTAAGATTCATCAGAAAATTTAAAACATAGTATATAAAAGTTTTTTTTTTATCTTATAATTATTTAATTCCTACTATTAGTTCACACTCTCCTAATGTATATTTATAGAGGAGACCGGGACACAGTGGACCATTTTTACACTCTTTTTTTTTTCTTTTTTTTCACAAGAAACAGAAAAGCAATGTACTTGAAAAAAATAGCAAACAATCTCTAAGCCCTTCTTGACATGTCTTAATTTTTTATAACAGTATTTACAATAAATTATGAATTGAAAAATAAAATGTGAGCACTCACAAAGTGGATCTTTGTACCCCATGACCAGGGCACAGTGGACCAGCCTCTTTTGTTTGTATTAAATTAATATGAATTCTTTTTTTCTCTTTAAAATTAGTTTCTTATAATAGTGTAGTCTAAAGAACATAATTCAAGCACTTTCATGAAATAAACTGAAATAAATTAAATTAAAATAAACAAATAAGAAACCAAAAATCAGTAAGAAAATTTATTAAATTAAAATAGGTAATTGTTTTTTATTCTTTTATTAATATTATATAAATTAAATATTTCTTTTTAATTCAGATATTAATAAATATTATACTACTATTCAAATATTTAATATATATTTTTTTAATTATTTTGAGATATAATTAATTTACATTTCATTTGTAGAACACATTCGCAACGTCAAGGAAGGAAAGAGTTCGGCCTTAGTCAACTTTGTTTACAGGGATGGAACACGGGCGCAGTATTCATACCACTATCAATGTAAGAAAATTTTCTACTTCTTAAATCAACGACATTATATGTAGTAAAATTTCCTCAACAGATTCCGGTATGAATTCTGCGCCCGTGTTCCATCCCTGTGTTTATGAAAAATCAGTTTAAATCACCCCTATGGGATTAAGCAGAAATTATCTCCTCTCCACCAATTAGTTCAGAATAAATAGTCTCCGAAGCTATAAATATAATTAAATATAATTCAATTAATTGTATAGATGCTGCCTTCCTTCCTAAAATTTGGTATTTTCTAATACAACCATATATCTAATATAATTTTCTTTCAATAGCATCGTGGTCTCAATGAATGTTAACAGCGAAAGTTTTTTTAATCTGCCCTGTTTTTTTTCCTCTTGGTGCTGGTCCGGCCCAACGAGATATATAAAGTAGAGTGATAAATGGTAACCCTTGAGAAGGTCCAAGATGAGTCATGTGACATGTTCTCCTTGCATCTTCGTATTCAGTGGCTATAGCTTATTTTCAGTAAATTTCTATGGCAACGGTTTGGAAATTGTTCTTCGCATAAGTCATAGCCGCCAATGTTTTTGTTTAATATTCTTTTGTTCTAAATCATTTTGATTTTGATTTTACTTCTTTTTTATTTCGTGTAGTTGAACTTTAACCGACAAAATGCTTAAAAATGGTTGAAAAATTATTATTTGTTGTTAAATTTAGCTCTTTAAAAGTTTAAATTTTCTTTTATAAATACTTTCAAACTTTGTTGGGAAACGATGAAAAAAAAGGTATTTTATTATTTATAAATGTGAAATATGTGTAAAATTATTTTAAAAACAATTTATTTCGGTCGTAGGACTGTCATGTTACCTAATAATAATGATAATTTGCAGAACTGATATTTTAAATGCCAAAATAGTGATAAAGGGCCAAACGCAGCAACCTATTGGAGCATGTCACGTGACTCATCTTGAACCACGGAAAGCTAATCCTACATCCATTGAATCAGCACTCTAATTTATATATCTCGTTGGTCCGGCCTCTCCTTAATGCAAATGATTCAGAGACTTCTACAGTTATTGCAAGTTTTCCTCTACTACCCAAAGAATTCTTCATTAACCCTTTCCGGCGCAAGACAATTCGGATCCTTTAAATTACACTGTCACCGAAATTCGTGAATTAAATTAAAGTAAAAGAAATTTTGAATTTTTAGGATTAAAAAACCGGTTTTTTCTGATATGTTAAAAACGTAAGTTTATTCTAAGAAATTTCTGGGATGAATTATTGCAGTTGGGAAATGAAATTAGGTGGGATAAATATATCCCACCGCGCATGAAAGGGTTAAAGTGACTCAACCGTTCCGACTTTTTAAAAAGTTTTCTCTTTGTTTCCTGTGGAGATCTAAATTAATACAAGTTTCCTTTACTACAGGCTATAAGCTGCTCCATAGAAGTATAATAAAGTTCAACTAAATTTAAGTCCAAGAAAGTCTCAAATGTTGCACAACAAGTGTCTCCATAGTAACCAAGGGAAGCTCGACTAAATTTAGAAATTTACGTTTTCAGACTGTTTCATCTGTGGTTAATCTGTTTCAACTGTTTCAACAAAATAACTGTAACCGTTTTTTTTTTTTTTTTTTTCATATATAATTAAACTGTTACTGTACTTCTAACTAAAAATGGCTTTGTCCTGATGATGCCCTGACGCTCAGGGCGAAAGGCCTTGACAAGATGTAATATAGATGATTTTAATTAAGTGTATCGTTTTATACGTGTTTTAAAGTGGATTTTTTTATTAAAAAAATTACATAGTGTAATTTATTATAAGAAATTTACTGAACAAATTAACTTGCTAAAATATCAGATTCATTCTTATTTTTTATTTATTTATTTAATTATTTAACAGTATACTTTTTTTGAAATATACTATTCTGATAGAATAAAGTGTTATAATGTTGTTATTCATTTATTTTTAAGTAGCATAGTCTATTTCTAAGTGTAAATAAAATTATAATTATAGAATATAAAAAAAAAAAAAACACAAAACATTATTAAAATTTATTTTAAATTAAATTATTTTGCCTTATAAATTTATGCGATTTTAAAAATATTTTTATAAATAAAAAAAAAAAAAATAAAAAATAAACAAAATAAATAAAATAAATAAAGAATAAAAAAACCTCTGAGATTTTTTTTTTTAATTGATAGATTAAAGATGGCGCCACTGTCATATTGTAATTGAAATGGAATATTATTGTTATCGATGCTCGATACAAAGAATCTCTAGAGATTCTTTGGCTCGATTGCTTTTATTTTCATGCTATGTACAGTCGTCAGCAAAATTATTGAAGCGCTAGCAATAATTAGTATTTAAAAGATTTGCGCTTAATACCGTTTTCTTACATAAATAATCGTCGAGTCATGCTCTTTGTCATATGCTGTTTGTAGAAAAGAACGTTAAAGATAAAAATTATCGAGAAAATTAAAAAAAAAATATGTGTGAAAAGTATTGATGTGTGCTTCCTTTCTCCATTCTTGCAATAATTTATAAATTCTTTCTTTTAATTACTCCTCACATTCTTTTGGTCATATTTAGAGTAAAATTAGGAAAAATCTTGAGATTTCATTTTTATTATATGGACCACACTTAAATTTTATATACTAAAATTTCCAGAAATTTATTTCCCCTTCCTTTCCAACCAAAAAATAATTGATTACAGCAGGGGGTTTTAAACTGGTTAAGAGCAATGCGAAATATTAAAACACAGGGATGTTTAAAACTTTATGCCGTGAAAAGATTTAAGTTACACATGATCTGACAAATTTTGAAGGGTATTAACTAGTATTTATTTAAGTTATAACCACGAAGAAAAAACTGTTTGGAAAAAACATATAAATCGTGCACTGAAGAGCTAAAATGCAATTATAATAAATGTCGTTTATAGACCGTAATGGTACAATATTCTTTTGTGTGCCCTTGTACACGGTCCACAGTTATTTTAAGCACCAACAGGAAGTACATAACTAATTCATTGTAACTCATTAATATTTGAACGAGATTTGACATCATTTGGATGATTACAGTATGCGGTCGAAATTTTTCGTGTTGTCCTGTAAATAATTTATTTGATCTATACTTACCTTATTTTGTAAGGAAGGAAAAAAAAAGTTTCAATAATCTAAATAATATATGTTAATTCAATTATGTTAAATGCATTATAAGTACGTTAAAATACGCTTAAATAAAAATATGTCCATAGGATCTGATGTCACGAAATTTTTTTGTGAGTCCAGTAAATGAGCCACAAACAATGAATAAACTTGTTGGCATAGGTGGACTCTGCTCAGTTACCCATCATATATATGTTCACATAAATTTTTAGTGCGAGACATATTATAATCATGTTAAAAGAAATGAATTGGACCAAAGCTTGATCCAGTGACCAAATGAAATCCCCACCTAATAGGCTATCCACCGTTCACTTCGATATATTTATCTTATTCTAATCTATTATTTTATCGGGGTCAATTTCGTTGTTTAGTTTTCATGCTACTATTTCCAATGCAATAATCCTCAAATTTCATATTTATATGAAAAATTTCCAATTTCGCTATGTTGATAAAATCGTAAATTATGAATATATTACGAAATTTTCCTATTAGAATATTTGTATTCAATCATGTTCAAACAAATATCATAAATATAAATTTGCAGTTGTCTAATGAATTTATGATCCTCAAAATGGAAGTTTATGCTCAATTTTGCCTCATTCTGACATGTTAAGTAAATCGTAAATTCCAAATAACTTAAGAATTTTTTAAATTCGAAAAATCATAGTCCATGATATTCATGCCAGTATCCAAAATAAGATTTAAAAAGTGGTTTGACATCTTTACGATGAAAATATCCCTCAAGATTGACGTTTATGTGAAATTTTGCTCTATTCTGCCATGTTAAGAAATTCGTAATTTTCCAATAACTTTCGAAATTTTTATATTGGAAAATTCATGGTCATTAATATTCATGCCAGTGTTCTAAATAACACTTCAAAAGTACTCTGACATCTTTACGATGAAAACTTGTTGGCATAGGTGGACTCTGCTCAGTTCCCCATCATATTTGTGTTCTCACAAATTTCTAGTGCGAGACATATTATAATCATGTTAAAAGAAATGAATTTGACCAAAGCTTGATACAGTGACTTGTATTCAATCATGTTCAAACAAATATCATAATTGCAATTTTGAAGTTGTCTAATGTATTTATGATACTCAAAATGGAAGTTTATGCTCAATTTTGCCTTATTCTGACATGTTAAGTAAATCGTAAATTCCAAATAACTTACGAATTTTTTAAATTGGAAAAATCATAGTCTATGATATTCATGCCAGTATCCTAAATAATATTTCGAAAGTGGTTTGACATCTTTACTATGAAAATATCCCTAAAGATTGACGTTTATGTGAAATTTTGCTTTTTTCTGCCATGTTAAGAAATTCGTAATTTTTCAATAACTTACGAAATTTTTATATTAGAAACCTTATAGTCATTAATATTCATGCCAGTGTTCTAAATAATATTTCAAAAGTAGTCTGACATCTTTATGATGAAAATATCTCTCAAAATTGACATTTATGTGAAATTTTGCCCTATACTGCCATGTTAAAAAATTCGTAAATTTCCAATAACTTGCGAAATTTTCAAAGTAGCATATTTATAGTTACTGATTTTCATTCCGGCATCAAAACGGATCTTTAAAAACTGGTCTGACATTTTTACAGTAAAAAGTTTCCATTTAATGCACCTTTAAGTGAATTTTTGTCCTATTCTCCCATGTTAAGAAAATCGTAAATTTCGAATAACTGCTAAAGTTTATAAATTCGAATGTTGCAACTGAATAGGGTTCTTGCCAGTGTAGAAAGTAATATTTTAAAACTGATCTGACCTCTCTGCGACAATTTGTTCGTGAGATATCGTGTTAACAGACTAACAAACTAACGGACTAACACACTAACGGACTGACACACTAACACACTAACAGACACCCTACAGACAGACACCATACAAATTTTGTCATTTTCGGTTTCCTCACACCTGAAAACGTGTAGAAAAGTCAAAAAACCGAGGTCGAAAATTTTCACTATTACCTAAGTTCCCCATACCTATAGTATGATGGGGAACTAATATCTCTCAAAATGGACGTTTATGAGAAATTTTGCCCCATACTGCCATGTTAAAAAATTCGTAAATTTCCAATAACTTACGAAATTTTCAAAGTAGCATATTTATAGTTACTGATTTTCATTCCGGCATCAAAACTGATATTTTAAAACTGGTCTGAAATTTTTACAGTAAAAAGTTTCCATTTAATGCACGTTTAAGTGAAATTTTGTCCTAGTCTCCCATGTTAAGAAAATCGTAAATTTCTCATAACTTACGAAGTTTTTAAATTCGAATGTTGCAAATGAATAGGGTTCTTGCCAGTAGCGAAAGTAATATTTAAAAACTGATCTGACCTCATTTAAATTAATAAAAGGTAAAGTATAAAATATATATTAAAAACATTTAAAACGTTTTTAAAATTACCTTGCGAGCGCTTTCGACCGCTTCAGCAGTCTTCCTCAGGCATGTGCTCCGGTGAACCACGTTCGTCGGGCGTATCCTTTGTTCTTTCATTTCTCATCTCTAGGAGAGTGCGCCACCCGGCGTCGATTTCTATTGGCTCTGTGTTGCATGTATCGTGGTTCGCTATAATTTCGACGTTTTCCCTCTTTGTGGCATAATAATAGTTATTGTATTGAGCAATTTTGCTAAAAATTTTAAAATCTATTTTTATATTTTCTTTTTCGTTTATTTTTGTTAATGCTGTAGTTATTTTACCGTATTTTATATCGTTTGCGTGTTCTTTAATCCGTGTTTTTATCTTTTATTTGGTCATGCCGATATAGCATCCTGTTGTTTTATCTTCTTTAGTGTAATTAATTTTATAAATTCCTGCAGTTTCTGAGAAATGGATTTGGTCTTTATCGTTTCTTATTCTTTGAAAAATATTACTATTAGGTTTTATCGGTACGTTATATATTTAATTTCGCGGCTTCGTTTTTTATTTTATTGCTTACACCTTTATTATATGGGATTGGAGGGATGTATTTTTTCTTTGGTTTTTGTGTGTTATTAATATCGTTCAGTTTTTTTAGTCTATTTCTATATAGTTTATTTATTATGTGCTTTTTGTAACCTGCGTTTTGGCATATTTCAGTAATTTTTTGCATTTCTTGTTTTAATAAGGTTTCATTTGAGCATATGTTTATCGCGCGATTTATGTAGTATTGTATGGCCGCGATCTTATATCTATAAGGAGTTTTGCATTTGGCGTTTATAATTTCATTGCTGTTGTTTTGTTTTCGATATACTGTGGTTTCAAAGTTTAATTCTGGGGTTTTTATTATAGTAACGTCTAGGAAATTTAGTGAGTTTTCTTTCTGGATTTCGAAAGTGAATTTAATGTCTGGGTCTATTTCGTTTAGTTTTTCTAGTGTATTTTTTTTGGGGGGAGGTGTTTTTTAGAATTGCAAATACGTCATCTACATATCGATACCAATATTTTATTTCTTTAAAATTTTTTGTAATGTACTCATTTTCTATCTGTCTTAGTTTAAATTCGGCAATTACTCCTGAGATCGACGATCCCATTGGGACGCCTTTATTTTGTTGGTAGAACTTATTGTTAAATCTAAAGTAGTTTTCTTTTAGTATTAAGTTGGTGGCTGAAATTAAGGTTTGGCATACTTCTTTATTTTTATATTTTTCTTTTATTTTTTCGTTTATGATTTCGTTGATTTCTTTTATATTGATGGATGGGTACAGGTTTACGACATCGAAGCTTACCATAGTATCATTAGGTTCCAGTTTAATATCTTTTAAGTTTTTTATGAATTCGTCGGATGAATTTAGGCTAGAATTCGAAGGGGGGAGAAGTTCTTGGTATATGGTTTTCATGTATTTTTCTAAGTTGTAAGATGGGCTATCTTTTTTATTGACAATCGGTCTAAATTTAGGTGGATCTTTGTGGTCTTTGAACTTCCCAAACATTGTAGCGGTGTTAGGTGCGTGGTTGGTTATTTTAGGTTTATTATCATTTGGCCATTTTCCTTCATTTATAATTTTATTTACTTTTTCTGTAAGTTTTTTATTTGGGTCCTTTTTAAGATGGGTAACTTCTATTTCTTCTATTGCTTTTTCCATTTTCTCATTGTATTCTTCACGATTGAAAATAGCTATTTTTTCCGTTTTATCAGTTAGGACGCATGCGATATTTTTATTTTGCTTAAGTTTATTTAATGCTTTTCTGTCTTCACTATCATAACTATTGAATTTTATTTTCTGAAGGACTCCTTTCTGTGCAATATTACGTATATTATTTTGATGGTTTTTTGGAATGTATTGTAATGTAGATTCTGTTTTGGCTATGGTGTCTTTAATATTAATGGGTTCGTCTAAGATATATTTGTGTCCCAGTTTTAGTAATTGATCTTGATGTGTAGAGAGTTTTTCATTAGAGAAATTTAAGTATGGGATTTGCTTTAGTTCTTCTTTATAGTTTGATTGAGGTTTATTTTTAAGCCAAAATTTTAGTTTTCCATTCGGTTTTTGGGGTAAGTTTCATTTATATAGTTACTATAAATTCTTTTTTTGTTTTTCAGTTCATTAAATTCATCTTGTTTACATAGATCCTTCATTTGCTTTTCTATAACTTCAATTTGGTTCTTTAATCTATAATAAATTGTTGTTTTTCTTCTAATGGCTTTTTTAAGGATAAGTTTTTCAAAGTTATATACTTCTTTTTTATATTCATATTTTAAGATTTTATTTTTAACTTTCATGAATTTGGGTGTAATGTTAAAATATTGACAGTCCTGTAAGAAAATTCTTTGTTTATTAATTTTGGTAAGTTTTTTTGATAATTTGTTCCATTCTTTAAAGATTTCTTCTTTATTCATTATTTTAAGATGAAAACGCGATGTTTTGTTTATACATATTTGAAATTTTATTTTAATTAAGAGACCGTTATTTTAAAGGTTGGTTTAATCGATGTGTGTTATTTTCGTCGAAAAGCGCACGATACATTGCAGACATGAAGCTCAAATAGCAAAAGTTCACTTTTATAAAATATTAAGTCCGGTTGCGACTAAAATCATTTAAAATTAATAAAAGGTAAAGTATAAAATATATATTAAAAACATTTAAAACCGTTTTAAAATTACCTTGCGAGCGCTTTCGACCGCTTCAGCAGTCTTCCTCAGGCATGTGCTCCGGTGAACCACGTTCGTCGGGCGTATCCTTTGTTCTTTCATTTCTCATCTCTAGGAGAGTGCGCCACCCGGCGTCGATTTCTATTGGCTCTGTGTTGCATGTATCGTGGTTCGCTATAATTTCGACGTTTTCCCTCTTTGTGGCATAATAATAGTTATTGTATTGAGCAATTTTGCTAAAGTTTTTAAAATCTATTTTTATATTTTCTTTTTCGTTTATTTTTGTTAATGCTGTAGTTATTTTACCGTATTTTATATCGTTTGCGTGTTCTTTAATCCGTGTTTTTATCTTTCGTTTGGTCATGCCGATATAGCATCCTGTTGTTTTATCTTCTTTAGTGTAATTAATTTAATAAATTCCTGCAGTTTCTGAGAAATGGATTTGGTCTTTATCGTTTCTTATTCTTTGAAAAATATTACTATTAGGTTTTATCGGTACGTTTATATTTAATTTCGCGGCTTCGTTTTTTATTTTATTGCTTACACCTTTATTATATGGGATTGGAGGGATGTATTTTTGCTTTGGTTTTTGTGCGTTATTAATATCGTTCAGTTTTTTTAGTCTATTTCTATATAGTTTATTTATTATGTGCTTTTTGTAACCTGCGTTTTGGCATATTTCAGTAATATTTTGCATTTCTTGTTTTAATAAGGTTTCATTGGAGCATATGTTTATCGCGCGATTTATGTATATCTTATAGATATAAGATCGCGGCCATACAATACTACATAAATTGCGCGATAAACATATGCTCCAATGAAACCTTATTAAAACAAGAAATGCAAAAAATTACTGAAATATGCCAAAACGCAGGTTACAAAAAGCACATAATAAATAAACTATATAGAAATAGACTAAAAAAACAGAACGATATTAATAACGCACAAAAACCAAAGCAAAAATACATCCCTCCAATCCCATATAATAAAGGTGTAAGCAATAAAATAAAAAACGAAGCCGCGAAATTAAATATAAACGTACCGATAAAACCTAATAGTAATATTTTTCAAAGAATAAGAAACGATAAAGACCAAATCCATTTCTCAGAAACTGCAGGAATTTATTAAATTAATTACACTAAAGAAGATAAAACAACAGGATGCTATATCGGCATGACCAAACGAAAGATAAAAACACGGATTAAAGAACACGCAAACGATATAAAATACGGTAAAATAACTACAGCATTAACAAAAAGAAACGAAAAAGAAAATATAAAAATAGATTTTAAAAACTTTAGCAAAATTGCTCAATACAATAACTATTATTATGCCACAAAGAGGGAAAACGTCGAAATTATAGCGAACCACGATACATGCAACACAGAGCCAATAGAAATCGACGCCGGGTGGCGCACTCTCCTAGAGATGAGAAATGAAAGAACAAAGGATACGCCCGACGAACGTGGTTCACCGGAGCACATGCCTGAGGAAGACTGCTGAAGCGGTCGAAAGCGCTCGCAAGGTAATTTTAAAACGGTTTTAAATGTTTTTAATATATATTTTATACTTTACCTTTTATTAATTTTAAATGATTTTAGTCGCAACCGGACTTAATATTTTATAAAAGTGAACTTTTGCTATTTGAGCTTCATGTCTGCAATGTATCGTGCGCTTTTCGACGAAAATAACACACATCGATTAAACCAACCTTTAAAATAACGGTCTCTTAATTAAAATAAAATTTCAAATATGTATAAACAAAACATCGCGTTTTCATCTTAAAATAATGAATAAAGAAGAAATCTTTAAAGAATGGAACAAATTATCAAAAAAAACTTACCAAAATTAATAAACAAAGAACTTTCTTACAGGACTGTCAATATTTTAACATTACACCCAAAATCATAAAAGTTAAAAATAAAATCTTAAAATATGAATATAAAAAAGAAGTATATAACTTTGAAAAACTTATCCTTAAAAAAGCCATTAGAAGAAAAACAACAATTTATTATAGATTAAAGAACCAAATTGAAGTTATAGAAAAGCAAATGAAGGATCTATGTAAACAAGATGAATTTAATGAACTAAAAAACAAAATAAGAATTTATAGTAACTATATAAATGAAACATACACCAAAAAACAGAATGGAAAACTAAAATTTTGGCTTAAAAATAAACCTCAATCAAACTATAAAGAAGAACAAAAGCAAATCCCATACTTAAATTTCTCTAATGAAAAACTCTCTACACATCAAGATCAATTACTAAAACTGGGACACAAATATATCTTAGACGAACCCATTAATATTAAAGATACCATAGCCAAAATAGAATCTACATTACAATACATTCCAAAAAACCATCAAAATAATATACGTAATATTGCACAGAAAGGAGTCCTTCAGAAAATAAAATTCAATAGTTATGATAGTGAAGACAGAAAAGCATTAAATAAACTTAAGCAAAATAAAAATATCGCATGCGTCCTAACTGATAAAACGGAAAAAATAGCTATTTTCAATCGTGAAGAATACAATGAGAAAATGGAAAAAGCAATAGAAGAAATAGGATTTACCCATCTTAAAAAGGACCCAAATAAAAAACTTTCAGAAAAAGTAAATAAAATTATAAATGAAGGAAAATGGCCAAATGATAATAAACCTAAAATAACCAACCACGCACCTAACACCGCTACAATGTTTGGGAAGTTCAAAGACCACAAAGATCCACCTAAATTTAGACCGATTGTCAATAAAAAAGATAGCCCATCTTACAACTTAGAAAAATACATGAAAACCATATACCAAGAACTTCTCCCCCCTTCGAATTCTAGCCTAAATTCAACCGACGAATTCATAAAAAACTTAAAAGATATTAAACTGGAACCTAATGATACTATGGTATGCTTCGATGTCGTAAACCTGTACCCATCCATCAATATAAAAGAAATCAACGAAATCATAAACGAAAAAATAAAAGAAAAATATACAAATAAAGAAGTATGCCAAACCTTAATTTCAGCCACCAACTTAATACTAAAAGAAAACTACTTTAGATTTAACAATAAGTTCTACCAACAAAATAAAGGCGTCCCAATGGGATCGTCGATCTCAGGAGTAATTGCCGAAATTAAACTAAGACAGATAGAAAATGAGTACATTACAAAAAATTTTAAAGAAATAAAATATTGGTATCGATATGTAGATGACGTATTTGCAATTCTAAAAAACACCTCCCCCCAAAAAATACACTAGAAAAACTAAACGAAATAGACCCAGACATTAAATTCACTCTCGAAATCCAGAAAGAAAACTCACTAAATTTCCTAGACGTTACTATAATAAAAACCCCAGAATTAAACTTTGAAACCACAGTATATCGAAAACAAAACAACAGCAATGAAATTATAAACGCCAAATGCAAAACACCTTATAGATATAAGATCGCGGCCATACAATACTACATAAATCGCGCGATAAACATATGCTCCAATGAAACCTTATTAAAACAAGAAATGCAAAAAATTACTGAAATATGCCAAAACGCAGGTTACAAAAAGCACATAATAAATAAACTATATAGAAATAGACTAAAAAAACTGAACGATATTAATAACGCACAAAAACCAAAGCAAAAATACGTCCCTTCAATCCCATATAATAAAGGTGTAAGCAATAAAATAAAAAACGAAGCCGCGAAATTAAATATAAACGTACCGATAAAACCTAATAGTAATATTTTTCAAAGAATAAGAAACGATAAAGACCAAATCCATTTCTCAAAAACTGCAGGAATTTATAAAATTAATTACACTAAAGAAGATAAAACAACAGGATGCTATATCGGCATGACCAAACGAAAGATAAAAACACGGATTAAAGAACACGCAAACGATATAAAATACGGTAAAATAACTACAGCATTAACAAATATAAACGAAAAAGAAAATATAAAAATAGATTTTAAAAACTTTAGCAAAATTGCTCAATACAATAACTATTATTATGCCACAAAGAGGGAAAACGTCGAAATTATAGCGAACCACGATACATGCAACACAGAGCCAATAGAAATCGACGCCGGGTGGCGCACTCTCCTAGAGATGAGAAATGAAAGAACAAAGGATACGCCCGACGAACGTGGTTCACCGGAGCACATGCCTGAGGAAGACTGCTGAAGCGGTCGAAAGCGCTCGCAAGGTAATTTTAAAACGGTTTTAAATGATCTGACCTCTCTACGATCATTTGTTCGTGAGATATCGTGTTAATAGACTAACAAACTAGCGGACTAACACACTAACGGACTGACACACTAACGGACTAACACACTAGCGGACTGACACACTAACGGACTAACAAACTAACAGACACCCTACAGACAGACACCATACAAATTTTGTCATTTTCGAATTCCTCACACCTGAAAACGTATAAAAAAGTAAAAAAACCGAGGTCGAAACTTTTCACGATTACCTAAGTTCCCCATACCTATAGTATGATGGGGAACTAAAACTATACAATTCATTCTATATAACTTATGAATACTTGTTCGAAATTTGACATAATTTAGATGATTACATAGGTGACATTGCCGGAACAATTTTGCAAGGTTCTGTACATTAATTATTAAGTCTAAGTACACATTTTTCTACAGAAAACGCGAGCATCTCAAAAATGAATGTTAATTTTATTTTTAGAATGCTTTTTTATTCACCCGGGTTGTCTGTCATTCTGTTTGTCATCGAGCCACTTTTCTGCTATATTTCGACCAAATGTCCCCATTTTCTGGGGACAAATGGGGACTTTCTTTTCTTTTTTCTTTTCTTTTTTCTTTTTTCTTTTGAAGGTATTTTGCTAAGTTTAAAAAAATGTAGAAAGTAAATTATTAATCAATAATACTTCATTTTTCGTCCTTATTTATTAGGAATGAAAAAATACATCCATAGCTGAATAATTGTAGCAATTTTTAGCGCTTCTTATCTATTATAAAAGTACTTTGATCTGGCCAGCCTATTCAGAGGTCATCCCTATGAATATGAGTCCCCAGTGAGAGACCAGGGAGTGACCTGTGAGTAGCCAGTGAATTACCCCTTCTTTTTACCCCATAAGTTACTCAGAATATCAGAAAATTTTACAGTATTTGAAGGATTTCAAAATGTTTGCGTCCTGCTTCATTTCGGTTTTTTAGTTTTAATTAAAAAAATCATATAAAGAAAATATTTAAAAAAAAAATTGTTTTTTTTTTTTAATCGGCGTCCAAAAAAGTAGTAAATAAGGCAAAATTTTTTTTATTCAAACCAATTAAAAAATTAAAAGCATTCATTGTACTGCTATTCACATCCTACTGTATAATAACGTACTTTGTCCTCAATGAATGCTTTTGATCATTTAATTGGTTTGAGTAGACAATTTTGCCTCATTTACTACTTTTTAGGGCGCCAACAAAAAAAGCATTCTTTTTAAAAATATTTTATATATATATATACTTTTTTTTTTCTATAAGGCAGCGTAACAATGTTTAAGGGCGTTTAAATGAAATTCCGCCATTAGTGGTAATGATATGAAAGATCGAACCACTGTACACGAACTACAAAGAGAATGCACACCAAAATGTATGTACAGTTGATTCTATATTGCGCGTGAACATATGTACTAATTCGCATGCTAATCGGATGAGGATTTTTGAAGCTACTGTCGTGGTACGAAGAACTTTTGTCCATAAGCCATAATGATAAGTAAAATTTTGGTGTGCCTCTGCACATGAACCACAAATAGAATATACACAATAAAATTAAACATATAATTCCGTGTGGCTCAGGAACAAGTTTGACAATTTACAAACCAATCGGTTGATTTTTGCGGCCGCTATCGCGATACACACAGACAGACAGACAGACAAATACACAGAACCCAAAATCTTTTTGATTCTCCCCATGGAGGCCACCACTGGCGTTTCGGCAAAAAAGTATTGGAATCTTAAAAAATTTCTACTTCTGAATTTTGACAGTTTTATTTTTTTTAAGAGGTTCTAAATGCTTCTTGAGTATGTCTAGACAGATGTGTGTCTGTCTGTCTGTGCATGTGTGACAAAAAGTTTGAGTTAAATATGAGAATTTCTCAAAAAACTTGACAATTCTTTTAAAACAAATGGCTGAACCATACATATGTAATAATTTGGAACAAATTTATCGATATTTTTTATTAAAAAAAAATAAATAAAAATAAAAATAAATAAATAAAAGAGTTTGTTTCATTATTTTAATCACACATTTCTAAACAAAACTGCCAATTTTCATGTTGTTAATGAGCAAAAGTTTTTTTTATACGCTTAAAAAAAAAAAAAAAAAACTTTAAATTTTACATATACTTTTTAAGATAGCACGCGATCATGTTTATATAAAAATTGAATCATTAAATTAATTTTTATACTTATTTTTATTTCCTTTTGCACGCGCAACTTTTATTTCCTAATTCAAAATGATTAAAATAAATCTTTTTCGATAGTGTTTGTTTCGATACTGATTATTATTAATTTTCTTTTCTTTTCTTTCAAAAAAATAAAAAGATTTTGTTGAAATTCTGGCAAAAGCAGAATTTAGTTTAGGACGGAGGACTATTAGTTCTTTTTTTTTTTTTTTTTTTTTCAGATTCTAACATCGCTTTCCAATTATTCAATTATATTTTCGATAAATTTTAGCTATCGATAAATGTCCAACTATCAAAAAATGACACCGCAAAAATCCCAGATTGATAATAATAGTCCTCAGTCATAAAAAGAGAGAGAGAGAGGAAGAATACATTGTCTAAATTGCCATCTGTCTATCACAAAACTGACTTTCTTTTACGGGTTTTACATTAAGAAATGCTCTTTTCTGAAAATAATATGGAGAAAAGTTTTGTGATGGCTGAACCATATTAGTTTTGTTTTTTTTCTGCATATAAAATAACGTAAATGATAGGTGGTATTGTTATACTTTATCAGGGAGCCAAAGTTCAATACGTAGGATAAAAAAAGAAAAAAAGAAAAAAAAGAAAAAAAGAAAAAAAAAAAAGAAAAAAAAAAAAGACATATTTTATCTCAGCTGATGTATCGGGTTATCATTGTTTGTTTTTTAAAAGATAAAGTAGTATCGGAAAATTTCGTTACCTTTCGAAAGTGAGTTCTATGGAGAATGTCTGCATGCATTGTGCTTGTTACAATTTTCATTGAAATTACGTCGTTGTAATTTGGGGGCCTTCAAAGAGGTAAGTGTATATTTAGGATTTATTTTAAGTGAAAAGATTTTAATATAATTTTTTTACCCAAGGCCTGATTATCAAAATTTTGGATCTTGGGCAAAGAAAATGTTTTATGCTTTAATTGTTTCTATATATTTAGAGAATATGTATATATGTGTTTATAAAGTAAATGAATAAATCCCAATTATAAGCCCTTTTTCGAAAATGAAACTTTTCACTTTTGAAAAGGGCGGTGGGCTGTTAATCATGATAAATTTTAATTCTCATATGTAAAGTGGAAAACTGAAGTTTTCTGTATTGAATACGCAATTTGTTTAAAATAAAACATAATATAGCAAAATATAGCATGACTATATGTTACTTAATTGTTAATATATATATATATACATATATATATATATACAATACGTAAAAAGTGCTAATTCTACAGATAAAACAATAACACGTTGCTGCAAAATTTTAAGAAATATACATATATATGTATATTTAGGAGGGATTTGGGATGGCGGAGGGACGGTGATTCAAATTATTTTGTAAGATATTCATCTTGCATAAAATAATCAAATACAATAAAATAATCGTAAAAATAAAATCTGATTTATTTGGGAGAGCATACGTCTTAAAATTAATTGTTCATAAAAGTTTCTTATTAGACATTTACTTAGTAATTAGAAATCTAACTTAGAGGTTGGGGGCAAAATCTCATGGGGACAAAACGTCGCCTGCATAAATGAACGGAAAGCAAAAATGAGTTGGTAATTATTAGTAATGTTGTATAAAATTTCATGACAACACATACCTTAGTCAGAGCACAAACATACAGACAAACGCATCAAAAAAACTTTTATAAATTTTGTTTAAAAGTGTTTAAAGACTATGTTTATTAACTTTTTTCAAAATTAGTTATAATGAATTCAGTCGTGTTTATTAATTTTAAAATTTAAAATTTAAGTTTTGAACTGTGTTCAGCTTTGATGTCAGCAGTGATGCACAATATTTTAAAAATGTATTTTTAATAGTGAAAAGCAAATGATAAAATAACTTAAAATTATCTATAGATAAAATTATTAAATTCCACTATATGGTGTATATATATATATATATATATATATATATATATATATTTATTTATATTCATAGGGCCGTATGCCCCCCCCCCCATCAGAGATCACATGTGACAAATATTCAAATTTTGAAAATAGATCATATTATTTTTTGACGCGATATTTTTTCCGGCAATAATTTGTCTCGTGATATTATGCTATATTGGACCCCTAATTTAACACAATCAAACATTATTTAAAAATAATATGAATATAAAGACATAAACATATCGTTAACTGTAAGAGTACATTTTACACTGTAAAAAAAGAAATCATGCAAGATTACGGGGAAAGCCCGGCAACAGAGATTCCAGACAAAACTTGTAAAAAAACGTTTACACCGTAAATTAAGAATATAATGAACTTAAATTATATTACATGCCCGTAAAAAAGCATTATGCTGGAAAACACTTTTTTTTTTCTTCTTTACGGGCTTTGTCTGAAATTTCCGCTGCCGGGCTTTTCCCGTAATCTTACGTGATTTTTTTTAACAGTGTATATATATTTTTAACAATGTACTTTTAAAACTCCACAAGAGTGTATCGCAACCTTCTTGCCTTTTGAAATTCAGCAGTCGCCCTAAGAAACAAGAATGTCCCTATTTGGCTTTATAAGAGTATCTCATTCAAAAATAAAGTTTTACAAATTACACTCTTTAAACATGTCGGCTTACAAGGGGAAAAATCTGGTGTGAAACAACCACACGACTTCCATTACCCACTATTACACGTATTATATGTATTTTTGAGAGATAATGTGATCACAAAACGTAAAAGTGACCTAAAGAAGTAAAAACCTAAACTTTTTCCGGTAAGAGAAACTTATAAAGACATATAAAACGAAGCTTACATATAAGCAAGGTAAAAATAAGAGAAAAAAATGGTAAAGTTATTTTTTTAAACACAAATTTCCGAGATTTTGAAGATGACCTACCGAAGCAGGAAGACTGTTAATTTTCCTCTAATAACTACGTAATATACGAGAAAGAAATGGATTTATATAACAATTTTTAAGAAAATCGTTCGAGCCGTTTTTGAGATACCAACTTTTACAAAAAATCAATTATTGACCGGAAAACAATAATTACCTACAAAAGTATATATAAAAGTGAGATAATAGGGCGAGCTTGAAGAAAATCCGTACAGCCGTTTTTAAAGGAATGCGCTTGCAAGACCTGAAACTGAGCTATTTATAAAGGACGCCTATCAACTTTCCTGTACTAACCAACTATATCATTCGAAAGGACATCTAATAGAGTGTTTATATAGCAAATTTGAAAAAAATCGTTTGAGTCGTTTTTGAGATACGGACTTACGATCCCACTTCCGGTGTCCGATGTCCCACTTCCGGTTTTTCAATTTTCACCAAAATTTGGAAAATTCATCTGTACACCAGACCTGTCTTAATTCTGAAGTTTCGTAGTTCTATCTTTATTAGTTTTAGAGATATGATAGCCAGAAGATTCCACACATACATACACACTTACGCACACACTGACCAATTGCCAAAAACCACTTTTCTGGACTTAGGGGACCTTAAAACGTGTAAATCAGGTGAAATCTCGATATCGAATTTTTGGAACACGTGCAATACTTCCATTACCTACGGTAGTAGTGTAATGGAAGTAAAAAAAAAAACATGCGGCTACGTGAGGAAAGGAAAAGAGTAAATCTGACTAATAAATGTTTTTCTCGTTTAAAATATCTATAGTCATATATTTTATTTTACATATGTATAATACTGCGTTTTCTTGTGTACTGGTTTTTACTTCCATTATCCGACTACCGTAGGTAATGGAAGTACGGTATTCGGTCCGAAAAATTCGATATCTAGTTTCCACCTGATTTATACGTTTTAAGGTCTCCTGAATCCAAAAGAGTAGTTTTTGGCAATTGGTCAGTGAGTATGTATGTGGGGAATCTTCTGGCTATCACATCTCCGAAACTAATAAAGATAGAACTACGAAGCTTCAAAATGAGACAGGTCTGGTGTGCAGATGAATTTTCCAAATTTTGGTGAAAATTGGAAAACCGGAAGTGGAACATCGGAAACCGGAAATGGTACGATAAGTCCGGATCTTAAAAACGACTCTAACGATTTTCTCCAAATTTGCTATATAAACACTCTATTAGATGTCCTTTGGAATGATATAGTTAATTGTTCAGAAAAATTGATAGGCGCCCTGTATAAATAGCTCAATTTCAGATCTCGCAAGTGTATTTCTTTAAAAAGAGAGCTGTACGATTTTTTTTTTTTTTTTTCAAACTCGCAAATTTAACTCCCTTTAAAATATCCTTTTGTATGTAATCATTGTTTTCCGGTAAATAATTGAGTATGCCAAGTTTTAGTAAAAGTTGGTATCTCCAAAATGGTCCTAACGATTTTCTTGAAAATTGTTGCATAAATTCATTTTAGATATCCTTTCTCATGTAATACTTGGTTATTACAGAAAAATTAACAGTTATCCTGCTTAGGTAGGTCAATTTTAGATGTCATTAACTGGTGTTTCAAAAAATAACTCTACCAATTATTTATTTTTTATTTTTTAACTCGCTATGTAAATCAGTTTTACAAGCCTTTACACGAGTATCAGCTTTCTTTTATCGGAAAATTTTTAGGCGTCTACTTTTATTAGGTCAATTTTTTTCTTTTGATCACATTATCTCCCAAAACTGCATAAAATACCTGTAATAGCGGTTAATGGAAATCGCATAATTGATTCACACCAAGATTTTTTTTCTTTAACCTTTTTCGACAAGATGCACATCTACATATATTCTTTCCTCCAGTGTTACATAATCTGGCAAAAATTGTTTTGTTCTCAAATTCATCTTTATAACATTTTCCGACAAGGTTGAAAAGTGTTAATGACTTCTGTTTGTTTGTTTGCCTGTCTGTCCGTGCTCTAACGCCTGTAAATATTCACAGAATTTCTTGAAATTGTTATATGATATTAGTATATTCAAGTTGAATATCGTATGTTCGCTACTGAAAGTGGAGTGAAACTTCGATTGGTTTGTGTACAGGGACACTCGAAAATATTCCAAAGCATCGTGATCCATGAGATAATCCTTTCTTATAAACCTTATTTTAATACATTTACTTTACACTGAACTTTTTGACCGAATACAATACTTCCATTAGCTACGGTAGTCGGGGAATGGAACTAAGAATCAGTGTTTGCTACGTTAAAACAACGTATATCATTAAAAGATTTATGAAATTCTCAACAAAATTTCTCAGTATTTTCTTATATTATCAAAATATTTTATTTAACTTTACAATAATTTTTGTATGTTTACAAGTAAAAAACATTTTTTTTTTTTTTTTATTACTACAAAAGTTAAAACAAAATTACTATTGTAACATATTTAATAAAATTAAACATAATTTATACGTTATAAAAAACTAAACCATGAAGTTAAACATCTAAATTTGAAACATTTTAAAATATACAACCTTTTTTAATTCTTCAAGCCACTTACCGACTAGTTTCGCATGGGGCACCCCAGCTTGTTCTCCGGCGATATGGTGTTCGAAGTTAGTTGAAACTGACATTTCACTCCCTCTTCTTCTCTTTTAAAGACTCGGCGCCACTGCCGGTCAAGTAGTGCCCCACAATTAAATTTTCTTGACGTCACAATCACTCGCCATAGTAATAAAGTAACCACCCAAGTGTATAGAAAACCTAATAGCAGTAATGAAATAATTCATAAAAATAGTAAAACGCCCTTTAAATATAAAATTAATGCCATCCAAGCCCATATTAATCGCGCTATTATAATTTGCAAAGACCCCCAAAATACTTAAAAATGAATTATAAAATATCAAAAAGTTCGTCCAAAAAGCCGGATATTCAAATAAATTAATAGACAATTTATACAGAAAACGTTCAAAAACTTTAAATCAAATTAACAATTTTCAGAAACCATTACTTAAATGCACTACTTCAATTCCTTACGATCGCGGAGTTTCAAACAAAATTAAAAAAGTTGCAGCCAAACATAATATAAACATACCCATAAAGTCAAACCCTAACATATTTCAGCTGATTAAGAGCGACAAAGACGAAATTAACCCTTTAGAAACCGCCGGTATATATAAAATCCCTTATAATGACAGCCATGGCAGAGAAATGTGTTACGTTGGAAGAACAAAGAGAAAAATTAAAACGCGTATTAAAGAACACAGTCACGATATCTCTACGGAAAAAATAACTACCGCTTTAACGCAAATTAATAGAGACGATAATATCAATATTAAATTCGAGCAGGTGCGAAAAATATTATCAAAACCAAAATTATGCCACGGTTAGAGAATCAGTAGAAATTTTGTCGAATGTTAATAATTGCAGTGGCAACGATGGGGCACTACTTGACCGGCAGTGGCGCCGAGTCTTTAAAAGAGAAGAAGAGGGAGTGAAACGTCAGTTTCAACTAACTTCGAACACCATATCGCCGGAGAACAAGCTGGGGCGCCACATGTGAAACTAGTCGGCAAGTGACATGAAGAATTTAAAAGGTTGTATATTTCAAAATGTTTTAAATTTAGATAATTTATATGTCTCATTAATATATTAAAACCAATGTAACATTTAAAATGAGATAAAAAATACAAAAACTTTAAAAATACATTTTAATTAAAAACATTAAAACACAAGACAGACGTTTCGGCTAGAACTTTAGCCCTCCTCACTGCCAAACATACAAGCACAACATTTACAAAAATTCATAAAACATCATAGCAAGATTAAATATTCAGGAGGAATAGCTTCAGCCTCGTTCAAGGCTGAATGTTGCATTTTAGTAAAAGAGAAAAATACGGGATTCATAAATATTTACATTAGAAGCTAAAATTTTAAAGCTTTCAAAATCCGGAATCTGATCACTATTGAGAGAATGGATTACGAGTTTTGATCTTAAATCTCCTGTTTTATATGATCGTTTATGTTCCTTTAATCTAATTTCACCTGTTCTACCAATTTCACCGATATATGTAGAATCACAATTTTTACAAGGAATACTATAGATTACACCTCGACGTTTAAGAGGGGGGACAGCGGGTTTAAAGTTTGAGAGAAAGTTACTAATACAGAGTTGAGGTTTAAAGCTAGTAGAGATATTAACTGTTCTAAGTAATTTAGAGATATTTTCAGAAATACCTTTATAATAATGAATAGTAGTACGATAAGTGGAATTTTTAACTTTAGGATAAACTGATTTATATGAAAAATAGAACTCTTCTTTATAAATTCTTTTAATAAAACGAGGGGGGTAACCATTATTTTTTAAATCAGAAAAATTTTTGGATAATTCAATATTTAATAATTCAGAATTACTACAATAATTCTTTGCACGATGTAAAAGAGTAGGAATGACTGCAAGTTTATGAGATAAAGGATTAGCTGAATTGAAGTTAAGATATTGACCAGAGAAGGTAGGTTTTCTATAAACTTAAGTAGAAAACTGTAAAAAAATCATTGACTGTTTTATGCATTGCAAGGATGTCTAGAAGGGATAGTTCATTATAAATTTCAATTTCAAGAGTAAATTGGATATCAGGACATAAAGAGTTAGCAAATTCTAAAATAGCTTTAACGTAAAGTTGCTTAGTAATTATAAAAATATCATCCACATACCTTTTCCAGAAAAAAAAAATTATCATGTGACTGGGAATTAATTTTGTTTTCTAAGTGTTGCATTACAATTTCAGCAATAACGACAGATATAGGGGCACCCATGGCAGTTCCGTTAATTTGACGATAGTAATAATCATTATAAAAATAAAACAATTAGAAGATAAACAAAAAGTGGTAAGAACAAGTACAGTATTTAAATTTAAATTAGTGTTGTAGAGTATAGGGTAGTCATGTGGTGTCCACATCAGATTTGATTATAACATGCAGAGAATTAAACCTCCTGAAAATCTATTTTTAAAAAACTTGACATACTACTTTAGACACATTACTATAAATAGAATCTAAGAGCATTCAATGAATACTTAAGTATAAACATTTTTACCAAGTACTTTTAACTGTGCATGCACAAACGTCAATATATATACCATTTGCATAATTTAATAATCAAATGTATTGAGACACTTATATGAAAACGCGAAAAAAAAAAAAAAATGCCGAGAAATTTTTTTTTCTTTTTTTAACGTCCATAGAAGGAACTGAATAAATAAAAAATAAGTATAAATTATCCCTAAAAGAGATCTTGTTAAATCACGTGTCATTCATATTTTTAAAAATAAAATCACTTTAAAATCACGTTTATTAAAATTATATTTTATTTAAAAACATTTCAAAAATGTATACAATCAAAGCTTTTCGCTATGAAAACCAAAGCATCGTCAGGAATTTAATCAATATATTTCCGGTGAAAAATGATTATTTCATTTTATTTATCTCTCACTTCAAATAATTCATTTGCTAGCAAGTCCATGCGAAATTTTCGCACTTGATTTACCACTTCGCTACCCTTAAAATTTAATATTATTATTTTAATTATTTTATAGACGTCCTTTTTTCATATGCATGAGCAAATTTAATATTTTATAATTTTTTGTTTTTCACGTAAAAGCATTCATTTCATATGCTAAAAAAAAAAAAATAAAAAAAAGAGGGGGCAACAATTAAAAATTTAAAGGTCTATTTTAAAGCTATGTGTATTTTCATATTTTAATTAATTTTAAAAAATTTAAACAAAAATTTGTTACAAATAAGGTACCACATGAAAGGGGCGATTTTTCGGAATCCGTGGGATTAAACGGCTTTTCGAAAATTAGATGGCAACTTGCGTTCACACGCAGGCAGAGTCCAACGAAATCTCTCAGCCTTTTTAAGCGTGACAAAGCCAGTCAGTCAGTGCAGTGATGATCGTAACTATATATGCTGATTAAAAGTAATAAACTTTGCGGATTGATAAACATTAAATAATTTAAGCTTAAATAGGGCTACCACAGACGACTCTTTTTTTTATTCTTTTCATAGTCCTATTTCAATATATATATGTGTCTGTATAGTAATATATTGACATACAGTCAGCACAAAATTAGCCGAACACTAACAGTAATTCCTATATAAAAAGTACACTTAACACTGCTTTGATAAATAAATCTTTGTCGAGTCATGTTCTTAGTCAGACAAAGAACATGATTCGACCAAGGATTCATTTAATAAAACAGTATTAAGTGTACTTTTTTTTTACATAGGAATTATTGCTAGCGCTCAAATAATTTGCTGCCGACTGTATATATTAAGATTAGATTTGCTAATGATTTTCTAAATTTGTTTCTTTTCAGGGCTACAATTTTGAATGCAGAGGAAACTTAGCATAGTGCATGAGAAGATGCACGCATCTGACATGCTTATTGTGATCCAAGTAGAAGTATATCTGAAATATTACCAAAATGTGAAGCATTCTAGTGTTATGTATCACAAAATTTAAGTATAAATTACATTTTTCTAAAAAATGTTTTTCGAGAAATGAGACAAATAAATGGTGCAAAAAATATCAGCGCAAATTGTACTTTTATTAGCATTTGTAAATAAAAGAGATTGTCAAATAGGAAAGTATGATCCTGCATTCTACAAGAGTTTGGAACATATTTTCGCGACATATCTTGCATATCTATTTCATATAAACAATTAGTGAGATTTTGAATATGGCGTACAACATATAGTTGGCAAAACAATATACATTGTGAAAGAGGAATAAAGAACAATAAATATACAATAACTCTATATTTCTGCCTACCTACATATTGAAATGTCTACTTCACCAACTGAAACCGGAAATACTTTAGAAGCAAAATCTGAAAATGAAGTTGAATTAAAAGACGGAGAAGCTTATGAAAGACTAGTATTTACGACACTTGCAGAGAAAGGATACGACTTTTATAGAAAGGGTGCTTTTAAATGGGATGAATTTTCTATTGGCAGACAAGTCGAGATAGAAGACGCAAAATTCGACGATATTGTTTTCAGTTACAAAGAAGGATGACACTACGAAAAAGAATTTAATTTTTATTCAAGTCAAGCATACACGGAAAGAAAATAAAAAACTAAACGACGAGACATTATCTGCTGAAGAATGGAGGGAACTTGTGGAGAATGGAAACCTTCATAAGGATTTTAATTTACAAAAATATTTTATATCTTTTCTTAAAATCAGAGAGGAACTAGAAAACACTAGTATATCTGAAGACCTCAGGTGTGGAAAAATTAAATACACACAGAAAAATGAAAAATCGAAACTTGTCAAGAAACGTGTTATCTTTGTCATAGTACACGTTTTCCTAGTATATTGACAAATTTGCACAAAATTACGCAACATTTTAAACAATCAAAACACTACCTGACAATCCCATTTAGTCATGAGACACAAAAATCGTTTTATTTTACCATGTATCTTTAATGTGTTTCGTCTGTTGATCCGTTTTGGCTCTAAAACTTGTCAGATGACTAATTTCCCAGGTACAGTTTTCATTTTCCTCAAATTGGACCGGTTAGTCAGATGAGAGAATAAAAATAAATTATTCCTATTTTGTCAATTGACTAAGAAAAATTTGTTTGGCTAGTCCAAAAGCTCAGCATTATTATTTTTTTTTCTTTAATCTTTTTTTTTTATTTGTTTATTTATTTTTTGTCTCCTGACAACTTGAGTTAGTCAACCGAAATCGAAAAATAAACCCATCGAATTTCGCGGTATAGTGTCAGTTTCATTAATTCTGAAAAAGAAAATTGCGCTTAAAGTTATTTGGGAAACGCATATTTTTTATAAGAACTTTGTGCCATACTAATCCCAGTTTTTGTATTTTTAAATCTAATAAATAATTTTCTAAGTATGACATGAAACGATAGCAAAGGAGCACGGCAATTTTTAATAACAGATAGAAAAAGAGGTATTTTTTTTTTCTTTTCTTTTTTTTTTTTTGAAAACAGACATTTAATTTTTTACCCCAACTAAAATTAAAAAGACTGAAATCTGTATTCCCTGCACGTAAACTTAAATAGAAATATCTTTCCACTGAGAAATGACACTAAGCAGCAAAATTTGTTCCAATGTATTTAAGAAAAAAAAAAAAAATCTTTTTAAAAATCACACAAAGTTCAAGGAAACTAACATTAAAATATTTTAAAACTAATATGTAGAAGAAAAAAAAAAGAGAAAAAAAAATCTATACTCAAGTGCATCCGAAACATCGAAAGAGATTGCATCATGTAGTAGACGGACATCTGTCGCCAGGATGACTCAGAGAACTATTCTTTTTTTTTTTTTTTAATTATGTGCTGCGCGCGTGTATTCCTTCACCACCCTTATGATTTCTCAAAATTCCATGTTATTACTCATGAACTTTTATTCTTGAAAAAAAAAAAAAAAAAAAAAATCATTTCTGATCGGGTAAAAACTTACACCGGGTCCCCTCTGCATTCGCCCGCTAGTGGGTCAGTATTTTTAAATGAACCACTCTAATGAAAGGATTCTCAAAATTGAATATTATTACTCATTAATATTACTCTTAAAAAAAGGAAAAAGAAAAAAAAATCATTTGTGATCGGATGAAAACTCACACTGGGTCCCCACTGCTTTTGGCAGCGAAGATCCGTGCGCTGTGCGTGCGTATTCCTTCACCATCCTTATGATTTCACAAAATTCCACGTTATTACTCACAAACTTTCATTCTTAAGAAAAGAAATTTTAGAAAGATCTTTAATCATCGGGTAAAAGTTCGCATTGGGTCCCCACTGCCTTCGCCAGAGCAGACCCATGCGCACACGTGTGAAGATATACGTGCGCTGCACGCTCATATTCCTTCTGAAATCAAACTGTTATTCTTAAGAAAAAAAAAAATTTAAAAATCATTTTTCATCGGATAAAAAGTTGGACCGGGTCCCCACTGCCTTCGGCACCGCAGTCCCGTGAGCGCTGCGCGCGCCTATTCCTTCCCCGCCCTTCCATCCCCTCCTAATTAACCTACATATACCGATTTTGAAAAGTCTAACTCAATTAGCTGAGATGCAAAAGAAAACCTAATCAAGACACCTTAAAACGTGTAAATCAAGTGAAATCTCGAATTCCCCTTTCGATAATATTAAAGAACTTTAAAATATCTTTCGAATGATGAATTAAAAACAATTTAATCAGAATTCGAATTTAAATATTGAAATTTTAAAATATTACAGGGCCATCAGGCGGTAGAAATTTCTGTAATCTTCTGTTCGATTCCAAATCAACAAAGCTTTCAAATG
Source organism: Salticus scenicus (assembly GCA_963930645.1). Taxonomy (NCBI): domain Eukaryota; kingdom Metazoa; phylum Arthropoda; class Arachnida; order Araneae; family Salticidae; genus Salticus; species Salticus scenicus. The sequence goes on from OZ005657.1 coordinate 186,092,535, forward strand.
GTGTATTACTTATGAAATTATTTTAATTAGTAGCTGAGATACAAAAGAAAATCTGAACAGAATACCTCGAAACGTGTAAATCGGGTGAAAACTCGAATTCCACTTTCGATAATATAAAAGTACTTTAAAATATCTTTCGAATGATGTATTAAAAATAATTTAATCATAATTAGAATTCGAAATATTGAAATTTTAAAATATTACAGCGCCATCTGGCGGTAGAAATTTCTGTAATCTACTGTTCAATTCCAAATCAACAAAGCTTTTAAATAATATATTACTTATAAAGTTATTTTAATTATTAGTTGAGATAGAAAAGAAAACCTAATCAGGACACCTTAAAACATGTAAATCACGTGAAATCTCGAATTCCATTACCTACGGTAGTCGGTTAATGGAAGACGACAGAGATTTGTGGCGTCTACTCTTGAAATTCAATTTAAATAGGTTTTAAAATGACATATTACTTTTGAAATTATGCTAATTAGAAGCTGAGATACAAAAATGATATAAACACTATTATAAAACGATTTATGTCTGACTTTTTCGTGGTTTTCTCCGAAACTTGCGTAATTCCGGACTAAATACTGTTAAAAATCCATAGTATGAAATGTGAACGGAATATCAGAATTCGAAACTCTGCAAAATATAAAAGAATAAAAGCGTTCTGTGTTTTCCCTCGTTTTCTCCGAAACAACCGTTCCCTTTATACATTTTTGCCCCTCCCCCCCCCCTTTCCGTCCCTTCTAATAATTTTACACTTGAAAATATCCGCAATTGATTTATCTTGCCTTAAAACCTAATAATACCAATTTCAAACGCTGTAACTCTTTTTTTTTTTCTGCCCCCCTCCCCCTCATGCCTTTCCTAATAATTCTACACTTTCAAAAATATTCACAATCGGATTATCGGCCGTTAAAACCAAATATTACGAAATTTCAACGGCATATCTCAATTTAAAATACTGCAAAATATTAAACAAAACTTAATCTTACATTGTATTTTGGTCACATGAGTCGTGATAAATATAATTCCCAATAAAAATGTAATTTTTTTGTTTATTCACATAATTTCATGAAAATTGAATAGTAGCTTTATAGTATGCTGTCTAGGCCGAATATTAACTCAAATGTAACGTGAATGAAAATTTGAAAAAAATTGAAAATTGCAATTCCCCCCCCCCCCCCCACTATAAAACACGTGACATCTTAATCGGTTACAATCATTTCCTTTTTTCATCTCAGACAATAGTCTGGCATTTGAAATGATGTTGCCACAAAAAATTCACACTTTAGTTAATTTTTAAAAAAATCTAATTGTTGTACAGATAAGCCGCTTGCACTCTTAGATTCAGAAAAATTGTCCCTTTCATTTGGTACCAAATTCGTAACGATTAGACTAATATTTCTAATTTATTTTACACTTTTTCTGCTTTTAACTCCGTTAATATATCTATTTTTATGCAATCGCGGTGAATTCTCAGTCATTGAGATCGCTTTCTGATTAGACATGAGTCGACATTTTAATTAATATCTCCAGAACTAATTAAAATTTTTAAATTCTGTTTTGAAGAGGACCTCGGAAAGGCTCCAGAGCATCCGTATGTCAATTCTTGTACTTCTGCGTTCAATAGGGGCAGGGGCTGAACGTATAGAAGAACAGACAGACAGACAAACCTTTCTTTTTATTATTATAGAAAATAGATTCTTTGATGATATAGAATCCTAAGTGGATTTATAATATGTTTTTTGGACCTATGTGGTCATTAATGTAAATATTTGTACATAGTTATTTTTTATTAAACTTTAATTAATTTGATAATTAATTAGTAAAAGCTCTTTCTATGCTTCTTTTTACATTACATATATAGACAGATTATGTAAATTTGAATATCACTTTGTTCTCAGAGTTAAATTTTCTGAATAACCTCTATTAAAAGGCCACCTCCGTAAAAGGCTAATTTCATGTACCACGGTGTATGGACCTCTTAGAAAAATTTTATTGTATAATCTTTAAAGTATTGCTAACTGTGGGGCTTTTGAGACTATTTTCGTCAGCTTCATCATGTTAGGGACATACGAACATAGATTTAGAAACATCTAATTTTTTGGAAACAATGGTACACGTTTTGTTTTTTTATTAGACCCCAAGACCCCCTCCCCTCCACACACACACCAATGGCCGAGCGGTTCTGCGCTCAAAGTTGATAGAAGGGGAGTGCCGGATTCAATCCTATGTCGTGCTTATCGACTTAGCCGTTCGAAGTTTTCTGTGGCTTTCTCAGAAACTCGCGTAAATACGGGTTAAGACCGCTTAGAATAACCCCCCCCCCCTCACGGAGGGTACTCCCATCAGGCCTAAGACCCCGGTTCGATTACCCAATCAATAGGCCTAGGATCCTCGAAAAGTCAATCGGCCTAAATACCCAACATCAACATACCACTGGTCTCTGAGCTTTCACGAACATGTATGGGAGATAAATGCATGTGATAATGATGAAAAGAAGAATGTTTAAACCAGTGAATTCTTTGTTTCACTGGGAAAGAAGTGTTGGTCAAGGTTTAGTTTCGGTGTAGTTCGAATTTGATTTTTGTTTCTGTTCTTAGAATTACTTTAGGGTCTTTCCAGCACTCACAAATTTAAAATAAATAGATAAATAAGTGCTTATTTTTGAGATAACTGAAGTGTACATTTGTTTAGTAATGCATATATTTTAAAAAATATCCCTATCGATTATATCCAACAGAAAATAATGGATTTGACTTCTTCTAACTAAGCCTTGCACGTGGTCCTGTATATTGTATATATACTGTACAAAGCACTGAAAAAAAAAATAATAATATATATAAATAAATAAAAATGACGTAATACAATTAAATATGCATTTTCAAGCTTATCATTCGTAACCTGTAATGCATCTGAATTCTTCGAGTAACCCTGAACACAAAACACTAATGCTATACCTCCAATTTTATACAGAAGACAAGCTTTTGTGCAACTCAAAAGCATATGTTAATTTTATTATCTTTAATTCAAATAAACAAATGAGGTTAATAATGTACTCTTAGAAATTCTGTACATAGACTACAATGTATAGGAATTATTTTTCGTTCCTGAATATGAACATCCAGTTCTACACATCAGTTTAATATAACTTTTAATGAGGAATAACCGTAAAATCCTACCCCATCCACTCTAGTCAATTTAATATGACTTCATCCTTTAAAATCATTTTTCTGGATTTGGAAGACCTTCATCTGAACTTTGCAATAGAGATTTGTTTACTTAGCTTAGAATAAAATCAATTTACGTGTTTTGTTGCATTAATATGCACGACTTTATAAAACGAGTAAGCTTATTTTAACATAGGACCAAAAGGAATCACTCTGAATAAATTAATGTGTAAATTGCACCTAAAGAAGTTTTCACTTCGTAATTTTTACATCGCATTATGCTTTTCAACAAATTATTTTAGAAGTAAAATTAATATGATTATATATATTATATGTTTTTTAATTACTCATATATATGTAATATAATTAAAAGCTCCCTTAAAATTAAAGCCTCATTTTACACACTTAAATGATTCTATCTCCCACTAATCCACCGACAGCTCCCTAATTAATTTTTAATTAATTAATTTTCTAAATGTTTCACTAATTCCAAATTTATTAACTTGTTCTCAGTTCTTAAACTTATTTTATTATCGCATGAAGCGAACTGTTATTTATTACATTATACAGTTCCAAAGTAGTAATTTCAATCTAGAACCTTCTAACCACTCCTCCCCGTAGTTGTATGACATTCCCCCCCCCCCCCCCCTCAAGCCACTCCGGTAGCTTTGATAACGTAACTGTCCCGCTTGGGAATGTAAACAGAATTTTCCAGTCAGTTGCTCGTCTGAAACTGAAATTGGGTTTCAAGATATGAGGTTCGGGTCGGGTAACACGATTTTACCCGTCGGGTCGGGTTGACAAAATTATCTGTCTTGCTGGTCGCGCTCGGGTTTAGTTTTCAACAAGTCTGATCGACTTGAGAACATCTTTCAAAATATTTCTTATAATTATAAACATAAAGTTGTAGGCATATTTATAACTATATAAAAGATTTAAACATACTGTGTATCGGAGCTCCGTATATATTCGTATCCGTATCCGCGGATATCCACCAGAAAAATTGATCCGTATTTATATCTGGATCCGTTTTCTTTTCTTTAACGAAACTAATTCGTATCTTTTGTACAAACTGTACGAAAATTAGAAAATTCTAAATCTTTCTCGACTATTTTTAAATATATAAATGAAAGAAATACTGTACAACTTCGCATTTACGTTCTAGAAAATAAAAAAAATTCACAATTTACTTTTCTTTTTTTCTTTAACTTTCTTCTATATTCAATAGAAGAAAGTATTCGATTCGTAAAAATTTTCGACTTTCGGTTTTTGATAGATTTACACATTTTGAGAGCTCCAGAACTAGATTTGATTATTTTTAGAAAATATCAGTCTGTCTCTGTGTGTGTGTGACGAAAATTTTGTGGCAACTGTATATCTGGAACTACCGTCCATAATTGCATATAAATGTATATGTAAATGCACTTTGACCAAAATTAGTGCTTATCGACTTTTGGTGTCCATCGCTCCACAGATGGCGTTGATATACAGCGATTTCTACAATTTAAAGGAAGGCTGTATATCCCAGGAATTACTGCACAAATTTGCACATAAATTTATATATGGATGTACCTTGACATAACTTGTCTGTCCACTTTTGGTGCCAATAACTGAACATGTGGCGCTGCTATACAGAAATTTTCACAGTTTAAGTGAAAGGGATATCTCCGGTTCTATTGGGTATAATAAAACAAAATTTGATACGTGAAAAGACAGTTATGAAACATTATGCTGATTCAATTTGGATGCATATCGGCCAATAGGTGGCGCTGCTATACTGCCATTTTCCCCGAGAACGGGAAAGTTGTATCTCGACTTCTATGGTGTATAATTGTACAAAACTTGATAGTTGAGATAGCCATTATGAAAACTCATTTTATAACATAATATTTATAGAGAATAAAACTGTCTTTGTATATTTTGTGTCAGTTTTAGATGAAAATCGCCTGTATTCATTATGGTAGATAATTTTAATAAATAATAGTTTTAATAAATTATTTGTAGTGAATGAATTTGTATTAGAAAACAAAGAAGAAAGTCTTATGGTAGCCACAACATACTTGTTTATATATATATATATATATATATATATATATATACATATATATGTAGGATATTTATCTATTAGAATATTCATGTGAATGTGTTTTATTACATTTCTTCTGAGTGAATGGCAACGATGTAAAAGGAAAAAGGGTCATGTGACTCGTGACCATGCTCGTGACCAATAAGTTGCTTGCTTTGCTAAAGAGCAGTGTTGCCAACTTAGCACCTTTGGTGCTAAATCTAGCACTTTTTAGACTCGTCTAGCACTGAAAAATGAACTTTAGCACCTAGCACCAAATCTAGCACTAAATACAGCGGATACCCGATTGAAAAAAAAAAAAAAAAAGAAAAAGAAAATAGCCTAATGTTATATTGAATCGCAAACGACGGCCTGGTATTTATATTTCTGTTCTTTAAGGAGGATCAAAATTGTGATAATGTGCCTCCGGATCATCCCTAGGTCGCCAATCGCACTAACTTAAAACTTACTCAACATCAACCGATTTGGATTAAGCTTGGTTCCTGTTAATACTCCGAATGTGAAGCAGTAGACTTTGATCCATGTTTAAGAATCAATGTTTTGTCTTTTTCGACTTGTCTATGAAAGAATAAAGTTTCTGAAAGTTGATCCCGAAGAATATGTTGTTGATATTGGTCATCGTGGAGTCTTTTCTCATTATTTATTGCTAAACATATTATCGATTTGATTTGCCTATTAATGATCGTAAGCTATGAACTATATTTTAAAAAAGCTTTCTCATATTTTAAAGTCTTTTTTTTAAATGAACCTGGATAGCGCAAAATGCATAGAAGTTGAAATAAAAAACCATATTACTTTCAAAGGAAAAGGTCACCAGTAAAAGCCAACTTCTGATTTTAAGTGACATCAACGTAACCTTGCTTCCATGGTAATTAGACAAAATGCAACAATAAAACTTTACCCAAAGTTAGCGGGACATGTTGGATTTAAGTGAGTGAGTATTATATCTCTAGCTAAATGTCGTGAGATAATAAAAAGAGCTTTAGCAAACCATTTTAAGTCTACTTTGATAGAGGATATTGCTGACAGTAAATACAGCCTAATAATTAACGACTTATTAACTGACATTACAATGCAAAAATTCTTAGGTAAATATAAAGAATTTTTAGATTGAGAGCTTGGCCACAATCTGGAATTCTATCGTAGGCGTAGTCTGGAGACATGCCATCACAATTTTGATTTTTTATAAGGAGAATTTTTTTTTAGAATTCATTAATTAGATGTAACCTGTGACCTATCAGTCATATGTTGAAATTGCTCATAATCAGATGTTGTTATAATTTGTTTACAAAAGTTGCATTTGGATTTCAACACTTTTTCCTTAAATCTATCAAGGCTGAGTGATTTTATTTATTTTTTTTTTTTATTTATTTTTTTTTTTTTTTCATCTTACCAACTAGAGTTAAGCAGTGAGCAATTAACGACGATCTGGGATTCAGCTTTTTAGTTGGTCCACGGTCCATTTAAATTTATAAAAGTGTAGCTTTTTTTTTTTTTTACTTTCAAGTTTTAGCACTTTTTTCACAAAATTATCAAAATCTAGCACTTTTTAAAGGTGGATTTAGCACTAATTTGCAATAATGAGTTGGCAACACTGCTAAAGAGTTCTGTTTGCAGAACCTTGTGTTTGCTGTTCGTTCGAAGCGTGTTGGCGTCGCATCATTGCTATTGTTTAAAATGTAAATTTAATATGTGTGTGCGTTCGTGATTGTTTAAATAAATGTATGTCAGTCTTCGAAAATAATGGCTCGTTTATCATTCATATCCCTAGACGCCACCGTCGCATAGATAATTTGGGGGATCTGGCCACGATGAACTGGTCGGCCAATTTCGTTTTATTATTTTTGTTTTACCAGCCATGCTTGAAAAGCGAATGTGTTCTCCCGCTGTGGAAATCGTCCTTGCTCAGCATCTTTAATAGAATCTCTCGGATTCTGACTTGATTTAGGAGCCACCCTGGTTCTGAGCTGTGTTTAGAACACTTTCAAGAACATTTCTTTTTAATTTCTTCGGTATCTGTATAAGTAAGTTATTTATTGTTTTTAATAGTAGGATAAGGAAAATTATAAACTAATAAATATTGTGTTTATTTATTTTGTCTTTGTCATATTTCTGATAAAACTTAACTATAATATATTCTCAAGTTTAGAATATTTAAGAATTTTTATCTGAATGTTTTAAAGTAAATATACTTGTTTTCTGAGGTTAAATCTTTGAACTAAATTATCGTCGTTCATTTATTTTTTAAGTGCACATACACTTGACCTTCGGAAAAAATAAAAAAAATTGTTCTTTTTTTAAAAATTATTGAATATTTTATATAGAATCAAGTGTTTTCTAAAAATTTTGAATTGTTTTTAGGAGTTGAAATTTCTTATGGAATATTTATTCTAGTATTAAATGAGTAATTTTGTTCTTAATAATTAATTCTATTCAAATATACTTTCATTTTAAAAGAGTATAAGATTATTTATCCTTATTAATTATAATTTAAAACATATCCTTGGAAAAGTATTATTTTAATAACAGAAATTATGTTTCCTTAAAATAGCAAAAAATACTTTCGATTTAAAGTAACTGACGTTTATTTTGTATATGTTTCTGTGTTCTCCCAAATAATTAATCTGACGATCGCCTGAGTGTACTGCTACGAGTAAGGGAAAAAATAAGAGAATGATTATTTCTGTTATCATATCCTAAATTTTATTCTTGTTTATCTTAAATATATACTTATTACTTTACAACTTATTACTTTACAGTAAAGCATTTATTTATTTATTTATTTTTCTGTCTTGAAATCTGTTTGGTGAAATTTTCTTGAGAGAGAGACATGTATTTATTTGTTCTTTATTTTTTATCGATTGCATTGCCGATTTTTACTTTCTCTTACCCATAAGGAAGAGAAAGTATTATTTTTGGGTCAAATTTTCGAACACGAGATTTTGTTATATTTACACACATATTGTTTATATCTATAGTATATTGTTTATATCATATATGTATCACACATATTGTTTTGAGGTCCCCTGAACACGAATGTCATGTTTTTAGCAAATGGTCTGTGTGTGTGTCTGTCTGTTATCAGCATATCTAAAACAAATTATGGCAGAAAGTTCAAACTTGGTATTCTAAATGTGTATTATATAGGGATGCTACAGTAGGCTTTTCGTTAAGATCAAGCAACTGGTTCGTGTACAGGGACAATCAAGAGAATTCTAATACATTACGTCTCTATGGGGGAAATTGCAAGTGAGTTTAACGTCTATAGACTGCACTAAACCAAATGAAACGAATATATATTTTTTGTAATAGAGACAGTTAACTGGGAAAAAAAAATTGTGTATGTAAGAGCCTACCCCCCCTCTGGGGGGGGGGGAGTCCCCCATCGAGGGGAGTGAATTTTCATGATGGGTATCTTTCAAAAGAGCTCGCCAATAGCAATACCTTTAAAACGAATGGTTGAACCATCGATCTGCGATAATTTAAAACAAAGTTATCGATTTTTTTTTTTTTACTTTTAACGAAAAAAAAAAAAAAATTTTTTATTTTTTTTATTGAGAATAAAATGGACTTTTTTTTTTTTTTATATTTGGTGTTATACTACTTCTCTAATATGGAAATCGTCTGCATTATCATAAAATATATTTTTTTTAAATAATAATTTTAATAAATTATTTTTAAAAACAGAATTATTTTTTAATAACCGAATTAAATTCTATATAAATGTAGGTGCATTAATGAAACGGGGGGGTTGAGGGGGACGGTAGCCCCCCTCACACAGAACTAATTATATAAAACTTTTCAGAAGCCTAATATGAATTGTTTAACACAGGTTTACATAACAGTTCTCGTTATCTTACCTTTTATTCTGCAACCTGTATTTATAGTATTAAATTTCAGGGTAAGCGAAAGTCGTGCGAGTGACACACCAGATTATTATTTTTTTTTTTCTTTTTGCTTTTGATGATTAAAATAATTTCCTATTCCTAACACATTTTTAATCATTCTGTTATAGATATAATATTTTCTTTTTCAGTAAAGATTTACTAAGGTATGCGAAGCATAAATTAAATATTGTTCTCGTTTAAAATATATATATAAACTGATTATTATGAATCTATATGCGTGTGTATGAGATATATTTTAAAATACTTTTTTTTTTTTTTTTTTTAAATCAATGCTGTTTTATGTTTAAGAGTTAAACGCATTTATTTATTTGTGTTTTCATACTCAATTATGTTACGCAGAGGTAGTTTAGTTTATTTTTCTAGTAATTTGATTTATTTAGAATTTTTCGTTTAAGCAGTCGGTGTATATTATTGATATCGATTTTAGGGAAGGTATAATTAATTTCCTTTAATAATTTGGCTTAATACAGATATTAAAAGAAAATTAATAATAGTAACTTAAATTATTTTTTTCTCGTTTAAATAATAATTTTTCTCAAAAAAATATTTTAAAATGGTATATTTAGCGAGGGCTATTAAAGAGGATTTAAAAATATTAGCTGACGACCTAGGTATAGCGGCTCAGCCAGATTTCAGAATAATTTATTTTAAAAATGCTATTCTCAAAGGCAAAGACTACGATGAGAAATTTTGTAAAGAAAGGTTAAATACAATTATGAATGCTAGGAAAGAAGTAATTGAAGAACAGAAAAGGAGCAATTCAATTTGAACTTGAAAGAATGAAGTCGAGACCGAACTAGGGTTGAGAAATAGACAAACTAGGGTTGAAGATAGCGAAACGAGAAATCCAAGTAAAGAATTCCGAAATTTCATGCAAAAGTATTACATGAAAGAAGATATAAATCTTTATTTAATTCTTTTCGAAAGACAAGCCCGTCGTGTTTCTTTACCTGAAGAAGAGTGGATTACGCATCTTCTTGCACTTTTACCTTATGAAATAAATTAATTAATTGCGCGAGAACCGGAAGATAAGGTATACAAATATAAATATGTTAACGGCCCTCTTCACTTACCGTCACCGGAAGCCCGAGCTAATGTTATTCTATGGGGAAATATTCTTTACAAATAACTTACTAACTAATACATATTTTTAAATTCTGTTTTCACATTCAGAAAATTCCCAACTGTTTAATTGACAGATCTTTTTTAAAAATGTATTTTTTAATTTTTCATATTTTATTTTGAAATTGCAAAATGAAAAAAATTCACATATTGAAAATTCGTACTTTGCAGCTTCAAAATAAAATGTAAAAAATTAAAAAAATAATTTTTTAAAAAAGGTCCGTCAATTTAACAGCTGGAAATTTTCTGAATGTGAAAACAGAATTTTAAAATATGTATTAGTTAATAAGTTATTTGTAAAGAAAAATTTTCCATTAATAACATTAGCTTCGGCTTCCGGCAGCGGTGAGTGAAGAGGGGCCCTTAAGGAATTGTTGCTGAGGCGATTTAAATTAACTCCAGAGAAATTTCGTCAACTTTTTGCTTCGCACCAAAAGGTACAAGCTAGCACTTGGGGAGACTTTTATCACGAATTGTTTACATATTTTGAGGGTTGGAAAAGTTAACAAAAATGTATTAACTTGAATTCACAGTACATATATCTCAATATCACTGCTGTAAAACTGATAAGTTTTTATATACAGGGGTTGATCCAGGTTTTAATTTTTGGGGCCCATTTTTGTGAAAAACCAAAATGTTTTTGTAAAAAAAAAAAAAAAAAAAAAGGGAATTGTCGCTAGACACCTTTCATCTTAGCAGTTACTCTGTCTAATGTTTAATATCAAGTTAGTAGCATTTTATTAAACAAGTATAGACACTCATTAAAAATAATACTGTAAACATGGAAAAAATTTTACAAAAGTATTACTTTTATAAATCTAAATTTTGTGAAGGAACCCATTTTCTGGATTTGAATTTTGTGAAGGGACCCATTTTATGGATTTGAATTTTGTGAAGGGGCCCATTTTATGGATTTGAATTTTGTGAAGGGGCAGCAGGGTCCTAATTTTTGCCTGGATCGACCCCCGATATATATATATATATATATATATATATATATATATAAATATTGGCATAAAAATGAGTTATCATAATTATTAATACTTTGTTTTTTCTTTTTTACTAGAGAGAAGGTGTTGCGGTACCGCATATGGTTATTTATAGTGGATGCACAGATGAACCACATACTTCTTAAAGTGGCCAATAGCAGATGAATTTTATTCTTCAACCCAAGTTACATGCATGAAATCCCAATTGTTATAACAATTTTGAAACATTTATAAACAATTAGTATCAGAGCAAAAAAAAAAAAAAAAAAAAAAATCATGAGGGAAAAAAAAAAAAAAATCATAGAAATGTTTGCAAAATCCAAGTGAAAGGATTTTATTCTCAGGTCCAAAATTAAACTTTATATATGTTTATTTATTTTCATTTATTATTACTATTATTTATAGTTTAAAATTCTAATTAAGAATGTTTTTTATTTTGTAGAAATAATTTATTAAATGAACAAATATATAGGTAAAGTGTTTATATGAAAGTGTTTATTCATGTTTATCACTACTATTTATGGAATTATTTTTTACCATTTTTATACATATATTAAAGTGTTCCGAATTATGGAAAAACCCCTTATCCAGAATATCCCAGGTCCCAAGCTTTCTGGATAATGGATCCTATATTGTAGTATAAAATTCTGTTACAATTAACAGCAAAATAATTATGTTATTTTGGGAATTTGCAGCAAAATAAAAATTAAAAGAATTAAAGCAGTAATTTTTGATTTTTCAGCAAAATAATCAGCTTTGGGAAGTTAAAATAGTTTGTAACCCCTCCCCCCCCCCCCTCCCAATAAATTTTGGTTATACATATTTGTAAATATAAAAGAATACTACTAAATTTAAGGGGACTTAAATTTCAACAAAATAACAGATTTCTTTCTTAACAGTCACTGAAAAATAAACTGAAAAAAATCTTGATATCAGAAAATATATAGACAAAAAATTCTGCACACAATCACTCCTGATTTAAAAACTGCATGATTTTTCTGTATGGTCTCTTCCTGCAGCAAAATCTGTTTGGAAAACCATATAGAAGTTCGAATGCTGCAATGGTGCCCGTTTTTTGATAGTAGTGCATATTAAAAATGTCATGAAGGGCCATACATGCAGGGACAGCAATATTAATTTTAACATGTCTGGAAACAATGTTGCCCTCTGCAACAACATCTTCTACAAAATATTTTTCTGTTATTAGTGTTTAATAACTATTAAAAAATACCATAAAAATTCATTTCCCAATCTAAATTTGCAAAATTTTCAGTAATTATTTGTACAATTATGTGCTCACCATATTTCCTCAGAGTAACACCGTTGCATTAAATATAGTATAATTCTGACCGCTGCTATTGTATAACTTTTATTCTTAAATTTTATGATAATTAAAAATTTTGGTAGTTGGTATTTTACATTCTGGTTTTGGGAGCATTCTGGATTACGAATTCTATACTGTATTTTCAAAGTTGGTTCCACAAATAAAAGATTATTATAGTGTAAAATAAAACTTGCTCTTTTGGTAGCAAATTTTTTTGATTGGGGGATTTTGGGTTTATTTCACTACTCTTAAAAAGAAAAAAAAAGGAATTACGTTTATTATAAATGCTGAAGTTAGGGATAATTTTTGCTGTCAGTTTCCAAAATAATCAATATTTTGACTCTACCTGAATTTTTTTTTTTGTTTTAATGTGTGCGTGTGAAATATGTAATTATTTCATTAAAATTTCTGTTTTTTTTTTTTTTTTTTTTTTTTTTTTAATGTATGTTTAACAAACATGCAAAAGTTGATGATTCTTTTCTTTTTCCTGCCTTCATTGTATGCACTAATTAACTAATTAGTTTATTGTAAATTAACAGTTGTACATTTTTGTGTCTTTATTTACAAAATATATATTTTTGCATTTTATTGTGATAAATCTGTATTGTGCACAAGTCCAAACTTTTTAGTTGTTGCACTTTTGCAGTATCTAAATGTAAATATAATGGTAAATCTTCTGTTTGTAAAAATTATAACTCAAAATAAAACTCATTTTTTATGTAAATTGTTTCGTTATATATAAATGAAAAAAAAAAATGTGTTTCAATTGCTTAGTATTTTTTTTTTTTTTTTTCGTATAAAATTTAAAAAAAAAAAACCCAAAGTGGGCAAAATTGTGGATATTTTCAAATGTTTTTATTATTATAAAAAAAAAAAAAAAAAAAAAAACTGGGGCCCAACCCTGCAATCAGCCCTGTTAAATTCAGAAAATAAATAGTTTTGAACAAGTACTGATTTAGTTACTACTTTTGAATTAGTACTTCAACATGTAAATATATTTAATTAAAATTTATATATTTTTTATTTTTTTCAATGTGTTTATTGCATCACTTCTGAAAAATCTATTAGACTGATTCTTAAAAGGACTCGATCCCTATCGTTTCCAGAAGATATGTTATTAGAGAAATTTATGGGTAGAATTACTCATTATTTAATGTATTTTTTAAGTTTGGTTGCACATTTTAACAGTTCACAACCTTTAAATTGGTACTGTTTTTTTCTAAAAAATTAATTTTTTTAAATTAAAATTAAATAAGTAAAAAAATTAATGAGTTTTTTTAGTAGTCTGCTGTAAAATGAAATATAAAAATTTTAAATAATATTTTTTTAAAAACTGAGTACCAATTTAATTGTGAATTTTCCGAATCAAAAAACTCAGATTATAAAAATTTCGATAATGATAGTTCTGGGAATCTGAAGATTAGAAACAAAAAAATTGTGAGACAGAGAGAGTAGCCTGTTGATGAACTTCTATTTTTTGTGCATAAACTCTGAAAATAAATATATAAATAGAGTGACTTCATTAAACATATTTCTTTAAAAATCTGTTCTGCAAGCTGTTTCCCGAAACTATTAATCTCTTTACAGTTCTAGGATCTAAACAGAAAGTGTTTTTATGCTACCTTAAATCCTTGTTGTTACAATACCCGGGCAGTGTTGCCAGACTATGCGACTTTTTTATTCAATAGTCACCAAAAATTTTGAAAAGTGATATTTGATATACATAAAAGACGAACCGAATTCAAGAATCGTCTATTATGTATATCAAATATCACTTCTCAAAATTATTGGTGACTATTGAATTAAAAAGTCGCAAAGTTTGGAAACAATGTATCTGGGCTCGGAGTTCCAAGTGGCATAAGTAACAATAACAACAAAAATTAATTAAGTCTATCATGTTTGAAGGGATAAAATATTGAACGTTTTTATTTCTTCATCTTAAAATTAAGTCTGAGTATTCAGTAACTTACATTCTCCAAAAATTAGCTGAGGACTATAGTTTCACATCTTAAGATTTTAAGATTAAAATTATCAATCATTAATGGTACAAATAATCTACTAAACTGGAATCATCAAATATAATAAAGAACCTAATGGTGCAACACATACAGCTTTCTACAATAGTTCTGAAATATTTCTTGAAATAGTGCTGCTTGCTATTTAACTGCCTTTTGTGTTCAAAATATTTTTTTTTTTTTTTTTCAAGATGTGCAAAATTCTTCGTATATGCATAAATTATTTTTTACAACTCTATCTTGGCGCAGAACTAATTGCAATCATGTATGAATTAAATAGTAGAAATAATAATTAAATAAGGGGGAAGAAACAAAGATTGCATTGTTTTAGGGTGAAATATAGTAAAATTTAGTTAAGTAAGTTGCACATTCAGAAAATTGTTTCTGTAAGGAATATTGAAACAACTTGAAGTATTTAACAAAGAACAGTATTTTTATTGCCCTATGAATAAAGATTATCACCGCAAAGAAATTTTGCAAGCCAATAGGGTAAAACTTTTTGTAAATATAACAAAGCTAATAATTTCTATCTATTCAGTCTCGTGATTAGCATCAAAAAATGCAAATTCTGAGAAAACAAAAAGTATTAAAATTGCTGACGAACAAAAAAAAATAGCAAAGACTATTTTTGACTTTATTACTAGTCTCAATTTTAATTATTGAGCTAAAAATCCTGATGTTCTTCACAAAACATGCTGTAAAGTATTTGTGTATTTAGAATGAAATCGTAGCAATTTTAATACTTGTGTACACAAAAAAAAAAAGTGTTTCACAGCATATTAAATACACGAAAAAAAAATTTTGGACTAAAAACAAATACTTTATACATTTAGTGGTCCACTGAAATTTTCATTGATTTAAAATTTGCTTATTAAGTGTTTACAAAGAAATTGTGAAGAGATGGGCTATTTACTATACCAGTATTTAAATTACCATATAAACTATAAAAAGCAATTGTGAAGCTTTAAACTATTATTATTAAAGATTTACTTTGTTTGTTTGAAGCCGTTTCTGGTATTATTTTTGACACACATATCTCGATGAAAGATAGCTTGTCAGGATATGACAGGCTGATTGCAACTGCATATTCTAGTTATGCTTTTTTATAAGCCAAATTTTCAGTTAAAACATACCATGGGTGCAATAATTTCAGAACATTTATTTAAGCTTTGGAAATTTTTTTCACTAACACTAAATTGAGCTTTAGATACCTTTAGATAAATATAGCCATTGCAGTCTTCACTTGGGTAGAGTTCTTTTACCGATGTACCATATGTTTGTTAATTTTCCACTATTCATAGCTGCAAACTTTTTAAATTTATTTTGTACGAGTAATTTTCTTCACATTTAATTGTAATTGCATGCTTAAAAAAAATAATAATATAGAAATAATATGTAGTAATAAAAAAAAAAAAAAAAAAAAAAAAAAAGGGTAAATGTTAAAAACATTGCAGAATAAATTGAAAAAGTTGGCAGCTATATTTATTTTATTCCAAATAATGAACAAGTAGTTTTTCAGAAAAGTTTTTAAAATGCTTTTTTGAGGTTGAACACCATGAAGGGAGGTGGGGGAAGGAAGAAACTTTTAAAAATTACAAAACTAATCAGGTTAAGTCTGATAACAATGCTTTTTAAAAGGCCCCCTGCAAACAAGCATGGAATCTCTTCATCATGAAATATGGGGGATTTTAATAAAAATTTAGATTAATCTGGCTCAAATATTATGAGACAGGTTAGTCATATATATATATATATGCAGTTGAATCTTGAAAACCCGGAAATCTCTAAAATCCGGACATTTTTCCGGTTGTACTTTTTATTTTTAAAATAAGATTTTGATGTACCTTATTTCCACATTTCTTGTGGAATCCAAAAAATCTTTTTTATTGAACACTGAATACATATAGTCATAATTTTACATATTTTTATACTACTTGATTGTTAATTAAAGAATTTATTTTTTGAAAATAGGTAAGTTAAAAACGGAATAATAATTAAAAAAAAAAAAAAAATCGCATTACCTTTAAATTGCAAAAAATCAGCTTTAAATTGCTGAAATGTTAAAAAAAAAAAAAAAAAAAAAAACACAAATTACTTTGTTTTTTATAGTTTTATTTGAGTATTTTTTAATAAATAAATAGTTTATTGTCTATAACATTTTTAGTTTAATGTGTTTATATTTTAATTCTAAATTAAATCTATTGTATTTCTATTTTGTAATTTAATTCTCTAATTCGATCGTCGTTTATTTTCACTAGCGTAAAAATTGCATTTTTTATGTAATTATGTCGTAAAAATTAATTTTTAATAAATCTTTAAAATCCGGAATCACCGCGGTCCCGCCGATTCCGGATTTTCGAGGTTCAACTGTACATATATATTGGATTAATCTTCCTCTTCAAGTATTATTAGACAGCTTTGTCAAATAAAGACTAGTTTCCCTCTTCATATGTTATCAGACATGCTAGTCAGGCAAATAGTCTTGATTAACTTGCCTCTTCAAATATTCATTAAAAACTGACTCGCTTGCTTAGTCAGATACCTGGTGGCTGCTGACTAACCTTCTGAATCAAGTGTAGATTCTGACTAACTTGCCTTGTCTGATAAATGCAATTGATGACTAACTTGCCTTGTCTGGTAAAGTGGTTGATGACTAATCTTACTGGTCAGATAGTTTTGATTGTGGACTAGCCATCTTTGTTTGATAATATTAACCTTCCTAGTCTGGAGTAGTGTTTTGATGACTAGTTCAGCAAGTACACTTTTCAGTTTTGGTGACTAGTTCAGCAAGTACACTTTTTAGTTTTAGAGACTAGTTCAACAAGTACACTTTTCAGATTTGGTGACTAGTTCAGCAAGTACACTTTTTAGTTTTGAAGACTAGTTCAGCAAGTACACTTTTCAGTTTTGGAGACTAGTTCAGCAAGTACACTTTTTGGCTAGTCAGCGATTTTGGTTAGTCAATTCTGTATTGTCAGTTGAGCATTTTGCCAGGTCACTGTGACCAACTTATTTTTCTGTGTGTATGTAGTAATATACACAAATATTGGCCTTGAGACGGAAAAATTAAAATTTAAGACCTACTCAAGGCTCAATGCCCTTAATGATATTTTATCTGTTGATTCTAATCATTGTTATCAACTAGAAGATATAACTGATGAACTTCGTGATGTATTTAAAAAGAGTTCCGACAAATTAAGAATAGCCAGAGAATTAGCGCGGCATGTGGTTAGGGAAGATAAGAAAAAGAAGATTTTGGGAGAAAATCACACTGCTGTAAAATTCTATCAGATTCCAATAGGAAGAGAGGTCATCCAAAAAACGTCACAAAAATTCCAAATGGGAAAGAAACAATATTGTGTAGCCCATTTTAGAGATGAATTTCTAAACAATGAGAAATCAGGATCAAAACGAGAATTGAGAGATGCTATATACGAAGCCATGAGAGAGTTTGGTGAATCAGAAAAGTTTAATAAAAGCGATGCTGATTTAAGAGAAATTTTAAAAGAAGCAGAATTAAAAGTGACTCCTATATTTGGTGAAATTAAAAGAAAAAATACACATTTTCCAGTCAAGTGGAGAGCAATTGAAGAAGACGACATAGCTAGCTTTTTAGAATGCTTTGTGTTTTTACCAAACATGCCTAATGTAACAGATTTTAAAAATCGAATGAATGCTGAAAGAGATAGTTTTTTAGAAGGAATTAGAGTTGGAGATATAATTCGTAAAATGCGTCCAAAGCTGAAAGATAGTATGGAAAAACTACTCGGTATCTACAAAGAACAACATCGTAAAGAAAGGTGGTTATCTGGTGAACAAATTACTCAGCTTGTTCAAGAACAACAGGAAGCGATCAATATTTCTGCATTGAGCTTAATATATGAAGACAAAATTATGCAGTATGGCAGGTTTCGAACTCCAAGTGATATGGAAGCAATCTTAGGCAGTTTTTTAAATTACGGAAAAGCAAATGAAGTAACAAAAGAGCAACACGCATTAATTAAAGAAAGCAGTGTATTGATTGTTGACTCTGAAATTCCTCTCCTGACTTCTGTTAAGATATTACAATATTTAAACATTAAAAATTATCAAGAAAATAATGGTCAAATTTACATAGAAATAAATGACTTAAAAAAGTACAGAAAACGAGTAGAGAAGGCTTTCAGTTCAGAAATTATTAATTTATTAATTGTCGAATGCAGGAATATAATATATGAAAAGAGTTCGGAAAAAGTTTGTGAATATTTTTTGAGAATAATCAAGAGTAAGCCTAACAAAAAAATAATTCTTATTTCAAAAAAACTTTTTCAAAATGATTGTGATTACAAAACACTCTATTTTCAGATAACTGATTATATAAATTTAAATAATTTTGAACTGATGGTGAATCCATTGCATAAACAATTAATTAATTTTCAAGGTCAGGAGGAAAAAACGAGTTTAGCAAATTTAACTGGTTTTGAAGACTGGCACACTTATATAAATTATGTTTCCGAAAAGAAAATTTCGAGTAATGCAAACATCGCAGATATTATGATTGATATTCTTCAGAATGAAAAGATTGAAGTCGGAAGTAGACCGTTGGGAATGAGTAGTTTAGAAGGTGCATATGCTACACTCTATGAAGAAATAAATCCAGAAACTTTAAAGCATAAATTATTAGAAACAGATGAAACAAATGATTCATATGAAAACGAAAATTCAGAATGCTTATCACTCTCCATTTTTGAAGAACAAAATTCAGATACTTTATCACAAAATTTCGATAAAGATGCTAGCGAAATATATATTTTTCAGAGAATAAGTGGATCAAGCAAAGAAGAAAATGTAGACAAGTTAATTGACTGTTTAGGATTAATTCACGAAGAAAAACAATCGATTAAAAATCAGCTTGGAGATATTGATTGTGAAAATAAAATGAAAATAGCTGATGATCAGTTAGAAAATGAGAAAGGTTTAGAATTAATATGCAATAAAGAAAAGATTAAAAACCAGTTGGGAGATATAGGTACCGAAAATAAAATACAAATAGCCGATGAGAAGTTCAAGGAAGAAAAGTTTAAAGAAATTTGTCAAAAGTATTCGAATAAAAACATATTTTGGATTAACATGAAAGGAGAAGGGAAAAGATTTCGGTTTATCTTACAACAAATTTATAGTACTGATTTCTATATTAAAAGGAAATTCAAAAGTATTGTTATTCAAAAAGATGTAAAAAAAATGCTAATAGAAGAAAATCTTTCCCAAGTATTTATTGTTTATTCTACGAGTAATCACGAAAAATTAATTGCTTCCTTAACATTTGGAAGCGTATCCGAAAAAAATAAAATTGAGAATAATCTTAAAAAAGGTAAAATTAAGTTCTTTTCAAAAGAAACTGATGCACGAGAAGCATTTCAAGAAATCTGTAAAGAAAATCATAACGTTCATTTGCTTAACTTTCAAGAAGAGCATTTTATTTGGTGTGATTCTCAGGGTTTAGTATGTAATTTAATAGCATATATTGACCACAGTCAAAAGGCAGTGTCTTTAATTGAAGAAGAAGATTTAATTCAGGATATTAAACACAGAAAAGTAGTTGTATTTGGTGATGATCCGGGAATGGGAAAAACTACCACTTTAACAAAATTATATGAAATGAAACACCCATCGGTGTCATTTATTGAAACGCACTGGGTTATCAAAATAAATCTAAAAGATCATTTGGACGCTGTGAGAAGTATTGAATCAAAAAATGACTCTATAAATATCGCTGGTACCGTTGAAATTTTGACAAAAGTTGATTTAAAATTGGATCATAATCTTGGAAAAAATATACTTGGCATTGCTTTGCAAAAAGAAAAGGAAAATAATTCAAAGCCATTACTTTTGGTTTTTGATGGATTCGATGAAGTCTTACATGAGGAGGATAGAAACAAGATATTATTGTTGTTGAAATTTTTAAAAAATGACACCTCTGCAAAAATATGGATAACTACTCGTCTGCATTATAAAAATGTTTTAGAAAGGGAATTATCTACGTTTGCTGTTGTGTTTAATCCGATGGACAAAGATGATAAAGTAGCATACATAAAAAATTACCTGAAAGATCGTTCAAGTTTAATTTTATCAGAGGAAAAGTTTAAAAAACTTTTTAGTGAAATGAAGGTAAATAAGGTAATCCGTAAATATGCAGATACATTTTTAAAGAAAATGTCATCTGTTTTCAAAGGTAACACATTTAAATTTATAGGTACGCCATTGCAATTATACTTGATGCTTGAAGGTTCCATAAGCCATTTTAAAAATTGGATAGAAAATGAGATTGATCAGTGTCCAAACTTTGATTACCTGGGTATTGATATAATGGAGATATATGAAAATTTTCTCGACAGAAAATATTCTATCTATTTTAAAAAAATGGGTATTAATGAAATTTTGCGACAAGAAGAAGATAAATTCGTTGTTAATCAATATTGCCAAGATTTTGCCACGTCAATGATATTAAAATCAGAAACACAAAATTCTTTAACTCATTTAAAAAATATAATCTTATCAGCTGGTATTATTATATATCATGGTACTAACAATGAATTTATTCATGCAACATTTGGAGATTTTTTTGCTGCTGAAGTATTTTTTCAATGGATAAAAAAAGTTCCAAATAAATTATGGAAT
The DNA here is from genome assembly GCA_963930645.1 of Salticus scenicus. Lineage (NCBI taxonomy): Eukaryota > Metazoa > Arthropoda > Arachnida > Araneae > Salticidae > Salticus > Salticus scenicus. The sequence continues at coordinate 186,113,809 of OZ005657.1, forward strand.
TTAAATAAACAAATGTTTATCATGCAAGAAATTTTGCTGGAGCCAGATTATCAACTGATTCGAACTTTCATTAATATAAAGCTTGACAAAGTTTCTAGAAGTGAATCATTTCCAGAAATTTTGAAACAGTATGGGATGATTTTCAAAAACCTCCTTAAAGAACAAAATTTGTTACGCCGTCATAAACGATCGATTTTACATGTCGCTATTGTAGAAGTCAATAAAAATATAATTCATTTTTTGCTAAACAGCTTTAAAGGGGATGAAGATATTCTAAATAAATTCCTCTTTCATCGTTCTGTATGTGCACAAACTACATTGGGAGAAGCAATCCTCACAAACGATGTTGAAATAATTAAAATGTTATTAGATGCTGCTGAAGGAATTTCAAGGAAAACATTGCAAGAATTTCTTTATTTTTTTCCTAGAAAGGAACATGATGCATTAACCTATGCAATTATAAGATTAAGAAATATAGAAATAATTAAAGAGTTGATAAATAGAGCGGAAAACAAATTAGATTTTATTATTAATCAAAAGAAAAATCATTGTTCCTTACTTCTAGCTGCTCGATATGCAAATAGAGTATTTGTAAAATTTCTATTTGAGGAATTTAAGCCGGATGAAAGAATTAGCAGACAGTTATTACTATTTTGTGAGAAGAAAGGTCGCAATGCTTTATGCTGGGCTTTGTCTAGAGGTGACAGTTATATTGCTGAATACTTGTTAGCTATTGCCAAGGAAATTAAAGATAATAATGAAACGCTCAAAAAAATGATTTTACCTGAAAAGGGTGATTCACCTTTAAGATGCGCGATTATTAACGGTGATGTTATTTTCATTGAAATTTTATTGAATGATGCTAAAAATATTAATGATGATAAACATACATTTAAGCAGATGTTTTTGAGTCTGAAAAGTGACAACGCCTTTTTATGGGTTCCATTCCGTGTTCAGAAACTATTCTTAGAAGAATTGGTTTCTGTCGACCTCGAGATGATTAGGAAATTTATTTTTTCTGCTGACAAATATGAGATGATTGTTTACATGTGGGAGAGATGGCAGGATGGTTTAACGCATCTGCTTGATGTACTGGAAAAGATTAAATATCAAGATATCCAAAAAGTAGAACCACTACAAAAGGAAATTAAGTTTTTTTATACCAAGGGTATGTTTCTTCGTTCAGTTTTTCGAAATTACATTGATGAAGTTAATAGAATTTTAAACTATGTTAAACAATCTGATACATATAGCCTGGAAAATTTGAGATCCCTTTTTTTAATTGATAATGGTAAAAATAATGTTTTAGATATCGCATATAACAAGAGGAATACGAGTATTATCAAAGAACTGCTTTATTTTGTCTTTCAAATCGATGATGAAGGAATGATACTCAAAGAATTAACAGCAAACATGGGTTCTCGTCTAGTTAGTTTCTTTGAATCAGCGGAATATGAATTTTATAAAGAAATGCAGCAAATCATCGAATCTCTTATCTTTGAATGTAGAAATAATAATAAAGATATAGCTGAAAACGTTCTAAAAGAATTAAAGCAGAACTATATCAAGTGGATTAGCTCTTATCTCTCTAATTCGGATTGAAGAAAATGAAGAATGAAACAATTTTCGAATTAATTAGAATAATAATATAAAAAAATCTGGAGTGACTCCACTCGACTTTCCGAGCATTGAGTAATTGACAGTTTTGTAGATAAAGTAAAGAAAGAGGAGTTGTTAAGCAAATAAAAGAGAGAAAATCATTATAGAGTGTTTGAGTGTTTTTCTCCATATATTACACGATGTTTTATTGAACGCTACTGAACTTTGAGCCAATAGATCATAATGATAATTAATTTTTCGTTGTGTCCCTGTAAAAACCTATAAATGCTAGATTCACCAAAATGCTTATAGCTAGTGCAACAGTGATTTATAATATTCATATAAATTTTCAGCTCAATTGAATGAGGCGTTTAGATGGCTAAAAATTTGGCGAAACGCGAAAAAAAAATTTGGTCCCATAGGCCATAATGATAAAGAATTTTTCTTTGTGTCCCTGTAAAAAAACTGTAAGTGCTAAATTCACCAAAACCTATACAGTTGGTGAAACTGTGACCTATAACATGTGTACAATTTTTTGGCTCAGACTAATAAAGCGTTTAGACGCTATCGCACTTTTAAAAATTTGGCCCCATAGGCCATAATGATAAAGAATTTTTCCTGGTGTCCCTGAAAAAAAAACTATAAGTGCTAGATTCACCAAAATCAATTGGGTTCGTATTATGGTGACTTACAATATACGTACCAACTTTCAGCTTATTTGAACAAAGCGTTTAGACGCTAGCGTGTTCACTCACAGACATACACACAGACTTACACACATACATACACAGATACATACACATATACATACACACACACATGCATACATCATCGTAAAAATAGTGGAAGCGGACTCAGCTGACCTCGAAACGTATAGAAACATCAAAATGTCAAATTCGGATTTTTGACATGATTACATTAGGACTGGGCGATCTAGCGATTCTATAAATCGATTTATCTTCCATCTAACATCGCGATATAGAGATAAATCGATTTAACTCTGATTTAGAAAATACTTCCTTCCTACCCCTCCTACGTATATAAGTCTTATAATCAATAGTATATGACCGAAAAGCAACGCTTCTATTACTCATTTTCTGCAATTTCCCATATTGCTTTAACTCAGCATCTATGGCTTAAAATTACGCCAAACTGCATAATTTAAAATTAAAATTTTAAATTATGCAGTTCAAACTGTAAAATTTTTATCAAGAAAAGTTATGGTAATTAAACATTTCTGAATGATTAACATTAGGGGGCGTTGTTATAAATATTGATATTAAAGAGAGTTTTTGATGGCCTTTGGCACAACAGTTTTTGCCGTGTGCGTTGCCAATTGTTTACAGCACTTGCGCCTACTTTGTTCACTTGACCTTTTAAAGTCGTGTTTTATTTCGACTCGAAACAATTGTCGCTAGTTTTTACATTTTATGGTGTTTATTTAAAGTTGTTAATGAATTATTTTTCAACCCTAGTCCTTTGATGAACTTTTGTTATTGCTAGTTTTTATAGGATTTTTTTTTCTTTTTCTTTTAAACTATTGAGCACTATTTTGTGTGTTCCTGATACATGATGCAATACTGAACTTTGTATTTTCATTTATAAAATTTGTCTTTTACCACAGTCAGTAAATTAAATTTCCGCTCTCTTAAAAAAAAAAAATAAAAAAAATTTCAAGTCGATTGATGTATTTTACGCGATATTTTTGAACCAACTGTCCAGTTAAGTAATAATTTATAAAAAAGTTTTTGCTTTTCAAATTTTTTATCATTTTACAAAATTTAACAAAATTTGTGCTTTTTTGTGTCATATTGCCGAAATACGTTATATTCTGGCGGTCAATATTCAGTCTGCCAATAAATAAACCACACATCATTCTGAAAAAAAAAAAAAATCAAGACCATTTTGTTCGTTAAATGAAATAGGTAGCAGAGTTTGAAAAAGAAATTTAATAAAAAAAAAAAAATTAAACTCTGTTTCCATTTGATAGTATTTTAAAGTATTAACATTGTAGAATTTATTAACTCAGAAAAGTAATATTTGAAGCGTATTAATGGTATTATAAAGGGCGTAATAAAAAGTACGTTATTAGGAGCACCATTAAAAATTCTTGTGTACATTCTTTAACCCCCCCCCCCTCGCCCTCTTACAAAATACTAATAACAGATGTGTCTGACAAAGCCAAATTATTGAATAAATAATAATAATGACAAACAGGTATATTGTATTGTATTATTAAACTATTTTTACTGTGATTTACTGTATTCTTAAATATTGTAAAAAATAAATTTATTTTCTATTCAATTTAATGTAAAAAATCTATATTTATGTTAATATTTATTACAACAATGCATGCTGTAATTGCCGAAAATAATTACTTATTATAAAAAGAAAGAAATCATTACGTAGCAAATAAATTGGAATCTCCGTGAAACCACAAGAAGTTAAAAGTTTGGAACAGTTATGATTCATCTAAAATCGTATTTTCTTTTCTCCCCGATTTAGCATAGCGCAAGCGCAGTACTTCGTCTCTCCTTTGGAATAAACGAGCACACGACAGGCGATTTAAGCGCATCGTCTCTGTGGTATCTCCTTTGAAATGAAAAGCTGGCACGTAGCACAATTTATATTACGCTAAATCGTAAGACGGCTTTTGCACTTACTGTTAAATCGTTTTCACTAAATCGGTAAAACTTCCCTTGATGCTTTAACTCGTAAGCGTGGTGAGGAAACTTGATGCCCAGCTAACATCGGATTTTTCCAGTTCCAGTCACTAAATCGATGTTGCCTTACATCGTCTAACATCATCATTCCAAAATTTCGTAGTAGATGTTATCTTTAAATCGGATCGCCGATTTTAGATATAAATCGATTTTTGCATTACATCGATGTAACGCCCAGTCCTAATTACAATACTTTCCTTACTATAGTGTTCGGAAAGTCAAAATCTGGATTGATTCCATTTGACCTCGAGAACATTTAGTAATGAAAGCATGTTTAAGTAAATTTAAATACGAGATGTGGCTAAATAAATAAAATTAATCAAAATAAATTAACTTATAAACCGAATATTTACTATAAGTTTATATTATAATAAGGAAAAATGTACTATTTGACATTTTCCAAAATTAGTAACTATTCGCCAGTGCCCACTTCAATGGTGCAACATCAGTGACTTTCAACTTCAAGAATTTTGCGTGTAAATGTCGATTCCTTGCAATGACACTATTCGTGCTCAAAAATTTCTCAATAAATAAATAAATATAAACTATGGAATTTAGTAAGACAGGGCTACTTATATTTGTATTTTTACCCTTTCAATAATAATTATAATTATAATTATAATTATAATAAAAGCAGGCGCTCAATAAAATTTTTAAACACATATTCAAATAATGTATTGATTTTTAATTTCAAATAAATTAATAAAACCTGAATGCATTAATTGTATAGTATAATACTCATCTACTAAATATTTTAATGAGTAAAATAATCTTAATAACAATTTCGTATTTATTATTAACTAGCTGGAACCCGTCGAATTCGACGATCATTTTATTGACCGTAATGTTTCAAAAAACATCGCATCATTATTTAAATGTATTTCAAGTTAAAACATCTAATATAATTTACGACATTTCACTTAAAAAAAAAAAAAAAAAAAAAAGTCAGAAAAATGCTTATAAATAGAAATACTATATATGACATCACTTTCAACAAAGGATAGTCAATGTGACGTCAAACTGAATCCAAATAAACTGTTGCTATCTTTTATTTTCTATTTCGTTTAATACTAAGACTACATGTTATCTGACCCGTCCGGCGTTTCCCGGGCCCATGGTAATAACCTTAAATGAACCTTAAATTTGTATGGTTTTACATCTTTAACTCAATTTTGTTTGAATTTCTATTTTTAAATAAAAGCATCGTGAAAAAATAATCAGCTGTAACCAAAAAAATTACCTCGAACCGAACGAAACTCTGCCTTGTGACCTTGGTGCCTTCGGTAGCGCATGCGCCGGCCGCTAATAACATAAAAATATTCCCAAAAATTAACATGGAACCCAACGAACCCGCTCGGTGTTGCCCCCGAACCCATGATACCTTAAATGAACCTTAAATTTGTATGATTTTACATCTTTAACTCGATTTTGTTTGAATTTCTGTTTTTAAATGAAAGCATCACAAAAAAAAAAAAAAAAAAAAGAACCTCGAACAGAACGGAACTCGGGCTCGTGACCCAGTGCCTGCGGCAGCGTATATACAGGCCGCTAATAACATGAAAAATTTCCCAAAAATTAACCTTGAACCGAGCGAACCTCTGACTCGTGTTACCTGTGCCTGTGACTGCTACACTGTATAGCAGGCATGCATGCTACACACGCGTTGCAAATTCCACTTTCCTCCACCAGGGGGTGCAGTATGTTGTATACGAACATCACTAATCGCCTTGAATTTCCAAGACTTTTCAAATAAGGTGTCACTGGTGGTGTCAACTGCAAAATCCTTTAGTTGCCCTTTCCACCGCCATGGGGCACAGCGTGTTCTATACGAACAACACCAACGGTAAGGAAATACCAAGACCTTTAAAATAAGGTGTAACATGATAGGGTCGACTGCAAAATCACCTAGTTCCATTTTTAACCACCAGGGGGTGCAGTATATTGTGTACGAACATCCCCAATCAACATGAAATTTCAAGACCTCTATCACCAATCGCCTTGGATTTCCAAGACCTTTCAAATAAGGTGTCACATGGTGGTGTCAACTGCAAAATAATTTAGTTGCACTTTCCACCGCCAGGGGGCGCATTGTGTTCTGTACGAACATCACCAACGGTCAGGAAATACCAAGACCTTTAAAATAAGATATAACATGATAGGGTCTACTACAAAATCACCTAGTTCCATTTTTCAGCACCAGGGGGCGCAATATATTGTATACAAACATCCCCAATCAACATGAAATTTCAAGACCTCTATCACCAATCGCCTTGGATTTCCAAGACCTTTTAAATAAGGTGTCACATCTAGTGATGTAAAATACCCGGGTATTTATTTTTATGGGTAAATATCCAGGGTATATACCCAGGTAAATACCCAAAATGGGTATTTACCTGGGTATTTATTTTTCAATGAACTCTATTCGAATAAAATGTCTGTATTTGTGTAAATATGACATTTATATATACAGAGAGAAAGGATAGAGAGACAGTGTGTGTAAAGAAAAGTTAGAAACATTTGAGACTTTTAAATTTTATAAAACTAAAAAATAAATTAACCAGAAAAATAAATGCAATAAGACATCAGGAATTTTGTATAAAATATTTGATTGAAATATTAGCTCTTTTTTTGGTTATAAAATATTTTCAGATTTTTAATCTCAATATTATTTTAAACTTAAAGAAAATTTTGAGTTTTTTTTTTTTTTTTTTTTTTTTTTTTTTTCCTGTATCATTTTAAAACCAAAGTTAGCTAGATACAGATGCAAGGGGAACTGTGATACTATTTAAAAAAGTCCTGTGAATTATTGCAGAGTTTTCCACAACCATATTAAAATAACCCTAAAATGGCAGAAAAGAAAAAACAAGAAATTGGGAGAGAGAGAGAGAGAGAGAAAGGTTGAAACTTAAAAAGTCTGTAGTTATATATATTTCAAGTTCTGTAATAAGATCAAAAATAAAATACAGTAATCGCCGCTTAATAAATTCATTGGTTAATAAAAACAGCTGGGTAATATGATCAAATTGCCAGAACCGTTATCAAATCAATACAAACTACTTTTTAAACTGCCGCTTAATAAAATCAGCATCGCCTGTTAATAAACATAAGGAAAAAAAAAAAAATCTCTTCAGCAGCTAAAAAATTTAATTCATGCACACTTAAAAATGTTTTTAATTTTTAAAGTATGCATGAATTAAATTTGCGTTTTTTTTTTTTTTTTTTTAACTAAAAAGGAAAATAAAAAGCAGCAATCTCTCTGCTATTATCACATTTTGTCAAAAATTTTACACTTGCAGCATAGTTACAAATTAAACACGCCCCATCACTTTCACTTGTCTCAGTGACAATTTTAAGGAACGTTTTCTTGCAGTAATAAGTTACAAATTTGATTTGGTTTGCTATTTTTTTTTTGTTGTTGTTTATTAAAAGATAATTTCTAATTCTTATTTTGAAATAACTAAGAGACAAGAGATTTAAACGGAAAGATTTTAAATAAATAAATTAAAAAAAGCATGAACTTTTGGGAAAGTAATGATTTTCCTCAAAGGAAAGAGCATCGAACCTTTATTTAAGTTATTTAACTGTATTTAAGTTATTTATTTTGAAGGAACAAATCAATTATCTATCAAAATTTAATTAATATTGTTTATTAATTACATTATTTGTTACCTTTTGAAATTTCTTTCCAAGTTCAGGAAAGTAATGCCTCTTTCTTGAGTGCAGCTTTAAGATTTTTCGCCATATATAAAAATCAGCTGCTTAATAAAATCATTTTGACTCAGAATAAATGAGATTTTAATAAGCAGCGGGTATTGTATATTACAAGTATATATGTTGCAAATTTTGACTAAGTGGTATTTTGAATTTTACAGCTTCAAAATAAAATATTAAAAAATCAATTTTTAGATAATGATTATCAATTTAAGAGTTGTGAATTTTCTGAATGTCAAAATGGAATTTAAAAAATGATTTATAATAGGGCAAAATTCCCCATACAAGCCCCCAATATTGGCTTTAGTTTTAGGCGACAATGAGTAGCAAGTTGCCTAACGTTCGAAGCAGTCGCCTAAATTTTAAAGCAGGTCCGTTTTCTTTATTTTTTTTCCCCACTTAAAATTGATCAAATATATTAACATTTAATAAGTAAAAGTCCCTTTAAGAAATTAAAATAAACAAAATTCAGAAAAAATAATTGAAGCAATAATTAATATTCTTCATGGGCATTAGTCAGTCAAATTATTGTATGCAGTAAAGTATATATACTTATTAACTAAAAATACCTTATAAAATCCTTAAATATTTTGAGCCTTTATATATTTCGGCACACCAGAGCTCGGGAATGACATAAAGATTACTGCTGGGCGGTTTGTTTATTCTTCGTTTCTTCTTCACTCTCCTCTTCACTTCGCTTGGTTTGTTGGTATATCGGTTGCCACTCGGGCGGAATAATACTGTGCTCGATATCATTAACAGCGTTGTTAGAAGTTAGTATTTCAAGAGCCTCGAAACAAACCAAGCGAAGTGAAGAGGAGAGTGAAGTAGAAACGAAGAATAAACAAACCGCCTAGCAGTAATCTTCATGTCATTCCCGAGCTCTGATAATGGCCCCGTCTGGTGTGCCGAAATATATAAAGGCTCAAAATATTTAAGGATTTTATAAGGTATTTTTAATTAATAAGTATGAACTTAATCCTTTTTCAAACTTTTTAAAGTATATCTATATTTTTTTTTTCCAAAATACCCAGTTTTTGGGTATTTACCCAGGCCTCGGGTAAATACCTGGGTAAATACCCAAAAAATATTTACCTACCCACTGGGTATTTACCCAATCCACATCACTAGTCACATCCCAAGTCGCACGGAAACGTTCTGTGAACGTCTAATAACGGTTACAGTCGTTCAAACACCGTGTTTCGTGTCAAGAGAACGTTCGATTAGACTTTCAAAAATAGTATTACTTAGAACGTTCTGAAAAGGTTTGCTTTGTACCATCTATAAAACGTACAAATCTAGTTCTATGAAAAACGTTCAAGTGTATCACCGTCGTAACACGTTCTGTCACAGTGTGATTATAACGAATATGGCAAAATGACTTTTTTTTTTTTTTTTTTTCAGTTTTTTTTCTTTATTTTCAGTTTCAAATTTTGTTGACATGTAGAATAATCATTGAAATGTAACAGAGATGCGGTGAGAAAAAATTACAAAATTTTAAACTTTAATTATATGTTATTATAATCATTATAATTATTTATAATTTTATTTAAGTTTTATGCTGTTGAATTCTGTCAAACACATTACTCCAGATTACTTTTGCAGATATTCATTATTATTTGCTTCTTAAATTGTTAATAAATTAAGTTACGAAAAATTAATTTTATTTATTTATTTATTTATTTATTATTAATAATATTAATATTATTTTGTATATACCAAGAAAAATGTGTTGGGTAATTGGGAATTTTTTAACTCCGATTTTCCATGGGTTTATACACTCTTGAGATGTCCAGAACACAATTCTACCATTCTTCCAAAGTGCCAGTCTGTCTGTCTTTTTTTTTTTTTTTTTTTTGTGTGTGTGTGTGTGTGTTATCAAAGTTTTGTGGACTCTGTATCTCACAAACCAATGGAAGGAATTTAACCAAACTTGATGTTTAGTTAGACTTTAAACTAATTTGCTAAATATCAGGAATATTTAATTAGATATTGACCTATATATCAGCTTTGGTGCTCATTAGCCTCTGGAATGTATCACCAGATAGGGTTCGCTTCTATTCTGTAAATTCTCCCTTTTATGGGGAGATTATATCTCAGCTTCTACTGTGCACAAATGCACCAAACTTAATATGTGAAACAGATGTTATGTAACACTACGCTGATTTAATTCGGGTGCATATATTGACCAACTGGTGGCGCTGCTCTCCTGCAATTTAATCCCGTTAACGTAATGGCAATAATCCAGTTTTTGTGATATAAATAATTATAAATACACTGAACTTGGTATGTAAAATTAATATCATATAAAACGTTGCAGAATAATTTTGCGTGTATATCGGACAACTGGAGGCACTGGTATGCTGCAATTTAATTTTATTCAAGGGAACGGAACGCAATAGCTCATTTTCTATGATTTAAAAATGCTCTAAATTTGGTACGTGAAATAGATATTACGTAAATTTTACTGATTCACTTCGGGTACATATCAAATGACAGGTGGCACTGTTACGTTTCAACTTACGGGAAGCCTGTACCTCACCTTCTATAATACGAATACTTATCAAACCTTGTATGTGAGACATATATATGATGACAAAATGTGCTGCTTCAGTTTCCGTATCTATCCACCGACGGATGGTGCTGCTATTTCTTTCTGCGATTTTTCAGATATCTGTATTTCAGCATTTTTTGGTGAAAAATGTACAAAATTTCATATATAAAAATGTTAATTATAAAAACCTGTGTTGATTAAATTTTTATGATTAAATTAATAAATTTTAAAATTTTATGGATGCTGTATCTCACGGACTAATGAATGTAATTTATTCAAACTTGGTACTTGGACTGTGACCTAAACTGGTGGCGATTATATTTGTTAATAAATCGTTCAATAGGTGGCGCTGTCATACCATTATTTTCAGAATTTTTAATATGTCATAATAGGTCAAAATTTCGTATAAATGTACATGAGTGAGCATTGTTTTTAACTTTTCCCTGGAAAATTAAATATTTGTGTATATATATATATATATATATATAAATTTATATTAGTAATATTTAATTAAGAAAAAAGTATGGGCAATTTGTATAGTTCATCGCTATTGTATTAAAATTTTCAATATTCTTGCCAGAGAAGTCGTCTATACTTTTAAAGCGAAAGGATCAACCCTAAATCTGTGATAATTTAAAACAAAGTTATCGACTTTTCACATTTTTCATTATGTGAAATACATTTCTTAAGATACATATTTTGTATACTATAAAATTGATTTTTTTGGATATTTAGTGTTATACTTGTTTGAGATGAAAATCGTATACATTTACCATGGAAAATAATTTTGATAGATTATTTTAGCAAATAATATTTATGGCATCGACCTGCGCAGGAAAAAAATAGAAGAAAGTTTTAGGATGGCCTCAGTATAATAATTTTTAAAAAGGTAAAGTTTTGAACAGTGTGAAAAATCTTTATAAGAAACGGGTGTTATTGAATAAATTGCATGATCGACAGAAAGTTTTGCTGCGTGTAAATGCCATCTGCTCTATTGTTACACAGGAAGCTGATATTTCTTGGCGTGGCCCGTGCATGGGTACAAAGTTCAAAGCTTCTGGCTACTGCTTCCTTACTCATCATTTTTTGTATTTACTGTTACATTCAGATTCATATTTGTTTGAATTTAACTTTCGGATATACTCAGCTTCAGAGGATACAGTTAAGTTCTTTCACTTACTTTTCCTTTTTGTAAAATTTTGCATACGTGTGCATTGATTTTTTACAAAATTTAGTTTATTAAAATTTATCAAAAAACCATATAATATTTTTAAATTAAATTTGAAAATTTTAAATTTTTTACATCTTTCACGCTAACTTCTAAATTTATTTCGTTCGATATTTTATTATTACAGTTCAACGATGTAGTCTAAACTAGCAAATCCATGCGAATTTTTCGCACTTTTCTTTTCTTATTTACTTTTAAATTTGAAACTCATAAATATTATACCGAATTCCCCATCTAATTAAAATTTTAATTTACCAGAAGCCAAATTATTATTAGTACCAAATTAATATTGTGCAATAGTGTGACCAAGATCACTGAAAGAAAGGTTTCAAAATAAAATTCATGGTTGAAGGCCCAGTTTCATACTTTCGCAGGCAGTACAGTTATAGTATAGGATTTCCATGATGCCTTTTAAATTTTTGTCGCGATGTTGGTGATGACTTTTTATTTATTTTGGTATAAGATTTTGTAAAAAAAAATAATAATAATAATAACAATAATTCTTATTTTGATTATATTTTTATGTTTATGATTTTTAGTCAATTTATGACAATTATTCATATTCTGTATAATCTTTAAAGTATTTCTATGTTTAAAATGACGCTTATAAAGATTGAATAAGCAATTTTTAAAAATAAAGTTTTCCATAAAATAATGTAAGCAGACAAATGTCGTAATTTTTTCTTATTACAGGGATGGAACACGGGCGCAGAATTCATACCGGAATCTGTTTAAGAAATTTCTCCACCTAAAATATCGTTGATTCAAGAGGTAGAAAATTTTCTTATATTGATAGTGGTATCAATTCTGCGCCCGTGTTCCATCCCTGTTATTAGTTCATTGAGTTGAGTCCGCATGCTTAAATATTGTTCATTTTTAAATATTATTTTTTATCCTCACGTATTTCAATAATTACACTACTATCGTATCGTTTCGGCAAAAATTAATTGCAACTGATCCACGTTAAAGAAATATTATATAGATAGATTGTATGTTTACATTTATGTATTATCATGTATGTTTACATTTTACATTACACTGTAGAAATGTAAAAGCAGGGAGAAGTATTAAAAAAGAAATGGTTACTAAAGTGAATCTTAATATTGCTAAATGTTTTAAATTTTGAAGTTTATTTATTTTATTTTTATTTAGTTTTTATTTATTTATTTGCTTACAGAATAAACTTTTAATTAATTATTTATTTATTTTTCAAAAAGTTCCACCACATTTTATACTGTTATATTTCACTGCATTTGTATGTAAAATTTATAAACTCAAAATCAATAATTTAAATAAATTTCGCATACGCATAATTTGAAATATGAAAATATTAAGTAAATTTCACGTAATCTATTTAAATAAAATAACAAAATAATAATAATAATTTTTATTTTTTTATATTTTTAAACGTATTTACAATACACCGCTGTTCAAAATTAAAGGAACAAACCTGCTTTCCCATTTTCTTTTTTAGTGCATAACTTTTAAACAAATAAACACATGGACATAAAATTTGGATGGCATGTTCGTTATCATATCATTAATCGAATTTTACATAACTTTAGAATAAGTAATAATTTTAAACTAATAATTATTAATTTTTCTCAAAAGTAAGCTTTGGAAAAAATAATAAATTTCAACAATCTTAACAAAGATAACTTAATGAAAAATTGTGTTAATGATGCATTATAGACAAGTGAAGACGCACATGCCCTCAAATGTTAAACAAAATCCTGGTTTTACTTTCTGTGTTCACTTTTCTTTTACTTTAATAACGGAATTTTTGAAAAATAATAATAATAATAATAATTACTAATTTGTATAAACTGTGATCATCACCAGAATAATAAAAACGTCGATAAATAATTTAATAATAAACGCCTTATCCGATTTTCATGTTTCTATGTAAAATTTTTAAAAAATTATTCACACGCGAAAAAATAAAGAAAAAAGGAGAAAGAAAAAAGTGACTACTCTTTTCTAAAATTGCTGAAATTTTTCATTTTTTCAATGTTTACTTTTGAGAAAAATTTACTGATATTTAGTTTAAAAATTATTACTTATGCTAAAATTCTATAAAATTCGATTTATGGTATTTTAAAAAACATGATATTCAAATTTTATACTTCTGTGTTTATCAGTTTAAGAATTATGTGGGAAAAAAAAAGAAAACTAGAAAAAAAATTATTGTTTAAATTTTGTACACTTGTGTACTTCTTTTAACTAATTTTTATTTTTTGTTCTCCATTGATTGTGCATTATTATAGTTTAAAAATAGAATATGTAACATATCTGGGCATTAATTTGAGATTTCATTGATAATTTAAAATTTAATAAAATACTTTTGTGTTTAAATGCTAAAAGTTTGCAGTAAGTTTCAAAATTTAGACATAAAAATATTTTTCAATTTTTTTTGCTTTAGGGCCCTCTTTACTCACCGCCGCTGGAAGCCGAAGCTAATGTTATTCTATGGGAAATTTTTCTTTACAAATAACTTATTAAGTAATACATATTTTTAAAATCAGTTTTCACATTCTGAAAATTCCCAGCTGTTAAATTGACGGACCTTTTTTAAAAAATTATTATTTTTATTTTTTATATTTTACTTCGAAGCTGTAAAATACGAATTTTCAACATGTGATTTTTTTTCATTTTGCTATTTCAAAATAAAATATTAAAAATTAAAAAAACACATTTTTAAAAAAGGTCCGTCAATTTAACAGTAGGAAATTTTCTGAATGTGAAAACAGAATTTAAAAATATGTATTAGTTAATAAGTTATTTGTAAAGAAAATTTACCCATAGAATAACATTGGCTCGGGCTTCCGGCGACGGTAAGTGAAGAGGGCCGTTAATTTATTAAAATTAATATCCAAATATGGTTATATTCTATTGTTAAATTATAATGATGCAAAATCTACGGGGGAAGAATAATCAGTTAGCAGGGGGCATATTATCTTAAAAATTTTCAAAATATTCCAAAACTTGAATTATTTACTTATTTGTTTTTGAATTCAAATATTTATCCAGAATATTCAAAATACTTGATCTTTTGTTATAACATATTTCAATGCATTTATGTAAAATTTTATAATACTAAGACAATTATTTATGGGAAAAAAAAAAAAAAGATAAAATAAAAACTACACAAAAAGGAAAAAAGATAAGATAAGATAAAAGAGGAAAGGAAGGAAAAAAGAAAAAAATAAGTAAATAAAATAACAAGTGCAAAACTTTGAATAGACACTATAAAATTCAAAAACTCGAAGCAATTGTTCCGGGTCGAGAAAAGACACAACCCTTCATCAACCGAACAAAGTAGGCACGAGTGCTGCAAAAAATCTGCAACGTAGCTCTTGTATTTGCAGCACTCGTGCCTACTATGTTCGTCTGACGAAGGGCCGTGTCTTATTTCGACCCGGTACAATTGTTGCGAGTTCTTACATTTTATTATACATGAAGTACATTTTTAGCACGTTCAAAGAATGTTCAAAAATAGTTTACATAACGTTGTGAGAACGTGTGTATAGAACGTTTTCAGAACGTTTCTACACTATTTTAGAACGTTTACAGTACGTTTTCTAGAACGTTCTGAAATTTGTATAACGTTTTGAAAACGTTCTAAAAACGTTCAGAACGTTCTGAGACCGTATACATAGAACGTTGTCAGAACGCTTCTATAACACCGATGGTGATAGTTACACGTTCATTGAACGTTCCCTGAACCGTACGTCTTTAAGATGGGCAGATAGACGTCTATAACACGTTCAAAGGGAACGTTCTTAGAACGTGTTTGCAGAACAATTTTTGACCGTTCAGGGAACGTTTCGGTGCTGCTTGGGAGATAGCAGGAATGGTACACTGGCGCAGAATTCATAGCACTATCAATATAATAAAATTTGGTATTTATATTTATTAAACCAACGATATAATGAGTAGAAAAATTCTTAAACAAACGCCGTATGAGTTCTGCGCCCGTGCTCCATCCCTGGGATAGACAGATATGTTTAAAAATCGTTAAATTGGGTTCAAGACATTTCAAAAGGAATAAATTCATCAAAAACCAGAAGTAAAATATTTTTCACAAATCCAATATATTCTTCTTGTTAATAAGGAGGAAGTAATAATCAATATTTTTAACATTTTAATAATTTCCAGTAGAAAGCAACAAATATCCATGCCAACTAATTTTACATTTGAGACAATCTAAAAGAATACATTTATTATAGCTTTTTATCTTTTTTTTTTTTCTTTCGTGTGATTTTATTTCCATTTAACTTTAAATAGGAAAATTTTCCTGGACGCCATGTTACTTACGGAATGATAAATAAAATAAAAGAAAGAAAGAAAAAAAAGAAAGACAGAAGGAAAACCTATTTCACGCTTTATTTCTTTATGGGGGAAATTTAAAAAAAAAAGAAAGAAAGAAAGAAACATTTAACAAAAATTTTTCTGAATAGGATTTAACCAAATAGTTCAGGCAAAAGGAAAACCTCTTATTAAAATGCCTCCGATTCGAACTGAGCGATACGTCACAAAAGATAAACCGAATACATCAATCCAAACTATTTTACTAATTGATAATATCTGAAGTGTTGACTATATGAAATCAGTTGATCTTCTTTTCCATAAAGCTGTAATAGGAGGCCTAGGGACCTAACAGTTATTTCACCTCTTCCCTCATTTAAAACCATTTATCGCCATCTCCCCATACGCGACTCCAGAACTCGTGTCCGTCTTCTAGTAGTAAAACCAATAAAACACTAAGTTATTATGCCGCATATCTCGTGTGGTACACATTAACTTACTTTGTTTTTTTTTCGCTTTATTAAAATAAATAAATAAATAAATAAAAATAAATAAAATATTGGAACGGAGGACTGTTAGTCTCAATCTGCATTTTTTGTTGACCAGTTTTGTGCAACATCAAAATAAAAGTATCAATTCTATAGTTACAAATTCGCAACCAAATAGAAGGTTCAGTTTTCCTGAGTCGTGGGTGCAAACAGTTTTTCGACACGACAATTAGTTTTTTTTTTTTTTTTTTTTTTTTTTTTAATTAGTTAAATTATGAAATTTAGGTGACAACACTTCATTGTAATTCGTTTCAGTCATTTTAAAATGTACGTGGCGCAGTTTTGCGGTCAAAAAATGACATCTGCATAAAAAGGCAAGGAGTCTGTCGGCAAAACACATCCGGACGGATCACTCCTATTTTTGATTGCACAAGATTTAACTACTTTGGTTATAAAAGTCGGTCATTTTGTTTAGTAAAAACTGATGAATTTTTTAAAAGATACTGCATAGATCTTATATTTTTTTTTAAAAGAGCTCTAAAAACTGTTCAATTTTTTGTGAGTACAGTATGCGCATCAAGTTATTAGATTTAAAGACATTACACTTACTTATTTCAATAAATTATGTTTAAGTGTGGGTGTTGCTTTTTTAGTTAAAACTGGATATTATTTAATTAGGATATTAATTTCATCTTGAATAGATACTACTTAGTTCCATTTACAGGAACAAAATATCAATAAAGCCATATCGGCTCACACATAGCCTCGAACTCCCGATTCCAAACAGTTCCAAACCGAAGCAGTCTTTGCAGCGGGTACAGTCAATAAGTTCATACACTACATCTCCTCCCTCCTTATTAAAGGTTACGTCTGTTTGGAGGTCTGCGGATTCTTCCGGAACATCTATGTAAGGTTCCCGGACTGATTGTCACTGGCGAAGCACTGGACTGCATTCCAGAGTCGCTACTTTGAAGTGGTGGCAGATTCTGTGGCATAGGTGTTGAGTCCCTCACAGGAGAACTAGCTGATAACTCTGTTGGTGGAGTCAGAGCTCTGGGCTCTCTATCCGGAATTTGAGAGGTAGAAGTATCATCTGGGATTTTATTTGAATCCCCGGATCGAAATCTATGATACACATTTGGAGTCTGAGCACTCTCTTGCACATGATCGCCCACTGGACGCATCTGATCAATATGTCGCCTCATTAAGGTTCCAATTACATTAACAGTATAATGGAGAGAACCATCTTTGTTAACCACTTTCCGAACTTCCACCTTGAATTTGCATGTTGATAATCTCTGACAGCAACACAGTCGCCAATATCAAATTTCCTATAATAAAATTCATATACACCTTTTCTGACCTTTTTTTGGATCCTTGATTTTAAGTCTGGTAAGAGTAAGTCAATCCTGGTGCTAACATCTCTCTTCAAAAATAGCATAGCTGGACTATGACCTGTAGTTACATTAGGAGCTTTCCCATATTGTAATAGGCATGTATTTAACTTTTGATTCAAGCTGCCATAATTTTCTTGCATGGCTCTCAGGGACTGCTTCAACGTAAACACATAGCGCTCAGCCTGCCAATTGCTTGATGGCTTGAATGGTGCGCTAGTTTTGTGTTTCATGCCATTGCTCTCCATAAACATCTGAAATTCGTGAAATGAAAATTGTGCTCCGTTATCGCTCACAAGTACAACTGGCAATCCGTACCTAGCAAAACAATCTCTCAGGCATTCAACCGTTTTGTTTGTTTTTGTCGTCTTCATGGGGAAAACCTCTAGTTCACGAGCATTTTTAACCCCGCTTTCTTTTCGCACCAGAAATTTTGTGGATTATTTCTCTTTAATATGTGACCACGATTAAATAAGAAGAAAATCAGTTTTCAAAATTTTCAGTATGGAAAAAGAGGCGGGGCTAAAAATGCTCGTGAATAAATTATAAAGGTTGGGAACGCTGCATCTCAATAATAAGCGTGCTGTTGCACCCTTTGAAAAAACGCTCCTTTTTTTACATCACTTTAAATTCTTTCCAAATGTTGTTGCAATTAAATAAGAATAAAATTATTCAAAAATATGACTGGTGGGAAAATAAAAAGCGGTAACTAAAAATTGTACGGTTCTTAATAAGATGGTTGGCAAGTATAAAAGTGTTAATTAAAAAAAAAAAAAAAAAAAAAAAAAAAATCTGTTTTAAAACTTTTTTTTTTCTTTTTAAACTGTTGTTGTTACTCGGAGGCCGATTCCTATGTGTTCAACTAAAAGTCAGGAAATCCGATATTATTTTAAAAGCAGGACAATTTCGCTGATTATATTGATTTCTAAAATTTCGTTCACTCAAATATTATATCAGGTTTGGTATCACAGGTGGACCCCAGGATATGCTAGTACGCAACGTGATACAAAGACAATTTTTCTAAATTTAAATCATATATATTTATATTTTCTTTTCGACTTGTTTTCGAAAAATCGTGGTAAGCAGAGAAAATTCATTTTAAAGTTTCTTTTTTCATTTTCAAAGTAGGGTGACATGGGGCTCCAGTTGTTATATTCAAATGAAAGTCTGGCAACCCCAAATATATCAATAAAAAATAAAATACGCTGTTCGCATTTATGTCAGAAATTTCGTGCAGTAAATAACCTATCAGATGAGGTACCACAGATGGGCCACCGAAGCCTTAAAGGCCGCTCGCTTCACGAATTCAAGTTTTTTAAATGGAAAACATACTCTTTCCCACAAAATTGCGTAAAGTGGAAAAAATCTATTTCCAAATATGAATTGCTTTCTTTTCAAAGCAGAGGTCCCTGCGACCCGGATATTTATATTTGATTAAATATCTGGAAACCCCGAATTATATCAAATTTACAACAAATTCTCTTAACACAATGTTTTTAATCTAAGTTTTTAAGCTTTTAAGTAATCTATCAGCTAAAATATCTCAAGAAAGACCTTAAAGGTCCATTGTAACTTATCCCCCATTTTTTTTTCATTGAAGTATCGTGATGAACGGAAAGAATTTGTTTTGGAATATGCTTAACATTTTATATATTGGTGTTTAGAGGCTCTTAAGATCCTTTTTTTTTTTTTTTTTTTTTTTTTTTAATTTTGAAGAGTTAACAATTTCGCTAAATTCGTAAATTTAGAAAATTTTGTGATTTCTATGACCTACCATGTGAGTATTCTCAGGGATATCTTACACCTTTTTCTAAGCATAAGAATTGGGCCACCGTGGCTCCCTACCTTGAAGAAAAAATGCTAAACATGTTTTTAAACAGATTTTTTTCGTCTTAACACGATTCTGTGAAAAAAAAAAAAAGTTGAAAAAAGTTGAATTCTTATTACGTACCCCAGGACCCGCCTGCGACACCTCATCTGATAATTATGAAGATTATTTGAATGTTGAAAAGATAGTCAAGAGTATTAAAATCAAGCACAAAGTTAAATTTTAAATCTTAAATTGAAATAAGCAT